>JAYGXS010000005.1:2225762-2267611 GCA_036362985.1 Ligula intestinalis
GGCGGTGTTTACGGCTGCGGCCTACGCCCTTTCTCTGTGCGACCATCTTGACTTGTCTTGTCGTCGTTTAAACACAGGTGAGAGGGTTGGAGTGGGGTAGGTAGCGGTGCGCCTACTATCCCTATACCTGACCACAGTCACCGTCTCTGCTCTTGAGTAAATGGTGGACATCTTCGCTTGCGATGGTCGAACTAACACAACACACAGCATCGCTTGCTCTCCGAGGATAGAGCCATATGTTGTTTTAGATCTTCGATATTACCTTCAAAATAAAGCAGTCGCTCTGTCTGTGACAAAACAGAGTTCGTAAAACGTGTACAGCAGGGAAAAGAGGAGTTATTGCGTTCCTCACGAGGACGCCAACGTTGCCGCCGACAGGCAATACGCTTCTTCCGCAGTCTTGCCCGCGTTATTTTGAAGGCGGACGAGCTCAGGGAATGCTTCAGCCAGCCAATCGTACACCTCCTTCCGATGCCCTTTGGCAGCCTAAGGAGACAGTTGGAAAAGAAACAGGAGTGCTGACATCTTGAAAGCGTTGGAAAACGTCATAAGCAAGACATGCGAATTGAGTAGAATGTGAAGATGACAAAACAGCAGAACTTATTGGATCCATGAGACAGGCTTATACTTTACTGAAGCGGGGATATCCAACTCAGTTTATAGACAAGTATAGTAAACCCTTACGACCTAAAATGACAGAACAGCTAGTTCCTAAAAAGCCTTTTTTCATATCCTTGCCCTTTAAGGGCGACAACATTTTACATACCATTGAAATAACGTACTGTGAGCTGAACTCATATTTTGCAATCCAACTAAGCCTCTTCCAATTCCTTGTGCGAAGGATGCTTTACCATCGCGTGCTACCTCTAACTTTGTTTACAAATTTACATGCACTTAGGGATGCAAGTACATAGGGCGAACGCAGAAGCAATTGGCAGCCACAGCTAAAGAGCATTTGCCTAGTTGGTTATTGAAACGGGAAAATAGAACCGATCGGTCTTCCATTACTGAACACTTGCTACATACGGGCCATTCTGTTGACCCCAAAACTTCTTTCCGAGTACTTGTCCGTGCACGAACAACTCGCACCTTGCGCTACCTAGAGGCAGCCTATAAACAGCGGTCAAAACCTGGCATATGTAAACAGTTGGAGCATGTGGTCAACCTTACCTTGCCTTGGTGACATCCGGCTCCCTAAATTTACACAGTTCCCTGCCCATCTTTTCGCCTTAACCTTTTTTTCCTTTGTTTGTCTTTCCACGTTGTTCTAACTTGCTTACTTAACTAATTAGCCTTTCTGGCCATGCTCTATGACCTTATTGACCTTTCTGTACGAATCTATTTTTTTATTTTCTCATTCGTTACTCACAATGAGAGGTAGCAGCTGATGAACGCTCTCTAAATTCATGGATCCAATAAATACTGCCGGTTTTGCCATCTTCAAATTTGCACCTGGGAAAAGATGCTTTAAATTAAGTTGTAGAATGATTTTTTTTAAGAAAAGCTAAATAAGGATTCAGATAATCGGGCAATAAAAAGATAGCAGTAACGAAAAGTAACGAGGCGTTTCATGTTCACTTACGGAATGCAAGCAGGACTCGCCGTCCGTATCCCGAAGCAGCACTAGAGGACTGCCACCAGCCTGTGCTAGGAGCTTGACAACAGCCAGGTGTCCAGCGTACGCGGCACGATGCAGAGCAGTAGCCTTGAGGGAATTGGTGGCCAGGCAGACATCTGCCCCATGTTCCAGGAGGATTTTGCAAACCTCGAGGCGTCCATTTCTAGCAGCGTAATGCTAATAAAAGAGGCTGCATTAGGACTGCATCTAGAGGCAACCTACCAGAGCTGTGTAACCGTAATGGTCCTGTGCGTCGACCTTGGTGCCGGATTTTAGCAAAGAGGACAGTCTGTGTGTATCTCCGTAAACTGCACAGTTCCAAATACCACGTTCAAAGTCTAACTCCTCGAGGGTTTGAGCCAGGGGATTCGGCTGGACACATGAACATTGACCTTCCTGGTGATCATGATGAGACATCAAGACACGTGTAGGGTAGATGTTCTTCCGCAGATCTAAATTATACAGAGAGAAGGCAAGGAAGGACATACTCAGAGCCCTCACCGCATGTAACTGTAAAAGTATTTCTACACAAAAATTGCTTAGTGGATCATAATGACGACAGAAACACAGAGTCATCCAGTGTAAAATATTTGTCTACTGACTCGATAAACTGTGGAGCAAAAACCCCACTTAAAAAGGTCAGGTCAGAACCATCCACAGCACAATACTCACAAACAATATAAAGGAAGAAAGATGAACATTGCTTGAGGTTTGATAACGCAGTGTTATTTTAAATGAAATGAGCAAAAGCCTAGCATCATGGTAGAAAAACAAGCTAATCCCGAGGAACTGCTTCGTCCATTGATACGATAAAAAGTTCAAAGGAATAGACTTGAACTGATCTCCCGTAGGAAGTTTAGTTTGAGAAACACATTTGACAACGGTTTGCCTGCGCGCGAAATGACAACCAAGAACGAGAGACCCAAATTTCCCATGTAATCCGACTACACTCTTCATCAGATCGAAATATATATATGTATATATATATATATATATATATATATATATATATATATATATATATTGCCTATTTAAAGTCTAAAAGGCTACCTCAACACTGAGTGTCGCGAAATGAATCTGATGCGCCGTCAAGTGCTGTACAAGACGGCAGTGTGCCAGAGTAGACAGTGGTCACTCCGTTGACACTAACATATCTTTCCGCGTTCTTGTTCGAGCGAGAACAAGCCGGACCTTACGTTTCATGGAAGCATCCTATATACGGCCGGAGAAACCCGACCTATGTAAGCAACTAGACCATGTAGTTAATCTCCAATTGCCCTGGTAACTACATACCACACTTTTATTTTGTTAATTCCCCTTCCTCCTTTTCGTCCGAAGTTTAAAATTGACATAACTTTTGACTTTTTTCCACGTTAACACAACCTAGCTATTATCGATTTTTGTGTATATTCAAATTGACATGTTCTCTAAACATTTCGTCATTCATGCACAGAGCGAAAGCAGCTGATAAGCGATCTCGAAATTTATTTGCGCAAATAAATTCTGCTATTTTGGCTTGCTTCAAATTAATACCGGGAAAAAAAGCTTTAAAATTCTCAAACTCTCTTTTTTTATAGGATAAGCACCAAGAGCAAACATTTTGGACAACGGTGTACCTTCAGAACGCCGATGACGTGCGGTTTTAGGACAGGAGAATTTTTAGTTTGACGTCACGATGCACCGGCCAGAAATGTTATTAAAGAAATTGCAAGTACTAACGTTGAAAAATTGCGGTTCTCCATTGTCCAGCCTTGTATGTTTTAGATGGAAAATAGGCGAATGTGATAGATACTACGTTAATCAGTCACCGGTGCTGCGTCCACTCGTTGAGGCACATCGACGACCACCGCACCGTTGGTGTCTACGGCGTCAACTGTTGCGTAGAGCCAATCATAATTACTGCTTACCACAATCTCGGCCTTTCTGTACTGCCGGTGAACTTAAGTGAACTTACCTGATGAAGGGAGCGGTAGTGGGTACTTAAGTTAATGCAAAAATCGAACATTACAAGAGTCTGAATATAGTTTTTTTATCAGAATCTACGAAAAAAGTTAAAAATTGCTTTGTTTACCCATGCTTAAAGGGTCTTCTAAGACCCTCTTCAGCGATCGGCCAAACATTTGACCACTCAATTGAAAAAAGATAGATATAGCTTTAGTGAACGGAAAGGTAGCGGAAAAGTTGAAGAACCGTGGAGGAAAGTTGAGCGTGAGCAACGAAATGTATCGCCTGAAGGCCTTGAAAGACATGGGGTAGTCAAATACATCTGATTAAATTAGTAAACGCAGGGAAATTAAAAACACCGTCTGGTTTATCTGCTTAATGTCTACAGTCGTACCCTCTACGTCCATGTACGTACCTACTGGCCAGATGGTTAAGCTATATTAACCAGTTATAAGGGCTACTAACGTGAAGTCTACGGGCAAAACCCTGTATTCATGGTCAAATAGCAAAATAGGTACTAAGAGGTAAGTGAAGCCAGTGCAAGGGCATTAATTGACGTTGACTTTTGTTTCTGATGGTACGTACTTTCTTGAAACTATTCAGTTCTCAGAAATCAACTGACTTGTTTTTCTATACGGCTTTAGAATGATTCTTAAAATGGACTGACAAGGGCGAGTTGTAAAAACCAAGTCTGCGCTTAAAATGCACGCTATGCTGAAGCATGCTTGGATGTCATCTTCGGAATAGCAAGGCGCATTTATCAGTCGACAATGCTAAGATGGTTGCAGCTGTGTTGAGTTCACCTGAAACTTTACGCTGCTTGGTAGTAAGTGGCCTCCGTTAGGCTCCTGAAGTCTGTGGAAGTAACTTTTCAATGAAAAATGCGGGGATTTAATGCAAAGTTGGAAAGGCGACGAAGTATGCCAGCTGGTCAAGGCCACACTCTATATGAACGTGCGCCAGCTACAGCAGAATGTCCTTGACTCAAAGCTCCGTCTCTCCTACACACAAAAAACATAGGCTTTTATCTTAGCTTGTAAAATTTGAATTATAATTTCTGGGAAAATTACTGGTACTGCTTTATGTTTTAACTTGATGATCTTAAATAATATGTCCTAGATTCTGTGACTTAGCTCAGGGTCGGCAACCTATGGCTCGCGAGCCATAAATGGCTCTTTTGATGATTGCGTATGGCTCTCTCAGAAATGTCAGATGTTGTGTGTATGGTGGGAAAAAAGGATTTGTGGCGCTTCCCTCTGAACATGAAAATAGACCCATCCTACGTTTCCACTGCATTATACACCATGAGGCTCTTTGTGGTCAGATATGTGACGGGCAGCTTGGCGAAATGATGTCGCTGGTCATTCGTGTGATCGACTTTATTGTTGCTCGAGCCTCAAATGATCGACAGATTAAAAACTGCTGGATGAAGTTGGAAATAATTATCACGGTCTGATTTTCCACAGCCATGTAAGTTGGTTGTCCAAAAGGAAGGTGTTTAGCTTGCCTGAACGAAATCCAGGCTTTCTTTAAAATGAAGGGCATTGAGCATCGTGAGCTAGCCAAACCTGAGTGGCTCCTCATGTGTTACTATCTCATGGATATGACCGAACATCTGAACCAACTCAACGTTAAATTGCAAGGCAATAGAAATACATTGTTATCCCTTCAACAATCCATGTTTGCTTTTGAAAACAAGCTGGAACTCCTTATCATAGATCTTGAAACAAATCGTTTGCTACATTTTGAAAAACTAAGACAATATAAACATGCATGCACAGTAAACGAGTCCACTCAAAACCTTGATCTCCACCAGCTAGTTGGTTTTACATCCAGTCTTCTACAGTCGTTCAAAGCACGCTTTGGAGAAGTTCGAGAGCACACCCGTCTTTTTTAGTTCATCAACTATTCAACCGAGTGTTGACTTAACACAGGCGGCCTTAGTTATATTTCTGGTGTCTCCGTTAGAGATTTCGAAGAAGAATTGGCTGACCTGAACACCTCAGGCATGTGGGTGAATAAGTTCAAGTCACCCAATGAAGATTTGAAAAGAATCGCACGACATAAAGTAAAGTTGGCAAACAAGCACATGTGGACAGAAAGTTAAAAAAAACCTCGACCCGAAGGCCAGCTGATAATCAAAAATTAAAACACGCTTCCGGTCACATATCACACATTGCAACGTATGAGTATTGTTGTATTGACCCTGTTTGGATCTACATATGCATGTGAGCAGTAATTTTCACATCTTAGATACATTAAGTCCACCCTACGATCACGTCTAACGAATGAAAGTCTCAACGTGTGCATGAAGCTTAACCTCACCAACTACCAACCAGACTATAAAGCCAGCAGCGAATCCATGGAGCACCAGAAGTCGTATTAACAATGAATATCATAAGAATATCATTCAAAAGAATAAATTCAGAGGCTTGTTACACTCGCATTTAATTAATTTTCATTTCATAATATACTATATGGCTCTCACTAAAATATATTCCCAAATATGTGCTTTCTTGGCTCTCTGAGTTAAAAAGGTTGCGACCCTTGGACTAAGCTAATAAAAAAACTCATCTGGTAACAGTTGCTTCCATTTCTGCAATAATTCTGCCTTGATGCAGTTGCTAGCCCTTGCACAGCATATTTTTTTCGCAGGAACATTCGAAGGTCGGACACAAACATTTTAAATAATCAATGATTTTGCTGGGGATATAATCCACGCCAGAACACTTTATTATGCGTAGAAGTAGTGATGGCAAACTTGATACCGTTATTCTCTTCCGATATCCAAAAAACTTTCCCCAGAGTCTATTCTAATGCGGCGTTGGTTACTGGCTACCCGGCATTGGACATGAAATGATCCCTGAATTCAGAGTGCCTGACCTGGAGTATACTGATAACATCGTCCTAGTCACTACAGCCAACGCTAGACCGAATTACTAGCTTCGCTGCGAATAACATACTAAACTCCTGCTCCCTACCATCCCAAATAGGCGCCAGCGGTTGATGTGTTGGCCGGTCGGCTTAATTGGGCACAAGATCCGGTTGGAATGGCGGCAGGAAAGTGACCCGCTCGCAGTGCACGTGACTTTGCATCAAATTCCGGAAAAATTACGTTAAGGTTTACGATGACCTGGTCGTACTTGGTAATACCCCTCTGTCACTACAGCCAACGCTAGACCGAATCACCAGCTTCGCTGCAATTTTTGATCTTTCGATTAATGTACGCAAGACAAAGTTTTTGACTGCGTATCTTGGCGCAATACCACGGCTGTTTATCAGTAGTCAGCCCATTGGAGAAGTTAGCTGCTTCCTCTATTTGGGCTCGAATTAACTAGCCAAAGGACAGGCCAAAGAAGAAATCAGAAACCGAAATGCGCAGGCTCATGTGCATTTAGGCTGCTAGCCAGATTACTCATCGTATCATTAGGTATTGGTAATCAAGCTTAATTACCAATACCTAGGCAGAAGGATAGTTAGCCATCTGTTTGGGCACAAACGTCACAAGAAAGGCCAACGGAGAACCTGACAGTCTGCTTATTCACGTAGCTAGGATGTTATACAAGAAATCGCAAATCTAATTCTAGCAATGAGCGCGCAATGCGCAGAATATTCGTCAAAGTGCACAGCAATGGCTGTTTTATAATTTGGCCATGCTTCTTTCGATTGCGTAGCTAACACGATTTGTACGGTCAACCGCACAATTTTTCAGACAAACCGTATATTTCTGTAAGGTAATAACGATGCAAATGCACAAACCTTGGGTGAATTAATGGAAAGCAGACGCTTGCACCCCAACTTTTTATTATTTTATCTGTTGCATTTTAATTCCACCTTAGTAAAACCTGGATAGGTTTGTCATGCCTTACTAATTTCTTTATATTTTGATCAAAAACAGTTATAATACTTGTTGGGTACTTTTTTTTATATTTTCCGGAGGTTCTTTAGATCTATGCTCATTCCTCCAAACTGGTGTCATTATATTATATTATACAGTGGAGTCCGGTAAATGTGGACAACCGCTTAATGTGGACAGTTGGCCAGGAACGGAATTTCTCCATAGTTAAATCCTCTGGTTAATCTGGACAGCCACCGCTTAATGTGGACAGCACCAAGCTGGCAACCGGTCGGTCGACCCACAGATTTTGTCAAAAATCCAGTCCAAATCACCCGCGGCGGGGAATTCCCGCGTCCTGTTCACTACAATTGGGAGGTGCAGTTGTCGAAGGAGGCCACCAATACGTCATCTAGGCTATTCCCACTCCCCCTGACCTGCCCCCGTATCCTCACCCTTGTCTCCCTTATATGCGTTCGCACAGACTTTGTCAAAAATCCAGTCCAAATCGCCCGCTTCAGATGAACAATACACAAAGCTTTTCTGTTTGGTTGCCTGTGGTTGTGTACGTGTGGAGGCTGCTCACGAGAAAGTGAAGTGCTTTTGACTGTCGTTCTTCGACCTCTGCAATCTTTCTTTCCCTTCTTTCCCAGATGGGCAAGCGAAAGGATCGAACGCCAACAGAGAAACTCGATGTGTTGGACAAGTTCCATGACCTTAAGAAGCAGTCACCCCGAATTGGTCTTCGAGAGGCAGCCGACCAGCTTGGAGTTTCCAAGTTGATGTTGGGAAAATTGGTGATCCGGCAAGAGATTTTGCAGATCATCCAAGACCTAGTGGAGGACGATGAGACTGGCATGCGCTTGGCTCACAACGTTGTGAAGAAGATTGACGTTCTTCAGGCCATGGAGATGTTGAGCACTTCGTGGAAAAAGTTGAAGTCGGAGACAATCGTAAATTGCTGGAGGAAAGGGGGCTTCGTCACCACTGAAGACGAAGTTGCAGAGAATGAAGTCGCGATTCCGATCCCAGAAGACGTGACAGAGTGCAAAATCGAGAGTTTTCTAGAGAGGGTTTCAATCGACGACGATGCCGAAGTCGCCGAGGAGGCAACACTGGAGGAGGTGACAAGCGAACTCGCCGAAGCAGTTGCAGATGCCAAGAAGGTACCAGACGAGCAGGAAGAAGAGTCTGAAGAGGAAGACGAAGAAGTCGAGCCCCCAGTATAATCAAAAGAAATGAGGCCGGCATTGGCCGTACTTGAAACGGGGCATCGACAACAAGGTTTTGATGTGAAGAATTTTGACACTGTGATAAAGAACTTAAGGGGAGCTTTAAGAGAAAAGTTTCCACCAAAGCAATCAAAACTGAGCATGTCATTTCAATAAAACTTCATTCAGATGCAAAATTCTGTTTTTTATACGTAGAAACGACTGGTTTGGGGTCAGTTCGCTTAATGTGGACAACCGGTTAATCTGGACAGTTGGCCTAGAACGGAGGTGTCCATATTAACCGGACTCCACTGTAGTTAAATTTTAGGGACCGAAGCGTCTGTTTAAAGTTAATCATAGCGTTGTAGTGAAATGGCTGCTTTTTGTTCGTAGTTTGGGAGGCCTGAGTCAGCACTACTAATTCGCATGGCAAACAGTACGGTTTTCGGAAATAATAATGCATGGTGCATGATCCCTTTTAGCAACTTGCTATTATAATAGCAATACCATTAGATTTAGCAAGGCAATGCCCAGAAGAATTACTTAATTCCTACGAAATAGACATACTTGTATCTGCTCTGTTTGAAACCTTATAGCTATGTTTGGAAACGAATTTCTTTTTCGCTCAACCATGCTATAAACAGGTAATAGGAACACCGATGGGGTATGCAATTTCAGGCTTCTTGGCTGAAATTACCATGCGAAAATTCGAAAATATGGACCTATCAGTAGTCAACCCCAAGTTGTTGGTACGCCTTGTCGATGACACTTTGTCATTATTAAAAATGACCACCTGGAAACACTACAAAACAGTATCAGTTCAACAATACCTGAAATCACATTTACCCACGATAAAGAAATTAACCGTAAACTCCTCTTCCTTGACGCCCTCGTACAGCGTAATACTGACGGTATGTTTCGATCATCGGTTCACATCAAAAAGATCTGCGCTGACTTTATCCTTCATTACAACAGCAACCAACCTATTACTCGTAAACGGAGTACTGTTATCACAATAATGAATCCAGCAAAAACGCATTGTTCTGACCCCAACCTCCACCAAGCCGCACGCAATTGTTTAGTGACACTGTTTTCAAAAAACGGTTTCCCCACAGATTTCGTGCGTCGATGCATGAAACGACAAAAGTTAAAACAAAAAGAAAAGGAACATGAATTTTCCGATTAAGCGCCTTATTCAAGAAATTGGCGAGCACTTCCATATATTAAAAAAATGTCCTCTTAAATTGGTCGTTTTAAATGCCAGATCACTGATTAATAAGATGCCTCTGCTCCAGACTCTGGTTTTCGTCAACCGCCCAGACATTGTTATGGTAACTGCGATATGGACATCGGCCTGTGTAGCTGACTCTGAACTCTCTGTTCTAGGCTATGCATGCGTTCGGAACGATCGAAAAAATGGCCGTGGCGGAGGAAGCTGCATCTATATAAAGCAGCCACTTGCATTTCTCCCGTTGGATAATCCACAATTCACAGCGGTGGAGGAGAGCTGCTAGCTACGAGTTGTTCTAAAAAACAAATACTCCTCACTTGTTGGCTGTGTTTATCACCCACCTAATGCCAATGTGGACTACGATCTTTGTCTTTCGCAGGCATTTCATGCCGCAGCTGACTTGAATCTTAAGTATTGCTTGATTGCAGGCGATTTTAACCTTCCTGACGTGCAGTGGTTTCCACCATCCGGTCCTTTAAAGTTCGAGAACTTACTTGAGGCAGTAGATATCGGCATGTGGGATCAGGTAGTCAATTTTCCCACTTGAGGAGCAAACTTACTCGACTTAATTTTTGTGTAGGGGATGCGAATCACTTTCAGTGTCATCCTTAGACGCATTTGGGAGTTAAGACCATCTTATAGTTGTTAGTGAACTAGAACTGGGGGTGGATGAAAGATTTTCCCAAAAGTATAGTTTTTATCATGACTTTCGATCAGCAAACACGGCTGACCTACTGGCACATCTCAACGCTCTCGACTGGTCTGAATTTTTCCAATGTTTGGATGTAAATGTTTGTACCGATGCACTGTACAAAGTGCTGGATCCACTCATCCTCCACTTTGTCCCCCGTAAGAAAGTCATACATGTCAAGGATGAAGTGTACCTTCCTCTGTCTTTCCGTCGTAGGCTGCGTAAACTCTCTCGTCGTTTGCATCGGCAAAACGACACTTCCGTTCTACCCTTGATCACACTGATCTTTGAGCAGGCTAAGAAGCACTCCGAAGAAAAGCAGATAGACGATGAGGCCCACTTCGCTGAAAATCCTTCCCTTAAGATTGCGAAACTCTTTTCGCGTAGAGTAAAAGTGCAGAGGAAAACGCAACACCCCATATTTCAAGACAATTTAGGAAACCCCATAGCTTACGTTAAGTTGACCGCCGATAGCTACAATGCGTTCCTATCCAAAACGTTAAGTGAAAGCTCGTCCACTGCACCTCCGGCTATCCGGGCTTGAACGGGTCCCATACTCAAAACCATAAATTTTACCCTCTGGGATGTGACTGTAGCCATTCATCGTTACCATCAGTATTATAGTCCAGGACCAGATGGCGTCCCAGTTAGCCTTCTAAAAGCTGAGGCGAATGATATCTTTCCGTCTATCCTTTGTAAGTTATTCAATCTGGCTCTTGAGAGTGAAAGCTTTCGTTCGTTGTGGAAGGAATCGCACATAATGCCTATTCGCAAGCATGGCCGATCGACGTCATTCGACATTTTTTAGGTCAATAAATACACTTCCCGCAGCCTCGAAGATCTTGGAAACCTTGATCAAATAAAAGATGATGCGTCACTTGCCAGAAAACGACCTGCTCAATGCAGCTCAACATGGCTTTCTCGAGAAACGATCTTCTGACAACTGCCAGCTCTCTTTCTTTGATTATGTGCTGCCATCTAGAGTCAGCGGTTTTGCCATTTATAGCGTCTATTTTTATTTTGCTAAGGCCTTTGATCGGGTCGATTATAACCTCCTCCTTCTTAAACTGGCCTCCTTCGGCATAGGTAGCAAGCCTCTGAACTTCATATCTTCCTATTTGGATGCTCGCATACACCGAGTAACAATTTCCAATGTTATCTCCAACCCAACGCATGTGAGGATTGGAGTTATACAGAGTAGTGTACTGAGTCTGCTCCTTTTTTGCCTGTTCGTCAACGAAGTTTCAGATTCTTTTCAGTATGGCAGACCCTTCATGTACGCTGATGATTTAAAAGTTGCTTATTGATATAAACCGGCAGATCACAAAATCGTGCTCGAACTTATAAAAAAGGATCTTCAGGCCTTCGCTCAGTGGTGTTGCACATGGCGCCTCACCCTTTCATGGCACTAATATTCCGTTGTGGTAGTTGGCGACGATCATCAACCGGAATTAAGCATTGACGGCCACGACCTAAATGTCCCAGGAGTTATCAAGGATTTGGGCATATCCTGCTCTAATAGTTTCAATTTGTCAGAGCACTGTGCCATGATAGTCTCGAAAGCACGCCGAACCACCGAATTTATCCATAGAAATTTTAAGACTATGAAGGTTAGAACTAGCCTTTATAATATGTACGTGAGACCTAGTCTTGAATACTGCTCGCCCCTATTCAGTCTTCTGCGCACTAGAGAATGGAAGAAAATAGAATCGGTGCAGAACTTCTTCACTAGAAAAGTGTTCACTAGACCACTGTAACTTAGCCTTCCAACAAAGGTGCGAACTTACAAAGCTGGATCCCCTGTGGTTTCGTAGATTGCAGAAGGGTCTATTTTTACTGTTTAAACTTTTGAATGGTCAAACCTTTAATCCCCTTAGTACAATAAGGCAGCTTGAGCACTCTCGACTCGCCAGTCATCGAGACGTATTTTTATTTATTCCTATGGCACGCAGAGTTAAGTACCGGCAATTCTTTTCAGTAAACGCCAAATCAATCTGGAATAAGCTGCCCAAAAGTATTAAAACTTAGCAAAGCTACCCTATTTTTAAGAGAGCTATAACTGGTTTTCTACATTCAGGACAACTTACATGAATTTCGGGTGCTGACTCGGTGGAATCTCGCTTTCACTCTGATGGCGTTCGTGGACTTTGAACCCCGCCAGGCTTCATGGTGAAGATAATGCTGCTGAAGCAGCAGCCCGCAGTCTGCTAACCCTTCAGCCGATAGCGTGCAACTTTTGCCGATAACCATTGAAGGAAGACTGAGTACACTGTGTTCTTGTGCATTACCAACTCTTTACAGTTGCCTCTAAACTGGCATAATAAACATATTATTCTGAACTCGTTGAAAGACACCTGAAGTAGTATCAAATCCAAGTAGCCAACAAACCAACAATTACTCTACGTATTCAGCTTTTTCACCCTGTAGCGTAAAAGTCTCTACAAATATATAAAACTACTTAGTAAAAATACAATGGAAAACTTTCGAGTGTACAGCTAACGGCTTGTGATTAATCTGCCAGACTACGGTAGTGGAAAAGGGGGTAAAACTGTATACGAGAATGGCAATGAAAATTAAGAATGAAACGACATATCGCAGAAGGTTAAGTTATTTAAACCGTGCAACTGCGATCTTCAGACCATGGCTACTTAGTGCAGAAGAGAAGCCGATAAAGGCCCAAGTAGTTGGAAGAATGTATTGTGTACACAAGGGAGAGGAGAATAGATGAGAGTAGATTGACTTAGATATCCTACAACTGGCAGGAGAGCCAGCCACAGCCACAGCGAGAACGGCATTGTCTGGTTGCCTCAAAGGTTATCGGCCGGAAAGACTGCATCGACCAAGGCGTGCATGCGTCCTATTCGCCACCGAAAGAGGCTAGCCTTTGGGGGACCTGATTGGCCGTTACAGAGGGCGCCTTTTAGTGCAGACGTACGCGTTAGCAGTGGTGGGCTTTCGTACCTGCTCGCCTATGTGAAGTGAGTCACCACAGACTCACTTAGATCCTCCACGATCCTTGTCAGCAGTAGCCAAGGAATTGACTTGGCAAAGGAGGGGTCCGTTAAGGCCTGAAATGCAGTTCGTCGAGTTGCACTCGGAAGAGTTGAGAGAATTCTCGTTTGTAAGTGGCCGTTAGTTGCTCCTGAGCCCGGATATGATCACCAGAGAATGGTGTCGTTGAAGGGCAAAGAAAACAGTGGCTGGTGAAGTTGGAAAACTAAGAGTTGAGGTGTTGCATGCAAAAAGCGATGAAAACTCTGCACGCCGTAGTAATCGAAAGTGTATTTTCGAGCGGCTTGCTTTAAAACAAAAATTAATAATTTTGGTAAATTTAAACAACCTAAAGGTTAGCCTAAGGGCCTACATAACTCCCCCACCAGGGCGTTAGTGGGTTACAAACGCTCGACAAAAGAGGATGTACAAAAAAGGTGCAACAACAAAGTCTCGCAAGTTTTTAGGAAAACGAACATGTCTACCGGAACGAGTGGAAGGGAGGGGTGGGACGGGAGGGGGGGTGAGGGGGATGGGAGTAGGGTCAGTTGTCGAGGGTGGCGGTGGACTGGGGGCGGCAGGTGGAGTGCAGGGTAAGGGTGCCATGGAAGTGGACGGGCCAGGTGATGGTGACGTGCATCCAACTGAGGCCGGATTCAATCTATCAATGGAGACCGTATCTGTAGCATCAGCCCTTTGAAGGACGAAATATTTGTCCTTTCGTTCCAGCACATTGAATGGGCCGGCCTAGGGTGGGCAAGGGGCCTGCGGACTGCATCGTGCCAGACAAAGACGAATGGGGTTGTGTTCAGATCCTCATTCACGAAAAAGCCTCATGGTGCGAGCGCGTGGGGGTCGGGCGCAGTGCAGCCATGCGTTGCTGCAGCTGTTGCACGAAGGTGTTCGTGGCGTCGGGGTCAACGGAAGAAGACTGCATAAGCTAACCAGGTAAACGGAGGGGCATGCCGTAAACGAGATTGGCGGCAGTGCATTGAATGTCGTCCTCAACAGCTGCTAGAATTTCGAGAAGTACGAGCGGTTTGTTGTCGCTCCAGTTGTGCGGGGCGGGATGAGATATCCTCGCAGACTTCAACTGACGGTGAAGGCGTTTAACAAGGCCGTTCGAAACTGATGTTTAAGGTCGACTGTGAAGCCGAAATGCGACAAGAAATCCGCTTCAATGGTAGGCGACTGGACGTCAGCCTGGATGAAAACCCACTGTAAGCGGTGACGAAACCCAAGGTCTAGAGTAAGGGACCGTTGACTGAACTTTGCGATAGTGGTGTTATTCGCAGCGTGCAGTGTAAACTGCGATGGCTGGAGATTATGACGTTGAGGGGGCAGCAAAAGGCTCTCCTCGGCATCGGTATCGATCAAGAAACGGAACTTGTTCGACTTGTTGGTCACAAAAAACAAGCGACTGGGTCGCGGTTGGTCAGCATCAGTCGTCGAAATTACTGGCTAGCGGCCCGTTTCCGAATGGGAACGTCTAGCGTTAGTGCAAGGTGGGACGCATTTCATAGCGTCCGAGCCAAAAGTACGGTGATACCAGCAAACTTTGTTGTCTGCAGGCTCTTTTGAATTAGAGTGATGCGGTTTGTAGAAGGACGACCCGTTTGTAGTCGGTTGAGAATCGAACACATTATGCTCATTTGAGAGCACGATAACGTGAAAGTATCTTTAAGATCCTGCAGGTCGTCGTCTCTGTTGGCCGGAACATCGCGAAACGATTGGGAGTGTGAACTCGACCGCGGTAATGATGTACCACGCGATTTGGTCAACTTTCGCGACGTACGACTATCAGGTTGACGATCAGATAGTGACATGGCAACCTGGGAGACAGTATGCTTAGGCATTGACGTCGATGCTTGATGAACAGAGTACGAACTAGCACCGGAGTAGCATTGCTGAATGCGATCAGCATCGTCCGCGAGTTTGGTGAGCGGTACAGTGTCATCTAGCAGAGCAAAGACTTGTTGGATTGGATGGGGCAGTTTATCCATCAAGATGCGGCGAAATATAGAATCGTCTAAAGTGCGACCATCGAGAAAATGACGCATGTGGCGCATCAGAGCAGGGGGCGTTTGATCACCAAGCTCCACAGTATTGAGGAGCTGATGAAGCTTGCTGTCAGCAGATTGTGCCGTGTGTTGAAGGATAGCTTGTTTTAAGCTAGAATAAGTCTTATCCCTAGAAATAGGATCAAGGAGATCCTAAACTGCAAAGGCGACGTCGAATGGTCAGTATTGAACGACGTACGAGTAGCGCGTACGCTACGTAAGGCGAAAACGGCCTCGATCTGTTTAAACCAGACTGTAGGGTCACGAACGTCGTACTGGAGCAGCTTGATAGAAATCGGAAAAGCATGAGGTTCATCCCGATCGACTGATATGTACGACCAGGTGGAAGCAAAATCGTCGACGACTCGAAAAATTTTCTTTCGAACATAAGTAAATAGAACGGGGCGTTTCAAATGAACTCCTTTGGTGCCAACATTGTCCATGAGGTTGGCTTATGCCTACCTTTAAGTTGGAAGGCCAAGTTTACCACCGGATTGGATCGCTACTACCTCCTCTTGATGGCGAGTCGACATTTCTACAAATATACTTCGTAGAACACATCAAGCTGCAGGCTCAAAGCCGATTCCGAGTGTACATAGGCTTGAAGCATCACATAATATTGTCCCTTCAAGACATGCTACACTAGCGCAACAGCTACGTTAACAGTTTCAAGTGCGCCCTGGAGATGTACGCTTCCCTTGACGTTATTATATCCATAGATGACGGTTAACGTCCTCATGGAGAAGACCAACGAAAATGTAATGCTCGCACATGCAACAAGGTGGCTGTCATCAGGTCAGAAACAGAGCACGACAACAGAAATATTGTCTTGAGAAGGAGAAACGATAGGCTGCAAAGGATATATGGGACACACCGTTCAGACGAGGCCTTACAACACCCTCTCGTGCATGTTAATGGTGAAGATGGTTACCACTTCGGTATACCTCAAATTGACACCCGTAAAACAGTAAGTTGTAAAGCTTTCTAATCTTACCACTTTATGATTGGAGAACGAGCTTTTAACCTGCTTTGTCGATTCAAAATGTTTTTCCTTCAATTTGATGTTGATGTTTGCCAAAATGGAAACAGAGCGCCTCTGCTATTTCCGCAAACACCAGAAAGAATTTCACGTAGACAACTTCATCCAACTTAGAGACAATATCCTTCCTGATGGTGGTAAAGATGCTGGTCGCGGTCAACCTTTCATCTTGCCATCAAGCCACATTCGCTCTCTTCGCTATATGCATGAGAAAACTCAAGATATAATAATATTAATAATAATTTGTATATTTAAGGCCCAAGGGGCCCTGTCGTTACAAACTTAGTGCTATCGTGAAAATAAAAATAATGATGATAAGCAGTGAACTCTTATAAAATAATTGTCATCGGCAGTAAAAAAACTCCGTGATCGGTGGATGAGTTCAGCGGGCCACCGAGTTCAAAAAAAATTTAGGAGAAAAAACCTGCCTTAATAGGTTAAAGGGTTTGATGTGGTTATTTTGGGACCTGATGTTGAGGGTTCGGGACGTTTAATGGTCATGGGGAAAAAATAATATATCGTTGAGTTAAGAAGGGGTCATCCGGAATGCAGGAGAAGGCAGTAGAAGTCAACATCATCGAGTTGCGACCCACCAGATTCCAGAGCCAATCTCGAAGACCACAGCGAAGGTTGCAAAAACGGAGAAGAATTCGCAGCCCTTGGAAGTGATGCTTGACTCTGCAGAGGGAAATGCTAACATATTTAGAAACCATTGTAGTATCCTGGGAAGAGCTTCAAATGCCAGGAGGACCCTTTTCAAAATCTACAACTTGCGTGATTGGAAAGGAAACAGACAGTACCGACTTTATTTCCTCTAAATTTAAATGCTTATATAATTTGCCTTTAAAAATCGACAGTGTAGAAGAAAGTCTAATATCGAGAGGAAGGTTGTTCCAAATAAAAGCATATTTGGAGGTAAAAAAGCGAGAACGGTTAGATGTGGAGCTACGAGGTGGTAAAATTATCATGGAAGAGTTACGAGTGGCGTAAGGTTGGTCTACTGGAAGGAGAGCGTTAATTTGTGGGAGATTAGGACTATTGCTAACGCGAAACAGAAAGCATAGACCAGCTTCGAGTCTTCTTATCCAAAGAAATTTAATGTTTGCTAATTGACATCTAGTTGTATAACACATACCAGACCCAGAAACAGAAAATATTTTACGAGTGAAAACTCGCTGAACCTTTTCAATCTTACTACGGTAATGCTGGGTCATGAGGCCAAAAAGCGGGCAGCAGTATTCTAGTATAGGAAGAACAAACATGCGGTATAGTTTTAACTTCATTTCTGGAAGGAAAAATATTATGCGATATAAACCCACATATCTGTGCGGCCTTGGCAGAAATTCGATCTGCATGAGGTGATAATGCAAGCTTATTCGTGTAAGTAAGACCCGAATCCTTTATCGTAGATCTTTCTAACAGTGGACTATTTTGGAAGATAATGGGTCCAGAAAGCCTTGCGGGACCAAAACTCAAGAAACTACATTTTGATGGACAAAACTCAATCTGCCATGTGGCGCTCCAACTTGAGAGAATACGCAAGTCTGCGTTAACTTTATCAACACAAGTACTGGCCGTTTCCTTAGATAATGAGTAAATACACTTAAGGTCATCAGCAAAAATAAAATTTTCTGAATTATTTAGCGCTGTTGAAATTTCATTTATGTAAAGAACGAAAAGGAGGGGACCTAAAACCGTGCCTTGTAATACACCACTCGTGATCGGCTGAAGCATCGAGTAGCTATTGCCTACTAAGACCTTCTGGCTGCGGTTAGACAGGTAGGAGGCAATGTAATCCAGGAGGGGAGGCCTGATGCCTAGGGCTTCCAGTTTCACTAAAAGGTGCCTATGAGGCACCTTGTCAAAAGCTTTACTAAGGTCAAAGTAACTCACGATGACTGATTGCTGTTCATTACGAAGTGAAGTAACCAGGTTAAGGAATGCCAAGTGGCAGGTTTCGCATGATCTTCCAGGTAGAAATCCATGCTGTGAGGCACTTAATAGTTTATTTATACACAAAAATCGAGAATTTGATTAAAAATGATCTTTTCCAGAAGTTTG
This sequence comes from Ligula intestinalis, assembly GCA_036362985.1. Taxonomy (NCBI): domain Eukaryota; kingdom Metazoa; phylum Platyhelminthes; class Cestoda; order Diphyllobothriidea; family Diphyllobothriidae; genus Ligula; species Ligula intestinalis. The sequence continues at coordinate 2,244,444 of JAYGXS010000005.1, forward strand.
GCTATGGCCGGGGTTTTATGAACACCTCGGTAGTTATTTATGTCCGAAAGAGATCCTGACTTGAAGACTGGAAGAATAATAGATGTCTTTCATGAGTCAGGAAAGAAACCGTTTAGAAGATAAGCTGAGAATAGATAACTTAGCAATCGGGGAAGCTAAATACTTTCTTGATAAGTGAATTTGGAAGACCGTCAGTTCCCGAGGAGTGCGAGATTTTAGACGGATAATGTGCTTACGAATTACTTTTATGGAGAAATCTATGGTACTGATAGTATTGACTGAGCATGGCTGAAACGACGGGACCGGTTCAGATTCCGTCGTAAGGTGTTTTGCAAAGAACGCATTGAACAGTTCAGCCTTCTCAGACTCATCTTGCACAAAGTTTTCATTTTCATTCAGTAAAGGGGGGATTTCGTGACCTCGTTTAGCGGAGGACCGACGGCGGAAGAGTTGGGCAATCGATTTTGCAGAGTTTAACTCGCTGAGTGCGCAAGATACGTCGGTGTATGTTGGGCATTTTAGTCGCCCAGATCTATTCTTTGCGTTAACCTGCAACCCATCTTGGCCTGAAATTACTGATGAGTTGTTCCCCGGTCAAAAGCCACAGGACCACCATGATTTTTCCGCGCGGGTATTCCAGCTTAAGTTGAAAACCATGATGACACTCATCACAAAATTGAAAATTTTCGGCGATGTTCAGTGTCATATGTACACTGGAGAGTGGCAAAAGAGAGGATTACCCCACGCTCACAATTTTGTCTGGCTAAAGGAAAGATTGCACACTCCGATGTCGACAAATTGGTATGCGTAGAGTTGCCGGACCGATCCGTTGATCATGTCCTGTTTGAAACGATCAAAACTCAAATGGTTCATGGCCCATGCGGTCAGAAAAAATCCCAACAGCCTTTGCATGAAGGATGGGAAATGTACCAAGCGATATCCCAAGCATTTCCTAGATGCAACTCAGACAGATGGGGATGGTGACCCTCTTTATACAAGGTGACGACCTGAGATTGGTGGATTCGAAGCAGTTATCAATGAAAGGCGAAACGGTGGTGTGGTAATTGATAACTGTTGTATTGTGCCATATTTTCCCTTACTTTCAAAAGTATTCAATGCCCACATCAATGCTGATCTTTGCAACTCGTCGATGTCTATCAAGTACGTCTGCAAGTACATCAACAAAGGATACGATGCCGCAATGTACTCCCTCAACCGCCGTAACAACAATGGTTAGATGACCCAGTACGAAAAGGGTAGATACATCAGCAGTAGCTTTGGTTTTGATATCCATAAACATTTTCCGGCTATTGAAAACTTAAGCGACAACCTGGAAAATGGACAACAGATTTACTTAACGGAAGGATTCCTTTTGGATTAGCTTCAGAATCCTAAAGATACAACGTTGACTGTTTTCTTCAACTTGTGCCAACAAGATTTGTTTGCCCAGACTCTTTTGTACAGTCAGGTCCCCTTATAATACACATGGAATCGAAACAAGTGGGCCCAACGAAAGGTAGGAATTCCAGTTGACGGACATCCGAGCATCAAGTATGATGTGAAAATGGGTAGAATATACACTGTTAACCCCTCTCAATAAGAATGCTTCTCTTTACGAATGTTACTCCATGAAGTCGAAAGTCCAACATCGTTTAAAGATCTAAGAACGATTGACGGTTTTCTGTGTTCAACTTACAGAGGAGCCTGCGCGAGGCCTGGTCCGCTTCAAGATGATAATCAATGGGAAAATACCATTGCTGAAGCTGTCGTTGCTAACGCTCCAATTCAATTACGACGGTTTTTTTTTATATTTTTATATTAAAGGCGCAGAGGCCCTCGTTATTGCAAACTTAGTGCTGTGGAAAAATAAATACAAAGTTGATCAATGCTGCTCTTCGTGAAACAACCACAGGCAGCGGGAGCGTTTAGTAGTGCTGGTAGATTCATTCTTTTTCACCAACATATCGTCGTTTTAAAATAGTAGTCAACACTCTCTGAAACGCATGATGAACTAAGGAGGAAGCAATGAAAAAAACTCCTACCATTAAAGCCGGGGCAGAGTTCAGCGAACCCCTACTTAAAAAAAACGTAGGAGAAGAAACTGCTTCAACAAAATTAAGGGGGTTGGTTGAGAGGATTGGTTGTAGTGCAAATGAGACAGGAAAGTTGATGAGAACGTATGAGGGTTGGAAACGCTTCTTGTAATTGGAGAAATCATATAACAGCAGAGGCTGTCGTTCACCACTGTAACACCGCTCGGCTGGCTTCATGATCAACAATCAGGGAGGTGAGACCGGAGGAGGCCATCACGGACAACAGGGTCGACAAGAGAGTGAAAGGCAGAGGTCACCTGATCATCAACGAAACGCCGGAGATGCGACCTTGTAGACTGCGGAGTCCAGCGATGAGCTGGCGAAAATAGCAGAACTGCCATGAGCATGACTAAAGACCATGAAGCCTATCGTCAGGGTTGTAAAACGGAGAATGGAGAAATGGCAATGATGACTTGACAGAGAAGTGGACGAAACATCGTTGTAAATATCACTCAAAAGAGGAAGAAATAGACATATATAGAAAAAAATGTTATGTAAACATAACCACCTCAGATACCAGGGGGACCCTTTTCAGAGTACAGAAGTTGTGTGTTTGGGAAGGAGATGGATAAAAAGGACTTTATATTTTCCGAGTTTTCACTACCGAACACCCTAACTTAACCTACCAACAAAGGTGCGAACTTATAAAGCTGGATCTCCTATGGCTTCGTCGATTGCAGGAGGGTCTTTTTTACTGTTTAAACTTTTGAATGGTCAAACCTTTAATCCTCTTAGTACAATAAGGCAGCTGGAGCACTCTCGACGCGCCAGTCATCGAGACATATTTTTATTTCGTCCTATGGCACGTACAGTTAAGTACCGGCAATTCTTTTCAGTAAATGCCATATCAATCTGGAATAAGCTGCCCAAAAGTATTAAAACCCAGCCAAACTACCCTATGCTTAAGAGAGCTATAACTAGTTTTCTACATTCAGGACAACTTTCACGAATTTTGGGTGCTGACTCGGTGGAATCTCTCTTTCACTCTGATGGCGTTCATGGACTTTGAACCCCGCCAGGCTTCATGCTGAAGATAATGCTGCTGAAGCAGCAGCCCGCAGTCTGCTAACCCTTCAGCCGATAGCGTGCAACTTTCGCCGACAAACATTGAAGGAAGACTGAGAACACTGTGTTCTTGTGCCAACCCTCTCCATCTGGATCTAATGTTTTTAAATGATATGAAACAGTTCTCCTGCTGATGAGTCAACTCAGCTTACAACTGTACATTTATTCCGTGTGTATCATACCTTTGAAGGCAGGTTTTGTTTCACTTGAAACAAACTCCCTATCTCGCCCAGTATTAACAAAACAAAAAACCTGAAACAAAATCAATACTGGCTGCCACATAGGGTGTTGGAAGGCGCCCAAGAGGTGCATTACTAACTCTTTACAATTGCCTGTAAACTGGCATAATCAACATAATATTATTATTATTATTAAGTGTTTACGTAATTTGACTTAAAAAACTGCTCAGTTAGACGACATCCTAATTTCGAGGGGAATATTATTCCACAAGAAGGCAGATATGAAAACAAAGAAGTGAGAATGTTTCAAAGTGGAGCTAAGGGGGGTGCAATTATCCTGGACGAATTATGAGTGGCATAAGGTCTATCTGCGGGAATGAGAGCGTTGATTCGTGGAATGTTAGGGCGACCAAATTGGGACCTTTGGTTCCACTGGAACCACTTTAACCTTTGTTTCCGAACATTGCCATTAGGGTTACATACCCCCTTCTACCTGTCAAGGTGCTCTTACCCATTTTTTTCGATTTTCTTTCCCAAAAACTTGCCGCACTGTCTTGCGAGCACGTAATTATTATACATAGGGACTTCAATGGAGTAAATATACGTCCCCTCATATTGTTAGGCTTTGGCGATTCAGTTAACTTCAAAACACGAGATGACGCCCCACTCGATTGCATCCTGTCTAATTATTCAAAGCTTTTGCTGTAAGAAATAGAGCTCCGTTGGCAGGCTCAGACCATTCTGTACTACAATGTCAACCAAATATATATTCTAAGGCTAACAAAGGGCTATTTTTAACGCCCGACAGGAAACTACACATTCGTGACACGTCCCCACATAATATTTCCTTGCTTCAGACTTTCATATCTAAATGCATTCCCATCTTTCTAGAAAACATGAATGTCGAGTAGCGTTTGAGTTATCTTACAACATCTCTCAACGGAATTTTTAATATCTGTTGTCCTTTCGACACGGTCATGGTCAGACCAAACCAAATATCTTCTCCCCACTCAAAAACTTCGCGAAGAAATAAGGAACTGTTCTACAAACTAGGTCTACGCGAAAGACTGAAGGACGTTAATGTCCTCAAAAAACGAGAGATCACAAGAATAAATGACTTTTCTGTTAATCAGTTATTTACTTCTTCTACATCTTTGTCTGCCCTCCCTTCCTCCGAAATATGGAACAGTCTTAAACGCCTCACCGGTCAACGCAACACAATGGCACATGTTGATGCTGACCTAGACAGTTTCAACTCAAACTTCATCCATACTCCCACCGATTCCTACCTCTCGACAAATGGTATTTGCTTTTCACTAAGTAATTTTTCCCCAGTGTCTGTAGCAACAGTGATGAAACACCTTGACAAAGTTAAAGGCCTAACAGCTGCCGGACCAGATGGCGTCTCACCATTTCTTCTTAAATCTTGCTCTTTTTAATTAGCTCCTGCCTTGGCACATCTTACTAATTTATCTTTCATGGAGTCGAATATTCCCGATGGTTGCAGTTCGATCAAAATCACTCCTTTCCCGAAAAAACCCACTTCTACGGGTCCCAAATCATTTCGCCCAGTTGCCTGCTCTTCTGTACTGCTCAAACTTACAGAACGAGTTGCTTTGGACATCATTAAGCCGTTTTCATCCAATTTATCTGATCCCTTGCAGTTTGCGTATAAGGCTAGGCGTAGTAAACTAGATGCTGTTGCTCTGGTAGTCCATTCTGCTCTTAGAGACTTGGATAAGGGATGCCGTGCATATGCATGTGCTTGTCTCGACTACTCCTCAGCCTTCAACACCATCCCGCGCCATCTTCTTTTTAATAAAACTTCTGCATGCAGCTCTCCTGGCTGGGCCGTCTCTTGGCTTAGGGACTATCTTACTTCCCGTACCCAATTCGTTCAGAGCGGGAAGGAAAATCCATGGTCCTTCCCAAAATTTGTGGAGATCTGCAGGGGTTTATATTATCCCCTCATCTTTTTTCCCTCCAAACTGATGACCTATGATCTCCAAATGCATATTTGTTTGTCAAATATGCTGATGATATGGTTGTCGGCCATCCTCTCAAAAGCTAGATCCATCTCCAAATACTGAAGGATGGACTTGACCATGTAACAGCATGGTCGTCAGACAACGGCCTTTAACTTAATGAGCGGAAGTCAGTCCAGTGTATCTTTCGGGTGCAACCCTCTCCCACTCCTGAAACCATTCACTTTCTGCCCAACAAGGTGTCCTCCTTCCGATACCTTGGTGTAACACTAGCTTCCAACCCCTCATTTACTCTTCATATTAACAACCTTTTTATAAAAATCCACAAACATTTATGCTATATCCGCCGCTTGCGGTCACATCGCACCCTGCAAGCCCTCAGCTGGCGTTTTATAGATGCGTGTATCATCCCTCTCATTCATTACTGCTCTTTAGTTACTTTTCCAGCATTACTTAAGAAAGACTTCCTTATTATTAAACGTATTCTTCGCACGCTCTCTTCAGCTGTCAGTTATTCCTATGCCTTTTTAGTTGACCTTATAAGGTCAGCTAAGAGTTCGTTGGTGCTCTATAAATGTTATGCATATATCACAGGAGTGCTTCTACATGGTTGTGATTGTCCAGTTACTGCACCAGATGAGCAGGGGCCCTCATCGCTGGGGCCGTTGTCTTTTGCAAATAAATAAAATTAGTAAGATAGGAAGTACGCATCAGTTCTGCAGGTATTACTGTATCCAGTAAGTTGACTTATGTAAGTAGAAGTAATAAAAGAACTAACCGTAAAAGCGTGAACGTTTCAAGTATATATATTTGCCCCTGTTCAGCCTTTTGTAGGCCTTCTTGAAGGCCTTTATGAAGGCTCTTCTAATTTCCGCGCGATTTTGGTTATGCGAGAAACACCATGTAGTTGCCACTTATGCGTTGTTAATAGAGAAGCGGAATGCATATTTTCATAATTTAAGCAACAAATAAAGCCACCGCATTCAGAGCCCACTTACGCGTTCAGCGCCTTACGTGAGAAGCGACAGAATGCTGTCCAAACTCGCCGCTAGACACAGCAGTTGAAGTAGCCAATCAAATTGCACGCATTCAGATTAAGGCGTTCTGACCCATAATTTCACTGAGATTTTAGCAAATGAGATGTAGATATCGTGTGTGTATGAGCTGACGGGTGCACAGGTCTACAAATTGCTTTTAGGGTATAAGGTCACCTGCTTTTCATTAAGATGTACTTTGTTGTCGTATTGACAACTGAAAATTCAGTTGATGTGGTTGCCGAGAAATGGTTCCATGAGCAGAGCAAGAGCCGGGTGATGTAGCCCGATTATCACAAAGTGCGAAAGCGCTGTTTAGAGATGGACGAGCGGCCACCAGAGGGCACGCCCTATTACCCAGTTAGGATACTGAGTAATTATTTCACATAAGAGGACGCTCGCCGTCGCGCTAAGGTGGCGGAAGAGACCTCCGACTTATCCAGTTCTGAACCAATGCTCAAAGGCAGAGGTTGTCGGAGGAAGTAAGCGTTTAGTACAACTAATATTTCCTTTTCTAGGATTCGTCGTCAACTCTCCTCGGAATCTGAGGACGAAGTAAGTCATAAAGAAAATGAGCCGCCAGGGACTGAACGCGCTCTCGGTTGGCCAACCGCGTCTCAGTAAGGACTATTACTTTAACATACTTCAGGGTGCGCTCCCTTAGTACTTCTCCGCCAACAGTTGCGGTACCAACGTTACCATCACCTAACATGAGCTCTGCAGCGATGCAGGCTGCTCTGAAAGCAATAAAGACGCGGCTTGTAGCACACATTGATGAGCGTTTTGAAGCTCTAGATGCTACTGTTTGACAAAGCAACGAATTGCTTGTAAAACGCGTCGACCATATTGCTGCGGAGCACAGTGTGCTGCCCGCCAAAGTTGAGAAACTTGGTGCTGCCGTCCTTGACAGCCACCGTTCAATGCCCGATGGCGGCTGTGGGGAGCTTGCCACTGTGCTCCAAAGATAGCTTGGCTCATTTCCTCCAACGCTTCAAGTCAGAAAAATATTGTCTGCAGAAAACGGTACGCTTGTGTTCAAATTCAATTCTGTAGAAGCTATATCACTACAAATATACAAAACTTCTTGGCAAATACACAATGGAAAACTTTCTAAGGTAGTCTAGACTGCTAGTAAGTGATTTACTAGACTATTCTAATGGAAAAATTGTCAAAACCGGTATAAGAGGATGACAATGAAGACTAGAAATGATACAACTCACTTGGATCCTTCACGGTCCTAGCCGGCAGTAGTCAAGCAGTCGACTTGCCACAGGATGACTCCGTGAAGATCAGGATCCAAGTTCGTTGGGCCGCGCTTGTGCAAATTGAGGAAATTATCGTTTGCAAATTGTTGCTGGATTCTCCTGAGCCTGAGAATGATCACCAGATAGGTGTCGTTGAAGGGCAAAATAAACAGCGGCAGGCGAAGAGAGAATTGAGCTGTGGAGTGTGTTTAGCAAGACAATTGCTGGCACGCATCAAAACCGAAAGTGTTTTTTTGTGCTCTACTTGAGTTTTAACAAAATTGGTTATTGATAGGTTTAAACAACGCACAAGTTGAGCCAAGAGCCCACATAACTCCCTTACTAGAGCGTTGGTGGGTTACAAACGCTCGACAAAAGAGGATGTACAAAAAGGTTGAACAAGAAAATCTCGCAAGTTGGTAGGAAAACTAACGTGTCTACCGGAACGAGTGGAAGGGGGTTTGAGTTGGAGGGGGGTGAATGGGATGGGGAAGATTCGGGTGGGGAGGGTGGCGGTGGGCTAGGGCCAGCACGTGGAGTGCAGGGCGAAGGTGCCGTGGAAGTGGACGGATAGGTGATGGTGTCGCGCATTCAACGTAGGCTGGCTTCAGTCTGTCGATTGAGACTGTATCAGTAGCAACAGCCTTTTGGATGACGAAATATTTGTCCTTCCGTTCAAGCACCTTGAAGGGACCATCGTATGGTGGGCAAAGGGGCCTGCAAACTGCGTCGTGCCGGACAAACATGAATGAGGTTGTGTGCAAGTCGTCGTGCACAAAAAAGCGTCGAGGTGTCGCGCGTGTGGGGGTTGGGCACAGTGCGGCCATGCGTTGCTGCAGTTGTCGCACGAAGTTGTTTGTATCGTCAGGGGTGACGGGGGAAGACTGCACAAGCTCACCAGGTAAACGGAGGGATGTGCCGCCGAGATCGGCGGCAGTGAATTGAATGTCTTCCTTAACAGCTGAGCGAATGCCGAGGTGTACGAACGGCAGGTTGAGACATCAGCGCGGACTTCAACTGACGGTGAAGGCATTCCACGAGGCCGTTTGATGTTGGGTGATAGGCAGTGGTGGTGATATGTGAGCACCCGAGCAGTTTGGTGAACTCACGGAAAAGTGCAGATGTAAACTGACTTCCGCGGTCAGTGGTGAGTGTAGCTGGAACTTTGAAGTTGGCTATCTAGAGCGTAAGGAAAACAAAGGCAATATTCTCTGCCGAGGTATCCCAGATGGGAACGGCGATGGGCCATCGTGTGAAACGATCAACAGCGGTCAGAATGTGCGTGAAACCGCGAGATGGGGGTAACGGTCTGACTAAATCTATGTGGACTTGTTGAAAATGGGCGTTGGGAACCGCGAACGTGCTGGGAGGTGAAACGGTGTGTCGCTGGACCTTATTTTTTTGACAGGCTAAGCATTGCCTGGTCCAGGTAGCAATGTCGGTGTTCATCTTTGGCCAGACGAAACGGGCTGCAATGAGTTTGCGGCCGGCACGAACACCGGGGTGGGATAGCGGATGGAAGTGGTCGAAAACAACCTTCCGGTAGGATTGAAGTACTACACGACGAGGCGCACCTGTAAGAAAATCACACACGATCGACCCTGACGACGCTGGGAGGGGAGCGTCACGCAGCTGAAGCACATAACTTATTGTTATTATTAGAAGATGCAAGCATTTCAATGATGGAGTCATCAAGCGATTGAGCTTCTGCAAGCTTCGCCAGGTCTAGCGTGGTGATAAGAGCGTTGACCTCTGGACGGGACAAGGCATCAGCAACGACATTCTCATTACCGCGGACATAGCGTATGTTTGAGGTGAATTGAGAGATGTAGTCAAGATGACGTTCTTCACGTGGCAAATATCGATCTAGCTTAGCTTTGAGGGCGTAAGTGAGAGGTTTGTGATCCGTGTTGACCTGGAAATCTCTCCCCTCAAGCAGTTGGCGAAAATGTCGGATGGCTAGGTAAATGGCGAGAAGTTCACGTGCGAAAGTACTATAGCGAGTCTGCGCCGGCTGAAGCTTCTGGGAGAAGAAGGCTAGCGGCTACAATTAACCGTGGACCTGTTGCTGCAGAACTGCGCCGACGGCGATGTTTGAGACATCGGTGGTCAGAGTAAGCTGTGTTTTCAGTATCGGTGCTCAGATGATGAAGCAGGGTTACATCCACGAGTTCTTTCTTGGCTGCCTCGAATGCTTCAAGAGCACTGGGTGGAAGGTGAAGCGACTTGGTCCTTGACTTCAAAAGATCCGTCAAAGGTGCCAGGGTGGCGGCGCAATTCGGTATGAAACGCTTGTAGTAGTTGATTAGGCCGATGAAACGGCGGAGCTGAGTTATGGACTTCGGGGCTGGAAAAGACAACACGCTTTGCACCTTCTCTGGGAGGGGTGTGATCCCATGTTGGTCAAGATGATGGCCAAGAAAATCCAGAGAAGTGACGCTAAAAAGGCACTTATCGAAGCTTAGCTAGAGACCATTTTGTTAAAAATGATCGAAAACTTGGCGTAAGTGTTCAACGTGTTCCTCGGGTGACGAGCTTGCGACAAGGATGTCGTCGATGTACACGAACGTGAAGGAGAGACCGCCTAAAATTTCATCGACAAAACGCTGAAACGTTTGGGCCGCGTTCCGCAAACCAAAAGGCATGCGAAGGAATTCAAACAGGCCGAATGGGGTCGTGACGGCGGTTTTAGGGATGTCCTCCTCCGCGACCGGTATTTGGTGATACGCTCGCAAGAGGTCAATCTTGGAAAAAATCGTCTTTCCAGCCAACATGTGGGAAAAGTCATGAATATGGGGAATCGGGTACCGGTCCGGGACTGTAGCTCGATTGAGAGCGTGATAATCACCGCATGGCCGCCAATCATCGGATGACTTTTTGGGAACCATGTGCAGTGGTGAAGCCCATGGACTGGACGAAGGACGGATAATCCCCAAATTCAACATGTGCTCGAATTCATTCTTCGCGATTTGCAGAGTCTCAGGATGAAGTTTACGCGGATGAGCATGGACCGGTCTGCCGGTGGTAGTGGTATGGTGGCGAACGACACCATGACCTCGTCTTCAGTAATTTGAACTCCCTTGAGACGTTCCAGGAATTGGGTGGCCGAACATACCGTCGTGGCCGCGTCCGACGTCAATGACTTCAGATATCGAAATAGCCATTTGGCCAGATTAAATGTTGGTGCCCCGCGTAATGATATGATTGGCCGTAGGGGAACATCGGCCTTGTGTACCTTTGGCAGTCCGTAAAACCTTGCTGCGGGGGCGTCTGTTGGTTTAATGGCCAGTCGCACCGACCTGCTGATCGCATTGCTGGTCTGCATTTCGGTGAGCATCTTATCCAGTTAAGTCACCAGCTTCCTCATCGGTGCGTCGTCACACGGGAGGTAAGCTTGCCGGTCCTCCAGTAACAATCCGGACAACCTGAGGAGACCAAACAACTCATTCAGCAACAGATTACCACCTTGGTGATGGCACACAAACAACGCACAATCGTTAGCAGAGCAGAGGAGAAGGCGCTCAAGACACTGAGGGCTGACACCACCATAGTTGTGCTCCCAGCAGACAAAGGGCGGTCGACAGTCGTGTTGGATAAGGCCGACTACATTCAGAAAGCAAAAATCTTACTGGAGGACCGGCAAGCTTACCTCCCGTGTGACGACGCACCGATGAGGAACCTGGTGACTCAACTTGATAAGATGTTCACCGAAATGCAGACCAGCAATGCGATCAGCAGTTCGGTGCGACTGGTCATTAAACCAACAGACGCCCCCGCAGCAAGGTTTTACGGACTACCAAAGGTACACAAGGCCAGTGTTCCCCTACGGCCAATCGTATCATTACGCGGGGCACCAACATTTAATCTGGCCAAATGGCTATTTCGAAATCTGAAGTCATTGACGTCGGACGCGGCCACGACGGTATGTTCGGCCACCCAATTCCTGGAACGTCTCAAGGGAGTTCAAATCACTGAAGACGAGGTCATGGTGTCATTCGACGTCACCTCCCTCTTCACTTCGATCCCACAAGACCTGGCAGTCGACACGGTCCGCGAACTGCTCGAGAGCCAATACGACGAGGCGAGCGAGACGGTGAAACGGAGACATCTCCTTCAACTCCTAGAAATCTGCTTGAAGACGTTCTTCACCTTTAAGGGGGTGACATACGAACAGATCAAGGGGACGCCAATGGGATCGCCGCTCTTAGGCTTCATCGCAGAGGCAGTGCTTCAAAAATTAGAAACTCTCGTGTTCGCAAACTGTAAGCCAAAATTTTGATCTCGGTATTTTGACGATACCTTCGTCATCATTGAGCGGAACATGGTCCGGGAATTCCACGATCTCCTGAACTCTGTGTTTCCTGACATCCAGTTCACGATGGAGACCGAGAACAACAATCAACTGCCGTTTCTAGACGTACTCATGCATCGAAAAACGAATGGGAACCTCAGAACGACGGTGTATAGGAAGGCCACCAATACGCGCCAAATCCTGAGTTACCACAGCAAGCACCCAGCATGCCACAAACGCAGTTGTGTGCGAACGCTGTACAAACGGGCAGAAACACACTGCAGCGAGCCACATGACCGGAAATCTGAAATGCAATACCTCCAACGCCTTTTCATGGCCAACGGTTACCCCCGAAACTTTATCGAACGCGGCAGGCAGTCTCGACCGAACCGAAGTCCATCAGCCGATCAACCAACAGTATGGTGCGCGCTGCCTTACATTGATGGAGTGTCAGAGGCAGTCTCCCGTCTACTGAAACCCTTGGAAGTCGGCATCGCCCACCGACCAGAGGCGACAATACGACAACTGGTTATGCGCCCAAAGGACCCCCTGCCCCGAGGTGAAATCGCCAACGTCGTTTACCGGATCAAATGCGATTCGTGTGCGGCCGACTATGTCGGAGAGACGGGGAAGCGACTGCAGACACGAATGGCAGAACACAACAGGGCAGTCAACAGGATGGACGATCGATCGTTGGTGGCGGAACACTGCGCGAATTCTGAACACAAATTCTCCTTCCAAAATGCTGAAATCCTGGGTCGAGGAAATGACCGCGTGGTCAGGGAGACAATCGAGGCCTGGCACACGGGAACAACCTCAATCAACCGTTGTGTTATACTTCCCACGGCCTACCAAGCCCTTCGAACGCATCTTTATGAAGAAAAGAGCAAACGGGACCATAGACGGAACACGAATCTGCATACTCGCGAGCCGATGATGGACACACCCATAGCTGAGCCACAACCGGAAGTGGCAATCATCAGCTCAGCCAGTTCATCCGGTCAGTCTGCGAGTGAGAAACCGGATGGACGCATGAGCGCAAATAGGATTACCGGCCTAGGACGAATTCTTCGATCGATGACAACTCGGGAGCCGTTGGTGGACACACCCATAGTTGAGCCACTACCGGAAGTGGCAATCATCAGCTCAGCCAGCTTATCCGGCCAGCCTGCAAGTGTGAAACCGGATGGACGTAGGGGCATTAGGAGGATTACCGGCCTAGGAAGACAGCTCCGGTCAATGACGGCTGCAGAAACGCGAACACCGGAAGTTGACGAGAGACCCCTTGACTGAGGTTATTACGCTTCACAGGGCACGATGATTGAACATTCCGTCTAACCCCCCCCCCTCCTCTGTATTGGTTAAACCCTATTGACTATGACTGCCAACACCTTTAAATACTGTGAGGCGCGGTACAATTACCACCTCAGATGACGGAAGCCTGTACGCTTTTGAAACGTCAGGACGATAAAACAATGGTTCCCGAGATCGCCTTATCTTCTCATATATATATATATATATATTCACTCAGGAATGTGCGAACACCGATCGAATAGGCTTCCGAACTAAACAAAGTTCATGTGGTTGTCAGAGGTCCCCAACGGGTGACCGCCTGCCAGGCCGATTCTGGCCAAGTCATAATAGCAGTAAGGGGGGTATGATAGCGCCTGGGGGTAACCTGATACATAACTGTTTCGGGCTTTTTAGCCTTCATCAGCCAAGCATAACCCTAAACACCAGCTGGTCGGACAACACAAACAAACGCACTCACAGACGGCGCAGTTGGTCCACCACTGGTGTCTATCAGATGGGTCATAAGCACTTAATCGAACCGCAGTTCATCAGCCCCTCGCCACCTGCCATTTGCTGTCACTGCTGATCGGGTATATATTCACTCAGAAATGTGCAAACACCGATCGAATAGGCTTCCGAACTAAACAAAGCTTATGACCCATCTGATAGACACCAGTCGTGGACCAACTGCGCCGTCTGTGAGTGCGTTTGTTTGTGTTGTCCGACCAGCTGGTGTTCAGGGTTATGCTTGGCTGATGAAGGCTAATAAGCCCGAAACAGTTCTGTATCAACTTACCCCCAAATGCTGTCATACCCCCCTCTTACTGATATATATATATATCATATAGAATTCACACTACTTGTAGTGCTACTCGTTTGTAGAATGGACATTTCCATGGTTATTCCTCGGCAGTTGATTGTCTTCGACGAAAATGTTCATCGAACTCTAGGGTCTGACCCTTAAAAGTCATGTCCCATCCACCTACTTCTTTTTCATGCACCTAGTAATTTCCGCGATTATTCCCTGATATATGTATATATATCCAGATCATCATCCCCCAAAGGAGGCGAAGAAGAAAACAAGGCGCTGTCGTGGACCACACTGTAATTGTGCTGACTTTTCGGAAATACACTATTTTTCATCATCAGAGTGGTGGGTTGTGTGTTCCTGCTTGCCGAGAGTTAGAATGCCGCGCAGATCATCTGGTGTTGTGGCGATGGCTGACGCACGAGCGCTGAACTTCGTGCTGTCCGTGGATTGGCTGCGGCACCTCCATTGTGGGTAGCTGGCGCCCGTGTGTGTCATTCGTTGCCTGTCCGTGTGTCGTTAACGCGTCTACGTTAACCAGCCCGGTAGTGTGACCACCGCCCGACCTCTCCTCTGAGCCGGATGCGCGGATCAGCCCTCGTTCCAGGTCCGGTGTCCGTCGGTGGGTAAATGAGTCCACCCGGTCGTGTGCGCGGCGAAGGGCCCTCTCTGCCCGTCCTCCTACAACCCCGTCGCCTGTACGTTTGTTGTTTTCGTCATCAGGTCTGTGTGCGTATTGTGTGCACTTGGCCGGCTACTTTCGGCTCTCCTTCCATACTCGGGTGGCTGGACCGGTTGGCATTCAAAGCGCGGACCCGGCTCACATGTTTGGGCTCGTCGGTGGACTGATGACTCATGTCGGTCGTTTGAGTCGCGATTAGTTCTCCTCCTCTGCCGCGTCGGTGGCCACTGTTGACGAAGTTGCAAATCACTCGCTAGCGCCGGCGGCCTCGTCGGGGCTGATTGGAGTCTTGTCCGGAGGGCCTGATAGGCTGGATTTAAATCAATATTTCTGTTGATTGTGGCCGGGGATGCCCAACTTTCAAGCACCAATCTGGTCATCTTGTCGTTGGATCGGCCGATGACTTTGGCGTTTTCGAAAGCGAACTTATGCTTCTCCCGGTCCATGTGGCCGTATACCAGTGACAGTTTATCCTCGCGATCGACTGCAAGTTGGTGTTCATGCAGTCTTGTGCAGAGGCGTTTACCCGTTTCACCAACATACCTTGCACCGCAATTTTGGCATGGTATGCTGTAGACCACTGCAGATTGTTCCGTTGCCGGAAGCGGGTCCTTAGGTCTCATTATCTGCTGCCGTATGGTTGAATCGGGTTTGTGGGCCACCCCAATTCCGAAAGGGTTCAGGAGTCGAGCTGTCGCCTCCGACACATTTTTCACGTAGGGGATCGCTAGCCAGAACTTTGGTTTTTCGTCGTCTGGTCGACATCGGATGGGCCTTCGTCGGCATTCACGTATGAAGGATCGCGGATAACCGTTAGATATGAACAGGGAATCGAGGTATTTCGCCTCCGCCTTTTTCCCGTCCTCATCGCTGCAGTGCGTTTGAACGCGTTGGAATAGAGATCTAACGCAACTGCGTTTGTGACCAATTGGGTGGTTACTTTGGAATTGCAGGATGCGTTTGGTGTTCTTTGCCTTCCGATAGACCGTAGTTTCTATCCTCCCCTCGGAAGTCCTCTTGAAATGCACATCCAGGAAAGCCAACCGGTCGTTATCTTCCTCTTCCATCGTAAATTGGATGTCAGGGAATATAGAATTCAGTAAGGTCTTAAAGCTCTGAACGTCGTTCCTTTTGATTACGACAAAGGTGTCGTCGACGTATCTAGTCCAGAATTTCGGACAGTAAGTCCGAAAGACTAGTCGTTCTAGCCTCTGCAGGCCTGCCTCGGCAATAAGTCCCGACAGGGGGGAGCCCATCGGTGTTCCCTTCGTCTGTTCATAAACCTGGTTGTTGAAGCTGAAGAAAGTTCTGAGGCACAATTCCAACAGCTCAGTGACGTGTTGTCGTTTAAGTTGCAATCCAACTCTCGGCAAGCAGGAACACACAACCCACCACTCTGATGATGGAAAATAGTGTAGTTCCGAAACGTCAGCACAATTACAGTGTGGTCCACGACAGCGCCTTGTTTTCTTCTTCGCCTTCTTTGGGGGATCACGATCGGCATAATTTATCTGAACCTCGTATCTTCACCTATTTTAATATATATATATATATCTATATATTAATCTGATTTGTTTAGGTACCAATGAAGAGTGTAGTCGGATTCAGTGGGAAATTTGGGTCTCTCGTTCTTGGTTGTCATTTCGCGCGTAGGCAAACCGTTGTAAAATGTGTTTCTCAAACTAAACTTCCTACGGGAGATCACTTCAAGTCTATTCCTTTGAACTTTTTATCGTATCAATGGACGAAACAGTTCCTCGGGATTAGCTTGTTTTTCTACCATGATGCTAGGCTTTTGCTCATTTCATTTAAAATAACACTGCGCTATCAAACCTCAAGCAGTGTTCATCTTTCTTCCTCTATATTTTTTGTGAGTATTGTGCTGTGGATGTTTCTGACCTAACCTTTTTAAGTGGGGTTTTTGCTCCACAGTTTATCGAGTCAGTAGACAAATATTTTACACTGGATGACTCTGTGTTTCTGTCGTCATTATGATCCATTAAGCAATTTTTGTGTAGAAATACTTTTACAGTTACATGCGGTGAGGGCTCTGAGTATGTCCTTCCTTGCCTTCTCTCTGTATAATTTAGATCTGCGGAAGAACATCTACCCTACACGTGTCTTGATGTCTCATCATGATCACCAGGAAGGTCAATGTTCATATGTCCAGCCTAATCCCCTGGCTCAAACCCTCGAGGAGTTAGACTTTGAACGTGGTATTTGGAACTGTGCAGTTTACGGAGATACACACAGACTGTCCTCTTTGCTAAAATCCGGCACCAAGGTCGACGCACAGGACCCTTACGGTTTCACAGCTCTGGTAGGTTGCCTTTAGATGCACTCCTAATGCAGTCTTTTTTATTAGCATTACGCTGCTAGAAATGGACGCCTCGAGGTTTGCAAAATCCTCCTGGAACACGGGGCAGATGCCTGCCTTGCCACCAATTCCCTCAAGGCTACTGCTCTGCATCGTGCCGCGTACGCTGGACACCTGGCTGTTGTCAAGCTCCTAGCACAGGCTGGTGGCAGTCCTCTAGTGCTGCTTCGGGATACGGACGGCGAGTCCTGCTTGCATTCCGTAAGTGAACATGAAACGCCTCGTTACTTTTCGTTACTGCTATCTTTTTATTGCCCGATTATCTCAATCCTTATTTAGCTTTTCTTAAAAAAAATCATTCTACAACTTAATTTAAAGCATCTTTTCCCAGGTGCAAATTTGAAGATGGCAAAACCGGCAGTATTTATTGGATCTATGAATTTAGAGAGCGTTCATCAGCTGCTACCTCTCATTGTGAGTAACGAATGAGAAAATAAAAAATAGATTCGTACAGAAAGGTCAATAAAATCATAGAGCATGGTCAGGAAGGCTAATTAGTTAAGTAAGCGAGTTAAAACAACGTGGAAAGGCAAACAAAGGAAAAAAAAAGTTAAGGCGAAAAGATGGGCAGAGAACTGTGTAAATCAGGGAGCCGGATGTCACCAAGGCAAGGTTAGGTTGACTACATGCTCCAACTGTTTACATATGCCAGGTTTTGACCGCTGTTTATAGGCTGCCTCTAGGTAGCGCAAGGTGCGAGTTGTTCGTGCACGGACAAGTACTCGGAAAGAAGTTTTGGGGTCAACAGAATGGCCCGTATCTAGCAAGTGTTCCGTAATGGAAGACCGATCGGTTCTATTTTCCCGTTTCAATAACCAACTAGGCAAATGCTCTTTGGCTCTGGCTGCCAATTGCTTCTGCGTTCGCCCTATGTACTTGCATCCCTAAGTGCATGTAAATTCGTAAACAAAGTTGGAGGTAGCATGCAATGGTAAAGCATCCTTCGCCCAAGGAATTGGAAGAGGCTTAGTTGGATTGCAAAATATGAGTTCAGCTCACAGTACGTTATTTCAATGGTATGAAAATGTTGTCGCCCTTAAAGGGCAAGGATATGAAAAAAAGGCTTTTTAGGAACTAGCTGTTCTGTCATTTTAGGTCGTAAGGGTTTACTATACTTGTCTATAAACTGATTTGGATATCCTAGCTTCAGTAAAGTATTAGCCTGTCTCATGGATCCAATAAATTCTGCTGTTTTCGTCATCTTCACATTCTACTCAATTCGCATGTCGTGATTATGACGTTATCCAACGCTTTCAAGATGTCAGCACTCCTGTTTCTTTTCCAACTGTCTCTTAAGGCTGCCAAAGGGCATCGGAAGGAGGTGTACGGTTGGCTGGCTCAAACATTCCCTGGGCTCGTCTACCTTCAAAATAACGCGGACAAGACTGCGGAAGAGCGTATTGCCTGTTGGCGGTGACGTTGTCGTCCTCGTGAGGAACGGAATAACTCCTCCTTGCCCTACTGTACACGTTTTACAAACTCTATTTTGTCACAGAAAGAGAGAATGCTTTATTTTGAAGGTAATATCGAAAATATTTAGCAACATATGGCTCTATCCTCGGAGAGCAAGCGATGTTGTGTGCTGTGTTAGTTCGACCATCGCAAGCGAAGATGTCCACCATTTACTCGAGAGCAGAGACGGTGACTGTGGTAAGGTATAGTGATAGCATGCGCGCCGCTACCTACCCCACTCCAACCCTCTCACCTGTGTTTAAACGGCGAAAAGACAAGTCGGGATGGCCGCACAGAGAGATGGCGTAGGCCGCAGCCGTAAACACCACTTAAACTTAGTATATAGTGACAGTAGACTTTGCGCCGCTACAACTGCACTGTCTACTCTCAATCACCTATAGTAGGCAAAAGCCGCAAGTCTCTGTCTTACGGGAAGCGTGGGAATAGGGGTTATAGGGTGGGGAACCTGATAGATGTGAAATGAAGGGTGATAAAATCAGTACAAGAAGTGGTGCGTTTTTGTTGAAGTAATTTAATGCGCCGGCTATATAGCGAACGCGTATAGCGCGAAAATCGAGAAAAAGTGGTTAATTAAGGCGTTTGGAAGAAAAAGAAGAGAAATTGAATAATCCGTCTCAAGAAAGGTTGGGACAGATCAGGAGGCAGCGTGGGGGATAGCCAATGAAATTGAAGCATGTTGGTGTGGGCGAGTGGGCGAGGGAAAATTGTGTGTCGTGAAACGTGGTGTAAATGGGAATGGAGGACGGTATGGCAAATGAAGTTAATGAGCGATAAAATAGTGTAAATTTGTAAGAAGACGAAGTCGTGATTGTTGTTGTATTTTATTTTGTGTAAATATGAATGTTGTGGTAAGAGCATTTTTGTTTATTTATGGAGTGGAGTGAAAAAGTGATGTTGAATGCGAAATGCTGTATGTTGGTGCATGTGGTGATATTGTTTGCAGTTACATTATGTTTGTATGAGTGATGTGTGGGGATTTAAGTGTGTCGGTGATTTAGGGAGTAAAGTAGTATGTGTTGTGAATATGGACGGTGAGGTTTGTGAGGTATGGTAGGTGGAAGCATTGGTGTATGATGAATGCGTGAGCATATGTGATTGGTTGTCAGTGAAGGTAGAGTGTTGTTCCCTTTTACAGAGCGCATTGGTGTATGATGAATGCGTGAGCATATGTGATTGGTTGTCAGTGAAGGTAGAGTGTTGTTCCCTTTTACAGAGCGCATGTGGGAGGAACAAAAGGGAAAGCGGTGCATGAAAACAGAAGAGATTATGCAGTTAATTAAGTCAGTGGAGGTTGTTGAGTATTGTCAAGAAAGAAGGCTTCTTCCTGTGGGTATCAGGTGTGAATGTGGTGCATCCATGAAAAAAGAAATCGTTTGGCAGTGTAGTGATGGTTATGTATTTTGTTGTGGAGAGTGTAGGAGGAAGAGTGCTGTAAGAAAAGGCTCGATATTTGAAGGAAGCCCCCTGACTATTCTGAAATTGTGGCTGATGTTTATCAAGGGCTGGCGCGTGAAGGAAGCTGAGAAGGAGCTGCGCATAAGACACAAAGCAGGAGTGAAGTGGTATGCTGTATGTCGTAACGTCTGTTCAAGAGCGCTGTTTAATGAAGAAGCGATCCAGGGAGGACCGGAGGTGGACGAGACCTTAATTAGCCGGCGTAAATATAACGTTGGCAGAAGAAGAAGAAGGCAGCTATGGCTGCCAGGCATGCACAATTGTGAGAAGTGAAAGGCAATTGTAGAGAATGTTAGCTACAGGAGCTGGCCGGCATTGAAAGCAGTCATCAAGAAGTGGATAATGCCTGGGAGTGCTGTGGTGACAGATAGGTGGAGTAAATATTGTGGTCTGGAAGTAGAGGGTTACAAGCACGCACTATCGACTTCTTGATGCTTGCTTTCAATGCTGGCCAACTCCTGTAGTTATCTTGCTCCACAATTGCCTTCCGCTTCTCACAATCGTACATGCCTGGCAACCACAGCTGCCTTCTTCTTCTGCCGAGAGTTGGAATAAAGACAGATCCTCAACAGCCGTCCAGATTGCTCGTTTGTGGGTGTCTTCTGTAGCAATTGGGCTCAAGAACTTAGCTTCAAGGCAAAGAAGCCACGGTAGCTTATTTTATGGTCGCCATGTCACGCTGCCATCATTGGGATTTGCGCCAGGCCTCAGCTTTCCGCGCTCTGACAGCAGCTTCACTGCTGGTCAGTAACGGCTTTTTTGCCATGCCCAAAGGTGCTTACTCCAGAACTCACCTTTACCTAATGCTGTTCCACTATCTGCTACCTGTAGACGCTCCACAGCTCACTCAAGAGGTTTGTGTAAGTGGTAGCTAATTTTGGGGGTCACCTCTGAAGAATGAAAGTGGACAGAGGAGCAGGTCTGTCAATGGCGGACATTGTCACAAAACTTGGAGCGATGCGTTCATGTAGGAGGTATTTCCCAGATTTGAAGACCAACGAGGCCTTTTGGTGGATCGCCTGTTGGTCTGCGTCATCCGTACAGCGACAAAATCAACCCAGGTTAACCAGATGCTCTTCCGATCACTTCCTTGGAGGACAGGGGGCTTGTAAGCGCATATTCCCATCAACTATGCTTATTGCAAATATAAGATGCATGTCTTACCACTCAGATATTGTTACAGTATAGGTACTACCTTGCTTATTCATCGGTACTGAACCACTGACACAATTATAGGATGTAGCAATGTTAGTTTATTACAGAACAAATTGATCTCCTATTAGACAGGATACGTCCTCTAAACCTCAAGAGAGGGAGTTAAGTTCTGGAAAAAAGTATAATATTAGCCTACAAACGACTCAGCCTGTCCGTGGATACTCCTCAGAGCCCTGACGAGACTGATTGGGACAAGTAGACTACGTAGGCCGAGCCAATATTTCCAGCGAGATGCCCGATTGGGAGAAAAGTTCCTCGTCGAGCAGTGGGGGTATCGAAGGAAATTGGACGCAAGATTTTTAGAAAAATAGGTTTTTTGATTCAATTTTTGTCCAAAGGTGGTATCTTTCTGTTTAGAACTTGAAGTATAATCGCTTTGGTTTTGCTCAAAAATTAAAACCGCGCGGTTTCAATTCAAAATCGCTAAAATCACTAGTATTACCAGCATTACTAACATTGACATTTTAATGCCGTACTGTTTCCTTCTAGTCCCGTACCCGAAAGGCACCTAACTTGAAAGAAGATGGTCTGTGAATTCTGAGCTAGATCTAGATAACCTAGAAAGTCTACGGTAGCCACTTGTTACGACCTAATAGCCTGTAGCAACTTTGTTGAATAGGGAGTAGATGCTCCCCTATTTCAAAGAAAATCTCTCCTGTGTCCTCAAGAGGGAGTTAGACACTGCAAAAGTTTAGCTTATTAACTAAATATGGCAAAATGCAACATAAAGACATGGTATAACTTCAGCTATTTATTAATGAATTTCGTCAACCAATTAGATGACACAGCCTGGTGGATTAAGTTAAAAGGGCAGAACGCATAAAGAGCGCTGATTTGCTGGTTTCAGCACTAACATCAATACTACCAGTATCACTGAAATTTTCCTATTCCTGTTGCATTTGATTTAGACTGTCCTACTGTACCTACCTGATACTGTAATTTCGTACTGCTGTCCTTTAGATTAATACTTGTAATGCGCTCTCTCCTTACTGTACTCATGAATTCTACTTTAAGAGGTAGTTGCACTATCCCACTATCAGTTCAATAGAAATAACACTGCCGCTACCAGTACTATCAGTATAAAGAACTAGCAGTAAAAGCAATATTCCTGGAAGTAACAATGCGAAGCTACATAAAAACCTACCTTACAGATGAGACAGAATCACCTCAGCTGATAAACTCATATTCCCACCTGTTATACTGAATTGATATAAAATAGGATGAATGTCATATTTCTGAACCGGTAGTGCTGATAAGGGAAGTCGCCAAGCTTCCATGACTAGTTGACTGCTGGAGAATCCTGCTTCCAACTAGATGGACGGCGCTACGCAACTTCTGAGCTAAAACTAGATATGGTAGATGTTGCGCGCATCGGTGGCAGATATTAAGCTATCATCAAATACACATTCTTTAACCTTTCTGTTACTAAAATTCCAAAATTTCTTCCTGTATGTACAGGTCACACTGAAGCTTGCTACCTACTGGCTTTAGAAAGTATGACTACTAGAACCAGCCTTACAAGTAGTATGAATTCTATATGACAATGATGTTATAACGTACTTCTGCATAGATACTAGCTAAAAGCCCAGACACGTGTTTCGCCGATGTTTCTGCTACTGCATGGTACAGCAACGAGGGGTTCGGCTCTTCAGTTGGCCCCCAACGTTCTTTATGCGGTTTCTAGTGTATGCCCTCCAGATAATAATCGAGGAAATAATTGCGGAAATTATTAGGTGCATGACACAGGAGTAGGTGGACGGGACATAACGTTTAAGGGTCAGACCATAGAGTTCGATGAACATTTTCGTCGAAGACAATCAATTGCCGCGGAATAACCACGGAAATGTCCATTCTACAAACGAGTAGCACAGCAAGTAGTGTGAATTATATATGACAATGATGTTATACCATACTTCCGCATAGATAGTAGCTAAAAGCCCAGACACGTGTTTCGCCGATGTTTCTGCTACTGCA
>JAYGXS010000005.1:2267621-2293733 GCA_036362985.1 Ligula intestinalis
GACATGACTTTTAAGGGTCAGACCATAGAGTTCGATGAACATTTTCGCCAAAGACAATCAACTACTATTGCATGTACAGGCCACACTGAAGCTTGCTACCTACTGGCTTTAGCAAGTATGATTAGTAGAACCAGTACTTTTAGCCTACAGCCACTGTACTTGTAGTGTACGCTCACCTGGCTTTATTCATCAGTGCTACTTTAATGAAACTGACACACTCCCACTACCAGCTTAATATAACAACACTGCTGATACCAGGAATGTCAGTATAAAGACGTAGGAGAAGAAGCCCGTCGTAGCGAAAAAAACGTGGTATTTCAGTCTCAGTGCTCTCACTGAGTAAGAAAGCCATAAGGCCGATGCAGCCCTATAGAAACGACGCATCGGGGGGGGGGGGGGGGGTGGGGGGAGAACTTGAGAGCTTAGTGGTGAGTCATCGCGCGGCGTGTCCATTCACCTAGGTATAAACCCTAATACCTACGAAAAATGTGAGCCAAACGACGCCAACTGCAGGATGCGCTATCACCGCAGGTGTTCTAGGCGAAAAAAGGTCCCCTTGTGTCCATGACGCAAATTTTATATTTGAATACGACTGCACACTGGGTGACATTTTCCCACATAAACGTACAGGTGACGTTGCAGCTGGCGACCAATCAGTTTTAGTAAGTACAAATACCACAATAAACACTCCTAGCTTTAGGCATAGCACTTCTAACCAAAACATCCTGGAAAGTGGCAAATGCCATCTTGTTAAAAACAAATGCAGAGAAGACTCTCAGTTACTATCAAATACACGTACCTAAACATCTCAGCTTCAGAAATTCTCGTGGGCTAGGACTGAACATGTCGCACTACTACGAACATTCGGCATTAGGACCTCGTTCTAACGTTAATTACAGGTTTCTCTAACCTTCAGCTCATTAAAAATCCCCATAAACACTACGACTATGCACTAGACTCAAATGTCGTACATGCACGTAGCTGCATTGTAGCTTACCAACCAATTGCCTTAGCAAATATGGTCAGTATATCTATCCATTCCGGCACCGCGTACAGTAGTACCATGGAAAATGTGGCAAGTGACACTCGGTTGCAAACTGCGCGCCTAACCAATGCTGAGCTATTATCAAATGCATCAACCATAACCACCCATTTACTAAACTCCACAAATAGGCTACGACTACATAATACTTTTAGATCCCCAAACATGTATGTAGAGGTGGCAGTGTAGCGTACCAACTTTTGGTATTGCCAAGCATAGATACTAGAAATAGCACTCCTAGCTTACACGAAACTCTCCTAACAGTAGAATCCATGAACATTTTAAACTCCATGTTATTATGACGAACTGCTTGGTAAACGTTCTGCTGTTATCAAACACAGGCTGCATTCCTTAACTCTTCAGCTAATGAAAATCCTCACATGGGCTACGACTTTTTACTAGGTAAAATTCTCCCATATTTACGCACAGGCCGCAGTGTAGCTGGCCACCCACTGGATCTAGCCAGAATGATAACAAAACATAGTAATTTAGCAAAAGCTCGGCATTCCCTAAATTGCATCATAAAAATTAGCACATGCAACTACAGAACGCTCTGACAGCACGATAGGTCTTCCACCATTATCAAATCAAGCAAACGTGTCCTCAACCTCTAGTTCGAAAAAATCCCCACCAAGGTTACAGATGTGTACTAAGTTAAAATATCCTACGTTGAAGTTAATACCGATTCCACCCAATAGTAAAAGCTGACACTGCTGCTCCTTGACGCACCAAAGCCCGATGGCCACCCTCACACTATCGGCTCAGATGGATGTGGACAGGAGAGAGAAAGAAAACTTACCCGACTATTGGATTGGTCTGCATGGCTGGATCCGAGACAATACATGCGAGCACAAAATTAGATGAGACCCACTGAAAGAGACACTGCATTTGGGCCTTTGTGTAAACTTCTATTCCAGCTTACGCGTGTGCGCGTAACCTTATCATATGATGTCTTAAAAACAGCACGAGAGCAAAAGATGGGGAAAAACTGCTTACTAGACTAGATAGCACGTGGAGTGTTTCGCCACAAAAAGCGTCAAAATTAAGCATACGACTGAAAGCTCCCGAGATTTACTACCAGCACTGGCGCCTTACTCTTTTTGAGCGGAAATCCGGACAAAGGACTGTCGAGTAAATAATTAGCAATAACCATCCCCTAAAAATCTCAGAGGGTCTACTAGCTCAAATTCAACACTAGGGCTATTATAACTAATAGCGAGGACATCTTCCGTTGCGTGCAGCAGGCAATACCGCATAATGCCTTCAGATGCTCTGTCAGCTACAAGCATCCAGGCATTGTCGATGCAGCTAAAAATACAGGAGTCCTAGCAACCACCTAAATGTATCACTATAGTAACCCAGTTAGGCCCTCTCCATCCCGCCCGGCCCTCACCCTAATCCTCACGGGCACTGGCTGCAGGATTCGCTATCACCTCAGGGGTTCCAGGCGAACAAGGTCCCCTTGCGTCCACGATGCAAACTTGCTCACCTATTACTTAATATGGGCTCGAATATGTCCCCTTATGCCAGTCGCCGGCTTAGCCAAACACGATTAAGCCCCCCCCCCCCAACTGCGTCTGCGCCGAACTAGGTACAATCCTTAATCTCCACGAGCAGGTAGAAATATGTTCCGCCTCTGCCAGTCGCCGGCTTAGTCACACACGGCCAAAACCCCCACCCCCTCTTGGTCAAATTGGACTCACGGGGGTTATAAGGAGTGGAAAGTTAGGCGCGGCCTCAACAAACCCTCAGTCGCGCGGGACGCATTAGCAAACGACTAAATAATCAGAGGTGAGAAGATGTCAGCAAAGGCGCCCCTCCCACAATTCGTACTCACCAATAACCTAGCCCATCGCAACCCTAGTAGAGGTGCACTTCGAAAAGAAATCACTCAAAATTTCTGTCCGCCCAGTGCAATTTGAATCTACACACAGCTCTCACTAAGGGCTCCAGGAAGCTTTACTCTGCTAGCACTTACGCCATGTCACCTTCTGGGCGCATTAGATCACAAGGTCAGGCCCTCACACCAGCATGCTGGAATGTGCGCACTCTCTCTAATAGACCTGGAAGGGAGCCGCCTAAATGGAGGACCACACTAGTCGCCCGAGAACTGGCACGCTCAAAGATTGACATTGCCGCACTGAGTGAAACCCGTCTCCCTGACCAAGGCCAAGTAAAAGAGGTAGGCGCCGGTTACAACTTCTCCTGGAGTGGCCGGCCACAAGGAGAACGACGCGAAGCAGGCATAGTCTTTGCCATACGGACCAATATCATCAGACGTCTAACAAACATGCCGCAAGGCATTAACGACCGCTTGATGAGCTTTCGTTTGCCTCTTCGGGCAAACAACTTTGCTACCATAATCAGCGCCTATGCACCCACGATGACAAATCCTGATGCGATAATAATCAGGTTCTATGAGGACCTTCACGCCCTCCTAGCAAATGCTCCGAGGTCAGACAAACTGATTATCCTAAGCGACTTCAACGCTCACGTCGGGGCCGACCATGTTGCCTGGAGGGGCGTGTTAGGTTCCCACGGCTCCGACAAGATGAATGACAATGGCCTGTGGCTTCTGCGCATCTGCGCAGAGCACTGCATTGTTCTGACAAACACAGTCTTTGCCTCCCGAATCGGAAGAAGGTGTACTGGATGCAGCCTAGGTCCCGGGAATGGCATCTCCTTGACTATGTCCTTGTACGGTGGCGTGACCAAGCGGATGTGCTGGTAACAAAGACGGTCCCAGCTCCTGACGCTGTGTCAGATCATCGCCTCATCATCTCCAAAATGAGGATCCGTCCAAAATTTTGCAGGAGGCCTCAAGGTAAGCTTCCGCGACGTAAATCTGCCTGCAAACCATCTTCACTTTAGCAACGAACTAACTCTTGGATTAGTCGACATAGTTGACGCTGAAGAAAACCCCTCCGTGGAAAGAAGTTGGGGGAAACTACGGAACACTATACAGCAGACAGCTACACGTGTCCTCGGCCACGTACATCGCCAACATCAGGACTGGTTTGACGAAAACGACGCCAATATCAGCATCCTACTTGCTGATATAAACCGGCTACACAAAGAGTACGTTGATCACTCATCCGACACCACGAAAATAAACTTTCAACGAATGAGTGGCATTGTACAACCGCGATTGCGGAAAATGCGAGATGCGTGGATGACGCAAAAGGCCGAGGAAATCCAACACTTTGCGGACCGAGACAATTGGAAAAATTTCTTTGCTGCGATAAGGGATTCCTACGGTCCTACAGTGAAAGGTACAGCTCCCCTATTAAGCGCTGACGGAACTATGCTAATCACAGAGAAAACCCAAATCCTCAACCGATGGGCCGAATATTTCTGATGCCGCCATCGACCGCATGCCTCAAGAGGAAACAAACCACGATCTGAATATCCTGCCCACGTTTGAGGAGACCACCAGAGCTATGGAACAACTGTCTAACGGGAAAGCACGCGGACCGGACGGAATTCCCGCTGAAATATACAAAAATGGTGGACAACAAATTATACTCCACCTGACCACACTCTTTCAGGAGATGGGGCATCAAGGGCAAGTGCCCCAGGATTTCAAGGAGGCCACAATCGTCCACCTATGCAAACGGGAACCACAGCAGACGCGTCTTCGACCGCGTTCCCTTCCGCCCTCAGGGCGGCCAAGGTCTGCTACACCAAACCTCCCTATGGCGGATCCATCTCTTTTCCTCTGCATCTGTTTTTTATGACAAAGCAGCCCCTCCTGAAAATGCTGCTCCGACTCCTCCTCCTCCTCGCCGCCGCCGCCGGGATTGAGGCCCACCCGGCTGGGTCCCGGATCCAACAAGGGCTACTTGCCTGCTTACCTATACAAACATAACGGCAACAGGGGAGTCTACGATAATCACAGAGGGATCTCACTGCTCAACCTCGCCCACATCTTTCTATATCGCCTGAGCAACCATCTAGAACAAGGGCTCCTGCCGGAAAGCCAGTGTGGTTTTCGTCGCAGTCGCGGCACCGCAGACATAGTCTTCGCCGCAAGGCAAATACAGGAAAAGTGTCAGGAGATGTATGCCCACTTATATACGACCTTCGTGGACCAGACGAAAGCATTTGACACGGTAAATCGGGACGGACTATGGGAAGTCATGCGGAAATTCGGCTGCCCAGAGCACCTTATCCACATGTACGTCATTTACATGTCGGGATGAGGGCACGTGTCACTGAAAGCGGGGAGAAATCCGAAGCTTTTGCAGTAACAAACGGGGTAAAGCAAGGGTGTGTCCTCACGCCTACACTTTTCGGTCTCATGTTCTCTGCCATGCTGATGGAGGCATATCGAAATGAGAGCCCTGGGATCGAAATCATCTACAGAACTGACGGCCACCTTTTTAACACCCGATAAATGACAGCTGCCTCACGTATCTCCACAACCATAGCCCACGACCTACTCTTCGCGGATGACTGCGCGCTTAATACCATGACGGAGGAAGACATGCAACGAAGTATGGACCTCCTTTCCGACAGCTGCGCAAAATTTGGACGAACCATCAGCACGGAAAAAGCGGTGGTAATGCATTCTTACAATTACCAATAACAATACTATAAGACTTTGCCACTGCGTTAAACCGCTAAAATTAACCACTATGCACCTGAAACGAATCGTTCAACAGGTGTGCTGAACCAACGCGGGGACTAGATACATGCATGGCGTACTTTACTCGGCGAGCGCTCCGATAGCAAATGACATGGCAAGGGATCACTATACGCAACACCGAAACCTACCAAAAAAGCTTCCTACCAGCTTTATTAGATCAGCCACTAGGTTATCCTTTAGCTCTAGTATATGCAGTAAGTCTCGTAGCCCAGATCTTCTTTTTTTTCTTTTTAAGTGTTTTTAATTCCATTTTTTCAATTTTACTGTAACTAACCTCCGGTCACCTAAGTCGCGTCAGCTTCGATGCCATACTGCCTATGCAAAACTGTACTCCAACTTACATACAACTTATTTGGCTATAAATCACGACACAGCTTAGACACAAATGCAGCTCTTAGTATACGCCATCGAGTCTCTTAGCCAAGATTTGCCTAGCTCTGATATTTCGTTTTAAATCTAGTTCTCAAAGCTGAGTCTGTGGTTAATCCTACGACCGTTTTCATCAGGTACTTCCATTTATAAGCCAAACCTCTGTGTGTTAGAATGATTCACAAACTGGTAAGTGCCGAACATGAAACGGCTTAATAAATTATGCGAATGAAAATGGTTATAATGCTAAAGTAGAGGCCCACATTTGATTTGCGCTAATGAGAAAGTATATGCACTCTATACGTCACACGCATGCGTGTCTGTATAAGGATATACGTCAACCAAGACATCCTGTAAAACCGATCATACAGATTGCGCTCTCGTGAACACTACAATTTGGGCCAGCAATCTGGTCAAATACACCTCTGGGATGGTGGGAGGCTTAGATTCTGAGACTATCCTGCAACGGCTGACCAAGGGTTACCCCGAAATGCATTCCCTTTTAGTTGCTTGTTCAAAGCAATTGTTACAAAAAGCACGCAACACAGGTAGGCGCTCAGAATAGGATAAAAGACTCGTGGGGCCAGATCGCACGCAAGCCTCACCCATTAAATGGGTAACAATTGGCAGAACATGTGACTAGGGGCCACTGGCCATTCACAAACCAATCATAGCACTTGACTCGCAAATAGGCTGCCAGCGGTTCTCCGCTCATGCTAACCGCAAAACTACCATTACAAAGTCCAATCTGCACGCTTCTGCTGGCCTGCACTCCTCTGCGCATGGGCAAATGCACTGGCCAAACCAATGACAAGGGAAGCCCGGCTATCCTGCACAGCCACCTCCGTAGCCCTAGATGGGCGCTAGCCACCAGACGCCACACCCAGTGACCACAAGAGATGAACTTCTTATGGCCCGGATAGACAAAACCCTAGATGCCATGACGGGTGGGAAGGAGGGCCATATGGTCATAGAAACGGAAAAGTGTCAAACCTGAAAATAGTCCAGTTATCGCGCAGTAGAATGCATCCCTGCTAAGAAGATAACACCAGCCGCGCTTCTAATGTCCTCCCCCGCACAAACACGCGAGGCGTTTTTCGGACTGACATCGGGCTCAGCTGGATGAGTGATGAGCGAGAATGCGGTTTGATGCTGCGGGAAGTTGACTATGACTGAAAACCTAAGTCGCGCTCAAGTCACTGCATCAACCTGTTCGGAGCATAACTTGGGCATCAACAAAATGGCCGAAGCTGTCGCGTGTAAAACCGGGAGTTATTAGTTGCTTACGAACCTCTGGGTGATCAACCGACACAAAGCTCCATCATGGGACTTTCAAAGGCTGAATCAATCGCCTGTTGGTCTGCGTCATCCGTACATCGACAAAATCAACCCAGGTTAACCAGCATGCTCTTCCGATCACTTCCTTGGAGGACAAAGGGGTTTTTAAGCGCATATTCCCATCAACTATGCTTATTGTAACTATAAGATGCATGTCTTACCACTGAGATAGTGTTACAGTATAGGTACTACCTTGCTTATTCATCGGTACTGAACCACTGACACAATTATAGGATGCAACAATGTTAGTTTATTACAGAACAGATTGATCTCCTATTAGATAGGGGACGTCCTCTAAACCTCAAGAGAGAGAGCGAGTTAAGTGCTGGAAAACGTGTAATATTAGCCTACAGACGGCAAGTGGCTATATAATCCTCGATATAGGTTGCAGCTACATGCTAGGTCCCAACCTTATACATTCAGTAGTCCTAGGTGGGCGCTGCCCACCTAACGCCACACTCAGTGACCACAAGAGATGACCTTCCTTTATCCCGGACAGACAAAACCCTAGATGCCATGACAGGCAATCGGTATTCTCGGCACTGAGTTCAGTCACCGAATGCTGTTTAGGCATTAGGCAGGCAGGCCCCATTGTTATTCCTATCTGGAGCCGACTCCCAACGTGTATGATTATATGCTCTTTGGATTAAATACGGGAACAGTTTCCTATGGACTATCAGTATATTGCGGTATATGTAGGAAAAATTCCTTCGAGTGCCCTATTTGTACATATGTGCAGTGGTAGCAGAAAATTTGTCTCTCAGTCCGTTGGCGAGGTCCGTCGTCCTGTGTCATAGGATGAAAATAGGGGCACACAGTGAATAAACTCCTCAGGGATATTTAGGAGAAAATGGGGGTTCCAACTGGGGGAGGGGCATTGCAAAGGTTCCCAGGATCATTACCGTGTGGAAGCCGCGTCCTGATTCTTCCTTGCTGATCGCAGATAGCCAAGTAGGGTAGACCGTGGAGACCCTCGCATGAGGCTATGAGTGGGAAGGCGTTCTAAATAGCAAACGTGAATGGACATAAAGCTTATACTACTGACAAATTGAAAGTATTATTATTATTGTTATTGTCAGTTACGACCTATTGTGCATTGCTATATCAATCTAGTTTTCGCTTAAAACTCGCTAGCGATTCCGACATCACCACGTCCTGAAGAAGCGCATTCCACGCCTCGACCACCCTTTTTGAGAAGAAGTGTTTCCGCGCGTCCAGCCTGGCCCCTGTCACCTTTAATTTGAAGAGATGACCCCTCAGATTCGTGGTCGTTGCTAATTCGAAAAAATCCCCTGTAATAAGACAGCAGTCTTGAAGACATAATACGCGGAATGCTAGTATCAGGTCCACCCGAAGCTGCCTGTAGCGCAATGGGAGGAGGTTGAGATTCGACAGCCATGTTTTATAAGGCTGCGAGCCCCGCCCCATAACAAGTCTGGTTGCGCGCCGTTGTACCTTTTCTAGGACGTTGATGTCTTTCGTGGCCCAGGGTCTCCAAGCTTGGATTGCGGATCCTTGGTGCGGTCGTACGAAGGTTCTGAAGACTTTTGTGAAGGACTCTTCATTGAATGTAGAAAAAGCTCGTCTAACGAGGTATAGGATCGACATCGCGGACTTGGCTATCTTTGTGCAATGCAGTGAGGGTTTAAGCGAGGGCGTGATCCAGACTCCCAATTCTTTCTGGGCGTTCACTTCCTTCAATGGTATGTCATTTAGTCGGTAAGCCGCGCCGTTTGAAGAACCGGATTTGCCGACTCGAATGGTGGTGCACTTGCTCTCATTGAACGGTAAGATCCAGTCCGCCGACCATTTTTGAAGTCTATTTAAATTTTCCTGTGAGTGCATTTCGTCAGCCGCAGTTCGAATTACGCTCGAAAGCCCGTCTTGTTTTGAGAATAAGACCCTTGACCCGGTTTCTCAGAGTTTTGTAGGCACTGACAGATGCAGGAGTCCTGTCTGCTAGCATTTTCTTCCACAGCTTCCGCTTTTTGTCCACTTCTATTTTTAAGGCCTGCGTAAGCCATCGCGGTCTAGTGGTCACCTTTTTTCGCGAAATGGGACAGTGGTTGTCGATGAGTCTGTGTAGAGTGTTCTGGAACGCTTCCCAGTCTGCAGTTATTTTTCCAGAAAATAGAGGTTCCCACTCGGCGCGCGTGAGCTTGGTCTTCATTCGATCGAAATCGCCTCGCCAAATATTTCTTCTGACTGTTGAGGGTCTCTGTTGTATTGAGAATAACGAGTACTCCCATAGCAGTACAACATGGTCGCTTTTACCTAGCGGTGGGAGACATAACACTTCGTCGATGCTGTCCTGCGATTTCGTGAGAACGAGGTCCAGACAGCTAGACTGTTGGCCATCGCGCATCCTTGTCTGAAAAGTGACGTGTTGCGTGAGAAATAACTTAAGAGTCATGCTCAGAAGGCAGTTGTCGAAGGTTAGATCGGAGCCATGTGCGCAGGCCGTACCCCAATCGATGTGAGGCGCGTTAAAGTCCCCCACAATCAGGATATCCGATCATGCAGTAATCTTTTCCAACTCCTGTAGCAAGGAGGTATCTACTACGGGCTCTCTTCTCGGTGGTCGGTAGAGTGTCAGGACATGGAGGTTGGGGGCACCTGGTACTTTAATGGACAGCCAGATGGCCTGGGAAGTACACGCCAGTTTATCCATTTTGTCTAAATCTGTGAGTTCATTTTTCACGTATGTTGCTACGCCACCGCCTTGACGACCATCTCTGTCTTTCCTGAACAGTTGATAGCCAGGCATAGATACCTCGCCGTCGGCTACCTGTTCAGACAGCCAAGTTTTCGTTATTGAAACTATATCTGGTGGTAATTCAAAGGCATAAATTTTCAGCTTGTCTAGCTTTGATAGCATACTCTGTGCGTTTGTGTACATGTAAGTTAACTTTCTGTTTGCTCGAGAAGTGCTTACAGCCAGGCTCTTCCCGCCCCTTACCGGGTTGACTGTGCGGTCATCTGTAGAGGACCTTTCCTGGGGGAGAACAGTGGGCGCTGGATCACTTGGTTGTTGTAAATAACCAAATGTTTTTCCCCTTCGTTCTGCCTCTGTATGTTTTTCGATTGGGCTCAATCCTCCCTCTACTGAGCCGACTGTGTGGTTATCCGGAAAGGAACTATCCAAGGTGAGAAGAATGGACGTTGGATTACTTGGTTGTTGTAAAAAACCAAGTTTTGTTCGCCCTTGCTGACTCGCACCCTCTTTTCGGAAACAAGTTGACGACGTTTGTTCCGTTCTGCAGCTGAGAACTCCTGTTGAAAAAAAACTCCCGGGTCAGAGTCTTTTATTTTAAAATGCGTAGATAGAATGAGCTTGGCGTCTTGGCTTCTTGTCATGACCACTTTCAGAGGTCTGGGACGTGCCATTTCAGTTGGGCTCTCTGGCCGTTTGCTAAGACGGAAGGCCTTTTTGCACCCTAATGGTACATTTGGTCCCAGCATTTTGTTCATAAGGGCATGGAAGAGCTGGACATCTGCGGAATGCCGGTCCATGGGAGTGGCTGCGGTTGATTCCGTTAATCCCTGTATGATGATGCTGGCTTCTTTCTTAGTGCCATTTTTCGTGCCTACGACACTGTCGCCTGCTTGCTCGTTAATAGCTCTTGTGCTGCTATTGTGACCATCTTGTGTGCGACCGGACTCTATGGTTGATGTTATGCCCTCGTTTTCTACTGTGGGCTCAGGCCTGCGACACTGTCACCCACATTCTGGTTAATAGCAGCAATGGCAGTGGATTCCGGTAGACCTTGTATTACGAAACTTTTGCCCCTGTCGGTGACTTTTTGCGTCCCATCTACGCCGTCGGTTACTTCTTGGTGCAACGCTTTCGTGTTTTCCTTCGTGTTTTTTTGACGGCAGCCTGTAATTTACGTGGCGAACCAATCGTGTTTTTGTTGTTTACGGCGAGATTGTTTAAACTCGCCTCAGCGGTGGCTGATTGGTCTCCTGTGGGGGCCCTAACCGTAAGCATGGGCTCCCTGGTATCTGTCTCCGCGGCAGCCTGCACTTTACGGGGCGAACCAATCGTGTCTTCCTGTCTACGGCGAGATTGTTTAAACTCGCCTCAGCGGTGGCTGATTGGTCTACTGTGGGGGCCTGCATTGTAAGTATGGGCTCCTTCGTTTGTTTTTCGGTGGCATCCTTCGTTTTCATCGTTTTGTGTGCATCGGACCGCAATTGTCTCGGTGCAAATACTGTCTCCTTTTCTTCTCCCAGCTCTTATCCGATCCCCTTTCGTGCGATTTCCCTAGTTTTGACCTGCAAAGAGGGTGAGACTGGTTGGTCAGGTTGACGCTTCCCTCTTCTCCTGGTCGTTTTGATGATGCTAGAACCTGAACTTTCTTGGGACGGTAGATTAGGACCTGTTTGTGTTTGCTGTTCCTCAGTTTTAGTCGCGCTTGGACCGATTGGCTGGTGCCTGGTAGCGGCTTCCGTCAAGGCGGATTCTAGCTGCTGATTTCCACTGATTTCATCTAGCGGATTTAATGTGCCATGCTTGAGAAACCATGTGATAACATCCCCTAGTAAATCTATATGTGACTCCAACTTTGATATTTTCGGGCAATGTTTGCAATGTTCGCATGCCGTCGGGCAATACGTGCCATCCGTGTCACTTTTTTAACTTTATGTGAATTGTGCCTGGAACTCCATGTACATAAACCCAGTCACCGGCTACAAAGCCCAGTTTGCAAACAGGATAGAGTTAGATTCTCATCTCTCTGCGTGCGCAAGTGGTAACATGCGCATGTCTCAGACCTATTTACGGTAACCTATTACTAAGGATTCCCGACGGAATCCGAAACGTCAGGAAAATAAAGTCCTTGTTCCAGTGCTCGCATCTTCTTCGGAACTGCTGCCTGGAACTCGTATATTCTCCTCTATTGGTAACATAATTTTGCCCAGTCTTACGCAAGATAAGATGTCCTATGTGATTTTTTTTCATTTTAGAAGTTTAATTTCGCGACACGCTGTTCGGACAGCAGCAGACCTGAGGGGTCTTTTCTTGTGCATAAGCAAGCTCTTCACATAATACAGTGCGTATGTAATATAGAGTGCCTATCCTGCGTTTGCTAATCAAGAACAAGGACTCTCCAGTTAGTGGGCCTGCCGCTTATTAAGCCCAATTTGGTCTGGCCCCGAGGTGGGATTAATAACCGGCGACTACTGTATAACATATTGCGACTAGTTTGGACAATCCCGTGTTGGCAGCGTCTACAATAATCAACATCTTTATCTTTCTGGCGTAGAAAGATGCAGAAAGGCGGATACATATTTTAGTACCTTCAGCGTCTTGCCAGTAAGCCAGGGGCAGCCGGTGTACAATGTGCACAGCATAACGTACACTGTGGCCGATTTGTGAATCATAGATCTCTCGATTCATTTACATGGTTCCCGTTTCTCAAAGCCAACATATTTAGGGAATAATCATGGACACCACACACATATGTCACCCAAAAAGAGTACATGTAGCTTCAGTGCCAAGCCCGCAAACCGTCATATGACTGCGCTCCCCTATCTGCTTCTGGGGCAGCCAATAGCATGTGCCGTAGGCTGCTATTGGCTAGGTAGTTGAACAAGCGGCCAGTGACCCACATGACGCTTACGCAGCCACGTATACACAACGCCAGCAGACAGACTCACGTGCAGGCCCGGGCCTGCCGTGTGTCGGTGCTTCAGACCACCGCTAGCTTTCTATCAACAGTGCACATCTCCTACTGGCCTTACCCCTTGTCCTCCTGTACGGATCTGAAATATACCGTGGGCATCGAAATGGATGTCAGCCTGAATGAAGTAGCGTCAAATAATATTACCAGTGAATTTAGCAACTTTATTGACAAGTTTCCAGACACTTCGGTTATTTTTCCTTGCGAGATACTTAATGCATTTGATGTATTTTCTTTAACGTTGGCTTAAGGGATACTTTTAGCGGCATCATTACCATTGGAATGCCCAGACTGTAGACTAACCTGACGCTACTTTGGTATCGTGTCAACTCGATCGTTATTTTTGACCTATGAGTCCGATGATAAAAGGGCACTCGCCCTCTTAACACCTACATGGGATGCGAAAATTTGCCTCAATATGCCTTATTGTTTAAATAACGGTACGGTAAGAATCTATAGTAAG
This sequence comes from Ligula intestinalis, assembly GCA_036362985.1. Classification (NCBI taxonomy): domain Eukaryota; kingdom Metazoa; phylum Platyhelminthes; class Cestoda; order Diphyllobothriidea; family Diphyllobothriidae; genus Ligula; species Ligula intestinalis. The sequence continues at coordinate 2,281,166 of JAYGXS010000005.1, forward strand.
GTCCCCAGAGCGCGCGCGAAGCGGGCTCCACACTAAAATACGGGAGCCTGGGCTTAGAGGGAAGAATGAGTGGGGCATATCGGGGAACAATTCAGTGCGCCGTAATCATGTACATGCAACAAGTTACGCGGCTAAGTTGGTGGATGTGCACAGACATCGGGAGACGACACTGAGTTTCATTTTAATATCAGCGCTTAACCTTACTAGACCAACGGTGAGCGTGTGTATGTAGAGGGGTGGTCGTTGGCCTTGGCAGAAGTCATTGAGGTGCATTTTTTAATATTATGACTAACCCCAACTAGAATGACGACGAAAGAGTTAAATGGTTGAAAGATGGTGAAAATACACCCTTCCTAAAATTGGTAAGTAAGCGGTTATTTTGATTGCTAATTTGAAAAGCCATTTCACTAACTAAACTTACTTAAGTAGTTAGTGTGCATGGTAGCCTTCCGGGGATCCCTTTTACATTTCAATATCATCATCATCCAATGCCTAATAGACCAACCGCCGGTGTCCGACAAATTGCAAGGTTGTGAAAATTAAATCTTCTTAAAAGTTGTAAGTAGGTGGTTAGTAAAAGTTTTACCCTTTTAGAACCCTTCTATAGATTCCTTCCCACGGCACTTTCGCCCAGTTACGGTGAATTAGGTGTTTGCAAAGCGTAGAATCTTTCACAAGCGTCTCGAAAACTGACGTTAACTATGCCGGTGGTGTAGATTATTGTTGATTTTGTGGAAGACATTCAGTACATGTTTATCCATATTAGTAAACTAAGTCACACTCAAAGTGCACAAATGTATATTTTCATATATTTTGGTTAAAATTTCATAATAACGATCAGAAATGGAAAGTAAACGTCTTTTCTCAGAAAAGCGCGTCGAGGTTTAATCCCCAATTGAGTGCTTCATCACCTGCAAGTCACGAAATGACGACAAGTAACCTCTGGGTGGAAAATGGTGAACCTACGAAGCCATTTAGTTAAATACATTAAAAATGACGTCGTTTTTGCATCCCATAACGGGTTAATTAACAGTGACTAGCTTCACACGAAGCGCAGTTGCGAACACTTCTCGTGACTACCTCCAGTCGAACGTACACTTGTGGACACTTACAGCTTACAGCATCTGGAACAACCAATCACAGGCCGACCCACACAGGACATCAGACGCCGCTCGCCTGCCTGCTGACTTTTGGTTGTGCTGTCATCTGACAGTTAATTTTCTGCTCCCTACTCTTCATTCCTTCTGTACAGAATATACTGTTTCTACCGCTGTTGTCTTCTCCTAAAGAACCGCGCCTTAAGGCCCAGTTGCCGGGGTTTAACTTTCTAACGTCCCCTCCCTTGCGATAACCGAATTGTTATATTTTCCCCTAATCTCAGAACTCTTACACATTTATGACAAAGGATTTAGAGTAGTCATTGATTTGACCACTGCTGACAAGAAATCGCTTTTTGCTCCACTAGCGCCTCGAGGTTTTTTCATTTCTGGGCATTGTATTACAAAATGTATATGGTGGAATATATATGTTGTTGTAAATTGTTTTACTGTTCTCCACCACCACCAACACCACCACCACCACCCCATAACCAAAAAGGATCAAGTTTCACAAATATGAAAGGTGAATGCTTTCTTTTGTGCCTGATAGTGTAGCTTTCACCCATGTTTATAATTTCAGTCTATGCACTGTCTTTTTTTGCATTTCTGTCCAGGCCGGCATTTGGTGCAAGATGATCCTGCCTCATAAATATCCTCGCCATCCCAATTACCTCTAAAATATAAGGGAAAAAATAGGTTTGTATAATTAATTAAAATGAATCATGATTTTTGCCTACCGCCCTAGATATGTACTTGTTTATCACCGTATTAGTTTTGTTTTGTACTCATTGATACAAAATAAATACTACTTACGTAGTCACACTTTACAGCACATTCTTTTTCTTATCGGTCAGAACGATGCTGCTTAAAAAGCCGGCGTATCATCGTGAGTGAAATGACTTTAAAGTAGACTATACGATAATCAGTATAACCACCTTACTCATGCCGATTAGTGAAGGATGATTACTCTTTCACCCATACAGATGCGCCAAAAATATATTTGAATGTATAGAGGCAATTAAAATCAAGGACAAAACGCATTCTATTTAAGTCGTTACTTGATACAGTATACACGCGTTGTCAGTGGTCAGTAATAAGCTCCTTAAAAAGCCGACATTCTATAGTGACCTAAATAATTTTAGACTAGACTACACGATATTCAGTATCAAAACGTGAGTCAATGCCGCTTAGCGAAAGAGTATTCATTTTTCGCATAGGGCGGTATAATGCACGATTTTTTTGCACGTACTCTATGTGTAACGTATTACACGAATTCACGGCCGTACTGCACGGTTTCAAATCCATGCAATTTATCGCACTCTAAACTGGTCACTATACTTTTATATTTGTTAAAAGTATATTTTAGCTTACCTAGGCCAGTATTGGCATACCCAGTACTGCGTCCTGTCCCAGTTTCCCCTCAGGTTATCACATCTGTTGACGGCACAACCTATTTTTGATGTATTGCCCCAAATCATCTTGAATTTAACGCCAAAAAAGAGACAACCATTAAGCACACATTTAAGGCATCATTTAAGGCATTAATAATAGCATTAACGGAACTCGTAGCAAACGGGGTTTTGCTGTTTTAAAAGTGGAAATGTCAGCACTGACCTGCGTGTAGTGCGTACAATAACTAAGGGTACAGGAATCATCCTTAATATTGTAGCCGATCTTCTCTTGCCACCACATCACCAGCGTCATATACAGGGCTTCAACGGGATCTCGCAAGGTCGCAAAGGCAAGGTTCTGTCCGTAGTCCTCATACTCGGGCCAACTATCATCCGGATGCTCGTAAACACACCGTTGCGCCCACTTCCACGCCAGTCTCTCTAATTCTGCATCGTAAACCTGCAGAACAAAATGAAATAGGAAAACAATGGCACTTAGGGGAGATATGTCTCTGTTTTCCGTGATATCAAATTACAGATGGCATTTTATTTTAACTAACCAGCGTCTGCATATCGGCTGCCCTAGGCTCCATGGACTTCCTCGCAATTTCGTGATACTCCATGATGATATTGATGTAGGCGTCGGACAGCAAAAATCCTGTTGCGACGTAAGGTAGCAGCAGCAGCAGTAATAACAGGGGAAGTGCGTTATTCCTCCTAACTTTCGATTGCATTTTCTACAGATAAAAAAGAAAAGCACCCCGCTTTATCGTGTGTTATACGTAGTCTTCCAACATAATCTGCCTGCCTCTCTCTATCTCTTAAATACTGTCCTTCAAAGTTTTGAGATTGCAGTATCAACTAACTTCAGGCGACCGATCAGCTAGACGGTGCGTGTTCCAGTCAGTAGGGGAAGTCCAACCTCGGCGTATTTCCTTCCCCAAAAATAATCAACCAGATGTGTTGAAAACTACAGTCCTGCAAGTCCTGCAACCAACTTCCTGATGAAATTTGACTGGGCAGTTTGGTATATATTTAGACAGGTTATTTTGATCAGCTGAGTGGATTAATAATATGAAGGGCTTTGGTTTGGAAAACTGCCGTCTTAGTTACAGTTATTCAGGAAAATAGGCAATCATTTTGGCTTAATCATGCGTAAGTTTATAGTAAAGAAATTTCCTATGCTATAAGACATGACAGAACCAAACTTTTTACTGATATATATTGTGTTGTGGAAGAATTACATAGTTAGTAAAAAAGGTGGAATAATAATCTCCTCCGGAACTGGAAAAGTTTGTGCGAAGTTGATCGAATGGAATTGAAGCCAAGTTTAAGGAAACACATTAATTTTCAGAAACAAGTAAGAATTTAAGTTTGAAAAATTATGCATAGCTATTCTGTGAAGTTTATTTGCACACAATGCAGTAAAAAAAGTTTCATCGCATTTCGTTTAAACCTCACCACTGACCTTGCGCATAAGCAAACTTTGCCATACATGTTACCGCGAAGGGAATTCAAGAAGGCCTTCTTGTACGTAAGTCATGTGAAAAATATACGTTTTTGTCAACAATACGTTCCGTTCAAGCGTTATTTAGGAACGAAGCAGACAGAGGCACAATAAGTATTTCAAAAAGTGATCAAATATGTGGCCTGTTCTAAAGGGAAACGTACGTTCTTTCATCTCAAGTCAAAGTGAACCGTTTATCTTCAGGTTAATCAAAGAAATCGTCAAGTCGTAAATTTTCCTGTGAAATTACCTTGGAAAAAGTTTATATACACAGAAGTCCATCAGCTAAGTATCAGCTAAAGAAGTTAAGGGGTAAACTAACATGGAATGTTTTTCTATTAATCTTAGGAATAACAATGTGCGTGGTATCCTGCAGACGTTTTGTATGTTCGAAAATGCGGTTTGCTCGTTTGACGCATATCCGCATGTGACCTACATGGCCATCTTCATAAGAAAAAATATCCAAAAGCTCGTTTTTTTCGGTAAATGCTGTTTATTTATATCCAATTTATAAGGTTTTGGTGTAAACGTCGAACATAAGCGCAATTTATTAACACATCAATGAGGAAACTGAAAACGAGCGAAATGATGACAGACTTTATTCCACGATATTCAACAAATAGTTTTCCACTAATGGTAATATGTACAAAATATTTTGACTAAAGACAAGTTCCTTTTATATTAGCAAAGTGGTTTCTTTAAGTTTTATACTTAACAAAGTATTTAGATTTATTGTTCTAATTTATAGCTATTTTTGACCTCCTTACAAGCTGGGAATTATCGAGAAAATTTTATTTTTCTTAACACACATGTGGTTCTTCTTATAGTTCTTTGAAGTCCTTAGTATGCCTAACGCTGCTCATTATTATTTATAAGGTTTCGTAAATGCGTTCTCGCTGGTATGGGAGGAATAATCAAACATTTGCAAACTTAGGCAATTTGCTTGCAGGACTGGCAATACTGTATTTTGATGCGCTAATATCCATGGCTGGGAGGGTTGCCATCTGACGGGATAACTTAGACTCCACAAACCGCTCAGTGTTTGTGTGTGGTCTGGCTAACTATAGGCCGAGAGTTAGAATAAGTGGCTCTTTCTTAATGTGGCCTACCTAGCAGTGAGGTGGTGCTGTTGTTACGCGTGTTGAGTGTTGGTCGCTCCGGCCACCTGCGTCCTCCCTCATCTCCGGTTTCTCGACTTTTGTCGGGTTCGGGAGTGAGAGTGGTCTGCGAGCGTTGTAGATACTTCACAAGTCATCTTTTCAGTATTATCCCGCGGGAGTTTTGGTTACTCACTTCACGTAGGCAAGCAGGTCCGAAGGGCGACTGCCGCTAACGCGTGCGACTGCACTGACGGTGGCCTCTGCAACAGCCAATCACAGATACCACAACGGCTAGTCTCTCTTTGGTGGCGAATAAGACGCAGAAACTCCTTGGTCGATGTAATATTTCTAGTCAATAACCATCAAGGTAATCAGTCAATGCCTGTTCTCGCTGCCGCTTGCATGCCTGCTATTAAAACCTGACTTGGACGCGGTCGGCTCTCCTGGCCGGTCGTATGCTCTCTAAGTCAAATCTCTGTCCATCTATTCTCCGTTCCTCTGTGTACACAATATACTGTTCCTACTATTCTGGCCTCTACGGACATCTTCTCTACTAAGTTAGCATTGTCTGAAGATCGCAGTTGCCTGGGTTTAACTCACTTAGTTAAATGGCGAAGCAAAATTACATAAAGCGGGGATTTTCCCTTTCCTGCCCTGCCGCGTGAGGCGTTTGCCATTTTAAAGAGACATACAATCAGGAAATGTGGCTAAAAGAAGAAGAATCGTTTGCACACTGCGCGTATTACACAAAAGTTAAAGACAAGGTTTGTCCAGGCTCCATTGAAGGAGAGACAATTGATTGTTTACCAGTGGGGAATATGTGGGCTGCAAGGACATTTTTTTGCCACTATGCAGCAAATGCCGTCAACGCTAAATTGTTTTAAAGTAGCCACTACAGTAGGACTCGGAACTCGTGCAAAATGCCGACATTTGCGAAAAATTATAACTCACTCGCTAAAGAGCATTAAGTAAGGATGTTATACCGATTAGCAAATAGCTTATTATCAAGTCATTTCAGTTCCAATTAGATGCTGGCTTTTTGGCAAACTTTATTCTGACTGCGAAAAAAACGTGTATACTGTACCATGTGGCTATGTAAAAAGTGCTTGCATACATTCTAATATATCTTATGAAAAAACATGTACGACAAAAATATTTCTTATACTCGTTTGGTAGCAAATTATGCCTGCTTAAAATGTCATACGCAAACGAAGGGTATCCGATTGGGAGCTATGCATTCATTTAACATCACATCCTCAATTTATTAATGCTGCGTATAATGTATACAGTGTGTTTCACATCTGTTGCAATAATTTATGAGAATTGTGTGAATCCTTCCTGAAACCGTAGGCAAAAAGTTCTTTTCCTTAAAAAGGATGTAGACTGCGCGCAGTTTATAGACCTTGATTTCAGGTTTAGCAGTCGGGAAGTTGAAAAATTATTCGGTAATTTAGAAATTTTTTTGAAACAGAAAGATAGCCCTCTTTTAAGTATACAATTTAAAGAAGTTGCAAATGTCTACCAAATGAGTACAGGAATGAACTTCTCGTGAATGTTTTCCATAAAATATTTTTGAACTTACAAATGCAGTCAAAATTAATGATTTAAGCGCATATTTCTTAATTAGCCATTTGTTACAGTACATTATTCTTGTTAGTGGTCAGAAGAAAGCTATTTAAAATGTCAGCATTCAATCGTGAATGAAATGACTTGAGAATTAAGCTACAAGATAATCAGTATTACAACCTGTATCAATGCCAATCAGTGTTAGCATTACTCTTTCGCAAATATCGTCATGTTGCACGAATTCTGAGCCACCCTGTATTAAAATTATTGAATTCCGTACGCTGTATGATGAATGTATTCAGTTAGCCCACTGGGTACTTACCTCCTTACCCGGAGTTCTGCTTATCTCGTCCAATAATGGAACATGCTGATGTCAAAGTCTACTTAACGTACCATTAAAAGCATATCGATATGGTATATGGGTTTACATACTGTTACCTGTTGAGGGCTTCGCATTTTGAAAAAAATAATACGTAAAATTATAACCAATGAGGACTCACCACCGTTGTATTCGTCGCAGCAGGCAACGAAACACGCTCTGAATAAGTCGTCTTCTCTAGTGGTTGCAAAGGTCTTTATATATGCAACCAAAGTGTCAATATCTTCAACACAATCCGCCTTTTTAGACAAACCCACAATGTCTGTCAAATGTAGGCACTTCGGGAAATTACACAGGATCAGGGTCCGGCAAGGAATTGTGTCCAGGGATTTGAGTTTTGGTTTTATGGCACACAAGTCAAAACAATATCCGAAAGCACGCTTCGCCTTAGTGGGCGATTAAATTCTGTTACATGTAACCTTAGTTCGAGAAAATGATTTAGCTAATAGCGAAACGAAAACGTAGTTATTTTCACACGGTTGTAACACGGATATAACAACTACAATAGGAAACCGATGTCGCCCCTCACACAAACCACAGAATTTCTGTGTGACGAGATTGTTAAATAGGATTTTCCAATCGGGATTCTGGTCGAAGACTTTTATGGGTAAACTAGACGGAAAACGACTCTCCCATATTATATAAGACCTGCCGTCATATGCTGGATATGTTTATATTATTTTGTACTTGCAGATGGTTAACTTGGATTGGACATTTTCCTAGCTAAAATGAAGCAAGTGCACTTAAGTGTAACCTTTACTTCAGAAAAAGAGAATGAACAGGTTCTCACCCATTTCTGGACGTCCATGTCATAAGAAAGTCTGGTGGAACCATAAGTAGAAGTGTACTTCACAGGAGAATATGGACAGACCTGTTGGCACCGTCTAAGTACGTCCTTTGGTGTCCCCAAGAATTTACAAAGCAAGAGGGGCGTAACTTTAGTAGCCATCTGGAGGAGGATTTATTTTTCGAAAAATTCGAAGGTGCTTTCTCAGATGGCAGTAATGTCGCTGGCCGCGGTGGGCGAAGCCTCCACCTGAAGAGGACTGGCGATGCCTTTGTCAGTCCGTGTTTAGTCAACTGTCTGAGATGTGACACATACTCGTAAGTGATTGTCGAGCGCGTTCAATTGTGGCATGATTGGGCACGTTTAAATAGGGTCACCTGCCGTGTAGTGCACCCAAGTGGCTGTTGAGAAACTGCGACCGGTTGGGCACGTGCGTGCTCTCGCATGCGTGTGTGTCCCGTCCAGAGGTTTAAGGTTATCGCGTAGACACAGTTACAGCGAAGGAGTATGACCTTGCGGAAGTCCACCGGCACGACTCATCACGGCAGCCTGCAAGACTCTGCTGGCATTCGGCTTGGCTGCGTTTCTAACAAGGTTAATAGAGAAATTATCTACAGCTTTATTCCTCCAAGCCAGCTAGTTCGCTGCCTCTTTAACCCATCCAGGAGAATATATTTTCCAGAGACCCTGAACGAACAAAGCTTTCCCGAGAAGTTTATCATTAATTTTACGAAGGAACGTGCACCACTATTGGAAATGTCGACGGCTGAGAAGAAAGCCTAATTTCTTACATTGCATTTTCCAGAGGATCCAGCAAGCGAGCTTAGACAGCTTCACTTGAACGCTGCAGTCGCGCGCACGTATCCAGTGGCGAAGTTAAAATTATTATTTTCAAGCAGTCTATTGCTTCCTCTGAAGACAAAAATAGACTCCCTGTCCAGACCTCTTCAATGATTTTCTACATTCGTGGGACAAATAATATTGGTTGAAAAACTAGTTGGCTATTCAAACGCATGCCAGAACACCATCCTGCTTGGCTAAGCAGGGACGAGGTTAAGTTAATAGCAAACGCATTGTGATGGACAGCCGCCATCGGTGAAACCTAAACCAAACGTTTCGGGTAAGCATTAAGTGCCGGCGAAACATTCAAAGTTCCTGCGTCAGCGGATATTTGTGACGGCAGAGGCTGTGGTTGTATGGTTCCTTAACCCAATCTTAAACGCGCAGAAGGCATTTGTACAGACACCAAGGCTCCCGTGGCTGACGACCAACTCAACATCCGTCCATGCTCTTCCTACCACGCAACGAGACGGTAAACAGACAGCGACAGCCAGCACTTCCAGGCCACCGATTCCATCACGGGAGGATGACACCTTGGATGTTCACGCATGCCAACAAAACGCGCGAATGGGACGTATGACCGCACATTGTACAGGTTAATGACTAAGATTTGCACCTGCTTTTGAAAGGACAGTAGAACTGTCCTTAGAGATCTTCTTTGTCTTTAATTCTTAATAGAAACAACCTACTTTTACATTTTCAGTAGAGTCATTTCCCTTTTTTAGTTAAATGACGCCAGTATGAGGTCAAATTTCAATCAATTGACACTAGTTGCCCAAGCAACAGGAGTTTATCTTGATGGAGTTGGTTCTATTTAGCCCAACACAACTACTATACTTGGCTTTTAATCAATAATCTTTGATCTCTTTCAACACAATTAAATATTTATTTACGCTCGTTAACCAAGAATTAAATGTCTAACGAGCAAATGCTTTGGACGGGGAGAGTAGATATTTAAGTGGCTCTACAGTACAGGTTTCCAGAGTGGTCGGGTGGTAAGCATGCAACCACAGGTTATACAAAGGTTAACTGTGGATACAACCGCAGAGTGCTAAATTATTCCATAGATTGGGTAAAAAAGAAGGATTTTCGAGCATCGGACCAACTTGTTTAGTGTTCCGAGCTATCAAACTCTTACAGGACTCCAAAACTCGAAAAACTGGCTGACTTTTGGCAGAAATTATCCCATAGTGGATGATCGGCTAAGGCGAAAAATACCACCTCAGAGCTTTTTTCATTCCCTACACACCTTGCATTTATTGATCTGTACCAAGAAAAAAAATTCCTCATAATCTTTAAAAGTTAGAAGTGGAATATGCTATTGCTGGAACAAGAATGTTTTTTTGCGTGACGTCGCGGATTCTGTCGAGAACCTTTCATCAGAGGTAACCGTAATACCGTGTAATACGTGCACAGATGGGGATGACATATGCGGAGAGTAGACCGCATCCATGCGCATGTCTCAGACCTGTTTAAGATTACCTATGACTAAGGATTCCCGATGGAATCTGAAACGTCAGGCAAATAAAACTCTTGTTCTAGTGATCGCATCTTCGTCTTCTGAACCGCATCCATGGTTGGTAGCGGCCATGCGACCGCATGCGTTCCAAAATTGTCAGCTTCTGTGCCCATCACTTTGGTGCTGTGATGGCTGGGCGGTCCCTTTCCGAGTCACTGGTTGCCCCTATTGCGTATTGCATGTTGGATGCGGGTTTATTAATTAGGCGAGAATAATGTTTGCTGTCGACGTTATTGTTTCTAGGCCCGGCCCCTCCCACGTGACTGATTCTCCTGCTCAGAAAATGTCTCAGGACGGAGTATGGGAAAGGTGAGTCACTGCACTTGTTCATTGACTGTGAGCCTGAGAACCACGTCTCGAGCAGCTCGCGGCTACCACGGTTATCTTCTATTGCGAGAGTTTCAGCATCCCTAGACTTGCAAATTCGGTCGGGTTCCGTCGAGTGGGCTCCAACCTGGACTTTGGCATTTACCTGCCTTACTGCTGCCTTTCGCTCGCCCACTCACGTCCGGAGTAATCTCCCCATTTCTCCGAAGAGGTCGCTCAGTCCACACGACTGCAACAGATCCGCTAAACGACTCGAGCAATTTCCTGCTGTGGCAGAGAGCATTTGGGTTTAACTTCGTATTGGCAATAATAAAAATCTAAAATTTAGAAACTGATATACCAACTAGAACATACAAAGGAAATTCGTGGAAGCCTTTTGCTGAACTGATGTCCTGCAACTGTAGAAAGGATTAAAAGGACACCATGAAAACACTTTTCTGTGCTTTTATTTAGAACAGGTATTGCCAGTATGAAAACTGCAGTATGCCAAGTGCTGCAAACAGTTTAATGACAAAATTTAACTTGGTAGTTAAGTATGCATCTGTACAGGTTATTTTGATCAACTGAGTGGATTGAATAATTTGAAGGCCTTTTTTGTTTGGAAAACTACCCTCTTAGTTAAGGTTATTGAGGGAAATAGGCACTTGTTTCGGCTACATCCAGAGTGATTTTAAGTGAAAGAAATTTTCTTTGCTATAGGGTATAAAAGAACCAAACATTTTACTCATATACATTGCGCTGTTAAAGGATTCCATTATGAGTAAAAATAGTGGAACAATAATCCCTTCCAGAACTGGAAAATTGTGTGCGAAATTGATCAAATGGAAGTGAAGCCTACTTTAAGGAATAGCATTGATTTTCAGATACAAGCAAAAAGTTAAGTTTTAAAATTAGTTTTAGCTATTCTGTGAAGTTTTTTGCATAAAATGCAGCAACAAAAAGTTTTTTCAAAAATTTTGTTCTACCGCACAGCTGCCCTTGCGCATAAGCAAATTTCGCCATACATGTTACTGCGAAGGGAATTAAAAAGGCCTTTGTTTATATAAGTCATGCAAAAATATACGTTTTTGATAACAATACGTTGCGCTCAAGCTTTATTTAGAATCAGAAGAAACGGAAAAATAATAAGTCTTGCAACAAATAGTCAGATATTTGCCTGTTTTTTTACACTCGCAAGCTTATTACGGATCGTGAAATAAACCCTCCTCAGCGAAAAATAACCGGTATAAGGATAAGAGAATGTTCTTTCATCTTCTGTCAAAGTAAATATTTTATCTTTATGTAAACCAAAGAAATTTTAAAAAGTCTCCAATCTTCCTGTCACATTACCTTAGAATAAATTAATATACACTGAAGACTGTCACCTGAGTATCCAATAAAAGTACTTTTAAAAGGGATAACTTATACTGAAAAGATTTTCTATGACCTTAATGGCCACCTTTATAAGAATTTATATCATAGCGCTGGTTTTTTGGTAAATGCTGTTAACTTTTATCTCATTTTGAAGGTTTTGATGTAAACCTCGAAAAGAAGCGTAATTTGTCAACTTTACTATGAACACACTAAAAACAAGCGAAATGATGAGAAACATTATTCCACGATATTCAAAAAATAGTTACCCACTTATGTCAATATGCACAAAATATTTTGAGTAAAGACAAGTTCTTTTTTATAAGGAAAGAGGTTGCTTTAAGTTGTACCCTTAACAAAATATTTAAGTTTATTGTTATTATTTATAGCTTTTTAATGCCTCCACAACCTGGGAATATTTAAGAAAATTTATTTTTCATAACAAACACTTAGTACTTCTTATAGTTCTTTTAAGGACTTAATATGTCTAATTCTACTCATTATTGATAAGTTTTCAGCAATGCGTTCTCGTTGGTGTGGGGCAAGTAATCAAACATTTACATCCTTAGGCAAGTTGCTTACAGGACTCGCAAAACCGTATTTTGGTGCGCTTATATCCATGGCTTGGAAGGTTGCCAACTGCCCGGATAACTATGACACCACAGATGGCCTAGTGTTTGCGTGTGGTCTGGCTAACTTCAGGCT
>JAYGXS010000005.1:2314029-2356915 GCA_036362985.1 Ligula intestinalis
CCCTGCCAGAACTCTCCTCTTATTACCTTGCTAACATCCGGGGGAACAGAGATATCCTCCCAGATTTCCTCATCGCCAAAAAATAATTCTACTCACTTTAACGCCCCAATGGATTGTTTTGTCAAAGGATAGGTTACACAATAATAGTTATTGATAATTCACTGAAAATGAAAGTAGATTTCGAAAAATGTGTACAGATAGTATAGTTAGTTCATCATCTGACGTCACAGTATATAGGAAGTGTTCGTGTCGCCATTTAAAGCTGGTTCCTGCAATAACGGAAATGCTTTGGTTAGTGAATTATGCATGTGATACAGAAGATTGAACAAGTCAGTAATAGACAATATCCCTTTAGTGATAGATGGATCCGGCTAAGAGGCATTCAAATATGTATGCGTTCGTCTATCCAAAAAACTACATATACACGAACACCTTCACTTCTATTTTAGTCACATTTCCTTTTAGTCTGGTTCCTAACACCACCGCTGTCATTCAACCGCGAATACAGAGGACGTCCGGGTTTCAAGATTTTGGCCCGTCCCCACTTTTTCGGTAAAAAATTCAAGAAAGATGTTTTACGGAGTTAAAAAGCAAATTTTTATTTATCCGAAAAATGTTATATCAATTGTTAGTTGTTGTGGGGAAATATTCAGAAATAAATCTTTTTCTTAGTTTTAGGAGACATTAGAAGAAGTAGGTGGGTTTAGTCTTGTAGTTTATCAACCAGCTGTGGGTAAATATTTATCTTCGATGCTCTACTGCAAACATCTTAGCTTTCCGAGTAATTCCAGTTCACAAATTCGTGCATTGAATGTCGAAACCTGGAAAAATTACATGAAGTAGAAACTGCAGTTAAGAGTTGCTGAAATGTGCCAGCGTGCACATAACTTATGAGCTACATTTTTTTCGGTTATATACGTCAAACCAAATGGCTCTATGCAAACACTATTTATATTATAATAACTTTTATATTTAAGGCCTGAGAGGCCCTTTCATTATGAACTTAGTGCTAGCGTAAAAAGAAAACAAAATGCAAAGTTGGTAATCATGGCTGCGTGTAAGCAAATGTGTGACAACAGGAGTCTGTAGTACTTAGCGCAACTAAGATCGTAAATGTGGTCCGATCAACAACGAATTCTCTTAAAAATCAATAGTCTAGTCAGTAAAATGTCCTACATCGTTGGTTGAGTTCAGCGAGCTACCGATTTCCAGAACAAATGTAGTAGAAAAAACTGCCTTAATATGTAGCATGGTACGACATGATGCAGTTAAAAAGGACCCTGCTGTAAAGGGTTTGTTACGCTTAATGTCGTGGGAAAATAATATAGCATCATGGCGGTGCGTTAAGAAGGGGTTATCCAGGAAAACAGGATCGCAGCGGGAGACAGTAGAAGTCAAGGCAACAACGCAATTTGTGTGTTTGGAAAGAAAACAGACATGAACACTTTATTTTCTCCGAATTAAAAGGTTTACGTTATTTGTCTTAGAACATCGGTTATGTCGAAGACAATCTAATTTCGAGTGAAAAATTGTTCCTAATAAAATCTTATTGAGAAGCGGAAAATCGAGAACGGTTATATCTTGAGCTTAGGGTTGGTAAAATTATCGTGGAGGAGTTACAAGTGGCGTAAGGTCGGTTTACCGGAGTAGAAGCGTTAATTTGTGGGAGATTAAGACTATTGTCAGCGTGAAACAGGAAGCATATACCAGCTTCAAATAAATTTAATGTTTGCTAACTGATATCTATCTGTATAAGAAATACTGGACCCAGAAAGAGAAAATATAAAACGAGTGAAAACTCACTTAACCTTTTCAATCCGGTCAGCCGCGTTCATAAGGCAAACAAGTGGACAGTGACAACAAACTTGGCCACGAATTCATTAAAGTCTTGGCCTCGGATGACAACGGAAAGTGTTGCACAATTTGTGTGTGTATATCACCATAATCTATGCATCTATCGCACTATATATCACCATAATCAGTGCATCTATCGCACTATATATCACCCTACTCAGTGCATCTATCACACTATATATCACCCTAATCAGTGCATCTATCACACTATATATCACCCTAATCAGTCATCTATCACACTATATATCGACCTAATCTGTGTATCTATCACACTATATATCACCCTAATATGTGCACCTATCATACTATCATACGGTTATCTGCGATGAATGGTTCTCTATAGAAATTGGAACGTCAGGTAAGTAAACTACTTGTCCCAGCGATATCATCTTCTACTTCTGGAAGTCTGTCATGCAATGTCAACTTTCATGCTCTCCAGTTATTCTTCCAGCCTTACTTGAAAAGACCTAGTCATTTGTAAGCGTAGCCCTCGAAAGCTCTCTTCAGCTGCCGGAGATTCCTCTGTTTTTCAGGCTGAAATTATAATACAGTGCAACTTAAAACGGTCAAGCAATTTGTTGATCGCATCCATAATGAGGTCGCTCACCCCCTCCACTCTGAATTAATGACTGCCAAATCTTCCCGTCTAATGCGTCAAGGCTTCCGTCATATATCATGCCACACATTCGCATATCAGCACTCTTTACTCCCATTCATAGCACGCTACCTCACCTGTGAAGAAGCGGAAATTGAGAAGTTTAATGCCAATCTGTCTCAATAGTTGATGTAAATATTGTGTAAAAGTTTCATGTGAAGTATAACATGACCTTTTACCTTTTAACGTGACCCATTGCTTCACCTATCCTTTGCTCTCCGTAAACGCAGCCATTTCTCGCTGAAAAAACAATATTTTTCATGATAAAAAATATCAAATATTTTCTCTCTCTTATGCAGAACATTAAGTTGGGACAAACTCCCTAAAAATAATGGTTTTTACATTGGATGAATGCATCGTCGCGTTTCTACCACGTCAGATTTTACGATAACAGAAGATGAAACAGTTGCAGAAAAATAAAAAAACATGAATCAGAAAGAGGAGCGATTGTGGAGGGGTTTGGAGATATTCAGGAACATCAAAGCGGGACGGTACCTAAATGTCTTCAATTTTTTAGCCTTGCCAAAAAAGACCCGTTGCGTTTTAGAAGTATCTTCCAAATGCTCACTTCTGCTGCCATCGTGTCTAATGCTTTTGAGTAATATTGTAATACAGCCGCACTTTAAAACAGTCAAGCAATTTCCTGATCACATTCTTACTAAGGTTGGCCATCCACCTAATTCTAAATTAATGGCTGCTCCAGAATGTTTGACATATACCCTGCCATAAATCAGCACATCAGCACTATGTACTCCATTTCCAAGCATGCTAGCACGTGTAAAGAAACGGACATCCAGAAGCTGGCCTTGGGCCTCTCTCTTCAATATCAGTGTCGATGTAATGATATTCTCTGGATTTTTGAGTGCTTGCTTTATTTTCGTTTGGTCTCAGTGAGTGGAGCCATTTTTGGGGAAACGTTTGGATATTCATCTCTCTCCCATTTTGTCTGTTACGAATGTTAGAGAAAAGCATGTTTGTTTTTCCCTATGATTGCATTAGTTCAGAAATATCATATATGTGAATAACGCGCCTATGTCACATATAAGCAATCAGCACACCACACTGTGGATGTCCTTATTTCGTGCATATTAATTCACACAAACGATAATACGAGTCAAAGGGAACAATTTTCAGTATTTTTTGTTGCTTTTACCTGTCGCGACTGCATAGAAGTTTCATGCACATACGTTACAAATGATATTTGCGCGATCATTTTGACTGAAACAGCCCGATGGTGTCCTTGCACTTGTCAAACGTCCACGCTTTAAAGTCAATTAAGTGAAATTCAAGCAGCGACGGTGTCCTCGGGGTTGTCAGACCTAAACACCTACATGCCATGTTTCCTCAAATGGTGCGTACTATACAGGTATCTTCACGGAAAGAATTCAGGAAAGAAATGAATTAAAGCATTTGCGTTGCGCGTACTAAATGGATAAGGGAGAAGTTTTAGCGAGCACCAAATCGCTATGTTTATTATCCTGAGCTTACGAATGCTTACAGTAGTCCATCGTCGGACTTAAGTATAAGCAAAAAAAGGAGGTTCATTATATATGCTAGAATTGTACACAGATCCAAAGCCACCATGCGCGTTAGGGTAATGAAAGTAAAAGACGTGTTTACTCCCAATAAACGATGTGGGGTAGTGCATCGCATGCCATGCCTAAGCTGTCCTTGTAATTACACCGAACGCATGCTCGGATGGCGCATGCATGAATACAAGTTGGCCGTACGACGAGGAGACGAATAACGGCAAATTGGAGCTCACATCTTTGGAACAGGCCATAAGTTCCACTTTGCTGCCGTCAAAATACTCGCTCACGCCAGTAACATTACTAACAGAGAATTAATCAAGGTCTGATCCAAGGACGGGAATTCAATCAATCAATGTATAAAATTGGTGCTGGCGTACAGAACCTCGAACGATCACGTACTTTGACGTTAAGATGTCCATCACAGTAAACTGGCCCACATCCTCGATAATACCCCCACTTTCGTTGCTCCCGCCATGATGAACGTTGCCATCACTGAAGGTTAATCAACGCCTACAGTAGATTACAGATTTGATGCAAGGTTGGAAATTTGGGAATTTAACACAAATTTGATATTGTTTATTGAATTCATTGGATTGACTTGAGGCGCACAATGATGCTTGCCAGAATTGAATTCCGTTCAGACCAGTTCACTGGGAGATAAAAAAGGGCGAAAATGGACAAAATCCAGCGTTTGTTGAGATCCAAGGAATGTACTTAGCTAATAAACGTCGCGGAAAACAACTTCTTGTTTGTGCATTTTGCACCATAAAAGAACATTCATGAAGAGCAGGAGCATTTTAGTTACATCCGTTCACAAAACGGAAATTTTGTTTTGTGTCCTTGAACATGGGTTTAGGGTAATTATGAGGAAGAACATTATTTTTGGAAAAAGAAAAGTCAAATTAGTTAAATAAATTCTACTTTGCAAATCCTCCAAGTTTTCTGCCATAAAATTCGGTAAAAAACTTTAACCGTTTTTACTTGCTATTACCAATTAAAAATATATATTAACATTTGAAAGGTTGCAAGGAAGGAATGCGAATGAGGAATCTATTAATATAAAGTAACTAAATCTATTGCACAGTCAATATAAAGATAAAAACAGTTGACATAACACATATTTGAGTGAGTTTTCGCGATAAATTGTGATATAATGTTCTCAAAAATCGCTGTTGATTGTACTGCCACTCTTCTCTGCATTCGTTATTGTAGATATTTGCGTAGAGGTAACCAAATATGCTGAAAAATGTAATAAGTTAAAGTAAAAGGTAAGCTCTTTCGTTTATAGCAGAAAAGGTGTCCACAATGTTTAGGGATATCGATAAAATGGCCAAAATTTTCCCTTCTGATCTTGACTTGATCTAAATTTTGCAGACATCCGACGCCAGAATACATAACTTAGTTAAGTTTTCAGTGAAATGTTTTGATCAATCTTAGGCATATTCATTTGCGATTGTTGTTGTGGAACTTTATTTGTCTCAGCAATGAGTTAACATGTTTGGGTGGAAGTGAATCCATGGCACACACAAACAACTGGATAAGAAAAACATGTTTAAGAGCTCGTTAAGTAGGTAAAAGCTATTGAAATATATCTTATTTTGAAGGTTTTGGTAAGCACTTAGAATAAAATAATGATTTATTTTCAATCGACTGAAACAGGTGAAAATCGTTAAGTCATAATTAGCATTTCAGGGAAAAGCTGAACCTCTTCGTAATAGATATATTAAAATAAATAGAAAAATGTGGTGGAAGGCAATAGCTCTTATTGTATACAAATGGTTCGTTAAAAATTGTACCTGACAATTCTATTTAGATTTATTAGTTGCTGACCAGTTTGTCCGCACGTGAGCTTAAGAAATATATTACTTCTGTGATGTTCCAATGGGGAGTATCATGCGAACACGTAATTGTATTAGTCCAACGTAATAAAACAACTAGCAGTTCTCGTGAAAACGTGTAAGAGAACATTCTCTAAATTTAGGCTCTTCGGAAACAGCCATAAATTATATTGCTCGTAATATGGAAGCATATGTATCCGAAAACTTTACAAAAGGGTTATTATCCAATGTAATTTTACTTGTTCTGTCTTATTTACTTAGTGGTTTTGCATGAACAGGCTTCTCCTACGTGTAACACTTAAATTTACGTAGCACCTTTAATTTCCACTTTTTCGGAATTTTCCATATTATTAAAAAACTGGTAGTTCTATAAAACGTTATGCTCCTTCATTAATCACAATATACTCTTTTATGAAGAATGACCATAAGTTTATTTTTGTGGGACTTTGGCGGCCGCAGGTTGGGCTGCATTTGAGTTAGAGGGAGTTACTCGTAAAATCGTTTGATTTTATGTGTTCGGTAACCTACTGTACCTCTTTACCAATGAGGAGAATATAAAAGTTCCAGACAGCAGTGAAGAAGAAGAAGAAGATGCGAACACTAGAACAAGGGCTTAATTTTCCTGACGTTTAGGATTCCCTCGGGAATCCTTAATCATAGGTGATGATAAAATAGTCATGGCCATGCAGAGATGGGGTGAAGACATGCACCGGCTGCACCATATTTATAGTTGATGGTGGTCATCTGCGTTTGTGTGATGATTGTTTACTTCTGTAGCCACCGTTTGGGTAAAAATTGATGCGGTACTGGCTTGACACTTTGCTTTCGACTCACTAACTGCCCGAGTTTGCTTTTCAGTATCGGATGTGGGCTTGATAATTGCAGAACAATTATGCTCGCTGTCGTCAGAGTTGTTGCTGAACCCACTCCCTCCAATTTAACTGATTCTGTTGCTAAGAAATGTCTCAGTACAACGTACGGGAGCGTCATATCATTGCGCTTGTTCATGGACTGGGGCTTGAGAACCATGACTTGAGCAGCTCGTGGCTCACGCGGTTGTCTCCTCTTGCGAGGATTTCGGCTTCGTCCCGTCGAGTGAGCTGCAACCTGGGAGTTGGCGTCTTCACCCTCACCGCCGCTGTATGCTCGGCCATTCACGTCCGGAGTAACCTTCCGGTTTCTCAGACGTAGTTGCTTTGTCCACAACTGTATCAGATCCGGTAAGCGACTCCAGCCGTTTCCTGCCATGGCAGTGCGTCTTTCGGTCTCATGACCCGGCGTCTGCTGGTTGCTTCTGGCCTGTGTGCAAATCCAACTCCAAGTGGGGTGAGTACACGGCTAACCACTTCCGATATATTCTTCACGCACGGAAGTGCTCGCCAAACTGTTGGGCCAGTTGAATGTGGCTTTTTCTCTCGTTTGCATCTGCATTGGTTGACAATGTATCCAATTGCTCAGAGTACCGCTGAAATTCCTATCAACGCGCCGGTAAAGCGCTCTTAAGCAGCTGTGTTTGCGACCGATTGGGTGGTTGCTTCTGCTGCTGCTGCTTCTACTTTTGTACCCATTTTATTGCCTTTCCTCGCCACGCCCTTTTAATCACTGTTTCTAATCCCCTGTGACTCCTGAACGTCGATTAATGTACACACACCATGCTTAGTTTTCTTTTTGTTGCCATTTCTTATCTCTGACGATGGATTCCTGTAAGAGTTCGAAAGCTCAGGATAATAAAACATTGACCGGGTGTTCGATCATCCTTCTACCTTATACAATCCCGAATATGCCTGGGCATCTCAGTAAAGAAACTCAGGGTATATGAATGTTGCATTTTGTCCTTTTGGTTAATAGTTATAGAGGTCAATCAGGCACGATATGTAGGCAAATACCCAAAATTTAGGATCTTGGGGCTTATTTCTGACTGCAGAGCACGTGAGGCAACACTGAAGCCCCTGGAAATCTGCTGGGCTCGTGAAGGCGAGTCTGCAATTTTTGGCCTGTTTCTCCAACGTGATTGCAGTCTTCCTTGTTAGAAAATTCTTGTAGATACCTTCAAAGGTTTCTGTAGGAGGCAGTCTGTCTTTAGGTTGCATCATCTACCGGCCTATTGTCGCCTGCGGTTGAAGCACAAACGGGCAGCTGGGAAGCTAGAACCGAAATCTCAACTTGCAGCACACGCCGCAGAGACTGGACATGAAATCCATTTTTAAGGAGCAAACATCATAGGCCGAGGAAAGTCAAAGGCCGGAAGGCTGATGCTTTAGGCACGGTGCTCAGATGACAACTACATCAACAGGCATCTAGACCTACCCGCGGCCTACAAAGTCGTGCACCGTTATGAGAGCGAAGGACGAAACAAAACCGAACCGAATGTAAGGATGGCAAACTAAGAAGATACCACGACAAGCCGGCTAGAAGTGGAGGCAGGGTTACCAGGACCCTCTACCGGGTGACAAGGCGCCACACCAAATGCTGTTTATAAGCTCTGCTCCACGGACAGCTAATAAGCGTACACCACTTTAATGGCCCCCACCTCCACTGACAACAAATTGCCCCCCTTCCTCATCCTTTTGATAGCTGTTTCTAACGCCCTGACAACTTGATTATTTCCGACAGTGGATTGGCCTTTGGCCACTGTAATTACCCTCGTTTTGCTGCCGCTTCTTATCTCTGAGTATGGACCCCTGCAAGGGTTCAAAAGCTCAAAACGATAAATCAATTGATCCGGTGCTCGAAAAGTCTTTTTTTTCTTATTCATGCAGATACCTGGAACGCGAACCTTTTCGTTAACTTTAAAAAGGAAGACCACTATTTGCCTCACGTATCCATGGCTTCTCGTCGGCCCACTGCACTATACAAGCCTTCAATGGTTTTTTCCCTTGCCGTTTAGTTAAAATACACAATATTTTTGGAAACCATTTTATTTTTCCATACCATCCCTTCACCAACAAAACATAAGATCCATTCCCACAAAGGTGGTATCTTCCGATTTCCAACAGTTTCTAAATTGTGGATTAATTTTGAAACCTACTGATTTTTATACTCAAATAAGTAGGAAGAAGTCACATAGTTCTCAAAAAATGTTCCAAAAGGTGTGGAACAGTAGAGGCTGCATTAATAGATTGATGGTAACGATGTTTCATGAATAATCACCTCACAATCGTAAAAGAGCTCATAATTATAATTCTCTCTTAATCCCAGATATATCGTTTCTTTAAGTATGAACTTTAACGAATGCGTTATTTTCTACGAAAATGGTACAAACCATAATTTTTTCGGTGATGTTTTCGATGAAATATATTCAAATATATAAAGGCAGTCATATTCAATAATTAAACGCATGCCTTTAAAGTACTAACTTTTAAATTTCTGTGTAATGGTCAAAATGGAGTCCGTTAAATAGCCTATCATGACTGAAACAACTGCAGAATAGACTGCACGATAATCAGTATCACAACCTCAGTCAATGCCGATTAGCAAAAGAATACCAATATTTCGCATATATTTGCATGTTGCCCGAATTCTGGCGCGTACTTTGCTTTGACAAGAGACAAAGAAGGACACTGTACAAATTGTTCGCCGTTTGTCGTGGAAACACCGACAAACCATTTTCAAATAACAGCATCTTTTAATACGAATTGTTTATTTTAACAAGACGTCCGTAATATTTTGTCAGGAATCTCGTAGTCTTTTAGCTTTTTTGTAGTTTGCTGCCGGTTCCTTTCTCTAAGTGATGCTTCCTAATATTAAATCTCATGAATGGAGGTAGGAACATATTTCATTGCGAACCCCGGAATCATACTAAAAATTATGTTTATCTGTTATTAATATAAACGTTACGAATCAAAGCTCAGGAGACCATGGATTAGCGATGTACGACAACCCGACGTTAATCGATATGTTTTTTCTCCGGGTAGTTTCACGTTCTAATTGGCTGGAAAACTAACTTTCTTTTTCTCAGTACAGGAAGAAGAAACAATACCAGCGTAACTTGTCAGTGAAATGAAACTGCATTCGTAGATATGGGGTTCGAGCAATATGCCACCAGTTTCTGTGTCATTCCCAGAGAGGGCAGAAGTAGAAGGTTATTAAATGCCAACTTGCTCAAATTCAAAGCAAGTCCTGTAAAACCTGGACGTGAATCTGAAATCACGATCAGTTAGTGAGCACAGTCCTCTGACGCCAGTTAAGGCAACCTTTGCGAATTCACTAAAAGTATCCAAGTACTGTCTCGTGCATACTTTTCGCTTTTGAAAGCTTTCTGTGCTTGATGTAGCGGACAAAGTGCACCTGCGCTATTTATGCATATTTGTGTGCATGCAGTTTATTCAGCTTTCAAACATGTATTACCAATAGATTGTTGGTAATATCAAAAGAAATAGAAGACTTCACCGGGGAGGTTTATTTTAAGCCCAAAGTTTCGGGAATTTGTCTCGTCTATTCATCTTCAGAGAATCAACACTCTGGCTCATGCTCCTCGTCTTTATGTCACGCTTTTTTGCGTGCGCGTATTCTACCAATCATGGTTGAGTCAATGTGTGCGTCTCTCGTATTTCCTCTTTTGCCCTCTCTGTCTCCGTGTCGTGTGCGTTAGTTGCGTCCTCATGCGCGTTGTTTAAATCGCGCCCTGTCGCACCCCGGCATCTTTCCGGGATACCCTTTTTAGCCACGCTGTTGGTTGACCGTGCGTGGGTGGAAAAGCCGGCCGACAACTACAAAGGCAATTGCATGAGCATGAGCTGTCTGCAGGATGTTTTGATCCAAAGTTGGAGCTAGCAGAGATGGGGCACGACTTAAAACTTGATGCGGTTGAAACTGTGGGCTGAGGTGATGATCACACATGTAAAAAGCCTGCGTGTCAACCGACTGTTCAGTCAACTGTTATATAAATGTATCGGTCCCCTATGTCGTTTTAAGGATCTACTTATCCGGGGACAGGTGGGGTGTTGAACAACTGGGGCCGAGAACAAGTCGAGGTGACGTAGTGGACGTGCATGAGGACGACACCAACGCACGCGGCACGGAAACACACGTGGCAAAAGAGGAGATACGAGAGACGCACACAGTGACCCAAAAATGATTGGCAGAACACGCGCACGCAAGAAAGCGTGACATAAAGACTAAGACCATGAGCTGGAGTATTGATTCTCTGAAGATAGATAGACGAGACAACTACCCATAACGTCAAACTTACAATAAACTTCTCCTGGTGAACGCTCCTTTTTTTTATAATTTACCACCTAGGAATCGGATTTTCAGCACTATTACTGTTATAAGTATATTTAGTTTACCTGCGGTCGTATTGGCATACCCACAGATATGTATTGTCACCTCCTATGTTGTCACACCTCTTGTAGGCGCATCCCACTTTCGATGCTTTCGCATAAATCATCTGATATGTCAGAAAAAAGGGAAACCGTTAGTAAAAGCACATGAGTTGGTGTGTTCTGCAATGACATTATAACTGATAAACATGCTTCAAAACGTTTCACAACTAACAAAATGCCTCATTTTAGGTAAACGTTGGTCTTTTTTTAACTTACCTGAAGGTACTGTGAACAGTCTTCATCATCTGTGCAGTACGTGTCAAAATAGGTGTAGTGAATCATTCCTGAATACCATTTTAACAACGTTTCATCTAGACTTTCGAGAAGTTTTCTCCCAGAAATATGTCCTATGCTTTGTCCAAGTGGCCCATTTTCGGGATCAGACCCAGGTTTGGAGTTGAGGTTGCACTGATCCGCTGACTCCTGAGCTGATGCCTCCAGGCTTTTATCGTACACCTGTAGGTGAGCATAAATGAATTTTGGAAAGGCGTTGTTTCATCTCTACATCATGGCTCAGAATTGGTGCAGCACGCGGATTATTGCGCTTTATTGATATTCACTCGCTAATAGGCACTGAGTAAGGTTGTAATATGGTTTTGTATGTAGCCTATTCTCAATACATTTCAGTCACGATAGGATGCCGGTTTTTGAATCACCTTCCTTTTGGCCTTTTGTAAAAATTATGTACTCTAAGTTATCGTTTCTAAATTATGATTAATTTCTTATTCTTTGATGCTAATTGCATTTATAAATTAAAATGTATTTCATGGGAAACATTCACAAGGAAATTCATTATTGTTCTCGTTTAGTTGCATCATTAGCAATCTTGAAGGCAGAATACGTAACTAACTGGCAAATTATAGACAAAACGTTATTTTTCCTTTAACAAGATAAACACAGCATGCACGTTCAAGTAAAGGGGGTTTAAAATTTTTTTCGACAATTTATCAACTTTTCAAACCGAAAGGTACCCCTAACTTAAGTAATAAATATAAAGAAGACGTTATTTGCAGCCTAAAAACCAGCAAAAATGATTTTTGCGTGCACGTTTAGAATCTTAAAACGTTTGTTCAGTAACAAATGGCCACTTAAGTAGTATGCATGTGTATTATTGATTTATACTGCTTTTTTAAATTCACATAGATTTTATAGAAACCATAAAGGAAAAAAAATATTTCTTATACTCGCTTTTGTAGCAAATTAAGCCTCCTTTTAATTTCACACTTAAAGAAATGGTATGTTCAGGTTTTAAAAAGATTAAGAAGTGTCGAAGAATTTAAAAACCTACTGACAGCTACACTCAAATTTAATGCTTACAATCTGCGCGTGGTGTACGTCTTGTTTAAGGAAAAGTACGTTTTTGCATACGGGTTGAGGTATAAATCACATAGTTTTCATAACATATAGCAACATCGTTTGAACATGCTGTACACATTTTAGGCAGCGTAAGGAAATTGATGGATATAAGGTATAATGAATAGACAGATGACTATCGTTAAAAGCTCAAAATAAGAATATTTTCTTAAAACCAAAATATATTTATGCTTTCTTTATAAAATAAAAAAAACATAATTTTCTACCACAAAAGTAAAATAAATAATTGCTTCCTTTATGTTTTCCAAAGGATAATTTAGCATTAATATCAATCCATAATAAAAATGCAAACTAAGTTAGTGACTATCATAGTACAGTATATGCGTTGTGTTATGGGTCAGATCGAAGCTCATTAAAAAGTCGGCATCATATTGCTACTGAAATGGCTTAAGGATAGACTGCAGCATAATATTTATTCAGTGCCGATTAGCAAGTTGGTATCATTGTTTGCAAATGTATCCATGTTGCACAATTTCTGAGCCGTACTGTATGCACCATTTTAAATACTGGCTATTAACTCACAATTTTTTGCATGTCAGCTGCTGCGGGGTACACAGTCACTCGCGCCAGTTCGTGACGAGAAATGATTAAATCAATCATCCCTGAGCTCAATGCAAAGCCCATTGTGATGTACAGTAGAAGCAGCGGCCACACACGCATACTGAGAACCATCGAGTTCATCATCTGTGGATGACAAATAAAGATTTTATCAGAAGGAATACCTCTCCACTGTAACTTCCATCTCAGGGTCCACAGGAAAAAAAGATAGCAAATGTGCATCTAAATCCCTCCGTGGGACATACAAACAGAGCGTAAAGCTCTATTCTAAAGATTCTCTGGTAGGTTTTATTACAGGGCTTAGGTGCGGAGTTGGTGTTGACTCTGAGAAAAGGTTGAGGATTACCTTTTGATTGTGATTTAAATGTTAACGTAAGATTGGAATTTGTGCCTTTGCTCTTGATTTAACGAACGATTAACGCCAGTAAGGGGCACCCAATTTGGAATTATGTGGTTTCACGTTTTTTTGTTTATTGTTTCAACTTGATCACTTTTAATATCAGACGCGACAGTTCGCTATGCAAACATACTGCACGCACAGTAAGGGTAATTAATTCAAACAATAATAGCACAGAACTTTTATAAAGACCCAAAAATTACTGGGGAAACATTGTGTTCTTCATATTATTTTTGAGGAATCATTGCGTCTGTGTGACAATATTTTTAATTCATGGCTTGTCTTTTGTATGTACAGCGTTTACAACCAGCCAAAACCGACGAATGCGTCTTCTACAAGGTGTCCCAAAAATGAATACACATTTATATACTTGTAAACTTGGTGTTTGTTATAATGTCATCATTTCAAATGTAATAGATATATCAACGAGTATCATCTTATCTACTGCATTTGACTGTTGCAACAGTGGTTAAATTCAGAGAAGCCACTTAACATTAATGCACCCGCATACCAAAAAATTGCATTATTGTTTGTTCGATTCCATTGCTTCGCGTTTTCAGGAGTGTAATGATCAAAATGGACGTCAGTTTGGGAACTTTTAGTGCGAAATCAGTTAATTTGATACCTTAAGATACATTTAAATTTTTGGAATAATAAACTTATGATAAGCACCAATTTAACAAGCATGTAAATTGTGTGTATAATATAGTAAGCCTCTGTATTTGCGTTAACAACTCCCTTTGGCCGGCTGTCATTTATACTGTGAAATCATTGGCACACATTTTTGATCAACTTCTATGCATAGAATTGTTTCACGTTTAAATTATTTGCAAGAGCCGACTGGTACAGTGATTCCTGTTGCTGTTGTATTCTGTAGGACGAATTATAAAAACGTTCCCAATGCAACAACACTAACATCTTCGTATGTACCATTTACTTAATGAATAATGCAGCTTATACGTCCTCTTGGTCTATACTGCATTGAAATATATAAAACATACAATTAAATGCATAAATTTTAATTCAAGTAAGCACCTACAAAGTTGGTTGGTGTATCTTCAGTTTAGGAAGCAATGGTAAACTGTTTGCAGACGTTTTAGCAAGAACAATTTCCCAACGTCTTTATATAGAAATGTTAAGTGTCAATAAAGGCGAGTCAGCCGACATTTGCACACAAAACTTACCTTGTCTGTCAAATGTAAGCCGTTTGGAAAGGCACACTTGATAAGGGCGTCAAAAAGAATAAGGTCCAAGGATTTGACATACTAAAAAAATTCCACGCACTCATATTACATCACAAAAGTCAAAACAACATCAAAAATGTGTTATTATTAGTGGACATTTTTCCCTTTAATGAATACAAAATTTGGTTTTAAGTCATTCCGGCAAATTGAAAATTATTTATGGTACAAAATCTCATAAAAGCAATTATAATATGATAGAGAAGAAATAATGCATTGGGCCGTGCTAATGGGTTTAAATAACGAAAAATACTTATGCAGACGTTGAGCCTAATGAATAAAAGTTTATAATGCTGCATAAGTCATGGAATATTGTGAAATATATAAAAAACACATCCGGATAAATTTTATTGCCGAACCAACGACCGTTAGCGAGAGTCTTGGTCATAACAACATTTTTATTTAAAAACGAATATTTATTTCTGAAGGGAGAACTGTGTTTCCTAAAATCCACATCTCTTTAAAAGGAATGTATAACGATGCCGATATCCTCTATGTTATATGAATGAAACTTACACATTAGAGGTGCAAATGGTGTATACATAAAACCACGGTGGAGATGCTTTCGTGAGATTTATAATCACTCGTAAACTAGTACTTACGCAAGTCAGAATATTTATATAATAATATTGAACAGTCTTAGCCAAATTTGGTAGTTACAAGAAATGGGAGATGTACTAATTTTTTGCTAAGAAAAATAAAATTTTCTAAGTTAAACCAAAGGTCCTCCGACGTCACCAAGAGATATAAATTAAAGCAATAAATTTATATGTCTTTCTAAGTTAACCGAATAACGTTACAAACGTCTGTTTACTACCAGAAGCTTCCCTTAGTCCAAATATTTTTAACAAATAGCCATTATTTAATAACAACTCTCTACGAAAATTGACCTTTGAATTCCAACACCTTTTAGACGATTTTCTTTGTTTTCAGTATTTTGTTTATAAGCATAGATCCTATTCAGTTTTCATGCCAAATCTTTTAATACAACTTTTTGAAAAAATCAGTTCTTATGAAGATTTCTATGTAGGTCGTATTAAAAAATTCTACCAAACAGCAAAATACACTGTCGAATAAACATAACATCGGCAACAGGAAACTGATGTTGTTGTTTCCAAGGTGAATAGAAAATTTTACTATGATAGTTTACCACTTTAAAAGGAGCTTTAATTAGCAATTCAGATGATGACTCGCTGTGTATGTCATCATTTTTCAAGGTAGTATAAAATAAGACAGTGCTGTCAAGTTGTTTTAAATTTATGTGAAGGCACATTATTAAATTTGGCTGGAAATTAAGGAACTTCCCTTTGTCTTTATATGAGAGTATTGTCCGCTATAATGTGTGTTCTTAAGGCTTTGTTCTAATCTTTCCGATGCAAAAAAATAATCGCCAAATTATCCCTTATATATTTTAATAGTAAGTATTTTCCTGTCTGCCAGCTGGTGAGCCACTTCCCAAGGCTAGTTCTTTTAGAGGACCTTGTTGCTGCTGAGTGACTACTCGCAGACACTTTTGGGCGTGGTGACCTTACCGCAGGCTTGCGACCGCTGACTGACTGATTGGTAGTCTGCACTTGTCTCGGAGTCAACTTCCAATTACTCCTGTTCCACTCCTCTAACACTTAATTATATTATTTTAAACACTCTGGCGCTCCACATGTCATCTTATTTACTAGTTTATCACAATAAGGGTACGTTCTATCTTCTGTTTACCGACCACACTTCTTCGTATTCTACAAATAACTGATGAAAAAGGCATTCAATTTTGGTTATAAGGACTCCCTTCTGCATTGGAATTTTAATCGCCGAAAACATCTACGAACAGGTTCAACTAAACAACGTTAATCGTAGCTAACTTCTCTAGTTCACATTTCTGAATGGGTAGAGAGTCAAAATGCATGTTTGTCTGTATTTGGCGAAAGGCAGTCAAACCCTCCGCAATAAGTTAGTGGAAACCAGCAGGCTTAATACTCGCATATGCAAATTCACCGGCCACCGACACAACTCATCAGTCCTGAAATGCTTTGGCCCTCATTTCTCGGGCCCTGACAACAGCAATGGCGGCAGGATCGAGTTCAAAGTGCACCAGTGTGGTGCATCAGTTGGGTCTTAGTATGCCTGGCTGATGACGTCTAATAAGCCAGAAACGGCCAATCCAGGCTTTCCTAGCCGTTGCCGACAATAGAATCTGCTAAGACTAAATACTCAATGAAAGATTAAAATGGGTCCCACAAATGAACCTTTACACATGTCGGAATCGGAAAACTTGACTCAAAAGGCCGCCAAGCTATTCAGCCGTTACCTGGACCTTGAAGGAAGGACATCGATGGATGTTAACTGGATAAAAATGCATTAGCACAGAAACTTTGCTCACGCTACCTACCTAATAGCAAAATGAGCTCGTTTTGATCTCGCTTATTAAAAAAAAGTGAGCTCCAAGCGAGCCCGCGTAAACGCGCTTTTAGCTCGAAAAATCAAATTTCATTTTTCATCCGCCCACTATGCCGCTGATGCCCATCATGGGCACACTTGAGAGCAAATTTGAGTACTTAACGTATCTCTGTTCTGTCAACATTAAGAACGCAGCACCGCTGTTCTAGTGTCTCTGCGTTGAAGATTGTCATAGCAGAAAAGGAACGTTTTAACCAGCGACAATTGGATACAGGTCCGAGTCTTGGAATGATGTTTGGTGTACCAAGCGCCCATGAAAACTTAGCCAATCTGTTAGTTGTTCGGCAAAAAGGAGCCCTGAACAATTTTCAATTTGAGTACATTTTTAAACTAACCGCACAATGCACTTCATAGTTATGTTTCCTTAGGTGGGGGCCTAGACATGCCGAAGAAGACAGCAAAAAACAACAGGTTTACCGGATTTACAGTAATATTAACGAAAGCTAGCTTTTGCTTCTTATCAGTAGATTGCGCCACAGCACAACGGCGTCTGCTGCGCGCAAAAACATGCAAAAATCGATAAGCCAATCATCTATCAATGACGCAATTATCCAAACCAATGACAAGCAAGCACATGTGTTGCTCGAATTTGCTTATTATGATAACGCTCGCATTGCTATAAGGGGATTTGTTTACCACGCAAACACGTAGGTACCAGGCTATGTGCATACATCCAGTCTGTTTTTTTAATATGTTAAATAATGCACATTTGCAGTATGGCAAGTCCTGCAAACAACTTTCATGACGAAATTTAACTGGGTAGTTAAGCATGCATCGGGACAGGTTACTTTGATCAACAAAGTGGATTTAATGATGAGAAAGGCACTATTTTAAAAACTGTCATCATAGTTAACGTTATGGAGCAATATAGGCACTAATTTTGGCTAACCCATGAGTAATTTCTATCAAAAATTTATTTTGCTATAGGGTATGACAGAACCAAACTGTCAAGTTATATGCATTGTGCTGTGGAAGAATTTTAAAATAAGTAAAAATGTGAAATAATTATCCCATCGAGAGCTGTAAAATTTTGCGCGAAGTTGGTCAAATGGAAGTGAAGCAAAGTGTAAGGAATAGTGATTATTTTAAAAAGCAAGTAGGAATTTAAGTTTTTAAAACTATGTTTATCTATTCTGTGAACTTTTTCTCACAAAATGCAGCAACGAAATTGTTTTGTTGGAAATTTTGTCATACCGCATAGCTGTCCTTGCACATTAGTAAACTTTGCCGTATACCGTGCAGTGATGCAAAGAAGGCCTTGTAAAATGAAACTAAGGTAGAAATATACGTTTGTGTATACTACACTTTCCGCTTATAATTTATTAAGAAACGGAACATGCAAAAGAATAATAAGTGCTTCAAGAAACGGCTATATCTATGCATAGTCTTTTTTGCATTCGCAACCTTACAACCGATTGTGGAATTAATCCATTTATGCGGAAAAAATCTATTATAAATAGAAAAGTAAATTCTTCCATCTTCAGTTAAATGGAATCTTTTTTCTTCAGGCAAATTTAAAAAAATTGGCAAAAGTCTCTAACTTCATTGTGACATTACCTTGGAGAAAGTTTTTATACACAAAAATTCGTCAGCTAAATATATTATCAAGGATAATTATAAAAAGGTTACTTTTTATGGAATGTTTCTCTATTAAACCAGGAATAACAATATCGGACTTCCGCTGCGGAGATGATTTATGCTCGACAATGTGGCTTGCTGTTTCGAGGCATTTGTACATAGTATCCACATGATCATAATTTACGGAACTTATAAAAAAACTTTCTTTAGGTAAACAATCTTTATATCTTTCTTATTTTAAAAGTGTTTGTGTATACGTCGAATAGAAGCGCAATTTATTAATTTATCAATGAAGAAACTGAAAACGAAGAAAATAATGTCAGACATTATTCGACGATATTCAATATATAGTTATCAACTAATGGTAAAACGCACAGAATTTTTGGACAAAATACAAGTTCTTTCTATAAAAAGAAATTAATTGCATTCTGTTTTCAATTTAATCGAATAACTAAATTTATTTTTCTATTTTTTACATTTCCGGAACTTGGGGTTTGTCGGAATTTTTTTATTTTTCTTAACAATCACTCAGTACTTCTTATTGTTCTTTTAAGTTCTTAATATGCATAATGTTGCTCATTATTATTCATAAGTTTCCGTCAATGCGTTCTTGCTGTTAGGCGACAAATAAACACATATTTCCAAACTTAGGCAAGTTGCTCCCAGGATTCACCATACTGTACGATTAACGCTTACGAGTGAAAGCAAACGACGGTTTGAATTAACTTTTCATAAATGTGGGTTGGGCAATATTTTTTTACTGTGTAGTTTAAAGCAAACTATAATAAACAGGTCTCTCCAAATTCAAAGAACTTCCACTTGCACGTTATACATGAACTGCAGCTCGTCGTGAAAAGCGGCGAAGAAATGACGAATTATCATTGACTGGATAACATCGCCTATTAATGTATTAATTCTTCTGTTGCTACTACTCCCTATATTGGAATTGAGAGATCAGACCAACAAATCTAGCCTCTCGATGCTAGATCGTATTTGATTCTTTATCCGACAACAACAAGGGGCCAATCCGAATTGACCAAGGGATCCTCGTTGGGTGTCGTTTGATAAAGGTAGGCGCTATGGAACTCCGAGTTAGGTGGATTTTGGGCGTGGCAAAATTGAATCTGGCCAGTGTGGGTGGGAGAGTTGGTGAGCAAGGGTGTCAGGGTCTTCAGTCCTCACCTCAAGTTTGACGAGCAGGGATGGAATGGTATATTGACTGTGCGAGCAAGGAGTGGTCCGTACGCCCTTCTTCCCCTTACTTGTTCGATGTCATGCGAAAAAGGTTGGCGCTTTAGATTTCCGAGGTGGGTGGAGCAAGTGCGTGTCAAAACTGAATTCGGTACGTGAGAGGGTGAGTGGGTGAGCAGGGGTGTCAATCCTGTTAGGAGCCTCGGTCGCCACCTCAAGTTTGACGGAAAGGCATCGATTTGTCTCGCCTGAGTGAACATGCGTAAGTAGGTACGCGCTACCTTCCGTCATTGCGAGCATTTTCTTAGTTCGTCTGGTCGGTCACGTACGCTTTCCGTCTTCTTTTTAGACCTTGCCTTGCTTGTACACGTTTAACTGCCATGGTGACTCACGACTGTCTTAATAGAAATCGAGGCAAATTTTTACATTTTAGGTACGCATTAATATATGATCGAAATTAATTTTAAAATAAGGAGGCATCGTTTAGTTGCGGCAGGTGTCGAAAAATCCGTATTTATTTACGCTTAATTCACCCTCAAATAGATAAAGTTATAATTGGTTTACTCCGTAGCCATAAGAAGCCAGTCTTATCCATGCCTTCACTATGAGGGCTAATGCAGCGTCTTAGTGACGTGGTATTTAAGAACAGACAGCACCTACCGGAACGCGACATACGACAGAGAAAAAGTAGAGTGATACGCCTTATTTTGAAAATATCATTCCAAAATATTCAGCAAAAAACCTTCTCTATTCTAAAAGAATGCAATTAGGTGCATACATTTACAACAACGGGATATCAAGTGTCATCCATAATCACACGTGACTGCACTTTTTGACGTCATGGACTAATATTCTGGGAAATCTTTTCAAATATATATCTATCAAATTGGACTGCTTTTAAGACAACATTATCATTGTGAACTTGTGCCTTCATGAATTTATTATACTTTATAAAAATAAGAGGTATACCAATCAGTTTATAATGTGCTAAGTAGGCCTATTGATGTCTGAAAAGAAAAACGTTCATGCGCATATAGGGGAGGGGTTAATGGCGGCTCAAACTGAAAAGCCCACTTTCTTACCTCATTGTATAAAACAGTTTCCATTACGTTATCAATCATCGTTAATTTTATTCTTGGAATATAAATCACTTAGTTATTTTGTAGACGAAGATATCAGATTCTATTCTTTTATCATGTGACTTTGTCAACAAAAAACAGCAAATGTTAAATGTGTCCCATTTCCTCTAAGCAAATCAGTATGCCCTACCCACGACGGATATAAAGATGCATGGTTGGGTGATGGCAAATAAACAAAGACAATTGTACGCTACTGGGACTCCTATAATGTGTACTTCCGCTCCATGCACTAACGTACTGAGTTATTGCCCAAAGGAAACCAGCCTGTTTAACTGCCTACAGCTGGTGTGGGACATTTTGTGCTTCATTTCAACTTTGAGCAACGTTCTGGTTTCGAGGGTTTGCTAAACAGTTCCAGACGAGAAGTAGTCTAACGTCAGTCTCTTTTGTGTAGTGTCAGTATGTGTAGATTTTTCCAATTTTTTCTCAAATTAACTTGAGTTGTAGGTACAAAGCCAGCTGTATGCCAATTTTAATCCCAAATTGTTTTTTAAAGAGGCACAAACGATTCGATAATTTTTGATTGCTAAAGTGCATAATGGTATCTGATGCTCCTTGTCTATATTTATTTTCCATTGTGATTATTATACATGCTTGCATATTAAAATGAGTAAATTCAACCTTACTATATCTGTCAAATATTTTCAGAAATATTGCATTTTTAAGGGTTTTCTTAAAATTAGACTAGTGGTTCTAGTTCATAAAGAATGTTGCAAATTATATAATGTTCACAGAATTTCTAGAAGCCTTTGAATGCTAAATATATCAAACACCAGTTAAACCACACATCAGTTTGAAACAAAAAAATTACTTCTAACATACAGCAGATGCACCGTTTTATGATATATTTTCGAAAACACACTAAAAATCATTTTGCGGTAAGTCAGCAGACGTGGCGTGCCTCCAAACAATTTTAACAGTAAAGGTAGAACCATAAGTAAAATAAATCAGATTAAGCTGGAGTAATTATTACTTAACAGCACAAAAAATTTAATTTTCACAAAAATCTGAAAACTCAGGTAACGGCAATATTAAAAGTCACCGTTCCAATGTAAAATATAAAAATGTCTTACGGCATTGGTATAGAAATAAATGATAAGCTAATCGAAAATAAGTACAAATACAATTTTTAAATAAATTAAATTGTTTCCATTTACAGTCAAACTTGCATAACATTTGTTAGAAATGGATGTGGTTACCTTGACTACAGTTTTTTTGTCAAGTAGGACACATTGTACAAATTTCCGTTCTTAATGAACGAACAGATTTTTTCGAGCTTTATACCAATTTCTATTGACAATTTCAAAAAACATTTCTATGCATATTATTTCCCGGCTGTTGAGCAAAATAAAAGAAGATTGAAGGCTACAACCGAATAGGCAAGCTGCTAAGTAAAAAGTTAGATAACGGTTGTACTTGCAATCAAATTTATATAATCTGGTGTTTATTGAAAGAATTTTCCATTTATCTTATTAAAAAAATTATTTCGAGAGTTTGAGTTAAAAAAGCAGCAATGTTTTTTCGAAATTCTGCTGAAAACTGTACGAATTTTATTTCTTTTTCTGTCCATAAATACAATTGTTACCTTTTAATCAACAAGTTTGAAACAAAACATATCTTAAAACATTAACCTTAATAATGAGTTCTGAAAAATTCATCCTTAGACAGCTGCCTGCGTGGGTCAGGACTTAAGAATCGCTAAAACATGTCACCTTATGGCCGAGATAAATGAATTTCCAGAACAAATGCCAAAAAGGAATACGTCCAAGATTAATTAAAAATCTTTGAGTAAAAAGTTAACTTCTCACGAAACGCTTTTGTTAGATATTTGAAGTCAAATATCTGTGTACTGTACCTTCTTTG
Organism: Ligula intestinalis; assembly: GCA_036362985.1. Lineage (NCBI taxonomy): Eukaryota > Metazoa > Platyhelminthes > Cestoda > Diphyllobothriidea > Diphyllobothriidae > Ligula > Ligula intestinalis. The sequence goes on from JAYGXS010000005.1 coordinate 2,337,025, forward strand.
AAAAAAGAGTCAATATCAAAATGGGCTATTTGACCGCTTCTTTAAACTGCTTAAAACTTAGAGGAAAAACTATGCTAGAAGTGAAAGATCTTCATTTCTATGCAACCAAGAGCATTTTAATACGCTTTTTAAGATCAGGGCACCGTTCTCTGATTTCAAATGCACAACAGAGTGACCCGAAATATCCTTCAATATTCTCTAGCATGAAAATATGTTTGTATCTTTTGTTCCAAGTTTTTATGTTCATTTATTTTTTTATTTTTTCCAACCTTTGAACGGATTTACATAAACAGATTTTTGTCTCTTGCAAGTAGATTTTTTTATCATTAGGGCACAAACAGTTGCAGATTTGTAGGTCAAACATTTGTTAACTTACTTCGTCTGCATTTTCTTTACTACAGTGCTGTATCTCGTACGTTCACTTACCTCAATTTATTATACGCAAAACAAAATGTTTCGTTTTGTAGACAGAAATAATGAAAATATCCTGCTCTTCATGAATATTTTTTAAAGTCCAACATAAACAAACAAGAAGCCGTTTTTTCGCAGCATGTAATAGCATAGGAAACTCCCTGGCTATCAATAAACACCGAACTCCGCCCATTCTTGCCTATATTGTCTCCCAGTACACTGACCGGAACGGAATTCCATCCTAGTAAACAGCATTAAGCGCCCCAAGTCAACATAAAGAACTAAATAAGCAAACTCAAATTTGTGTGTTCTAATAAGATGGAAATATTTTGCTCAATTACGATTTGCCAGACTAAGAGCTTGCGAATTTGTGCATTCTCTAAAGGACCCAAATGGCAAGATCAAACCTTCTTCAAATAAATTGCTAAAAAATTAATAAGAAAAGAAAATTACAGCAAATTCCTTTGAAACTGGTTTGAAATCGATAAATTGGGACCTAGAATTCGTGTAACATGCCCATATTTGTGAAACATTTACATCCTTTTGCCACACGGTATTAAGTAAGGTTGTAACACTGATTATCGTGTAGGCTTTTCTGAAGTCCTATCACGCGCAGTAGCATGCCAGCTTTTTTATGGAACTCCATTTTGACCGCTAACAATACTGTTGAACTGTAAAAATTGGCTCTATAAGCAGTAGGAACTTTTGTCGTTGATTTTGACTGCCATCATGAATTTGAATATATTTTATGATAAACGTAAAAGAAATAATATGCATTTGTACTCGTTTATTAGTAAAGTGCGCCTTTCTCAAAATTTATGCTTGAATAAAGTTTGGCTCTCTGTTTTAAAAAAGATTTTGAATTACTGAATAATGTGTTAGCCTACTGACTGCTACATTTGGATTCAAGTTTTACAAACAGCGCACTGTATACATCCTGTTTACGGAAAAGTGCGTTTTGCCTACTGTTTCAGAAAAGCGTCCGATATTTCTCGTAAAACGTTGCAACAGGTATGGAAAATACTGTATACATTATAGGTAGCATAATGCTTTGATGGATTTGATGTATAATGAGGCAACACCTCACACTCCTAACAAAGCTCATAAGTAGAAATTTGTTGAAACCAAAAAAATGCCCTTTATACAATTTAAATAACGCGTCATTTGCTACCAAATGAATACATTTAATAAATATTTCGTACATATTTTCCATAAAATTAATTTGAATTTATAAGTGCAGTCAAAATCAATGGCGATAATTCATACTTCCTATGAAATATTTAAGGATTTGCCAAATTTAAGATTAAGACCCCATAGTTGTGTGCGTACATTCAGAACACCGAAAATCATGATGTTCACGAATATGGTAAGGCAACTGTGAACTCCAAAGATCTCAACCATCACTAAAACCATGTCAACTTTACAGAAAATAAGTAAGTTTAAGATATACAAAATTGTATGTTTAAGGGTAATGTTCTAATTGGAAACAAATGTGTTAATCATTTAACGGCCTGTTAAACTAAAAACGTATGAAAGCTTGTATTCTTCAGAAGTCACAAATGGAAGGATCAAACCCTACTCAACGTCACCACTAACAACGAAACAAAATTACGCCCAATTCTTTTGATATTGGCTTGTCATCTATGCATAAAATTGACGGCTGTTTGCCAAAAATTGAACTTCACCTTCTGTTAATAAGAAGGAAAAAACTGCCGCCAACTCCCACTTAGTGGTATTTTTATTGCAATTTCTAAACAGTGCAGTCTAAAGTGTCATAGACCTGAGTTAAAGTCAACCGTTTATGCCGGTTTTTCAGCGACTTTGGAGTTTTCGTGAATTTTAACATATTTCACGATATAGCAAAGCTAACGCAAATTCCTCACAGCTGGAGTACTTTGCTGGAGTAAGCATAGCCCATCGACCTCAAGCAGCAATATGCCGTTATGTGATGCAAATTAAAGACTCACTGTCCCCCCCGAAACCTTTGCAGTTGCCTACAAGATACATTGTAACGATGGCGACTGTAATTACGTTGAGAAACAGGCCGAACATTGCAGACCCACCTGCACGAGCAGAAAATAGCGGCTCGGAGAATAGGCCCAAACTCATGGCTTGCAGGGAGACTGGCCATCACTTTGATTACCAAGAAGCAACTCATTTGGGCCAAAGAAACGCAAAAGCTGGAAGACTAACGTATGAGCTGATGCTAACTACTTTCAACAGGCATCTAGTGTGCCAGCTAACTACACAGCCTTAAGCCATTTTTGAGCAAAGGCCGGACAAAGGTCAAACCAAACGTAAGGTATGCAAACGAAGAGGACCTCATGATGTTTAAGACAGAAGAGGAGGCAGGATCACGAAAACCCTCTACCGTTGGATAAAAAAGGTACACTTATTGATGTTTATGACGCCGATGGACCCCCAACTTCACTGAAAGTTAATCCCCTTATACCAATGCAGTTGTTGCCTCAACCCCCATTTTATTGGGTTAACATTCTTACCTGCTGACAACGTGATCATTTCTGACAGTCCATTAGCCTATGCCTACTATAATTACCCTCCTTTTGATTGCTTCTTCTCATCTTAGGAGATGGACTCCCATAAAGGTCAGGACAATAAACAAATTGGTCTGGTGCTTGAAAAGTCTGCATTCTTATACACAATAAGATGAAAAGTTTTTATACTCCTGAGCTTCAACCTATCGTTCGTGCTCTACATAGTTTTCGTCAACTTGAATATATTTAATGATTTAACAAAGCCAACGCAATTGCCTCACTGGCGGAGGAACGAAATATATTGAAAAACCCATCAGCCAACATCCGTCTGTTGCAATTATTATGAACCTATGAGCCTAGCAACGCAAAAAAAGCAACTGCGTCACAATTTCGTACTCCATTCACTATATTCAACGACGTATGATATGCGTTTGTCAGATGGGAATGCCAACCTTTGGATTCAGTACAAAAGCATGACAGGCGACAGTTTGAGTAGTAAAAACGGAAGCTTCGTGAGGGTAATGTTGACGACGCATTCGGCAGTATCAGCACAGATAAAATAAAGATTGAGTAAAAAGAGCTGAACTTGATCCTCTGCGATGTTCGGTTTACGATGAATGAATTTTGGAGCAGTTGTTGCCCGGTACGCATTTACAATAAGCATACACAACAGGATTTATTGAATTAAACAAAGTTTGCGACGGCTTCTCAACTGTATCTCATTGGCTCATGAGTCGGATAACGGTCAGAAGCATACAGCAGACTGAGTTTTACAGAATACTGTACAACAACAAGGGTCATATGTCGGTGTACGTAGTAATCAAGTGAAGTGTAAACAGTACAGACGAGAATTCGCGTGGCATATCAAAATATGTGAAAAATTATACATTCTCGCTTATTTGCATCGAGGTAGGTTGTAATACGGATTATCGTGTAAACTATTCTCAAGTCATTTTAGTTACGATAGGATGCCGGCTTTTTTGCGAGCTTCTGTGTGACCGCTAACAAAACGCATGTCAACTAAAGAAGTGCGCAATTTTATTACTGATTTTTACAGATGTTTTTATAAGTTCAAATATGTGCTATGAAAAACACAAAGAAAACAATTATTTCTTGTATTCTCTGGTAGAAAATTACGCCTCTTTTAATGGTTTACCGAAAGAACGGTATATTTTGGTTCTTAAAAGGTTACTTATTATGGGATTTTGGGATTGTGAGGTGTTTATTTATTATACATCACATCCGTCAATGAATAAATGCTTCCTGTAATAAATGCAGCATGTCTAAAATATCTTGCAAGGTTCTGTGAGAATTATGTGAATTCTTCCTCAAGCGGTAGGCAGAAAACGCACTGTTCCTTAAAAAGGGTGTTCACAGGACGCAGTTTGAAAAGCGTGAATTCAAGCTTTGCAGTCAGTAGGCTTAAAAATTATTCAGAAATTCAGAATCTTTCTTAAACTGAAAGAAATCATTTATTTAAGTGTATTATTTAAAGAAGGCGTAATTTCCTGCCAAATGAGTACAGAACACATTTTGTTTTTTTTTCCATAACATGTTCTTTAATTTATTATGGAAGTCAAAATCAATGATTAAATGCATACTTATAAGTTAGTTAGGTATTTGTAGCGTTCAGAGTGAGGCTCGTTAAAAAGCCGGCATCCTATCGTGACGGAAATATCTGCAGAACAGACTATACGATAGTCTATTGTACGAGCTTACTCTAGCGAGAGAGTACCAGTCTTTCGCATATCTCGGCACGTTTCACGAATTCTTGCCCGTACTCTGTGTGCTCTAGTTGCTTGCACTGGTCGAGTTTCTTTCACCGTATCTAGGCCCCTTCCAGGTAGCGCGAGGTTCGATTTGTTCGTGCCTAAACCTTCACTCGGAAAGTTGTTTTGGAGGTCGACAGAGTGACCCCTGTCTAGCGAGTGTTTATTAAATAAAGATCGTGGTAGAACATATGTCTATTCTAAAAGCCTCTCGTCTGTCGCCATCTACATACTTATCCGATGACCCTTATCGACAGAATATCAACGAACCCGCTGTCAGGGTTGAGTTACAAAATGACCAACTTTTGTAAGACTGCGGCAAGCTTTTTACGCGTATAATACTGACGGGCGTCAAGTTACTGCTTTACCTTGGCCTCTGAACCGAAGAATATGATGATTTTTCAATATTTATAGGAACCAATGTCTATAAACTGGCATTTGGTGAATAAAATCGAGTCGAAAGAAGTGTTTTTTTATTCATTCGAAGTCGCACTGGAGCTCTTGGACAACAATGAAAGCTAACATCGAGCCACTTGAAAAGGAACTGTCCACTCGCGTGAAGTTAGAAAGGCCAAAACGCGCTTAGCAGGACATACCAGTCGTTTTATATTGATAGCAGTAAAGTTTTGTGACATTCTGTGATGTCAGGGGAATGTGGCCTATAGCAAAACACATCAACAATATGTGTGTATCCGTTGATTATGCCAAGGTGTAACCAACATTTTGCAGTTGAAACCCACGTCCTGGAGAGTGCTTTCAGAGTAGTAAAATGACTGGCCTACACCTGGGACGATTAGGAGATAAGTTATGAACAGTTTCAAACATACCGAGATTATTGTTACCAACTTTGCAAGAGCAGAAAGCTTTTGTAATAATGGAGGAGCAGGTGATCTCCTGATGCTTAATTCGCGACGGCTCTGGAAACTTCAGGTGAATAAACGTATGATCACAGCGATAGACTCTTCTTCTTCTCAAGAAAGAGCAAGTCTACGTAAAGGTTTTCTAAATAGTTTTTTTACAGGAAATAAATTCTACGGGCTACACGCATAAGCGACTAATATGGGTTTACGCAAGCTTACAGCAATACTATTATCTTCGTATAATAAAGCTTACACCAGCTGTAAAATAACACTTCACCTAGTCTTAAGCGTAACTCTACCATCCACACTAAACATAAACACAACATTAAAACATAAGCGTTATCCTAAGCCTAAAAACAACCATTGCCCTAAGTTCCCTGGAATTACATGCAAAGCCGCCGTTATTGCAGGTGGGTTATAATTTAATTTCCACTTTAAGTTGCCATATGCAGAAGATTGCCTAACTAGTGAAGATCTTATTTTCAAGTAAATTGAAAACTGCCTCCGTGTACACAAAAAATGACTTCTATCATTTTTAACAGAATATTAACCGTTATATTCAGGGAAGTCAAAAAACGTCATACCTTAACTTGATCTTCGAAAAGCTAAGGACGCAGAAAATTGACTTCAAGATATCTAAATAAAACTATTTTTTCAAGAGCTTTTTTTTCAAGAAAGAAACCTTTTAAGAATATCCTTATAACTTTGGTTTACAGTAGTCGCCATTGATCATGCAATCACGTCAAGTCTGCATGAAAACCTTTGTAGCTCGCAGTGCATTAACCTAACGGACCCGCAGCTTATATTGCGTGAAAGTAAAAATAAATCCTTAAAACGAGGCATATTTCGATATATGAAGTTTAATTTATTATTTAATAACTAATATGCTTAACCAAAAACCATCACATCCGAAAAAGGGCAGTAAGTCATGTTGGGGATAAAAAGTCGTCATATAAGTGAGAAAAGTATAAGAAAATAGAATTAAATGACAAAATGAGGAAAATTAATCAATAGGTAACGTACTTATATTTTGTTTTTGCGTTTATAAGAGCAGTCATACGGGAGGACATAGATAGGATTGTGTTATCAATTGTAGTTTGGTCTATATAATTATCCAGAACGAACGCCAATTTATTTTTCATTGAAAGATATGTTGGAGGCTTGTGCCAGTTTTGATTGATTAAGGCAAAGATATTTTCAATTGGATTGAGGTCGGGACTATTGGGCGAGATTAAAATTGTTCGCAGGCCGCATGCAGAAAGGCTGGCTGTAGTCTTAAAAATTTAGATTAAAGTCATAAGGTTAATTATAATCAAACCTCATTTGATCGGTAAGCAGGAGCATTGTCTTGTAGTATAATAGTATCCATTTGACGCCTGTGAATGTCATTATAACCAAAATATCTGTGACAATGTCAAAATAGACTAAACTGTTAATGCTCTCTTTCCTTGACCGACAGACTATTCACTCACCAAGCTTGATCGCCATCAACACCATGAGGCGTCGACAGCTCTTGAGGGTTGATATCGAAGCAGTCTGTTCTTTGGGAAAGTTTTTTTCCCATATGACCGTATGTGCCGACTTAGTGGAATTGTCTTAGAACAGTACTTAATCACAGAAGGAAATTATTTTCCAAAATGAAATTCTGGGACTAATATATTCCTGTGCAAATAATAAACATTTCTTAATATGTTTCCTACTTAAAAATGGCTTAACCGTAGCCATAGCAGTATAGTGGTATATAGTGGTATATTTTTAATGTTCGACGAATAAAATCGGCATCATGTTTTGTTGCAGACCGCTTTTCTCCACGAATCTTCCTTCTAGGCACTGTTTTATAATTAATTATTTTTGTAATCTGACAAAATCAGCCTCACATTAATAATGACCTGATATCCCGAAGGCACAGCCTAAAACTAAAAAGGACATATATCGCGCTTTCCCATTTCTATATCAAGCTCACGCTGATAGTCATGGCTGCGGTAACACAACTTTGTCCTACAAATTTATTACTTTATTTTGTGGCACTAAACACCACAGAATAGCAGAAAAAAATATTCCAACTGGAATTGTTCCGTGTTTTCGAAAATAAATGCGATTCCTTTAACCTGAACTCACTTCCATCTGAACAATTTCGGGCAACATTTTCCGGTTCTGTAAGAGATATGTTTCATACCTTTTTCACTTCACAACTGAAACCTTTTGTTCGGAAATTTCACTTGTCGTGCGAAAAAAATGCAAACGATAAGTCAAAGGCAAAATTTGCACAAGGAGGGGGCTCAAACTCAAAACCCCTTCAACACAAGACTGCGATGCTAACCGCTGCGCTAATGATGCACGCTTTAACGGGCCATCGAAACGTTTGACTAATTGATTGCGATCGACGCACACAGTGAACCGATGCAAAGGAAACCATATTCCAGCCTCTGAGTATAGCAAACTTGAAGGTAAAATGGAAAATATGAAAAAACTCCACCAGCAGACCATCGCTGCGATGGAAAAAGTGATGACTTCAATGCATACGCATGGGCCGCCTAAAGAAGAACAGACAATGCATATACCAGAAGTACAGGCCGCCATAGTGGACAACATAGACACCGGTGAGACAATTTCAGACAGATCCTATGACCAAGCAGTCACACCATCCATTTCGAGCTCTGGGCCCACTGCAGCGAAGGCGACCAAAACTGTACTTCAGGACTCCCGTCAGGAGGGTTATCATGGTGTAGATGTTCAGGGGTTGCAAGAAGCAACTTAAGACAGTTCTGCCGACCAAGCAGTCACACCACACAGTTTGAGCTCCAGGCCCACTGCATAAAAGGTGGCAAAAACCTCAGCTAAGGGCACATGACACCGAGAGGATCAAGAATACTGTCTAGTTGTACAGGGGCTAAAAGAAGCCATTTCAGACCGCTCAAACGACCAGAACGATCAAACTTAGTTTCCTTTAACGATGTCCTGAGCGATCTGTTCCCGCCAGGTAAAGCATTTGAAGTGCTCAAGTCATTTCGTTTCGGGAAAAGGCCGGCAGATACTGCGGAAATGACCCAACCCAGACCGCTAAAAATAGTATTTAAAAACAAGAAACATGTTCAGGTAATCCTGTCTAAAAAAAAACTTACCTACGTCATGCGCATAAAGAGGTTTTTTTTTCAACTGGACTACTCCCTGGAGGAACGGCTGAAACGCCGAGAACAAGTAGCGGAACTACAGTTGAGGAACAAGAATGGCAAAGTAGGCCTGAAAATCTTCAACGGGAAGATAATTCAGAAGAAAACATTGAACCAAACCGTAATACTCCGAACGACGGTCAGGACGTGACTGTCACAACCGGGTTACACCGTTCAAAGAAACTAAAGTGCATGTACACCAATGCACAAAGCCTGCTCTCCAAATTAGATGAGCTTAAGATTATTACGTGCCAACTGGAACCCGACGTTGTCTACATAACAGAAACATGGTTGTCCATGAAGGTAAGCGACCAGGAAATTGCTCTCCCCGGGTTTCAAGTTTTCCGAAAATATAGAGTCGGGCATCAAGGTGGGGGTGTGCTTATCTATATTAGACACGGCCTGCCCATGTCCGACAAATCTGAAAATATTTCGGGCAATATAGAGGCAATATGGTTCACCGTTAGAACACCGGGGTCACAGACCCTTGATATCATGGCGGTGTACCGTCCACCATCAAGCAACCAACAGTCAGACAATAGTCTGATAGAAGGAGTCAAAGAAATTGCTAGGAGATCCGAGGTCATGGTCATGGGAGACTTCAACGCCCCCCATATCGACTGGAATGTGAATTCTGCGCCCGGCTCCGAAGTAAATTTCGATCGACGACTCCTGCGCACAGTACAGGCATCTTTCCTAACGCAAAACATCCTATTATATCTGACCAGATTACGCAAAGGGCAACAAGCTTATTGCTTAGACCTAGTACTTACCAAAGCACCTGATACCGTGGACATTGTAAATTGTTTACCACCTCTCGGAAAAAGTGATCACGTAGTACTACAGTGGGATTATTCACTCTTCTCTGTGCCCGATCGCAGTGCGGTAACCAGACGCAACATCTGGAGAGGGGACTTTACACAAATGAAAACCACAGTGAGCGAGATAGACTGGAACGAACTATTTACCGGGTGCGTTCTCGATGATTGGTTGGCATTCAAAGCCGTATTACACGGACTAATTACCGATTTCTGTCCTATCACGGTGAAGAAATTAACAAATAGGCCTCGATGGCTACCCCCGACGCTAAAGAGGAAAGTAAACCGCAAAGGAAAGCTGTTCAAAATCTATCGCAGAGAGAGAGAACCCCCGAATCGTACAATAGGTATAAGGCACAGAGAAACAAGGTTAAGAGCCTGATACGAATCAGCTGACAAAACTTCAAGAGTAATCTAATAAATCGTGCAGTAGGAAACCCAAAGCTTTTCTACAGCTACGTTAGGCAATGTACTCTAAATAGAGACCCTATTCCTCTGCTAAAAACAGACGACGGTGTAGAAATTTGCGATATTAACGAAAAAGCGGAACATCTATCCTGCTTCTTCCAGTCAGTCTTTACGAGAGAGGCTGAGTTCACCGCTATTATTTGCAGTGTGGGTGTGATCCAGACCATAGACTCGGTTGCACTCACGGAAGCTACCGTTCTGCGAGAACTTCTACAGCTTTAAGAAACGAAGTCATCAGGTCCGGATGAGATACCTGCAAAGCTATTAAAAGAGCTAGCCATAGAGTTGGCGGTACCCCTGTACCCTATTTTCCGAGCTTCTCTTGATACTGGACAAGTGCCACCCGATTGGAAGACAGCGTAGATCTCACCCATCCACAAAAGTGGGAGTCGGGCGACGGCAAATAACTATAGACCGGTCAGCCTCACCTCAATATCCTGCAAGCTTATGGAACGAATAGTCAAACGCGGGCTGATGCACTATTTGGAGCATTATCAACTTCTTCCTGATAAGCAGCACGGATTCCGCAGGGGAAGGTCCTGCTTGACCAATCTGCTTTATTGTCTAGAACAATGGACCCGAGCGATCGATGAAGGGAATACGGTGCATACAGTCTTCGTAGACTTCAAGAAGTTGTTTGACACGGTGCCTCATCAACGTCTCTTATACAAGCTCAGCCGCATAGGGGTAAGGGGAAACCTTTTGCAGTGGATAGCAAACTTCTTGACTGGTCGTACCCAGACCGTATATATTGGCGAACAGCGTTCGGCGGAGGTAGCAGTTGAGAGCAGGGATCCGCAGGGATCTGTTCTTGGCCCTATTCTCTTCCTTATATATATTGATGACTACATAAGCGGACTTGACTGCGAAATCGCAATGTTTGCTGATGACATAAAACTTTGGAAGGTCATACGCAACAAAGACGATGAATTAAACCTGCAGGCAAATTTACATAGAATGGAGCAATGGTCGACCCTTTGGCTCATGCCATTCAATGTTGCCAAATGCAACCTAATGCGCTTTGGTAGAACCAGCACTACGCCTCGGAATTTGTATTATCTATATCACACGCCGCTGCCAGAAATAGAGGCTCAGAAAAACCTAGGGGTGTGGTGCACGCCTTCACCGAAGCCATCGCTCCACGTCCTGAAAGTGGCTAAATCCGCAATGTCGAGCTTGTATCTAATCAAGCGCGCCTTTGCTAAGTTTGACAAAGTTGTATTTGGCAAGGTATTCGGCAAGTTCGTGCGACCTCAACTGGAATTTGCCATCCAAGCCTGGAGACCTTGGACAGCCAAAGACAAAAAAAACCTCGAAAGGGTAGAAAGACGCGCAACAAAATTAATACGAGGCCAACGGAACCTCTCTTATGAGACCCGATTGGTAAATCTTGACTTGTTTCCTCTGGATTACAGGCAGCTACGTGGGGACCTAAGCCAGGCATTTCGCATGTTACGTGGTCAGGATTGCTGCCTCCAAACAAATAACTTCTTTAAGCGGGTCACCACCTCTAGGCTGCGAGGAGACCCCCTCAAATTACGTGTGACTGGGGCAAAACTTGACCCAAGAGAGTTCTTTTTCTCTAAGAAGGTAATCCAGGCATGGAATACCCTTCCTGCGGATATTGGCATGTCCCCTTCCGTGGATGTTTTAAAGGCAAACCTAGACCGATTTAATGAGTATCGTCGCGATGAAGTACTCCAAATCCAATCACTGAAGTATTTCGAATCCAAAAATTGAAGCGCTCTACATCCAAACCCTGAAATGCTATAAATGCTATAAATATATACTAATAGTAATTTGTAAGTATTATTATTAGCACTTAACCAAATGAGTTTCAGACATTATCTAGCTATGACGTCTCTGCTCACTATGCGATCTGCGCCGATCGTGTCTGAGGACGCATCTATCGCACCTATGGTCCTAGGCTACGCGGCCCTGTCACACCCTTTCATGTATCGACCAACTGCTGACGACGTGGCGGCTTTCTCGGCTCTTGGCACAGCAAAGGCGTATCATGGTCGCATCTCCGGTCTTCGGGACTTTCTCATGACTCCGAGGTCTCCTTCTCGTATGGTCCTTCGAATGTTGATATTACTCGTCATGGACGCCATGGCTACCGTCAACATTCGCAGAAGCATCATGCCCCTATCATTCACATTCTTCCCTACGAGCGACAGTTTTTCTCCTAAAAACCAAAAATGACATTCTATTTTGAATTATGAGCCAGCCTTAGGAGTTTTTTTACTGTCTGCTCTTCTTCCTCAGTTACACTGCTGGCTCGTGTAAACTGAGTGTGAGTTTATTACTTGAAACAAGCGAGAAGTCGTTTGAAATTGTGTCAACGACTTCTTTGGAATGTTCGGCTTTGCCGATGCATTTCTTAAATCCTATGTACCAAGAGGGAGTTCAAAGGCGTTTGCCTATATTTCCTTTAATAAATGTGACTTGACTTGACTTGACCTTGAATGTCAACGAACGCCACATTTCGCCTATTCTCGCCTATATTTCTCCTAGTATATTGATCAGAACGGAATTCACTCCTAGGTAACATCATTTTGCGCCCCAAGTCTACCCAAAAAAACTAACTAAACAGCCTACAATTTCGGTTAAATGCCCCAATCCCCAAATATGCTTTGAAATTACCTTTGCAGAACTCTGAATAAGACGGTCAGTAAGCACGGTGAATAAGCACTTACCTTTTTTTCACTCATTCGTGTTAATTGGGAAACTCCTATCTTAGGCTCCTGGATACATTTCTACGTAGTCCACGGACTGTTTACCTACAACGAGTAGTGTGACAGACCTCGGAACACCCATGCTCTTTTAAAACAAACTCATTGGACTGTACCACATTGCACATATCTTACCGCACCAAATTAAATGAAAGCAAATACCCCTGTCGACGTAAGCTAATTAACAACCAAAAGACTCTCAAAGACAAGCGGGAAGGCTTAAGTGGACATTTATGGCCTATAAGACGTCCTCGAGCAACCTTTTAGCTAAATAAATTCCCAATACAACGCGCATTCGACTTATTACCTGAACTGTCAACAGCGCTGATTAATTATGTGTGGTTTCGATCCTAAAAGAGTATGAGCAAACTAGACAAGGAAAACGGATGCCGTAGTTATTTTTAATTCCCACTCCTAGTACATTTGACCTGTCAATTGCTTTTATGTCATAGTTGCTCACGGCACACATCCAAATCCCTGGTGGTCAATATTTACAAGGTATATTGTTAACTGACCCGGTAAGTTCCCATTTTTCGAGAAAAATCTACGGGACGTACATAAAGTAAGTGGCCGCTTACAGCTTACGTCAAAATAAATAGTCAGTTTAGATTAAGCCAACAGTGACGACAATTCCTCAACAGTTGTATTGCTACTACTGTTTATCAGTAATAAAGGTTTTTCAGGAGAGTAAAACTTAATTCCACGGAATAATTGCAACGGGCAAATGCTGGAATAAAGGCGACTTGTTTTCAGTTTTATTTTCCCACATTAAATTGCGTTTTATTGTTATGCAGGGGTGCATACTGCATCACAGAACTAATGGAGGGCCCAGACACCGGAAAAAAGCAAAAACAACTATAAAATCGGCAAGGTCCACGAGAGACCCAACTTTTTGAGTCTACAGCGAATTCGTGACCTCCACTCACGGTGTTCTAAGTTTATATCTATCTTAAGAAAAGAAACACCGAACTGATTCTACTTTTTTTATCCATAAGCACGCAGAAGGCTAAATTATAAAGAGCAGTATTCCACGTCCGTTTTATAAAAATATGTTACGAAATTGATAATAAGTTCGTATGTATACAGTAGATTACCCAACTCATGGAATGCCAACTGAAATAACGAAATCCGCTTTTGATTTAAAAATGGCTAATGTAGTGTCATGATACTGATTATCCAGCAGTATGATCTTAAAGTATTTCCGTCAACTCAGGATACCGGCTTTTAACTCTTTCTGAATACACATAAGCATATTTATGTATTTTTGAGATCCTTGGAAATTGGGGTATATACTTTTTTATAATATGAAGCAAAATATATTTTTCCTTGTCCTTTGTTGGTGGCAAGTTAAGCTTTCTTCAAAATTGTATTTCTCTGTTTCAAACAAATTATAATTATTAGGTTTTTAAGAGGAAAATTTTTGCCCTATTTGTCCCTGCATTCAATCTGCCTACAAACTGCCCAATACGGTCCACATTAATTACAAGAGGTTATGGGAATCAAGTGACCCCTTATAGCCTAGGGAGCTGTATGGTGTTCATTAAAAAGAATGTACATATCCAGTACAGATAAAACTTCAAATACAAGTTTGGGGTCGATAAAATGCCACACCATTTGACAGTTTCGATTGTTTTGAAGGTAAAAAGTAAGTTGATCACCCACGTTAATCTTATTTGTTATTTTTGATTTTGGTTTAATTTAATTTCAGTTTTTAATTAAGTGAGTCTTATTTAGTTAAGGGAACATATGAATAATCCCGAAGAGTTGTTTGCGATCATGCGTAGACTTTCGATAACTCGGGCCATATACATTTAACGACCCAATGATAATTTATCGAAAGCTTACGTATACTCACTAACTATTCTTCTGAAATAAAAAAACATCAATAACGAGTCCGCCAAATTATGCTGTGTGACGAAGGACGATTGATTACGAAATAGCAAATCTCTTCAACCAGTATGTACCAACCAACTAGTCAGTCGAGGAAGACCCGATCCCCCAACCAACAGAATTAACAGAATTTAACTTAATTATATCTGTAATGGCCCACCGGCGGCACTGCACTGACTCAAATTTTCTTTTTGCACATGACTTTCCACCACCCGATGACTCATCGCGCCTCGACCTGCAAAGGCTTACATGCCCACGCTCTCGTCCGGCCGCAGTCTCCCTAATCTTGATCTACTCACGTGAGGAATCGCACAACCAATCAGTGTGACCCATTTTCTGATTGGCTGCAGGAACAAGGCATGCCCTGGGTTTCCGACAATGCACTAGGCTCTCAGATATAGCCCGCCGGCCTACGGACCTGCACTAGTCTGACAGCCAAAACTCCTCCTACCTATCTTCCATACCTTCTGTACAGAATACACCTTTCTTACTAATCTGGCCTCCCACGACTTCTTTCTTCTGCTAAAGGACTGGGCTTGAAAGTTCGTAGTGACAAGGATTGGCCTTATTTGTCTAAATCCTTCGATAGGTCTGTTTTTATTAAGATACCGTCAGTAAGGCTATCTACCAACTTTCCAACTCTGCGTCTTGTGGATCAGGTAAAATCTCACTATGCATACCGAACCATATTACATATGTTCCAATACTTCTGTCTTGTCTTTTCTTTTTTACCCTACTCAAATAGTATTCATTCAGAAATATTTAAATGTCCATGCAATTCAAAATCCTTTGGCAGTTTCGATTGTTTTTAAGATAAAAAGCATGTTCGTCACCCAGGTTAATTTAATGCGCTTAATAAATGGTTTTGTTTAAATAGGTATATTGCAGCATCCATCTTATTCTCTTCTGTTACGTCCACACATAACGAGGTCTTTTCTTCTGTTTATCAGGTACGTTATTTAACGTCTTTTTGAAGTTTATTACGAATGTTCGTTAATTAACATGATTACTGCTTTAATTCAAGCTACTTTAAAAGCAGTTAGTGATGGCCTCTTTTGCAGAAAAGACTCGGTATTCTAGGTCTATGTATAGCCACTTGCATATATTTTTGTCTATGATAAGCAAACATTAAACAAATGTACCTTGACTAACACAGAACCACCGCCGGTTATATTTTAGGAGCCGGATACGGACAATGAAAGCTCTCCTGCCGATATCACGTGAAAAGGATCATTTATTTCTGTAAAAATTTCTTTCATCTGTCAATTAATTTTCGCCATCATTCATTTACGACTTGAAGTTTATGTTCTACGAGCTCCTACAGCTGGCTGTCCTGCCACTTGTTCGAGTGCCAAATTAAATGGCCAATTTAGCAAAAATAGGCGCCCACCTGCGAAAATTTTCACGGTGGGGCCAGCCGGGGTAAAATTGATGACTTGCCCCGCCTGAGCCCCACCATGCCCGTGGGGTATGGTGGGGCCCTGGCAACCATTCCATTTTTTACACCAAACTGCATAGTTTATTTAATTAATTACCATATAATTATAAAGGCCTAATGAGAATTTTCAAAAACAAACGTATATTCGCCATTTCAAATAATTTTAATTGGTAAACCATAATGCTTCTTCCTTGTTATTATAAAACATTTACTTTTAAACATTAAGATTTTTGGGAACGTAGCTTGTCTTCTTTAACTAACTAGCCATTTTCTTGCAAAACGCCTTGGATTACATTAATTTGGCGATCTACTGCATATACCCATTTTAGACGTGCTAATTTATGAAATATAGTATAACCGGCGAACTACGAATCTCAATCCTCTGGTTTGCCTATTAAAGCCCAGAAGGTTTGCTTTTGCATAAGACATATCTGCTATAATCCAAACGAGCCACCTAACTGAGCTCTGTCTCCGTAATGTTATCCTGGATGACCACACAGATTCCTCCGACATAATATCAGACCCGAAGCCGTTTTCTTGTTGCTGACACATCAATCCTTTTGACGCCCAACAAAGCGGCATCAACAACATCTTGGCAACCTAATTTTCAATCAATGGAAATCTCGCACACCCTTGCTAACCATCCACATTTTGCCAATCGATGTCAACCATTTGCCAAAATTTCACCATCCGTGCGCTTGTGCGATGAAGACTTGTCATCTCGATTGCTTCGCTGCTCACACACACACACAAAATGGCACTGCCGGCGTTTGAAATCTTTGAGGACGAATTTCCCCTGTTCCGCAGCTGTCCTGCATTGAATGAAATTCGCATTGCACAGGAAATAAAAGAATTGACGATAGATGTAGGTTGCCTTGCTACTCCCAGTATCTGCGTGTGCATTAGGTGAAGAATGGCCACGCTCTCCATATCCGCCGACTCATAATGTCAGCTGGCATTCCTGCCTTGAGAACATCTCTCGGATCGGAAAAAAATCAGTACTGCGCTGGCCGAAAATACCACGGGGGTAAACTTCCCGGTTGCATTGTTGAAGCCTTTTGCTAGTCTGACAACTTCTTTCGTAGTTTATGCGTACACGGGTGGTGTGGAACTTACGCCAACCAACTTGAGGGCATCGCGTCGCTTGCCACAATGATGCATCTACCAGCCCTGGAGAAAGCCGTATTTAATTTTATGCCTAAGAGGTAACTGCATCCACTTTTGCTTCCCGTCTAACTAGCCACCGTAAAGAGTCAATTTAGACAATGTTGCAGACTGGTGGGTTATTGCCAAAAATCAAACGAAAATACACCCGATGGAAATTTGTCTTGGGTTGATGCAACAACAATTTGCGAGGTTCATCTTCACTGACGGGTTTCTTCGTCTGGATGCCAACACTTTGCTTACCCTGCTTTAGCAAGATGATTTGCCGGTTGATTCCGAAGAACAGGTTTTCATGGCTATTTCGCATTAGGCGTATTCACATATCGATCAGAAGAGGCTGGAGTCATGTGCTTCAGAGATGCTTAAGCAGGGGCGCTGGTGTCAGATGACTCCTCAGGCTCGTAGTGACCTGTTAAACAGTGATCCATATTTTACTCGGAGCCTTTAGGCCCTTCAACGTTGCAATAGTTTTCTCACATCAAAGACTGTTTCTGGAGCAGATGGAGCGGTGGCTGCAGCCTCCATACGACTGGGGTACTCAATGTTCATTCAATCGACCCCCGAGATCTTCCTCCTACTCCCCAGAATTATTTCTCTATGGGCAGGATAGGGGTCGGAATACGTGGTCCGTCTTCGGCTCTGATTCACACCTTCTATGGGGCGAATGAATACCGGATATGAAGGAGCGTAAAAATGTCACATATACTGTCGTACATGGTGAGTTGTTTGACAGCTAGCACCTTTCATGATGCACATATTTGGTTAAACTTTGCGAACATTCCCATTGAAAAGATATGTGAGGATAAATTGGTAAGCATTCGCTTGCTATCGATAAATACTATTTAGACCTGTACATTTATATTCTAATTTACTAACTATGCTACGGGAGTTAGTAGAAAAACCTAGTGCGACTGCAAGGGCTGGTGGTGAGGGAGATTGAGGTCAACCTCTCAGGGGGAATGACACCCAAGGCAGGTGAAGAGATGCACGTGGTTGAGTTAGCGACTATCGACCACGGTAACTGAGGCATCGGCACAAAATTCTTTAGAGCGCACAGGACCGCTCTGCGTAGCCTTATGGCAGCCACTTCTGCTATAGCCAACAAACTCCGCTCCAAGAATTCTGAATATCTGGAGGGCACTTTGAAGATCACTCAGATAGCCTCTCTGGCGTCCACGTGATTGTCCTAGTCTACAATTAGCGCCAGAATGGAACTGTTAATGCTCTAGATTTTGCCCTTTTCGAACCATGCTGAGACGGGTTCTCGCACTCTTTTGGACAGATGGCGGATAGTTCGACCAAAATATTCTGTCTCACCGATACAAATGAATAAATTGATGCATATAAAGGTAGTCTAGAATGAAACGTTTTTTTTATTTCTCCGTTTAGGGCGGAAGTAGTCGGGACTGTATCCCTAGTTTATCTAATGCATAATTGGTTGTTTAATTTGTACATGAGCACACAATTACGCACGCAGCAAGTGCACGCACTCCACTAATCATCGCATTTTGACTCAATCTCGTTGAAAGCCGTCAAGGTGCCAGCAATCTTGCTTTCGGCACTCGTTTCACTGAAATTTATGCACTAACACACACCTACGCACGCACAAATTGATCTAGCCGAAGTAATCACACCATTTTGAGGGCATTCAATTGGAGTCTGAAGTGTGCCAACCACCTGCGTTTGCAGCACACAACGTCTAGTGTACTTTTTAAGAGGTAGACCCTGTGTAACAAATGTGCACTACCGGTTAGAACGGTGGACTGGTGCAGTCGATAGCGGAAATGCAGTGCACGCTGTCTATATTGATTTCAAAAAGGCTTTCGATAGCGTGCCGCACCACCGCCTCCTTTATAAAATCAGTCGCGTAGGAGTAAGAGGTAGACTTCTTGCACCGATAGATAGCCTCCTAATCGGCCGCTCACATACTGTCTATATCAATTACAAACAGTTAGCCAGGTTGCGGTTGAGATTGTTGGTCCCCAAGGCTCTGTTCTCAACCCTATCTTATTCATTACCTACATTAACGATTACATCAGCGAACTGAATTGCGGTATCGCCATGTTCGCCGAGAATATCAAATTTTGGAGCGTAATTGAATTGTGGCTAACTAGGAGAACTTGCAGACAAATTAAAACTGACTTCAGAAATTGTCGAAGGACTGACTCTTGCCGTTCAATGGGAGAAAATGCAACACCATTCGAGTCGTCAAAACCAGTTTTTCAAACGGCGCGGTTTACAGACTATACGGCATACTATTGAAAGGAGTGAACATCCAGAAGGGCTTGGGAGTCTGGATCACGCCCTCACTTAAACCCTCCCTGCATTGCGCAAAGGTAGCCAAGTCCGCGATGTCTGTCCTATACCTCATCAAGCGAGCTTTTACTGGCTTCAATGGAAAGTGCTTCACACAAGTCTTTTAAACCTTTTTACGACCGCAACTAGAATCTGCTATCCAGGCTTGGACACCCTGGGACCCAAAAAACATCAACATCCTCGAAAAGGTTCTAAGACGCACAACCAAACTAGTTTTGGGGCAGTCTTATGAAACATGGCTGATGAATCTCAACCTCTTTCCATTGCACTACAGGCAGTAACGGGGGGCCCGATACTAACATTCCGCATACAACGTGTTCGGTACGCAAGAGGTCAAGATAGGTGAACGAACGTTTT
>JAYGXS010000005.1:2356925-2453403 GCA_036362985.1 Ligula intestinalis
GTTGCTTGAACGTTTACTTAATCCACCCCTTTATATTATTGTACACGTCTGAAGAAGAATTAATAGAAAACGTCCGTTCACCTTTTTTGACTTCTTGAATGCCTAAATGGGTATAATCGCTGAACTTAAACAATCCAGTGTTCGGTACTGTTGACTTATATCAGGAGATTTCTTCGAATTAGCAACAACAACGAATTTTGGTGATCATCACCTCAAATACCGTGTGACTGGGGCAAGGCTGGACGCTCGGAAGTACTTTTTTCCAAAAGGATGGCCGAAGCGTGGAATGGACTTCCTCAGGATGTCGTTATGTCGAAATCTCTCGAGGTATTTTAGCGAAATTTTGATTGAAATACCAATGCGCGCTCTTGAATCAACCAACCACCGGTAAAATTTGCAATAATCATAATACTTTGCATATTTTAGTAGTATAAGTTTGAGATCATAAGGTTTCAGGGGAGTTCCACTCCACGCAGCGTGCCTACCACCCTAATTACTACTACTCCTTATGCTAAAACAATATTTCAGTAATATTTATTTATGCGAATTAATGACGCCCTCCAACCGACAGTCACATGCTCGGTCTACTCTATTTGGCTATCTGCGTACCGTGATTACCTCGTCTGCGACCGTATGAGGCAAACCTGGCGGCCTAAACACACACCCTTGGTTCGAACGATTTTTTGACAATTTGGCGGATGTTTCTGTTTTTCCAGTCCTGTCGGCGGACTCTGCAATCATCAAGGAAGAATCAGGCTGTAGCTTCCACACTCGGTGATGAGCCTGGGGGCCTTTGCATTGCCCCCCAAGATCGGATACTTCTATTCCATTTTTTCGTCTTTACTCCACACCCACCCACAAGAGCAACAACGGTTTCTCTTAAAAAATCCTTAGAAGTTTTTTTCACTGTCTGCTTCTATTTCTCCGCCCCATGACTCAGGACAACTGGCCTCGCCAACAATCTGAGATACAAATTTTCTGCTACCACGAAACACATGTACAAATAGGGAACTCAAAGGTTATTAACCTACATATCCTTCAATAAACAGATACTGATACTGATACGTACAACAAATAAACTCACACAACAGTATCTATTGGAAAATAAACTACTTGAAACCGCCAGCGTGAAAATTGACCTTGGCGCATTAATTAATGACTCAGATACACAGCGCTGGAAATATTCACTATGGGCGCGACACAAGCAGCCTCCATTCTGACCTTGTGTAGTGTTCAAAATTTCGCCAACTATTTAATGGGGTAGATCACCTACTATATGCCACCTAAACTTCCATCTCTACTAAACTACTTTCTCCGACATGAAAGTGATTCTGTTTTGCTTTTTATCAATGGCTTCTACTTAGCGCGATTGGGAAGATATGTCATTGTCAGTTGAATAACATTTATGTATGAGCTTCAGTCGGTGGTTTCACCGGTCTGCCAAATTAACAGCCGACTGAAATGGGTCAGCGCAATTTGCTAAACAAACATCGATAGGGAGACGTTACTATATGCCAGTATATTGCCTGAAAGATTGCACTCAGCAGCAATCTAGGTTCCGCACAGTCGGCAAGACCCAGTAGTCGTGATACGTGACAATACCTGAACTCTAATTTGTTGTCTGTTTTCTGTCGGTCTTACTTCAACGTCCATATCAGGGATTATATTTCTGACTCTTAACAATTCTCATTGGTGAAATGTGACCTTGGGTTGGTGCACCAGTGTCGGCTGTTTTTGTGTGTCGGTTTCACACCCGTTGACTGGTGTAGCTGCATAGTCATGGATATATGAATGAAGGGATTCTGTCGCCAAGCTTATAGAGCCTCTTCTGTTTGTATTTACTGAGGAAATGAGAAGACAACTAAAGCTCGTTCCATCATTCATCTTTGCAGGTAACAGCTTTTTAGCCCCCGAGTTTTCGCTATTATTATAGAAATTATTGCGTTGCATAACTTTTTTTCAAATGATAGGCTTAATTCATAGCCGTATAGTAACGCCATTCTTGCACATTTCAATCATTTTTGTGTGCATTGGTGGCTATAGAATAATGTTTTCTTATAATTATGGCGAAAATTCGGCAATTAACTAACAGCATGCGAAAAAATCTGGGTTCCAAAATGTTTTGCCCTTAATATATGGCGACCTACGTATTTGACGGAACGTCAAAATTCGTTCGAATGTAAACAGACGTCGGTAGTAATTCCTTATACAAGAAAACTGTATTAAACTATACACAAATAACTTTGTATAACGGTGTATAATTTAGTTTAGTTATGACATCTGATTATTTGTTTATTATTTTGTTTTAATTTAATGATAGTTGACATTGGCTTTATTCTAGTTTCTTAGTTAAACTTAGTTTTAGATTTGTTTTGGTTTAGTTTTATCTTCAGTTTATCATTTATTTTTATGAATTTTAACTTAGCTAAGGTTTGGAATCCAGTTTATTTACTTTCGTTTAGTTTTAGTTCACTTACTTTACACTTGCCTTTTTAAATTTAGTCCTAGTTTTGTTAAGTGTAGTTTTTTTTTAATTTTTTAGTTCTTCTATATTAACCTTCCCCTTATATACCCCACTCGTATAATGTCCAGTACCATCGGTCTCTATATTACACATACCTAGGTTTTTTGATACCGTTGTGTTGTTTCTAAGGCATTCTTGTAGAAGTTAATTCAAAAATATTGGCATTTGCTGCATCGCTGCAGTGTTGGAACGGAAGCTTTTGTAAAATAGAAGCATAATAGACCTTGCCAATTCTGTGTTTAAGGAAGTCAAGTTAAGCAAACAAACGTTTTCGATTGATTCATCATCAGGCAATACAGTAATATAAGGGAGGGTAGAGTTAACGAAAGTTTTAGGCAAACCAGTCAGTAGTAACAAGGGGGAGAGAGGTGTAAAAGGATCAAAGGGGGATCAAGGGGATCAGATTCCAGTCTTACTTGGGGACAGAGAAATGACGGTGGGGGAAGAAGGGAAGGGGAAGGAGTCAGACAATTAGTTAATGTCATCCAGTGGTCCTCGTCTCGCGTTTTGTTGGGTTGTGTGAGGACGCAAGGTTTCAACGTTTTGAGACGGCGTCGGTGGCCTTTGGATGCTTGATGTCGCTGTCTCATCATTGTTTCGTGGCGTAGTAAGAGGCATGAGGGCGGAGGTTGAAATGGCCTGTGGCCACGGGAGCCTTAGAGCCGCTACAAATGCTTTCTGCGCATATAAAATTGGGTTTGTGAGGCGAATGGTGACTGCTTCTGCTGTCGCAAGGATCCGCTGACGCAGGAACTTAGAGTGCTTAGCCGGAACTTTATAGACAACTCTAAATGCTTAATTTACGTCTACCCGATGACCGTTGTCTACCAACTGAGCCAGAATTGCGCTTGATATCGACTTAGTTTCACCTCTGTTTAGCCATGCAGGGTAATGCTCTAGCCTGCGTTTGGATAGACGTCTAAGCTGCCAATACAAGCGAACATCCGTGTCCCAGGAAGCAATTGAGAAGAAGAAGAAGAAGAAGAAGAAGAAGAAGAAGACTCAATCGCTGGGACAATATGTTTATTCGCCTGACGTTTCGATATCCGTCGCGGATTCGTCATCAGAGATATGAGACGCCGAAAGGTTAAGTATGCACAGACGTTTGCAGTATTTATAGGACGAATCCGCGACGGAAATCGAAACGTCAGGCGAATAAACAAATTGTCCCAGCGAACGAGTCTTCTTCTTCTTCGCAGACGTTTTATTGTTCGACCAATGTAACTTGCCCCACAGGAGCATGTAATGTTGTAGATACACATTGATGTGGTCTGGAACGGCAGTCTATCCTTGCCTTCAAGGCGAAGAGGTGGAGTGCATGAGAATAATAATCGTAACTTTGCTGCTGGATATGTACGCGATTGCAGCGTTCGGACGAAGCTGTAGAAGTTCGCTTGCTGGATCACCTTGAAAAGGCAATGTAAAAAATACGGTTTTCTTCTCAGCCATCAGCACTTCCGGTCTTGGTGGACGTTCCTCCATAAACTTATTTTTGAACTTATCAGGGAAACCATTCTCTTGTAAGGTATTTTTAAGGAGTTCGAGTTCGTCCTCCAGTGTCTCTGGAGAACAAATTCTCCTAGCTCGGTTCACGAGGCAGCGGACTAGGCCTCGTTTCTGACCTAGTGGCACAAAACTGTAGAAGTTAGTGGATTGCCCTGTCCAGGTCTTCTTAAAAAATACACTTCTAATTATTGATCCATCAGATCCTCTACTGAGGAGGACGTCCAGAAAGGGGAGGCACTGTCTGTCCTCTTTTTCCAAAGTGAAAGTTAACGCCGAATGCACCTGATTCATTTTATCTAAGAATGTGTCAAGCTCAAGTCTTCTGTCTGCTATTATAAATATATCATCCACATAGCGAGCATAGAATGGAAGGTCTTTTATAATGGGAGAAAGTTTGTTACTCTTCATTTTGCCCATGAAAGTATCCACTTATAGAGGTCCGAGCCCCGATCCCAGTGCTACCCCATCGAATTGGCGATAAAATTGACCATGAAAACAGAATTGCACTTTTAAAGTGCAGCTTAAGAGTAATTGCTTCATGTCTCCGATCGGCATGTCGATTGGGAACTCTTTTTTAACAATCTCGTCACACAAAATTCTATGGTTTCTGTGAGGGGAATGTTGGTGAACAGTGACGCAACATCTAGAAAGAACATAGTTTTACCGTTGATATTAGTGTTTCGTATGGATTCGACGAATTCAAACGTGTCCCATAGGCTATGCGGTGCTATTCGGTGCCGAATCGGTTTCGACTTTTCTGCCGGCCACTTTGCAATTGCATGGTATGTTGAGTTGCACATATTCATTATTGGCCGTATTGGAACGTCTGGTTTGTGAATCTTTGGCAAACCATAGAGCCTTGGGGGGACTGTGCCTGTGGATTTCAGCTCTACTAACACTTGTTCACTAAGTAAACCACGGTCTTTCAGTTTCCGAAGACAAGTAGTGAGTTGAGTTTCTATGCTCTCCGTTTGATCCTTATTCTGTCTTTCCTTTTTGAACTTAGTTTTGTCAGCCAGAATTGATTTAATCTTTGAGACGTAAATACTTTTACTCATAAGAACGAGACCAGAACCCTTATCCGGTTTAGTTATGAATATATCAGTATTTTGGTGCAAAACTTTGAGCTTCTCCGAGATACTCATTCGTGATGTGTCCAATACTTAGAGGTTTAGCTCTAAGATATTGATTGCAACAATAAACGAATCTCTGTTTGTTTTTAAAAACCAAATCAATTCAAATGCTCACCAAACTATGATTGCCGAAAAAATGACTAGGTTGCTAAATTATATGGGTGATTTCAAGCAATTTAACTCTGGTTCCACTGAATAGCCTACGATTCTCCTCGCCAGAGAATCGTCCTGACAAACCTTACTAACGCATATTCCACAAATTTCATCTTCATATTTTGGTTACTTTTAGCCCTCCTCCTGGCGACAGGTAAGAACACGTATAAATGTTTAATCGATTTAAAGTTTGGGTGTAATCAGGGTTCCAAATGAGATAAAAGTAAAAGTATACTTGATTTCTGCTGTCTAAAATTCAAAATATCTAAAATATACATTTTCGATCGATGCAATATGTTAAATGCAAGATAGATTAACTTAGCATTTATAACTACTTATAGCCAAAATTCAAAAAGACAATTACCAACGCATTCGATTTGATTGACCTGCACAGCATCACTGAAGATAGGAGCCCGCATTACTTTCCCTTTTGGAATCGATAATTGTGGAAGAATAGGAAGCCTGTATGGGTATATTAAATATACAGAGTACATTTGCACAGTATGCTGTATTTAGAAAGTACATATATGGAGTTGTTGGCTGGATACGTCCAGTTCATCCTATACAAACAGTTTCAGAAAGAAAAATCGGGAAAAATAATAGAGGGCAATTTGTCTCCCAAATAAAGCAGTTGATATCTACTTACCACCTTTCCTCGTGCAAATATGACTGTTCGTCAAGTGACAGATATTAATAAGGAACTTAGTTAAAGGGAAATTAAATTTTCAAACAGATAAAAGTGTTGATTACCATGCAGAAAATATAATGCCTAAGGTATAAATCACTCAATTTTGCCTGCATTACAGCCTACTCTTGCTTCATGGAATCAATAAATTTACTGAACTAGTTTCACCAACTAAAAATCGTGAAAGTTTTAACATGTGCGACAAAATGTGGCAAAGCAATTGGCCCCTACAACTTGTCAGGCTTCTCAAGCCATATTTAGTTAACATATGCCATAGCGTTTTTAATGCTTTATTTTTCACCCACTTTTTGTACTCAGATTAACACTTTTTACGTCGTTAGTGTCACAAGCGCAGCTAGGTAAGTTGGTAAACACTAAAATGTCATAGTAATCTTTACTTTAACGGCTGCTTAAGCATTGCCGTGTTCACTTCTCTCATGCTGCGTGTTTGTCAAAATGAACTGCAGCAAACCGACCCTTATTGGAATTATACTATTTGTACATCCCACCACATATGTAACATTTGCATTTGCTAGAAAACCAGTCACATTTCAACATCAAACAACACCTACAAGTTTTTATTGAGCTTATCTCCTTTGATGTATACCCGAAAGCTTGAACAATTCTTTTCAGATGAAAATTTCACTACAAAGTTTAGCAGAATACGAGGTGAGTTCTTTTCAAATATTTAAAATTATAACAGCCCAAACAACTGTTACCAACGAATGCGTAAGTTATTTGGTTATCATCCAATACCAGAGTTTTTTGAGGCAAATTAAACCAAACTCCAAAGAGCACAGCAACTGCGCTGATTCATGCTGCCTTTCCTGGGCTGACTTTCGCTCGCTGCGCGCTATTGCCCTTTTGCACGATTGATGTCAACTCACCGCGTTTACCCTCGTAGGTAATCGATAACCCTGCCTCATTTTTTTGTTGACAGACGGTTGATTACTCATTCCACCGTTTAAACGTGTCACATCACCACCTTTGCACCTGCACGGCTGGCTGTTTTACGCGGCGCCACTGTAAAGCCTTTTGAGTGGATTACCTGTTCGAATTCTAAGACTTGTTATTTTGGGATCCTTCTGATTTCGAGACAGCAACTAGCCCTCAATTCTCCTACATATTTATACTACTGAAGTCGAACGTGTTTAAATAAAATCAAACGAAATGCTTAGATCTTTTAGCCAGTATGACATACCTTATCCTCATGTGTTTAAGGCAAAAGTTCCTAAAACAACCAATGATAGAATCGCTTGCAATAACAATGAAGACCAGAATGGCCACTTCCGGCTGATAAGCTGCCATCAGCCTGTCACTTTATCAGCCCAAATTGCAAACCACTCTCCAAGGCATAGCGGGTGAATAAATTCCGTTAGCGATCGCTGAATATTCGTCCAAGACTACCGGTAATACGTTTTCAGTGTGCTTGAAAATTAAGAGTACCAACTAAACTAATAATGAGGCAATATTATCTATACGTTTCAGATGAACTCAAGGAATACTATCAGGATTTTAGAGGTAATTATGCAATTTTATTCAATTAAAACAGCTCATTAGTAGATAAACTATCATTTCAAACAGAATGTGAACGAATACAATGTGTGCGATGCATTGATATACCCAAACTAGTCTTTTGTGGAGGATTGCAAGACAAGGAACAAGTAATATTTTGTTGGTTCATACGTCAAATTCATGACGAAATATCTGACGTCTGAAGACAGAAGTTCATATGATAACCTCGGCAAGGGTTTCTTAAATGATAAGGCTATTTTGGAAAGAAAAATTCCAGAGGACTGTATGCTAACACTTTCATCTGGTAATTCTATTCAAAATTCTTAATCATTTGACGGCCTCTCAGCAGGTGACCTTATGGAATTAATTTTGTCGGACAGCCGATTTTAGTGTTTTTGAAAGAAGCATCATTTTCAAGTCAGGCTCACGTTGTTGAACGCAAAAGCTCTTAATTGAAAACTAGTTCGTGCAAAACCGCTCTGCAGCTCATGTTTAAATATTAGATAGTTAACTAAATGTTACGTCACATACACTAGACGCCGTTGATCATGTAAGATTTCGACATATGCGAAAGACTCATAAGCTTTAGCTAGAGGGAATTGACATAAGTTGTGATAAAGATTATCGTATCTGCATTTTCAAGTCATTTTAGTCAGGAAAGGAAGCCAGCCTTTTAACGAGCTTTGTTCGAACTCCGTGCAAAACGTATTTATTGCAAAAACTGACAACTTATTTAGGATGCCTTTTTATCATTAATTTTGACTGCCTTCATAAATTTTAACATATGTTATGGAAAACATGCACGAGAAAATTATTTTTGTACTTGTTTGATAGCAAATAACGTGTTGTTTAAATTTTAAACGCAAATAAAGAGTAGCTTTCGGTTTTAAATTAGTTACTTATTATGAGCTTTTTTACTATTGTTAAGTCTCCATCCATAATAAGTCATATCCGTGAATTTATTAGTGATGCCTTTACTGCATAAAATGTATTCAAAATCTATTTTTGTAATTGATGACAGCTTAGTGACATCTTCCTCAAACTGTAGGCAAAACTGTACATTTCCTTAAACGGGATGCACACATTGTGCAGTTTTTAAACCTTGAATTCGAGTGTAGCATTCACTGGTTTAGAGAATTGTTCGGCAATTGGGCAAATATTTAAACGCAAAAGCTACGCTTTTTTGAGTATAAAATTTAAAGAAGTCGTAATCTGCTATCAAACAAGTACAAAACATTAATTTCTCGTGCATGTTTTCCCTAAAATATGTTTGAATTTATAAAGGCAGTCAAAATCACTGATAAAAAGGCATACTACGTAAATTGTCGGTTTTTGCAATAAATACGTTTTGATAGGAGACGGAATAAAGCTCGTTAAAAAGCCGGCTTCCTATTCTGACTA
Source organism: Ligula intestinalis (assembly GCA_036362985.1). Taxonomy (NCBI): domain Eukaryota; kingdom Metazoa; phylum Platyhelminthes; class Cestoda; order Diphyllobothriidea; family Diphyllobothriidae; genus Ligula; species Ligula intestinalis. Next base: position 2,365,843 of record JAYGXS010000005.1, read on the forward strand.
AAATGACTTCAGAATATACTTAATGTATATCATTTTTTCAACTGGAGTCACATACAATAAGCGAAAGAGTATAAGTCTTTCGAATTTGTCGAAATATTGCATGATCAACGGTGTCTATCCTATATATAACATTTACCTTTACTAGAATACCAGTCACGTTTCAACATCAAACAACGGATAACATTTTTATTGAGCTTGATTCTTTTGATAAACACTCCAAAGCTCTAACCTTTCCTTTCAGATAACAGTCTGCCTAGAGAGCTTAACAGTATAAAAGGTGAGTTTTCGTCAAATATTTAAAATTATAACAGCCCAAACAACTTTCACCAACGAATGCGTTAGGTATTTGGTTATCATCCAATACCAGAGTTTTTTGAGGCAAATTAAACCAAACTCCAAAGAGCACAGCAACTGCACTGATTCATGCTGCCTTTCCTAGGCTGACTTTCGCTCGCTGCGCGCTATTGCCCTTTTGCACGACTGATGTCAATTCACCGCGTTTACCCTCGTAGGTAATCGATAACCCTGCCTCATTTTTTGTTGACAGACGGTTGATTACTCATTCCACCGTTTAAACGTGTCACATCACCACCTTTGCACCTGCACAGCTGGCTGTTTTACGCGGCGCCACTGTAAAGCCTTTTGAGCAGATAACCTGTTCGAATTCTTAGACTTGTTATTTTGGGATCCTTCTGATTTCCAGATAGCAACTAGCTCTCAATTCTCCTGCATATTTATACTACTGAAGTTGAACGTGTTTAAATCTAAACAAGCGAGAGGTTTATATCCTTTAGCCAGTATGACATACCTTATCCTCATGTGTTTAAGGCAAAAGTTCCTAAAACAACCAATGATAGAATCGCTAGCAATAACAATGGAGACCAGAATGGCCACTTCCGGCTGATAAGCTGCTATCAGCCTGTCATGTTATCAGCCTAAATTGCAAGCCGCTTTCCGAGGCAAAGCGGGTGAAAGAGTTCCGTTAGCGATCGCTTAATATTCGTCCAAAACTTTCGGTAATACGTTTTCAGTGGGCTTGAAAATTAAGAATACCAAGTAAACTAATAATCAAGCAATTTTTTTCTATACGCTTCAGATGGAATCAACGAATACTATCAGGATTTTAGAGGTAATTATGTAATGTAATTTAATTAAAACAGCTCATTAGTGCATAGACTAACATTTAAAACTGAATGTGAACAAATACAATATGTGTGATGCATTGACATACCCGAACTAGTCTTTTGTGGTGGATTGCAATACAAGGAACAAGTAATATTTTGTTGGTTCATACGTAAAATTAATGACATAACATCTGACGTCTGAAGACAGAAGTTCATATGATTACCTTGGCAAGGGTTTCTTAAATGATAAGACTATTTTGGAAAGAAACATTCCAGAGGACTGTATGCTAACACTTTCATCTGGTAATTCTATTCAAAATTCTTAATCATTGGATGGCCTCTCGGCAGGTGACCTTATGGAATTAATTTTGTTTGACAGCCGATTTTAGCGTTTTTGAAAGAAGCATCATTTTCAAGTCGGGCTCACGTGGTTGAACGCAAAAGCTCTTAATTTAAAACTAGTTCGTGCAAAGCCATTTTGCGACCAATTGTGATATATTAAATATTTAACTGAAGGCTTCGTCACATATTTGGCTAATTCTTGGAGGTATCTTAATTTAAGCTGTTCAGAAACAAAAACTGTCAATCGTAAACTCGATCTTTATGTGTTTTCTAGTGTTATATGCACTCGATTAAATGCACGGCTTAATATATTTTATAACCATTTGGTCTTATCAATAAAACCTATAATTATGCCTAAGGATATACTTAATTTTACGACATATGTTTATTCAAAGCATGGGAAAATACCTCGAATATATATATTTTCGAATTAAATTTACCTAAAAATCATCGATTATTAATTTGTACATTATCCTATGAACATTGTTTGGCTTCTGTCAGTTTCAAACACCTTTCGCCATTTACTTCAGCTGCTAATTTTTGGTTATATATAAACCCATAAGCATATTGATACTGTAATTTGGAGAAAACCTTGCTCTCTATAACACATGCCCAATCACAATTTTTTTCGTGTTTAATCAGATATGCTGGTGTATTCAAAGGCAGGTAAGATCAAACCACAATCCGTAGAATACCATTTTATATTTATTTCTGTATAAGGTTTTTCTTAAAATATTTATTGCGATCGGTAAGCCCACATTTATTGCGCGTAACATACTTTTGCATCCAATTCAAACAGGATAAATATAAATTGAATAAAATACACTCCATCGGCGCGATTTTATTGGTCATTAAAGCATCTAGAAATTCAAAAGTTAACATCTTCTTTAAATATAGGAAAACGCACTGATCTCAATTGTGTCTTTGTGATGGGTATGTTGCATTGTCCTACAATTTACCTACCTTAAAGAGTGCTGACACTGCCAATATATTGAACCTTCCAGGCGTTCTTTTTCCGGATGTTAAATTGAAATAATTTTTCAAATATACTCTTCATGAGGGAAAATATAATTTTACAAACAGTAAGAAATGTTTTTTTCTTGCAGCTGCTGTCAGCCTCGCTCTGCTAGGATTCTGAAGACAGTTTATCTCAATGTTATATTCTCCGAACATTTTCATTGAGTAAAACATTTTCACAGATTGTTTTTATTCTTATTACAGATCCTCTGAATTATAAGTAATGAATTCTTTCTCTGAGTAAGGCTGCGAGGGCCATAAAGTTAACGGGACATATGGTATAGTGATAGTACACTGTCGCAACATATACCGCGCTCTTTCTTTCCTCATCTTCTTTAACTTAATGGTAGAGGAGCGCCAAAATGACTGGAAGCATGCATGGGCTACATACTACATGAGTAGCAAGTATTTAAAGAAGAAACGCCTTGCTAGTGGTCAGAACGAGGCTCATTAAAAATCCCGCATCCTATCATGACTGAAGTGGCTTCAGAATAGACTACACGATAATCAGTTTCACAACCGGGGTCAATGCTGATTAGCGAAAGAATATCACACTTTCGCATGTGTCAAATTTTCCGCGTGATCTTTGGCGTCTTCATTATATACTCGCCGTTGAAATCCTGTGTTATGGTAGCTAAATCCCAATGCAACAAAGCCTGGATGAAGCTAACGCTCTTGTTCATATCACGATGTCCATGACTGCGCATTTTTATTGAGGCAACATGCAAGGTTATATTGTTGCTCCGTAATTGCTTGACCACTTAGCCCGTTAATCAAAACTCTGGCCACGAATATGCACTAAGGTACCTGTAATGGTTTATTTACTCTCCTTATCTCCAACAGCTTGTGACGTCAGAGTGCCGCTAAGCAAACTCATAAAATCGTGCACTGGGTCGTGAATCCGGACTCTGAAGTCTGCTGTATTCTCTTAACTGTGCTAATCGATGGCGAGGGAACCAGATTAAATCTAGCAGAATTAGTAATTCACTGTAAAGCAGACGAAATTAGCCATATTAACATAGACATTGGAACCTTGGTTCAAAAAGCCCGTGGGATAACCGAATAAACGCAGATGGTGTGAAGACTTTGTTGGTGACGATGAGGTTAGTACCACCACAGAGAAAATGGTAGGATCCCTGTAACGCTGGTGAAAGGGATTAAATGCCTTAGGTTCACGAAGCTGACATGTAGATGTCTTTGGAATTTAAAAATTGATTATTTCATCGAGCCCATGAGCTTGTTTACGAACGCTAACAACGGGGTTACAACGCGAGCTCCTAATTTGAAATATTAAAAATCATGAGCAGCTATTAAATAGAAGTAAAGAAAACCTTGAGCACTTGTCAAATATAGCGTCTCCCAGCCAATGATTAGTATATCGTTGAAACCAACTCTCATTATGGCAGCGGTCGTAGATGTTATCTAACACTTTTTATATCCTTATTGCTAACTCAAAATCTATATGCTAAACGTATTCCTAACCGCAACTCATAATCCTCAAACCGCTAGCCATTAGCTGAAGGCCCGGTGGTGACCGCATTTTGCCTCCACCCCCAGTGACAGTCGTTCGCTGGGCGCAAATAGCAGCACTTATCCCTCCATGTTTCTGCCCTCTGTTCAACCCCAACAACCTAACCCTATAACCTCCCCTACCCCTACCCCCTCACTTTACACACGAACCTCTACACGCCGACCTCACCATGTGGACGATGCGTTAACGTGAACTGTAATTGGACTACACTGTCTAACTGTACAGTTTTCATTACTCTGCAAATATTTTGGCCTAATGATGATTTGCTGAAAACATTTGTTGGCCAAAATTGACTTCTCGACTAATGAAAACAATTTATGGCAGTGTGATAGGAAATGAACGAAAGGCAAAGGGGTTACAGTAAGCCTTAAGAAACTTTAAAAGTTAATATTTCTTAGGAGAAAATTTTTATGTAGAGCAGTGTATAATATTGTCAAGGTTTTATTAGTTGAACTTCAGGCTACTATTCATTCTTTTGTGTAGGTTGGGAGGGGAAGTGTGCACGATTTACGCTAAAGCGCAGATTTCGATATACCAAGCAGGCAGTTTGAGAATGTTTTCACCGGTAGCTTTCGTAAGTGACCGTGGGAATAACCTGTTATTTGGCACTTAACACCTCCGCCTGAAAATGCTGTCTCTAAAATTTTCCTTTTGATGGAAAAGCTGCTTTCACCTCTACGCTGTACTGAGGCGAGCGTGGAAAATTCAAGCAGCGAAGGATAGCACCAAACGAATAATTAACTTCAAATTGTGCACGACATAATCTGTCATGGAACCGTTTCTAAGTTTTATTTTCAGAATTTCGCCGTCTATTTCCTGAGGTAGAACGCTTTATTGAGAAGAAGACAACTCGGTCGCTGGGTCAACACTTTTATTCACCTGATGTCACGATATGCGTCGTGATTTCATCATCACATATATAATCACAGCGCAGTAGCAGATACAGGATGTGTGTGCACAGGAGTTTCGCCGTATAAAACAGTAAAGATTGAAGCGTATGCAAAAATTTGATAACTGTTTGGTGCGATCGCTAATTCGCTACGTCAGGCGTAGAATGACGTGGTGGCCTGTCCAGCCCCTTAATGGTGATTTTCTTTGGCCAAATTGAGTCTCAGCACGGAATATGGATTGGACAAATAGCTGCACTTGTTGATGGAATGGGGCCGTGTGAACCATGACTCAAGTAATAAACGGCTCACCCAATTGCCACTTCTTGCGAGAATTTCGGCCTAATCAAATTTGAATGTGTCGCAAAACTCCTGTGCACACAGTACTGCTACTGCAATGTGAATCCACGACGTCAGGTGAATAAATTTTTTGCCCCAGTGACCGAGTCGTATTCTTCTCACTTACTTCTTAGAACTCGCACGTTCACCTTTACTGGCAGATCACGTAATGTATGTCGCCGAAACTATATTCTGGATGGCAATACTATCGTGGATACGCAGGTTATTCTGTTTCGTTCTCCATCAATGCTGCCTAGTTAACTAAATTGGAAAATAACTCTTTTTAGATGTCGGTTGAATAACACTTATTTATGGGCTTTAGGGTAAACGGTTTCACTGGTCTGCCAAATTAAAGGCCAACTGAAACGCAACGAATTATTAATTTTTAAATTGTGCACAACATAAACAGTCATGGAACCGTTTCTAAATTTTATATGGGGAAATGTGCGCGATGTGATCTTGCCGCAGCATGGCGCAATTTGCAACCACGGCACCCGGCACGTGATTGACTTTACCATAAACAAAGTCCAAACGTTTGGCTGCAAATCCTGCTCGGCAGGTCCCTAAGCTGCAGATGCCTCACTGACTTAGTGCTTTTGCCTCGTAGCTGTGCCTCAAATGTAGCTTAGGCAGGGACCTATTGTGGGTCGCCCAATACTAGTAGGAGTTGCCCCAATTGTTTTCTTGGTCTTGGAGTTCGTCTTACAGGTTTCTTGGCCTTTTTTGTTCTTTCGACTACATTTGGTTGACTAAAGCAAGTACAAGCGTCTTTAATTTATTTCCTTTTATCCGTTTATTACACTGTGAATGCACATTGACTACGCATGAATGAAATGACAAAACTTTAACCACGAATTCCGTACGATACTTGGGTTGGGAGCGTCTTACCGTTGGGCAGCTCTAGGACGAATAACTAACTTATTTTAATTAAAAAAAATTATTGGTATATTTATTGAATTTTAAGTGCTGAGTATTTTTATGCCTCAAAATCTTGTCGAAGTGGTCTGCATTGAAGTCAGGTTTTCGAGTTTATAACTCTGCTTTCGTAACTAAAGCACTAATTTATGTGTTTGATGTCCATTGGCGAGGTGAAGAGTAAAATGGATTTACAAATTCGAATGCCCGCGATTGTCTTCTAGTGCACACTCCAGTTTTAAAATTGTGGTTTTTAAACTGTCCTTCAAAATGAATTGCTTCATCGTAATAAATAAGTTTACATTGAGCATTTGGGCTCACAAAGAATGTTAATTAGGAACATTTGAGCCAACGTTTATCGGCTCCAGGGAAGAATAGTGTAACACTCACAACCTGCGAACAAAAACCCAGTCCTATATGCATTTCAATACAAGGATTTCTTTAAGAAATTATAACAAAATTTATTATGCAAATGTTTGTCACTGGCCCATCACAGTTCACATGGAAACACTGATACCTATTATGATCATTACACTGCGGAAAATGCGAAGAAATGGAATCGCACACACCATGAAGCAAATTCTTTGTTATTCGGGAGTATTCATATTCAATGGCTTCTCTCGATTTATTTGCCGTTGCAATAATCAAAGCAAATTGAAAAACAATAAAATGATGGAAGAAGATGCAATCGCTGGAACAAGGGTTTTATTTTCCTAACGTTTCCGATTCCCTCGGGAATCCTTAATCATAGGTAACTGTAGGATAGTCGGAGCCATGCGCAGATGGGAGTGATACATGCACAGGTTGCACGGTATTTATAGTTTGTAGCGTTCATCCTCATGCGCACTATAATTGTCAGTTTCCGTAGCCGCCGCTTGAGATCTTAATTTGCGCGGTTATGGCTCATGGATTGCCACAGTTTGCTTGTCAGCGTCAAATGCGGGCTTGGTAATTGCAGGCCAATTATGCTCGCTGTCGTCAGAGTTGTTACTGGGCCCGGCCCCTACCGCGTAACTTATTCTCCGTCTCAGGCAATGTCTAAGTACGCAGTAGGGGCACGCCAAATCGTTGCGCTTGTTGATGGACTGTAAGGCTAAGAACCATGACTCAAGATACTCGCGTCTCACGCAGCTGTCACCCCTTGCTAGGATTTCGGCGTCGTCAAACTTGAAAATATGGCCGGGTCCCGTCGAGTGAGCTGCAAACTGGGAGTTGGCGTCTTTCCTCTTCACCGCTGCTGCATACTCGGTCATTCGGTCCTGAACAACAGAATCATGGACGCGAATGGCCGAGCATGTAGCGGCGGTGAGGAAGAAAGACGCCAACTCCCAGGTTGCAGCTTACTCGACGGGACCCGGCCATATCTTCAAGTTTGACGAGGCCGAAATCCTCGCAAGAGGTGACAACTGCAACTGGCAATAGACCAAACCACCTGACAAAAGCGGTAAATAAGGAGATCCGAAAAAAGCGCAAGCTGTGGTGAATATTTATGCATAAGTAGAACGAAGAAAAACTTCAAGAATTTAGACAACAACGCAACGTATGCAAGAGACTAGTCAGAGAAGCTCAAACCTCTTATGAACTACGGGTTCTGGAAGAGGTGCCACAAAAATACAAAGCATTATGCGCCTACGTCAGAAGTTCTGCAAGGAACCATGACCATCTCGCATCCTTAAAAGATAAAAACAACGAAACTGTGAGTGGTTGCCTTCAAAAAGCCGAGCTTCTTCAGCATTTTTCCAAAGTGTCTATAACATGGAGCCCACTCGCCAACACTACCCTCTATCGCATGTTGTCAACAACTCGATTATCAACACTCTATTATTTACACCGCAGAGAGTTCTGACAGAGTTACAGAAGCTGAATCTGGTCAACTTACGTGGACCGGATGAGGTCCCAGGTGTCCATCTACGCAAACTATCTGAAGAATTAGCGAAATAACTCGCCGTTGGAACAGCCCATGCCGATTGTCCCATTAATTCATTTTTTGCCTGACAATGTCCACAAACTCCCACTATCTTTTCATTGGAAACATTTCGTCTTCGCATAACCAAGACTTGGTTTGCAATTGAGTGAGGCTTTGTTCCATACTTGAGCGTTCATGGAAGCAACCAGCGGGCAAGTGTCGCCAAACTGTATGTGAATTGGTTGCGAACTTGAGTCTCCAGCATCGGTTGAGCGTAGGTCCGCTCTTTGTGATGCTTGCATAGCCAGACATATACTTATACGTCTGGGTAATTCGTTTTGCGGACGTTGCGAATCTCTTATCTTACCTAGCTTTATTCTTCGCAGGGTTTGGACTTCGGTTCCTTGGGAGCGGTTAGTGTGATGGCGAACCGCATCTTCGTGTCTTCTTTGCAGCATTTGATCTTCGGTTCCTTGTAAGTGTTGATATCACTGACGCATGGCATTAGTCTCCAGGCGAAGCCGTCACTCTGCTTGTGTTTCTTGCGAACGTCTATTAACATGGGCAAATCTCTTCTGTTCCTTCGTCTGAACTTGTGTTCTTGTGGCTGCTCTGATTTTTTCTACCTAATGAGGTTGAACCAAAAAATAGTTTATTATTCTGAACAAAATTACATTTGGTAGAAAAGAAGTAAGTTTACAACGAAACATTCAGTCAACGGCTCATTATCGTTTGTCGGGTTATTTGTGCTCAGAACATTTCTGACGGCATCACTGTTGTCCATAATGATAGTTTGTAAGAGTTAGATTCAAAGTGAAGGGGTTTTTGTGGTAGGCCATTAAATCTAATCTAAGAGCTAGCTTGCAACAACCTATGAAGCGGGTCATGCCTGCCTGACTAGATAGCGTCGAAGTGCACTTTCCCAAACGCTCACCGATGTGCTTTCTCGACGTCTCGATCAGCCATTCATAGTTCTCGCATCTATGAGGCGACGAATGAGGAGCTTGCACGCGTGCCCGACTCAAGTTGCCTCTCTGCCCAAAATCTCCAGGCCAACCTACCCAAGGAAAGACCTCCCTCTATCTGTCCTCTGGCTCGACTACTCTAAGACCTATTTTGGGCCCAGTCAACCTACTGATCGGACGTATCTCTCCCAAGTCAATCTATTCTCCTCTTCCGTTGTGTACACAATAAACTCGTCCTACTACTCTGGCCTTCACCGACTTCTCCTCAGCACTAAGTAACCATGGTCTGAAGATAGCAGTTGCACGGTTAGACTAACTAAACCCTCTGCGATACCTTCGCGTAAGCAAATGGTGGTCCAAGTGATAGTAAGTCAAGGGGTTTGCGCCAGTGAGTATGAAACTGCTGCGCAAACACCGTTTTAGCCTTCGCTGCATTAGCGGTGGGAGAATGGGAGTGAAGTTTCAAGCAGCTACGACGACCAATTCCCACCCTCGCCCACCCCCCGTGGCGTATTCACATCCACCTGTCACGTCGGTTGTCATTCGGGGCGACAGCAATGTGATGGCTGAATACTCACGCGTACGGAAGAATGAGACGCCAAACAATGAAAGCAGTCAGACGCTCGGACAGTCGAGAAACACACACGCACATGCCAGTGCCACCCACGCGCCAAAAGCGCTGAAGGCTTTTCGAGGTGACCCCTTCGACCAATAATAATGGAGGCACACACGACAGACGGACATCTCACGTATTTATAGAGCAGATAACGTACGCATGAAAGGATGAGCAAACAATGTTATATGCATTATACTGATGAAGAACCAATATCCAATTTTAAATAATCGAGCTCCAGAGTTTATAAAACTCTGGGCATTTATGACTTCCTACCTCTAGCCATAATATTTCCGAAGAATGTGAGTCAATTAACAAATATTGTCCCAGCTTTTTAGAGCATCAGACGTGCCCCTCAAACATTGAGCATCTCATACTGTCGGTAGTTTTATCCCACTTTGGCCTGTTGCCAGGTTTTACTGCGAATATGTGAAGACAGTTTGACGTTATTAAGGGAAATATAGGCAAACACGTTTGGACTCCCGACAGTATCTCGCAAGACTACCATTATGACCAGTATCCCTTGATTTCAAATAAGGATGCCTAGGTATCTAGATGAAAATATATTTGATGGTTCAAAGAGATATTGCTTCCAGCACTAATAGATGTTAGCGTGGTGCGTTTTAACTAGCTATAAGTGATATAAGGATATTTGTATTTGCAATAGCCCACCGAAGTACAAAAGAAGCCTTGTTTTTGTACTACTTTGCTCATAACCAGGCTTTTCGTACACTGTAAATGGGTCGTTTCTGTTACTCTTGTCGTTATTCTAAAAACGTAATTTTGGTGCTCACCTGTTCTAGACCTCCTACTACTCGCTTAAATTTATTTGAACAGTGCTACTAGAAATCATGATTCCTATGCATCATATCTGTGTATGTATCGTATGTATGTTACTACACGCATATATATATACATTTACAGCATCACATTCTTTCCTGTGCTTTAAAAACCCCACCGATTCACAAGTTAGGGAGACTGCAGCTGTGTAACAAGTCCAGCGTCGCCAAAGTGTTCCGTCATCCTTCATTAGTTTTTCTAGCGTCACTGAAAATACTGTATCTAAGTTTGAGTCTGGGCTAAATATAGATGACTAAGGAAAGCCTATCGACCTCTTGCGCCAGAATATGAACCTGAGGTGTAAGAGTAAGTGTGCACTTTATACATGGTCACAGCAGGAGGCAGAGTCTTAACAAATATACCAGCCAGTGAGTATACATATACTAATGCAAGTAAAGCTTGAACCAACAGATAAATTTGATTATTTATTTGCATAATGGTGCTTGAACATTTCCATTATTTTATCCATTTTCTTTAGATATTCGTTTAAAAAAGTAGCAATTTACTGTTTACGCACTAACAAGTGGCAGCGGTGACAGTGTACACGAGTCACGTGCACAAAGTGCAATACCATGATTAAATTATATCGATGACATGAAAAGATGCACTTCTCACCCGTGTTTATACTGCAGTTGTAGTGCCTCAGATTAACTCCCTTCCTATGGGAAAACGGGTTTCTATCGGCGCTCTAATTTTTGTGCTGTTTCGAATATTTACCTCTATTGTCTTATGCTGGTGTCAGTCTAACGGACCTCAGTTTTTATACCCTCACAAACCCATGTGATTTTGCCTAATCGTCCATAGCTGAATACTCATCAATCGTTGTTGAGCTGGCTTTTCATTCCAAATACCGATGACCGCCAGGCCCATTTCCGTCTCCGGGTCGGACTTAACTACGTCTGTAGTTGATCATAACGGCAATGGCGCCATTTGGACAGTTGGTATTCTTAAAGAATGCTCTTTTGGTGTATCTGCAGTGTGTCAGAACGATATACAACTGTGAACCTCTATTATATTACTAGCGAATGTTCCCTACGTTCGATGGAATTCCAGTATCAAGGTGTGTTCTATGAGCGACAGCTAGTAGACACTGCAAAACATATGGCGTTGTTGGTGGAGGTTCGGCTGTTTCCCGTTTTTTACTATTTTTCATCTAGGTTTTAGCATGCCTTTTCGAATTAGTAACTGTGGAGAATAGATCATTAGTTTCAGTAGTTTTCTACGAGTTGACCACTACAGCAACTTAAAGTATATAGCGTTGAAAATGTATGTGTCGTTATATTCCTTGTCGCGTGAATGTGTCGCATCTAAGCAGCCTTTGTACTCGGAGCTCTAAAATCATCAGGCCAAATTCCAGATAGTAGGTAGAGGGCAGAAGTCACCGGAATGAAGGCTTTATTCTGCACAAAACCTTGAGTTGCCGTCTCAGACAGCAGTGGCCACTTGCAAAACCAGAGCTAGTGTTGCCTGCGTCCAATCGTGCCCAAGGATGTGCGACTGCATGTGTCTGTGTGAGAGTGAGGTGGCGAGTTCAAGTGGTGTGCAATTGGCGTCTTGTATTGTGTAAGGGGGTGTCGCGTAAAGAGGCTCCTGCTGCATCGGCCGAGGGGTGGTGTGCTCAAGTGGCCGTTGGGCAGCCGTGACGAATAGGAGGCGTGTGTGCGCGCGATGATGTTGATTAAAATTCGTCAGGTCAGCGAGCTGAAAACAGTCGCCTGCGAAGACTCACAACGTTGACGCAGTGGGCATCGAATAGGGAAACTGGACAGCATTGTTGGCCGTGCGCCACAGCTCCCCGTCAGACGCAGAACGAAGTGAACTTTTCGAACGTGAGTGAGCGATGAAATTAAGGAGATGATCTAGTGCACATGCAGGTTGATGAGCGTTTGTCGTGTGTGACAGTTGTTGCTCGTGCTTGAGACCAGGGTGTTGCTCGCAACCTGTGATGAGGTGTGGTTGTGGCATCAGCTGGAGGATGTGCTGGCGTGATATCGACACTGGAGAGATTTCAAAAGATTCTTTTTTTTTCAAATAGCGCATGCAATACTTTTCTGATTGTATCCAGTACTTATTTGTATCAGTATTTGTGTCAAGTATGAAACTCGTGCGTGAATATTAATATCTATTTCTTGAATCGTCATTAACTATACCTTTATCATGTTTTACAATAAAATGTGATGGATATAAACTCCATTTCCTACACTGAGTCATTGTAGTGTTCACAGGTCCAATGTTTAATCTGTTTTGTTTTAGGACTGATTTTTTCTAACGGAAAGTGCCCATGGCGCAGGTTCCGGAAAAAATTTCAGAGGATACATTTCGTCTCATCTATTCGTAAGTCGCACGCAGCTATGCCAACTCAAACATGTTTTATATTTAAGAGCTGTGGTTTTTTCTGTGTTCGAAATCATCTGCTGATTATTTGAGGCGTGCTAGGCGTGCAGAAAAGTTCAAGCAGTTGAGAAGTTGATTCCCAGCGCAATATTTGCGAATGTCTTTAACTGATAAAAACGAACAACAAAGTCCCGGAAAGCAGCTTAGAAGTAGCAGATGAATGCACTGAAGCAAGAAGTTCATTTGTCTGGCGTTTTGGGATTCTGGCTTCAGCCCTTAGCCAGAGTGATAAATGCTCATATTACGTATGCGAATTACAACTGGCAGCTCCCGTTATCATCGCTTGGCGTCGTAATTGATGTGATGATAATTTGGCAGTCCGTTTCCAAGTCATTAACTGCTGCCTAGCCTACTGCAGCGAATGCAATGCAATCTGATACAGTAGGCTAATTGGCCAAGCATAAGTTGCAGTAGGCCAGATGGTTAACATGACTCAAATGTGATTAAACTCATGGAGCCATGGTCTGATTAACCTCACGGCTCCCAGTGGCGTTCTTCGGCTGATATTTTAGTATTCAGAGGGAATACTCTCTCAATATGAATGTCTTGAGTCATAATTCAACATTCCTCATCAATATTTATTCTGTTTATTAACTGTCGGGTTTTCCATTAGAGGGCTAAAAAGCAACAGAGCACCGCTTCGGTGCAGGGAATGCCAATAACGCGCCGGTCACTTTGCCAAGTATGCAAACTCATTTGAGTAGATTCCGCTGTTTGCAGTAGGTTGGATGGACAATCTGACCCAAGTTAGGAGCATCGCAGACTCACAGTTTGTTAAAACATTGGCTGTACGTAGGCCTTTCCCTTGCTGGCGTGGATTCTGATCTAACTGCAGCCACTGAATTTTAACAAGTGGATCAAATGAATTCGCATATATTTCAGTCGTGACCCAACTTCACGTTTTCCAAAAGCACACATATCACATATTGCGCCTGTTTGTAGAACAAAGGCATTTGACTTTGGTTTAAATTAAAGTGCCGTTCGACTGCCGGAAAAGCTACACTTGGTAAAACTGACTACTTCAGTATTTTCACTGTTTATTATTGATTTTTAAAGTTCTTCTAGATTAAATTGTATTTTATAAAGAAATGAACGAGGATATCCCTTATCCTCATTTGGCAGAAAATTACGCGTCCTTTAAATTTTTTACACAAGGAAAGGACACAATTTTGTTTTAAAAAGACTTCTCTATTTCCCAACTAAGGTAGGTGGTGTTCTTTTATTGATTGTTGCGCGGCCGAAATCCAGGACATTTCATTCAAGTCCAGTTGGCGGACTTTAAATGGGAATTTTCTGGCCGAACTCGCTAAAAGGAGTGCTTTGTAGTAGTTTTTTCACCGAATGTCTATGTCTATTTAAAAACATACAAAGATACCATTTCAAGTATCGATTTTGTACGAAATAAGTCCCAGTTTTTTTAAATCGAAGAGGCTGCTTTTAATACAAACATTTTGCAATTATGAGACCCTTTAAGACTATAAAATAGATTTAAATAAAGCCCTATCTTTGACAGAAACAGACAGGCGAGCCTCTGAAAGCTGTTTAGAACTATACGATGCGGTTTCTACAACAAAAAGTTTATTGCCTGACGTTTCGGATCCTGGCTTAAACCCTTCATCAGAGATAAGCGCAGGATGGGATGAAAGATGCACAGATAACGCAGCAGCGGCAGCCCCAATGTAGGCGCACTACAATAAACAGCTCCCAGTATCGTCGCGTTGGGTCGTAATTGATCAAAATAAAGGACATGAAATTCATTGAGGTGACTTGGAAATTTTTGGTACGAGCGGTTCCCGAACAGCCGCAGGGATTGTTTGTTTAAGGTTGTGTCGTCTACTGTTTTGCCTCAATAGCCTAACTACAAGGCAGTGGTGGTGGCAAGCTAACTTATTTAATGGCGGTCCACGCTCGCTAGGTCACAGCGCCGTCGTCAGGCTTTGCGACACTTTATAGGCTTTTGGCTTGCCAGGCCTCAGCCCGCCCCGCCCTGGTAGCACTGCTGCTGCTGCGTCCGCGACTGCTTATTCGCCAGACCCGAGATTCTGCTTATTTCAGAGCTAACCTTCACTGAAGGTCGTTACACTATCCGCCACAGGTATACACGCCGGGTAGCCAGCAGCTAGGCTAACGGGTTACCCGTCTTCCCCGTTCGAATCCGTACATCGTGACTCTATGGCGGCTAATGGCATTTGATGGTGTACCACCAAAACTAATCGCCATGATCAAAGCATACTACCGTTTCACCACTGCGCGGGTTTTAGTCCACAACAACCTCTCAGAACCCTTCGCTATTCGGTCAGGCGTTCGGCAAGGCTGTGTACTGTCGCCCATTCTCTTTAACTACACCATTGACTGGGTTCTCGGGAAGGCCCTACAAGAAGGTGACGGTATTGAGCTTGCACCCGGACGCCATTTGACTGACCTTGACTATGTTGATGATATCGTGTTACTTGCATCAAGCTTAAGCGATCTCCAGTCTATGGTGCCACGGGTGAATGTCGCGAAATCGGTCGGTTTGTCCATTAACGCTGGGAAGACCAAAGTGTTTTCATGGTGCATCCCTGCCGAGGAGAAGGCACCTCTAGAGATTAGTGGCTGCCAACTTGAAGAAGTCGACAGTTTCAAATACTTGGAAGCGAAGTTGCTGCCGAATGGACAAAGTAAGGATGACATTGTCTCCCAAATTGACGCAGCACGACGAGTGTTCTCCAGCCTCCGGAAGTGCTTATAGACCCGACGCGATATCTCTATCTCAACAAAGATCCGTGTGTACCGTGCATCTATGCGGTCCGTTCTTCTATACGGATGCGAATGTTGGGCTATGCGCGTGCAAAATGAACAGAAACTGGAAGTCTTCGACCACTACTGTCTGAAGAGCATCCTTCGAGTAAAGTACACCGACTTCGTCTCCAATGGGACAGTCCGCACTCGCTGTGACAAAATCACAAGGATATCCCAGGCCATTCAGGAAAGATGGCTAAGATGGTTTGGACACGTTCTTCGTCGCCAACCTCAAGAGCTCAGTGCTAGTGCCCTCGCCATGAAACCGTTGCCTAATTGGAAACGTGAAAGAGGGGGTCAACTCAAAACCTGGCTCGACTCGGTCCGTCAAGACACGGAAGTGGTTCTCGGACCTTCGTTATTTGATCTCCGGCGCTGGTAAAGAGAATGAGTTGAACTTTCCAGGTCTGCGGCCATGGATCGTCGCGCATGGAGAAGCAGCATTCAGGACATAATTGAGGCCGGCTAGATCAGTCATGATCGCAGCCGTAACAAGTACAAGTACAAGTCGTAATTGCTGCAATGACGGTCTACCAGTCCGCTTCTGAGCCATTAACTGCCGCGATTTCATCACCCGTGTTGGATGTTGACTTCATAATTATACGACAATTAGGGTTTCTGTCACCGGCATTGTTGCTGGGCTGCGCTCCTCCCACGTGACTGATCTTCCCACTCAAACAAAGTCTCAGCACGGAATATAGGAAGGACAAACCGCAGCGCTTGTTGATTGATCGCAGGCTTGAGAACCATGATTCGAGCAGCTCGCGGCTCACGCGGTTGTCACCTCTTGCGACGCTTTTAGTACCGGTTAATTTAAACATATCGACGGGTCCTATCGCTTGAGTTGCAACCTTTCCTTCTCACTGCCGCCGCGTGCTCGTAAATTCGCGTCCGGAGTAAACTCCTGGTTTCCCCGAAATAGTTGCGTTGTTCACAACTGTACCAAATCCGGTAAACGACTCCAGCCGTTTCCTGCCGTGGCAATCAGTCTGGTGAAGGGTTCAAGAACTAGGCTCGTAATCAAACAATTAAAACATGTATGGATAAGGTATGTGAAATATGGAAGGTTCCTTTCGAGTAAACGCCTTAGGTAAGGAAACAATTGAACCGTCTCACGCTAATCCGTTTCGGCTACTGTATATGCGAGTTTTAGCCGTTAACGATCAAACTATTTGTTTCGACAGCAGCAGTCAATCGTTTTTTGTCGGTCTTCTGCTTTGGTGTTAGATGAGACAAACTCCTAACGGATGTAAAGGCTCGAGTTTAAGGTGTTTGCGTGAGTAAAGAAGCATACAAAGTGATGGGGCACCAGAACAGATGGACCCGAGCAATAATCCATCGTATGAGGTAGCATCAGCGGCGACAGAAAAGATTGCATTTATAGGACCTACGAGCCAATCAATGACGCCAATTTGGAGGCGGCTGCACTGGGCTCCGTATTGCGGCGCCAGATGGATGCACCAACTGATAGAATCCCCATCCCCGAGGACCAAATTTTAATCAGTTTTCGGCTCCCCTTGTTCCTGACTTGGACCGGCTGAGGGGTGGAACTGATAGCCCGTTTGCTAGTCCCAATCACAGTCCTCTCCTCCAGTCTTGCCTCATTTATTGGCTTGTACTCGTACCCCTTTTCTGCATCAGCTGCTATCATTCTGTCCAGCTTGAGTTCGAAAACTAAAAATGGTAAACTCTTGCGATACTTGACCAGTCTTCTTCTTCTTCTTTACTCAGTTAATCCACTGATACGTCACCTACTAACTATCTGTTCCTCAACTGGCTATATGCGTTAGCGCTTTCTTTCTCCGCCTTTAGGCTTTTCATAAACAACATCCCTCAGTCAGTGAAGGATGAATGGAGGACAAACTTCGTGCGCATATTTGCGGAACTGGAGTTGGCCCACTGGTACTACTTGGACAACTGCCTCAAGGACACCTCAGTGGGCATCGACTTCTTCGGATTTTGCCAACAGTGTTTGTTCTTTACCTTTCTCTCCCCTTGACACACACGCCCTCCATAGTATTTGGACGTTTTCCGCATCTGATTCCCAAGAAAACAAACTGGAAGGAGAAGTTCCAGGATTGGAAGTACTATCGTGGAACTACTGCCACAGGCAGTGCAATCATCTTAGATGAATATCTCTCTATGGTGCGTTCTGCCTGTGCGTCCTCGATTAACTCACCGACTGCTTCCGTTCTGCTCCTAGGTTTTACTCGTACAGGGCTTCAATAACAACCGGTGGACTTTCCCTGGTGGAAAAATTAATCAAAATGAGACCCTCCAGCAGTGTGCCATCCGTGAGGTAGGTTACCCTGGTTGCTTCCTACAGTCTGTTAGCTCCTTGCAGAGACCCACTCCTCCAACTTACCACCAACTTTTAACTTATAGTCAAGCCAAATTAGTGAGCGCCATTCCAATTCTAATTTTTTTCCATTCTTGTTATTGATGGAACAACTGGCAGGTTTCTGGTTACTGCAAATGTCCGCATCTCAGGTGTATGTACAGGTACAGACGAAGAAGACACTTCGATCACTGAGATCATCGTTTTATTTGTCTGAGCTTTCGAACTCTTACTGGCGTCCATCGTCAGAGATAAGAGCGTGAACGAAAAAAGAAGCCACAGTTATAGGGGACAGGGGCCAATCAATTACCAGTCGCGTCAGTCCGGAGATGTCTGAGCAGGGCAGGCAGGCAAGTAGCCCTTGTTGGATCCGGAACCCCGCCAAGTGGGCCTCAATCCCGGCGGCGGCGAGGAGGAGAAGGAGGAGTCGGAGCAGCATAGTCACGAGGGGCTGCTCTGTCATCAAAAACACAGATGGAGAAGAGGGTAGATAGATCCACCTTAGGGAGGTTTGGTGTAGCAGACCTTGGCCGCCCTGAGGGCGGGTGGGAACGCGGTCGAAGACGCGTCTGCTGTGGTTCCTCCTGAGCAGGGCGGTGTATGCCGGCACCAGATCGATGAATCGATTGATTGAGTTCTCATCCAAGACCCAGGCCTGAGCTCAACCCTGATCCCAGTTAGACCTAATGGCTGACTTTATAATTACAGTCGGTTACGATCAAGGTCATAGCTTCTTCATTCGTTCAATTTCTTTCAATTCTATTTCGCTTGCTTTTGCTCATCTAAACCGTGTTATGACAGACAGTGTTCAGAGACCTGCTGTGCCTGAACTGGTTAGGAATGAGATTTCACATCCTGCCACCTGCAAGATACTGCTCTATTTCGTTCTGAAATCAGGGTACATGGTAGGGCACTAATGCTCTAATCCAAATGTGATTAAACTCAGAGCTCCTGATAAGACCTTGCAGTAACTGTTAAGTGAAGGTTTAATAGTTTGCAGTGGCCTTAAACAGATGATTATCCAGCCGTCTCTTGAATAAGTTCACAGTGAGTGAGTACAAAACAAACTCGGGCAAGGAATTCCACTGTCAAATGACTCTTTGAGAGAAGAAGGATGAACGTTGGTTTTTTCAGCTTAGTTACTTCTTCAACTGGCAGTCATGTCCTCGGAGGTTCCTTCTGGACCCCCCCCCCACTTGACATCCATATCACTTCCCCTTTGTAACTAAACCTTTGTCACCTTTGTATTGTCTACAATGGAGGGGAAAGAGCTTTGAAGCAATGAAACGCTGTTCGAATGTGAACTGCTTAAGTTCAGACACCTGTGATCCTTCGGTCTGAGTTAATTAAAGCCATGCTCCCTCGTCCGTTTAAATTTGCATCTGCTCTGTCCCACGAAGGTTATGGAAGAGACGGGCCTGGATATTGAACACCGTATGAACGAGAATCTCTTTTTTGACGCCTTCCTCGGTGAAACAAAACGTCGTGCCTTCATCGTTGAGGGTTTTCCTCGGACCTCACGCCTGCAACCGTCAACGAAGAATGAAATTGAGGCAAGTCCTGTGACTGTGTTGCATTGAAAGCCTTTACTCATGCTGTTTCGATCGGCTTTGCTACCAATGCAACTAAAAATTATGATTTGCAAGTAGACCTCTTGTCGGAAAAAGTAATAGAAGTTCGCCGGGAAAACTTACTTACAAATTAGAATACCGACAAAGCCAGAGGAACCTTACATCCCCAATATAAAACAGGGCACTCATGCTTTCTTTCCTACAATCAACCTGATGAGGCCTCACTCCCACGTCTATTTAAGTATTCCTAACGACAGGCTACCTGATGTAGAACCCTGGCCCAAGTGATAAAGTTCTTGTCTTAAACGCCTGGTGGGTGCGGTTTCTTCAAGTGACTGAAAAAGGCACAATGGAAAGCCGGCATTTCAACGTGACTGAAACAGCTTGGGACTATGCTGTCCGCTAATCAATCTTCTAACCCCACCCCGCCTAATCGAAGACGCCTCTCTGAGTTTTGATTTAAGTCTCATGGTATCGGTCGCAGACTGTGAGTTTACGTGTCCTCTCCGGCCTCGTAGTTATCCTCTTGGCTTCCCGTCGATGAGCTAGCAGCGCTTACTTAAATTCCATACCTACTATTTTGCCTTCTAACTGTCTATCTGTCGCCCGCTGCTTATGCGAACTCATTTTTCTATCTAGGCAATAACTTGGTTCAACATTGCAAATCTGCCGGCTTATGTACAAGATGAAACGCCGATGATTACCATGAAACTCAAACCGACCATGTTCTACTGCGTCATACCGTTTGTCCAGTAAGCCCTGCGACTTTTATTTTTGCAATATCGTTCAAAGGCCCTGGAAGCCTTTTAGCCTCCCAGAATACTCCCTGAAGCTACAACCGCGACCGTAGTACCATTCTGTAGCTAGCAGAATACCACACAGTTCGTCTAAAAAGAATATCTTATGGTAGGAAGCACTGGGCGGCGACACTGAGTCGTCGACTTAGCCCGATAGTAGAACCGGCATCTACTAACAGAACAAAGTTTTGATTATTATTTAGTTGCTTACTTATATTATTTAGGTAGGCATGTAATTATGCGGTTTTGTTGGCCGCAAGATGCTCGCTTTGCTCGTACGTTGTTTACTCTGCTAGGGCTGGCAACGTAGCACTGCGGCAAGGGAATCCCCATGGACAGGTTGAACTATCCATTCCTGGGCCGACTGGTGCGGAAATATAGCGATCTGAGTGATTGCGCATTCCACGCGACCTGACTGTCTTTGATATTGGTGCTGCTACCTTTCTTATTTAGACACGAGCCGTTAGAAATACTTTGTACTGGTTACTCTGTAGGTATTTTGGCGCATAATTATTTGATCTTTCTTTCTTATCCGAGTTATCTTTCTGTTTGTAATAAAATATCACTTTATTACACATTTCGAGGTTCCCTCGTCCCTAACCAGACACCAAATGCGGATTTTTCAAGCCTGTGGCGGTATCAGCTGTATATTTTATTCCGAGTGAAGTCTCTTCTAGCTTCTGTAAGGAGGCCAATCCACGAAGATGCCGATTTTAGGACAGATCACTTTTTCGCCTAGTTTTTTTTTACAGAGCTTAGTGCATTTCAGTGAGCGTAACGTCGGGAGACCAGTAGGTTGATTTGAAACTCTCCGTCAGGGTCTCTGGCCAGTTTGTTAACGCGCATTGTCCGGTCTTCGATACTGTTTCGATCACTTGTCTAAAATATTCAAACAGAAAATAAAACTGCGAGATATCCTGAAGGTTGACCAGACGAGTTAGTGGCACAGCGTTTGTGAATTCCAGTACTTAAAGTGATGTTCTTTTCAGTCCTAACAATTCGCTGACAGTTCTCTGGTTGTTTGACCTTTCACTGTGTCACGGACCTCAACACAGTTAAGATTGAAGGCTATAAATACCATTGCCAGAGGTTTTACTAATTCATCTCAAATTCGTAGCGGTGAGGGTTCTAGGATTGAAGTGTGAGAATTATAGGTTTGGAAAATCGAAACCCTTCACTTTGAGAACCTTAAACGAGTGGGGTAGAGGGTTTGGGAAAAACAGAAAAATGGTTGGTAGTCTATAATGCACACTCAAAGAGCGGTAGACAGCTACATACGTGAGTTAAAGCAGTGCTACAAACATACTCAATGTACCAATAAATGGAAGCGTTCGCTTTCCAGGAATTTTCACGGATGAGGAGAAATACATTTTGAGCACCGGAGCTGTTTGTTTATTCTTCTGAGCTTTTGAACTCTTACAGGAATCCATCTTCAGCGATAAGAAGCAGCGACCAGTATGCCACTATAATTGCCCCTTCTCATTTTTCGTTGCTGTTTCTTAGCCATTGACGACCTCTAACAGTTAATCAGCGTATGTGCATTTTAATTATCCCCTTTTTAGTTGCTGCTTCTTATCTCTGAAAGAGGACTTCTGTAAGAATTCGAAAGCCTAGGACAAGCGAGTTCCGTATGCCGTCGGTGAACGTCCACCAGCGAGTGTCAATATCTTCCGACCTAAACTGGCAAGAAAACGATCTCGTAGCTCAAAAGTTAGGGCGTAAGACTCTGATTAAAACGACTCGAGTTCGAGGTTCGTATGGTGCACCACTTGGGTCTGGGTATGACTGCCTGATGATGGCTGATAAGCCAGAAATGGCAATTCCAGTCTCCCCGCTCTCTGTCTAAGACTAATAATAGGCATGGCTGCTGTCAGAGCCCAAGGGAGCGGGAAACCTGGCTGGCTAGTAGCCCTTGTTGGACCAGGAGCCCCGCCGAGTGGGCCTCAATCCCGGCTGCAAGGAGGAGGAGTTGGAGCAGCATGCTCGGGAGGGGCTGCTACCTCTTCGAAAACACAGATGGAGAGGAGGGGAGATAGATCCACCGTAGGGAGATTGGTCTAGCAGACCTTGGCCGCCGTGAGGGCAGATGGGAACGCGGATGAAGACGAATCTGCTATGGTTCCCGAGCGGGACACCTGAGGTCCGTTAGCTGTCGGTGAAAGTCCATCAACAAGTGTCAATAAGCAAATTGTTCGGTTGATCGACAAGTCTTCATCCTTATCCATACGGCAGTTTTGAGGGGAAATCAAAGTAGCGCGCGTGCCTTCAAAAAGAAGAAAAGGAGGCTCAAGCTCTGTGGGATTTGACGCACCTGGCAAGCAAGCGACGCAATCGGAAGCAGGGGAGGTTCACTCGAGAAGCGCAGCTTGAAGTGCGTAGGGTGTAGAACAAGCTTAGGGAAATAATCACGTCACGTCAGCCACGGAGTTCGATCTCATCTCCAGTCATTTTAACTTGGCGTTTTGAAGTCGTTTTTAATCTCGGATCTCCCTGTATCTCTCTCCGTTCCCTTTTCAGACAACTACGCCAGTACGTGAAGCTTAGGAAGGCTGGTTGTAACTGTGCGGACGCCCTCAGCGCAGCCGAGTCTCTGGTGCAGCCGACGCCAGCAGAGCCCAAAATGAACCGACTGCCCTCAAACGCCTTGCTGACCACCGTGAAGTCTTCGCCTGCTGTTGGCTCACCGGAAACGCTTCTGCCACCCGCCGTCTTCAGTGGTGCTCGGGCCAAATCACGAGACGCACGTTCACCTGTCAAAACGTTAGTTGCCCACCTTCTGTCTCTACACTTACTACCCTCCTCTGTTTCCGTCTTTGTCTGCCTCATATGCATGATAGCGGCTTTTTGTCCCCTGCATTTCCCTAATAAAACTGAACTGAATACCTGCTAGTTGACAATTTATCTACGATCCTCAGGACGACTGCCTAAATTTAACCTTTAAATGTTTACTTGTGCACCTGCTACTCACTAATTGAAAGTAACCTGTTTATATTGACTATGGCATTGCCTATTACCCTAAATATACTGAGCCAACAACCACAGTTCATTATCGAAATCAGACTTAGCGTACATTTGATCGCGTTATTTTTATCTCATTAGTGGATTTTATCCTGAGAGAAGGCCTGCTAGTAAAGAAAACTGTCTGTTTGATTCAGTTTATTGAAGGAAAGCAAGCAGAATTTTGGCGAAGTCGGATATCCATAATAGTAACAGAACCAAGCCCTTTATTTTTATGCGTTGTACCAGGGCGAGAACAGCAGTATAAGCTAGAAAAGTTAAAACTATATAACCCTTTCAGAACCGGAAAATCTAGTCCTACGTTGGCGAGAATCAAGTGAGGGCAAGTTTAAATGAACCCCATTGTTCTTTTCAGAAACAAGGAAAAATTTAAATTAAAAAAACTATTTTTGCCAATGTCCGTAGCTTTTTGTCACAAAGCTTAGTAAAAAAAGATTTGATCGCATTCAGGATTTGGGACGGTAAACAAAACTGCATGTATAATATTGGGTACGTGAAGATAGAAAGCAATAATAGGAGTGAAACTTCGATTCCTGTTGCATCTGACGTTTCGGGTAGTTATCTCGTGATATTCTCTGAATCTGGGTTCAGTTCAGTTTTATTAGGGAAATATAGGTAAATACCTTTGAACTCCCTCTTTGTACATAGCTATCACGCAGAACATGTGGCGTTGCCAGTAATAGAACTGCGGTAGGGGGGCAGACAGTAAAGAAACTCCTTAGGCATCATTCATAAGTCTAGTTTTGAATGCCATTTGTGGGATTGTAAGGAGAAAAACTGTCGCCTGTGGGGGGGGGGGCGAAGCGAACGTGTAAATCGGATGTCCTGCTGCTGAAAGTGTTTGGATCATGTCAGGAGTAGGCCATCGCGGTTGTTCAATATCCTAATTGTCACAAGGGAAGATGAATGCGGTGGTCACGGTGTCGGAGATGCGCCCATCGTATGCCCATGCGAACCAGAGGATGAAACTTGCAATCAGTTATTCTAAACAAACATATTACTGATAAGTAGCGAGCAGTATGTTTTTAACAAAAAGTAAGACTGTAATATAATTAGCTCGCTTCATTACAGATAATGTCTTTTTCTATGCTGATCCAACTGCATCTTAAACGTGTCCACAGATGAGGACATGACAATGTATGTGGGTAGAGCATTCCATGCCTAGATTACCCTCTTAGAGAAGAAGAATTTTTGTGTGTTCAATCTTGCCCCAGTCACACGTAGCTTGAAAGGGTGTCCGCGCAATCTAGTAGTAGTGGCCAACTCAATAAAAATCGTTGTATGCTAGGCAATAATTTTGATCCCGCAGGATGCGAAATGCCTGTATCAGGTCACCGCGCAGCTGTCTGTAATCCAGAGAAAATAAATCAAAATTGGTCAGTTGTGTCTCGTTAGGAAGGTACGCTTGGCCTCGCACTAACTTAGTTGCCCGTCGTTGTACCCTTTCAAGGGTTTTTTTGTCTTTGACTGTCCAAGGTTTCCAGGCTTGAATGACAAATTCCAGTTGGGGTCGCACAAACGCGCCAAAGATCTTGCCAAAGACAACTTTATCCAACTTAACCAAGGCGCGCTTGATTTGATACAAGCTCGACATTGCAGATTTGGCCACCTTCAGGCTGTGGAGTGATGGCTTAAGTGAGGGAGTGAACCACACCCCCAGATCCTTCTGGGCCTCTACTTCTGGCAGCGGTGTGTTATTTAGGTTGTTAACCCTCCGATACGAAGTGTTAATACTACTGAAACGCATTATGTTGCATTTGGCGGCATTAAATGGCAGGAGCCACTAGTTTGACCATTGCTCGAGTCGGTGCAAATCTGCCTGCAGATTTGCTTCGTCGTCTTCGCTACGAATGACCTTCCAGGGTTTTAAATCGTCGGCGAGCATTGCGGTTTCGCAGTCTAATCCACTTATGCAGTCGTCGATATATATAAGGAAAAGGATAGGACCCAGAACAGAACCCTGGGGGACCCCACTATCAACTGCTACCTCCACCGATCGCTGATCACCAATGCATACGGTTTGATAACGGCCAGTCAGAAAGTTTTCGATCCATCGCAAAAGGTTGCCTGTTAACCCTATACGTCTAAGCTTGTATAGGAGACGTTGATGCGGCACAGTGTCAAATGCCTTCTTGAAATCTATGAAGACTACGTGCACCGTGTTTCCTTGATCGAGTGCTCTGGTCCATTGCTCTAGACAGAAGAGCAGATTTGTCAAGCAGGACCGTCCTCTACGGAATCCGTGCTGTTTATCAGAAAGAAGTCGATGGGTACACAAGAAAACTACCCCAAACGTCAGGTACAAAATAGAAGACAATTTTACCAAATATATAGCATGTGGCAATTAATTTTTTCTGAAATATACTTTTCGCTTATGCGTAAATTAGAAGGGGAGCAGACAGATGTTGTTTCGGAAGCATACAGCTCTAATACTCTTCAGTTCGGCTTCTGTCCTCAGCCTGAAGAACTGACCTAAGAGTCAGAGGATCTCCAGCTGCATCCTTCCTGTCCATAGGCTGTCCTCTCGGCTGTTAGTCTGACTAAGCTGCTTCGCTGCTGTGCCCTTTGTACACTGGTAGATTAGCATCCACCGATCGATTACGATCCCGTTCTGCCCCGAGGCTCACTCTCGAGCCCCGGCAGCAGTTGCACAGTGGTTAATAGTACAGACAGAAGGACATTACCGATTAAGGCAATGGGGACTGCTTAAAAGAACGTTTCTGGCTTGTTAGCCATCATCAACCAGCCATAACGAACCCCAAATGGTGCCGCACGCGAGGTTTGAACCCGCGATCTTGTTAGTTAGATGTCCAACGCTCCAACCATTGAAGCCACTTGCTCGTTATCTTGCCGGTTTTCGACCGGGAATTTAACACATTGTAGATTGGCGCTCTTCTGTCTATATTACTAGCCACTGTGTGGCTACTAGCGGGGCTTTCGAGTGGGTTCCAAGGCTGAACGGAATGAGTGACCCTCGTGACCCATTGGAGTCGCCCACCCCATCAGTGTTAATATTCCCGAGCGAAAACCGGCACCCAGTACTGCTGTCTTGCCTATACTTTTGACTCCACCGTAGACAAGCTACTGTTCTTTACTGAAACCTCCCCCCTCCGTTTTAAAATGACCAGGTCTTTTCAAGTAAGGCTGGAAAAATAACTGGAGAGCAGTGAAGAATGAGGGGGAGAATGCAGGCATCTATAAATCGCCAGATTAGAGCTTGCGGTGTGTGCTATGAACGCAAGTGGCGGATATAATATAAAATTTTACGGATTTTAATAAAAAGGCCTTCAATATGAAGAGAAAATGAAAGGTTAGATGCCAGAGTAACACCAAGGTACTGGAAAGAGGATACCTCATTGGGCAGAATGTCAGTGGTTCCAGGACTGGGAGGGGGTCGCAGTAGAAAAGCCCACTGGAGTGACTTCTGGTCGTTAAGTAGAAGGCCATTTGCTGACGACCATGCTGAGACGTAGTCCAGGCCATCCTTCAGTGCTTGGAGATGTGTCAAACTTTTGAGAGGATAGCCAACAACCATATCGTCAGCATACTCAACAAGCAAACTGTCGTTTCGCGATCGTAGGTCGTCAGTGTGGAGAGAGGTCAGGTCAGCTTTATTAATGGAAATGTAGGTTAATACCTTTGACGTCCCTCTTCGTACAGAGCAGCTATAATATGCAGAACTTGTGGTTTTGCTAGTAATGGCACTGCGTAAAAAGAGCAGACACTTAAAAAACTCCCTAGGCATTCTTCAGAATTCTAGGGGTTTGAATGCCATTTGAGGGATTTTAAGGAGAAAAACTGTCGCCCGTTTGGGGAGATTGAGGGAGGGTTGAGTATATGCAAATCGGAAAGCCTGCTGCTGAAAGTGTTTGAAGTATGTCAGGAGGAGCCCATCGCCGTTTTTATCAATATTCTAAGGGTCACACGAGGAGAAGATCGCAGAGGTCACGAGAACATCACCGAGTGTCGGAGATGCGCCCATCGTACACCCTTGCTGGTTACCGAGTCTGCCGACCAGGTGACGAAACACGGGGCGCCCACCTCGATCCTCAGCAGTCAGTCATTGCCAGCCATAAGGAAGAACTTGACATGGTCGCGTAGCCCAGTAGGACCACAAGTTTCGGTGCAGGCAATTGGTGCAATGCATATAAAAGGAAATGCATGATGTATGTAGTTATTCTGTTCTGCAATACTATTAAATTCTGCACCAGCAGCACAAAGAAGAGGTCAGCGAGTTCTAAGCCGGCCGGCGGCAACCAGGAGGCAGGTGTTCCGTTGTTTGCACCTCATCGACCGCAGAACGTCGTTTCGTCCGCCAAGTCCTCCAACGCTCCTCCTCCTCCGTCTGCACCCCGCCATCCGCCCTTAGCGTATGTGCCCACTCCGCAGTTACCGCCTATGCCCCTTCCACCTTACGGTCAGGTGACGCGACCACCCGTCTTTCAGCCCAATCTTCCCCCGGTCAACCAAATTCGCTCAGTGTCCTCGGCCTCGTAAGTCTCCTCATGCTTTCTCTACGGGTTTTTCCTGGTTGCAAGTATATTCACTGGCAGTAAAAATGTGAATTTCAGAATGTTGTTGTTCCTGCGTCCCCACTGTTGTAGCCTAGTGTGTTACTGTATCAACACCGGTTATGTCCCCCAGTTACGTTTTAGGAAGAGAAGGCACAACAGGATAGCTGATAGTACTTTAATGTCAGGTGTACCAGTACATCAACTGTGTTTCCGTGTGTCCAGCAGCTTGCCTTCTGTGGTCGGTCTCGTCACGGCAGCAATCTCGGGTCGTCAACAGCGTATCCAACAACAGAGTCCCCGTTCTGCTCGCAGCCTCGTTATTTACGGGGCAGTTTTCATTGCTCCCCATTGGCTCCTCATGAGTGGCCGTGCGCACGCTCGCTAACGCACGCCTGTGCACCTGTCTTCAGTATGACCTCACTGATAGCAGCATTTCGGCTCCGGGCTGTCTCGCTCGCTCGTGCCTCCTTTGTCCTAGCCTTATGTCCGCTCTTTGAAGGTTGCGTGACTTGGCCCGTTCTGTATGCGCCGGACTGACCTTTTCGCGCGCCTTTGTTCCGAAGTGACTTAGGATGTCTGTCTGTCTGGATCACATGCTCGTTCATCCTAACACAGAATGCCGGATTTCGGAACGTGCTTTCCTTTGACCACCGGCAAGAAGTGCATTGTCTAAAATATGGTTATGTAAGTAATATGCGTCTTTCGTATTGAACTTTACTGGCTCAATAAATTCAATTATACATTATAGAAAATGCATTAAAATATTTTTTTCTTGGAGCCCTTTGGTAGAAAAAATTACGCCTTCTTCAACTTTTATGCTATAAAAAAGCATATCTTTCGGTTGTGAAAAGAATCCTTATTATTGGGGGGGGGGTTACGAGCATGAAATATGCACTCATAAAGCAACGTATTTGTCCAAGTGAATTCAAATGTAACGGTCGGTAGAGCTTGACACTATTCGGCAATTTAGAAACTTTTTAAAACCGAAAGATGCTTTTCCTTTTAAGTTTAAAATTTGAAAAAGGTATAATTTACTACCAAACAAGTACAAGAAAAGATTATTTTGTGCATGCGATCTATAACATTTATTTGAATTTACTAGGCCAGTGAAAGTTAACGCGAAGGAGGCATACTACTTAAGTACCTATTTTTGCAGAATATACTTCTCGATAGTGGTCAAAAGGAAGCTCGTTCAAAAGCCGGCATCCTATGTTGACTAAAGTACGTCGAGATTAATTCCTATGCTAATACATTTTGCAATCATACTTAATATGTTCGAATCGAAAGCGAGTTTCAAAATGTTGGCTGACATTTCATGAGATAGACAATTTACTGTCGATGCGAGCATTTGCCTCGATACACTCAATGTCCCAAATTCAATCCATGACACTACGTCGCCAGCGGGGCTATGGGCTGATCCTAATCTAGTTGACACAATTGTCAAAAAACTCGCGGCATTCGGCAGGATTCGAACCCACATAAGCGAGAGGCCTTTTACGCAAGCAAACGCTCTACCCACTTGAGCTACGAATGTCGCGATTCGCATTGTGAGTTTGATCACACTTGGATCGATATTACCCGCCCAACTTTGCCGCTCACATGGAATCTACCAATGCGGGACAGCAAGGTGACTGCCCAAGCAGGATTTCCTAAGCAAGCATCTAGAATCCACCAGAATGACTACTAAGCTGATCCTAATCTGTAAAGAAGAAGAAGAAGACGCCATCACCAGGATGGCAATTGTATCATTCAGAGCTATCGGTTTCAGACCCGAGGCCATCGTCAGAGAAAATGAGAAAGCAGCAAGCGTGGACATGCTTTATATTCTAGCTACGATTAAACGGCATTTGTGCTTGGTACATGCTCACGCCATCTGCGCGCGTCCTTGTTGTTGTGGCGTGCGGCCTTGGCGCCGTGTCTTGCGTCTCTGGCGTGGCAGCGTGCCTGCCTGGACGGAAACTGGACCGCGCTTCTTGGTCGCGAGTATGGAGGGCAAAATGGCAGCGTGGTATATCCACATGCCTGTCGATAGAGTTGGAGTCTGACACCCAGGCCTCCAGTAGCTCTCTCCACATCTTATTAGCGGCTCGTGCCCGTAAAGTCGAGTTCGTGGACTTCCTTCAGAGCGGGGATCGCGATCTAAGACAGTGAGGTGCCTTTCCGCACTGTCTGTTTGTGCTCCTTTATGTAAGCATGCCCACGCTTGCTGCTTTCTCATTCTCTCTGACGATGGTCTCTGGTGTTAAGCCGAAAGCTCAGAATAATACAATTCTAGTGATGGTGTCTTATTTACAGCAGTCTCTTATTTACACAGTCTCTTGTTGCTACTGCTATCATCGCTGATCTTCAGCTAGGTAGTCTTGTCGATATTCATTTCAGTTGAATAATCTGCGTCCAAGAAGGCGTCCAGATTTCAGTTCAGTACGAAACTTAAGGTCGTGGTTTTTGGGTACATTTTGAGATCTCATTTTATTGACCTTCTTACTTTTAGTGCATTTGCTGTGCCGACGTTGCAGAGTTCGCCTTCGTATCCCAGATTTCTCACCGTAAGTCCCTTTACTAAAGCCCTGATGTCTGTCATAGGTGTTTTAAATTGGAATGTTTTTATTCTTTTTCATAAATCCTCCTCCTTCACCGCCGCTGTTTAATCTTAGTGTTGCATGCTACTCTTCACTTGCATAGCAGAATGTCTGTCGCGTTTACCCATTGAAACGTTCAATTTCACATAACTGCCTACTTATTTCAAAGTAGTAGGCATATTTTATGTTTTATAACCCGCTCCCAAATAGTCAATGAGCAGTCTCGAGTGTTAAACCACATTCTGAAACGTTTTTAACACGGAAAACACAGCTTGTGTCGATCGAAAAATCGAAACGCAAATGAAACTGCGCATATATTTCAAAAGTATTTGGAATTAAAAAAAGGTTTTTAAAACCCAAATGTCGACTATAAACTGTAAATAAAAAATACCCTTAACTACTAGCTATGTACTGAATGATGCGCTGTTTGGCATGGAGACGTTTAGCAAGAGATGTACAGCGTGTCGCATATTTGCAGGCACCTCGATTCGGTCATTTAAAAGAGGAAAGAAGGGGAGCAGGCGCGCCTGAACACCGCCAGGGCGTGTTTGACTGCGATTTTGCAGACGGGGTATCTCGAACCCCTTTACGATTATGCTCCGGCTGCAACGACCATCTTGGTATGACCTCTATCACGCTTGTATGTGTGTGGGACCCGAGACCACCTCATTGCATGCAGAATTTCGCACCAGGCCGTGTCTAGAAAGTGCAGACAAGGTCAGCCAGTATATTTTCACCGAAGCCTTTAACCATTATATTTAAAATTTACAGATACGTGGTCGTTTTAGACTGAAGAATACATAACATTACTGATGTATTATAAATGTTAAAAAGGTATGGAATTTGTGTAATAACACCTTCAACGCATTTGCACTATGAAATTTTCACCCCGGTCAAATTTAACGCAAACAAAACGATCTACTGAAACTGAAGGATTAGTATGCTTATAGTTATACAGTGGTCGCCGGCTATTAAGCCCATGGTTAATAAGCCCAGCCGCGTATTAAGCCCACATCAGCTTGGGACGGAATTTTGCGGAGCGAAATCCGCCGGCTAATAAGCCCAGTCGCCGGATACAAAGCCCAGTTTGCCGGCCGTGATTTGTTTTCATTTT
Organism: Ligula intestinalis; assembly: GCA_036362985.1. Lineage (NCBI taxonomy): Eukaryota > Metazoa > Platyhelminthes > Cestoda > Diphyllobothriidea > Diphyllobothriidae > Ligula > Ligula intestinalis. The sequence continues at coordinate 2,397,428 of JAYGXS010000005.1, forward strand.
TCAAGTTAAATTTGGCGACACCCTTTTCGGATGGCAGCAGACATGAGGGGCGAAAAGGACAAATTCCCAGCACGAGAAAGCCGCAGGCGCAAAAGGCTAACGCACCCGAACCGCAGCGCTGAGGACACACTCACACAAAAGGGGAACAACGCGTTCAGGCCCACGCTTAACGATGCCGACAGGCGTGACCCCAAAGCATACCAAGGTCGTCTGGCTAGCCTTCCTAGGTCTCGAAAACGCAAACAAACACCATTCCTTTCTTGTACATAACCAAGCTCTACACATAATACAGTATGCATGTAATGTTAAGTGCCTATCCTGCGTTTGCTAATCAAGAGCTAGGAATCTCCGGTTAATGCGCCCGCCGCTTGTTAAGCCCAATTTGGTCTGGGCCCGAGGTGGGCTTATTAGCCGGCGACTACTGCACCAGTAATTTGTTACATCCATCATCCACTGCGCCTGCAGGATACGTTGGGCACAGGGCTAGTGAGTGAGTGTGGGTGGGTGGTGTTGCGCTATTGATGTTCAGACGGACTGACAGATTGCAAAAAATGGGTCCTGTTTGCTCCTGCTCTCGCTCTCGTCAATGGCAGAATTAGAGATGAAATTCAACCCCAGTAAATGCACGCGAATAACAGATAGTACTTTACTGTCAGTTGTGCTAGTACATCAACTCTGTTACCTGTGTGTCCAGCGGCTTGTCTTCTGTGGTCGGTCTCATCTAGGCAGCAGTCTCTCGTCTAGGGCAACATAATGTCCCGTTCTGCTCCCAGCCTCGCTATTTACGGGGCAGTCGTCATTGCTCCTCATTGGCTCTTCATGAGTGGCCGTGCGCACGCTCGCTAACGCGCGCCTGTGCACCTGTCCCCAGCGTGACCTCACTGATAGCAGCAACCCGGCTCTGGGGCAGTCTCGCTTCGCGTGCCCTCTTTGTCTTGGTCTAACGTCCGCCCTGTGCAGGTCACGTGACTTGGCCCGTTCTGTAGGCCTGTTCGAGCGCCTTGTTCCGGTGTGACCTCGGGATGCCTATCTGTCAGGATGACGTGCTCGGTCATCCTGACACCTATTCACTACATGCCCGACCATCCGCCTTTCACGAAAGTCACTTTGAGATTTTTATGTGTGGTATCATATCTCCCGGTTAAACCTTAATCCATTCCCGACCTTTTTCTGCCTCGCTGTTGTCTGCTCAGGATCAACTGAACTTCCTGCGGATTGTTGGTTCCGGAGGCATGGAAACAGACTCGTTGTGGAGCAATGTCCGTTTGGATGGAGAGGCTCTGGTGAATTGTCTAGCGCCGCTTTCCGTTGGTGGCACCTACTAAGGGCTTGATGGCGGATGTTTTTCACCCCCCCCCCCCCCGCCCCTCTGTTAATCGCTCTTCATGGCTCTTTTTTCGACACCATCTTATCATTTTCGTGCGGATGTTTTGTCTACTTTTAGTATTGATCCTTTTGGCAAGTAAAAGCACCAGCTTCGAAAGAATTGTCTGTTTTTTTTCTTCTTGCGCATACACACAGAAAGAGAGATGTTTTATCCTGAAGGTAAATATCCAAAATGTTCAGCGAATAATTACTCCATTCACGGAGTAAAAGGACATAGAATACTCAACGTTTAAAGGTTCTCACGATATCCACAGTTGTTATATAGACAGGTTGGCTTTCAACTTCTCAGTTTCCTTTTATTCACACGTGAGGTAGCGTGCTATGACTGAGAGTATATGCCAATGTACGGCAAGACATATGACGGAAGCATGGGCGCATAGTGCTGGAAGACTTTGCAGCCCTTAGTCCAGAGTGGAGAGGGTGAGCGACCTCACTATGAGTGCGATCAGCAAATTTCTTGATCGTTTTATAGTGTCATTATTACAATATTAGCTAAAAAGGCTGGGAAACACCGCTGGCTGAAGCGAGAATTTAGAGGATATATTTAAGATTGTCCAGGTCTTTTTTAAGTTAAGCGGGGGAAAATAATTGGAGAGCAGTAAAGAAAGAGGGGGAGCATGCAGGCATCGATAAATCGCCAGAGTAAGGCTTTCGGTCTGCGATATAAACTCAAATGGCGGATATGATATAAAAGTTAACCGATTTTCATAAAAAGGCCTTCAACCTGAAGAGCAAATAAGAGGTTAGATGCCAGAGTAGCAAAAAGGTACCGGAAAGAGGGTACCTCATTGGGTAGAGAGTCAATGGATTCAGGACTGGGTGAGGGTCGCAGTCGTAAAGCACACTGGACTGACTTCTGGTCTTTAAGTAGAAGACCATTTACTGACGACCATGCTGAGATGTGGTCGAGGCCATCTTTGAGTACTTTGAGATGTGTTGGATTTGAGGCCAAAGTTGGCATCCCATTTACGTGTACAGATTGAGAGGAAGAAGCTGTGTCGAATACCGAGATCATAGTTTTACTTGTCTGAGCTATCGAACTCAATATCTCAGTCGATGGACTCCTGTAAGAGTTCGAAAGTTCCTACAAACAAAACTAGATCCCGGTTTTAGGCGCAGCTTCTTCCTCTCAATGCATCAGACTTTTGAAGGGATGGCCAACAATCGCTAGCCCTATCCACCTTGTGCCCAACGGCTACTCTACAAGGTTGGCGAATCTGGGATAAGGAGCAGTTTACTGAATTGGGTAGGAGATTTTCTCATAGGCCGATCGCAGTCTATGTGCGTCGGATTCGCAACATCCTCTTCAGTGCCAGTTGCGAGTGGAGTGCCTCAGGGCTCCGTTCTTCGGGCCGTTATTGTTCCTTATCTACGTCAACGACTGTAGGCATGGACTGGTCAGTAATGGAGTCTTGTTTGCAGATGATATTAAGCTATGGCAACCCATCAGTAACGCTTATGATGAACAAACGCTGCAAGAAGGACTTGACCGCCTAGGTGAATGGTCCAAAAAATGGTTAAGGCGGTTTGACTTTGCGAAGTGTGTTACATTGCGTTTCAAGGCGAAGAAAGTGAGCGCGACGGATGACTCGCATAACTACGTGCTCGATTGAAGGTGCCTGTCGAATGTCAACGAACAAAAAGATCTGGGAATCACTACTGTGCCATCCCTGAAGCCGTCTTTACAGTGTGGTAGGGCTGCCAAGAGGGCGAACAGGGTTCTCTTTGCCATTAAGCGAAGTTGTTTTCGATATAGATGAAGAACTATTCGGCAAAATATACGGAACATTTATTCGTTCACATCTGGAATATGGCGTTCAGGCGTGGTGACCATGGTTGCAATAAGATTGCCAGATGCTGGAAAGAATTCAACGAAGGGCAACGAAAATTGTGAAGAGCCTAAGGTATTCATCATACGAATGTAGATTAGAACCAATTAATGTTTTCCCTCTTGAGTATAGACGTAGCGAATCAGAGCTCACTCCTGTCAGTTATCGATTTTTTCTACACGCTTAAATTTTACGGCAAACTCATGTGCACACACTTCCTCTATCTGCTACTGCTCTGTGATAACGTCTCTGATGATGAATCCGCGACGGATGTCGAAACGTCAGGCGAATAAAAGTATTATCCCAGCGATCGAGTCGTCTTCTTCTCATTTACTTCCTGGGACTCGCATGTTCGCTTGTATTGGCAACTTCGGTAAATGTTCAGCTGACCGCATTGCTAACTGCCTTCTCGTGCGCCCAATGTATTCGTATCCGTAATTTCACGTAAACTTGCAAAGGGATGTTAATATGGCGTGCATAGGCAGAAAGGCTTTAGTTAATCTAACTGGAATAGCCGTTGTTGTGCTTATATACAGTCACTTAGAGTCGGTGTACGTTCTTTCAATAGTGCACCGATCCCTGCACTTGATCACCTTCGACATGTACTTCGGACGACAACCAAGCGTCTCCTGCGATCAAGGAAGACTACTGCAATACGGAGAAGGAAACCAGAGCTCTGTAAGCAGCTTGATAATGTGATTAAGCTCCCATACTTGTGGCGACGATCGGTAAACTCATTCCCTCTTACGTCTCCTCCTTCCCCCTTATGACCGACTGCTATCCTGTCCATTGTCCCGCATCCCCTCCCCTTTTAATCCCGCTTGATAGACTTTCATTGTAACATAAACTGTCTTGCTGTGATAACTACTTAGCTCCTCCTTCTTTACCCCTAACTATACACCCTCATCTAAGACTACTATCGTCCACTCTTCCAATCAATCAATCAAGTTTTTTTATTGGACAGTAAATATATCTTATTAATAGGCACTTACTATTTGCAGTTAAATAAGAGGTCAGTTAATTCTGCTTCTCCTGTGATCTTTGCCCTGTTCAAATTACTTCCATGAAAAACCATGTTTTTAAACAGAAATATGTGTCCCTACGGGATTTATCGCAAAGATGCCTGTATATCTGGGCTGGGGTCCTCATTCCCTTGTCCAACCAAATGGCGATCGCGGCTGAAGGTACCGAGGTTTCACTCCCCATTCAGTCGTAACAACATCGTTGCAAATATTTGTGGGTCTCAAATTTAAGCTTCGCGGCTCCATGAAGGAACCAGTTGGAACTGAATTGCTATTTGGAGTGGTGTCATTCAGGTTCTATCCACATTGCACAACAGGAGTGAAGCTCCAGCAGGGCTTGGACTGCCAATGAGAGGGCTATCTTCATTGTGAGTGAACGCTCGAGTGATGGAGATGCGAGCGCTATCAGCATTGGTCACATGCGTGTTCGCTGCCTGCTTAATTCGACTAATGCGGGGTGGCAGACCTTTTAGTCAGTATATTCGGACTTAATGACAGCGATCCTTCAAAACCTCCTATTTGACCTGAACATGTATGCACTAAAAGTAGTTCAAATGCAAAATATCTTACCGCTGGTATTTGTATGCAAAATGCATAAAACTAACAATGAAAATGTTCAAACGATAAGGTATTTGTGAACTGATACCGCAGAATACGTTCACTGCATTTGACCATTATCTTAACCTGAGTCAAAAATAACGCAAACAAAATGATAAGCAGGACTCTCTTAAGAGGCCATTTTTGCTTTTGACTCATGACTATGACCTACTTTCACCTTTTCAGTAACCGAATTTTCTTTTTTTATCGTTAACTTCCACCAATATTAAGTCGAATTTCCCTTTTTCATTAAATTCCACCTAGATAAGGTTAAATTTCCCTCAATTGGCATGACTATCCTGAGCAACAGGGGTTTAATCTGATGGATTCGATTCCATTTAGTACGTCTACACAAATATATTTTGTTGAACTTAACCTTTAGATCACTTCCACCACAATTAAATATTCATTAACACTCGCTAACTAAGAATTAAATTGTTGACCACAAAAGGCGTTAGACAGTTGGGCGGGGCCTTACAAGACCATTTTACCAAACTATCCTTTGGAGTAAAGGTAGTTTCTTGCCGGAGAGACACGAGTCCGAAACTTAGGTGGGGCGACAATTTCCGCTGTTAAACTGTAGTTGGGGTATCATAACCTAATGATGCCTACTGAGCCAGAAAGGGCCTTTGTGGATGTCCCTTGTTTTTATCGGTAATACATTGTTAGGTTGTCCTATGGTTATAGTTATCTCAGTAACGGGTCTCATTGATTGCAGTAATCACTTAGGTAAGATTTTGGAAGTTTCGGTTGACCAATAATCATCTAGGCGTCTCTTGTGGTGATTGAATGCACGACATTGGTTAGTAAAGAGTTCTGTTGAAGAAGGTCTCTCTGTGAGGGACACGAGGAGCGTTGATTAATGTGGCACGATTCCGTTTTTTAAGTTGGCAATCATGTCTTCGGTCATTGAATGATTGTGTAAGCCGTTGCCAGACCCGCCAGGCACCTACAAAAGGCCGTAACAGCGAAAGAAGAGCAGAATCGGTCTACTAAACGCCAACTAGTTGACTAAGTCATTTGAATTTCTGTTCAAGTTCGTGCACTTTTCAAGGGCTTCAACATGTTGTTCATGTCACAAATATGTACCGGCGAGCAGTTCCTCTTTTTGGTAAAAGACTGGTCTCGGACTCGCTGCAGCAAGCGAAAATCTCAGTGTCTCGTAACATTACGTGGCAGGGGCGAGTTTTAGAAGAATGAGCACAAACGAAGCTCTCAGATTTATACATTACTCGCTTCAGTTTTTCGCCTTAAAATTTGTCCGCCTTTGTGCGTCCTACGTTTCGTTTTAAGTTGTTATGATTATTGACTATTGAAACATTGTTTTCCCGAACGAAAATTGAACAAAGCGAAGGTCATGAGTTGAGCAGGATTTATTGACGTCATGCAATTTCGTAACATCTAATTCATCAGCAAATGGCCAATGCCTGTTAATATAGCAAATTAACTGTCCAATTAGAAGGGTGAAGGTTAATAGGTAAATGGGATGGAAAACGTAAGTCAAAAATGTAGGTGCATAGTGAGGGATGGAGTAGGGGGCAGGTAATTATGAATTGAGGCAAAGGTTCGCATAGATTCGCAGAAGAAAACCAGAACTCTGTAAGCAAGTGGATCATGTGATCAACCTCGCATTGCCGTGGTAACGATCGGTCAACCCAGGCCCTCTCACGCCTTCTCCCTCAATACCCCACCCCTTAATTATACTTCACAGGCTTTCACTGTTACCTGAACCGCCTTGCTGTGATAATTACCTGCCCGCTTCTCTACCCTTCACTATGCACCCACATTTTGACTTACGTTTCTCACCCATTTTGAACAGTTAATTTACTATATTAACAGGCATTGACCGTTTGCAGATGCATTAGAGGCCACGAAATTGTATGACGTCAATACATTCTGCTGCACTCGTGATCGTTGCCTTGTTCAAAGTATTGATTAGCCTGCGTTTCGTTGCGCACAAAACTCAAATACTGCAAGTACTGTCCTCTCCATGTGTTCTTATGGCAGACAGTTCGTGCAATGTAAACAACTGGAGCATGTGGTGAACCTAACTCTGTCGTGGTAACACCGGCTGCCTGTTTACATATTTCCCTACCCATCTTTTTGCCTTAGTCGTTTTTCCCTAGTTCTTGCTGCCCACAGCGTTTTAACTTTCTCACTTTATTGATTGCCTCTTGGCCATTTCCTGTGACCTTGCTGTTTTGTATTGATTTGTCTGTATGAATTCAATTTTGCAGTTTCTCTAAAGTTACGCAACGAGAGGAAGCAACTGATGAGTACTCTCAAAATTAATGGATCTGATTTATTTTTCTGTTTGCACAATCTTCAAAACTACGCTAGGGAAGAGAAGCTTTAAACTTCTGATACTATGATTTTGTTGTTTTGCGTCTATACCTTGTCTGTACGAATGCAATTGTTGTATTCCCTCACATCTTCCTCTTGTTATGCAACGAGAGGCAGCAGCAACTGACAAGCACTTGCGAAATCTATTGGTTCCATTAAATTATGCAGGCCTTGCATGCTTTCAACTTGCAGAAGGGAACATTTTAAAAGGCAGTGCCCATGAAAATCGATTAGTTTTTTTGTCGCGGGTTAATCGATTGTGCTGCCAGAAATCAACCTGCCGCCTGTCATGCGTGTTATTAGGGCGTTTTTCTGCCTCCTCGAACTGAGCGTTTTGGCCCAAAAGCATGTGCAAGATTGCAAACGGTTGTCCAGTTGGGGTCCTTGGCGGTGCCCCGGTGAGGAAATAAACTGTTCAGGGGAACTGGCCGTGCGCTACAAGTGTCCGGAGGGGGACTGTGTTGAAGGCAGCCAGTGTACCTCGCTTCCTGGATTTCGGGTAACAGTTTTGCTCGCAAATTGTTTTTTCTTAAGTGGAAGTTTTTTTAATGGATTTAAACGAAGAGGTCTGATTATATCCTGTGTGTTACTTCCAACTTTATTTTATGCATTCTTTAATGGAAAAATAGAAAGAAAAGCGGCAAAAATTACCCTCAGCATGTATTTGCCATACGAATAGCTACTTGTAATAACGTATCATTTATATAAGATGTGAAATTGCACTTCTGGCCTATAAGCTGGAGATCGATGTCAGATCTTCTTCTCGTAGAATTCCACAGGACAATATTTCAAAAGAAGTTGCATTTTGCCTTAATCAGGCCCAGCATGCCAGCATACTTTATGTGCTATGGCTCTTTAAAGTCGGTGTAGTTTGTGGGATACGATGTGGTCCAACCGGATAATAGACGAGAGAACGTATCCCAAAATTTTATAAGTTAGTGGATAGTATAAGGCGTGGAAGGCCATAGTGTCAGGGAGAATTTACCAAGGTAGGAACAAGCGTAGTATGGAAGCAATAAGAAAGTGACTTCCAGACGAGTACAGGCCAGCCATGAATGAGCCGGAGTCCAGAGAGTCTGCAACCGAACAGTGAGTCCTCGGCTCTGGAAGTGAATGAGCGTAAACAAATCGTCCGCATCTCGGGCACTAGTCTCACCTTGAGAAGTGGTTGGCTAGTGAGACCAGACCGCCTTGAGAAAGCCAGACAGGAGTGACCCTGAACGGAGGCCTTGACTATGCTGTCTTACGGAGGCGTGGTGGTCACGCCAGACATGACCTAGTCCGCGCGTCGTCCGAAGAAAGCATGACTAAGAAAGGGGGTCGCTACAATACTCCCCCTCCCAGGGGAACGGAGTTCAAAAAACGTTAATGGGAGGAAAATGTGGGTATGTTAAGGGTAGGGTACAAATTGGTAACGGTCTCAAAAATTCGTACCAAATAGGATCAATGTAGAAAAATTGAGTATAAATAGTAATATAGGTAAGTTGTGGATATATAAGTGAATAAGGGGGGTTTACCACGTAATGAAAGGGTGTTCATCGACCATGTAATATCGACAATATATTCCAGTGAATCGGCAGGTTGATAGGAGGAGAGTATAGCTCGTCAACGAAAGCCAGTAAGTCAGCGCGTTGTTGGGAGAAAAGAATGTCCTTGAATAATCCCGTCACCATTACCAGTGAGTCGGCAAATAGGTATGAGGGAAGGACATCCTGTCAACGTATTCCTGTGAGTCGGAACGTTGATAGGAGTAAGTGAGTGTTGGAATTGTTAGCAGGTAAACGGAGTTGAATGCGCGATGAAGATAATCGGGTCACCATTGAGATAGAGAGGCGCCGGCGTCGACAGTGTTGAGTAAAGTGGAGTGAATTGAACGTCGGAGTCGTTTTTGTAGGGTAGAGAAACGTCGGAGTCGAGTGTTGAATATAGAAGCGTCGGGGTCAACAATGTGGGATACGATGTGGTCCAGCTAGATAATAGACGAGAAAACGTATCCCAATATGTATAAGCTAGTTGAATAGGATAAGGCGTGGAAGGCCATAGTGTCAGGGAGAATTTACCAAGGTAGGAACAAGCGTAGTATGGAAGCAATAAGAAAGTGACTTCCAGACGAGTACAGGCCAGCCATGAATGAGCCGGAGTCCAGAGAGTCTGCAACCGAACAGTGAGTCCTCGGCTCTGGAAGTGAATGAGCGTAAACAAATCGTCCGCATCTCGGGCACTAGTCTCACCTTGAGAAGTGGTTGGCTAGTGAGACCAGACCGCCTTGAGAAAGCCAGACAGGAGTGACCCTGAACGGAGGCCTTGACTATGCTGTCTTACGGAGGCGTGGTGGTCACGCCAGACATGACCTAGTCCGCGCGTCGTCCGAAGAAAGCATGACTAAGAAAGGGGGTCGCTACAAGTTCACCAGAATGATGTCTAAGACTTGTTTACGATTACCAATGACTAAGGATTCCCGACGAAAGCCAAAACGTCAGGACAATAAAACTCTTGTTCCAATGATCGTTTCTTCTTCTTCTGAACTGCTTCCAGGAACTCGGATATCCTCTTCTATTGGTAGAGAAATGTGCCATTTTCCTTACATAGCCTGCATTTTACAAACCTCGAATGCACGTCTAACGGCAGGTTGGGTTCCAAATTATTTGCCTATTAAAATCCTTTTAAAAACCATTAGAAACCCTTTTTCGACTGCAAAATTTAAAGAAAATGTAATTTTTTATCCCAAGAGTGCGAGAAAGAGGATTTTAGTATACGTTTTCTAAGAAATATGCTTGCGTATTTAAGAGCATCAAAAGGTAACGGGAAAAGAATTATATTAGTTAGCGAATAATTTTTATAGGGTGTGGTTTCAGAAGCTGCCGAAAGAGGCCCGTTCAAAAGCCGGCATGTGGACGTGCTTGACGTATCTTGCGAGCGTGCTGTGGGATAATTTATATTACAACATTAGATAAGTATTTTTTTCAAAATTTCAACAATTTTTAACGAAGAAAGAGGACTGAACACCAAAACGATTTGTTTGTTATTCTGAGCTTTTAGTCTACTTCAAGAAGCCATTGTCAGGCTAATCGGCGTCCTACACTAAACATATATTGATTTTCTATGCGTTCAAACTTTTGTTTTGTACACACACATTAACTATCCCATCAGTTATTGCTGCTTCCTATCTCTGACAATGGACTCTTTTAGGAGTCAGATAGCTCAGAATAACAAACTAATCGGTCCGTTGTTCGACCCTCTTTCTTCTTTACCGACGTAAATACCTGGAACGTGGACGTTCTCTTTCATTTGTCAACCATGTGTTTGAATCGTAAATGCATTGCAGAATTTCAGTTGACATTCCATGAACTATAATTCTTCTATACAGTCACACATATATTGGCAGCAACATTGCCCTGTTGTTCCCCCAGATGATGAAAAATTGCAAGGAAGTTCTCGAAGCGGGTCTCTGTACGCCCACTTGGAGCACCTGGACATCGTGGTCTAGCTGTTCCGCAGCCTGTGGCTCTGCGGAGCGGACCCGGTTTCGTGCCTGTGTCGGCGCCTGGAAGGCCAGCAGTGATGGGGCACCACCCGGCACCTGTGCGGACCCCAGAGAAGCGTCCAAGGGCATGGAACGTCGTGACTGCCCCATGCGACGGCTCTGTCCCCGAATCGCCGGCGGCTGGGGCGAATGGGGTCCCTACTCCAACTGCAGTGCCATCTGCGGCAAGGGTCACCGTCAGCGTATTCGGCTCTGCAATCGACCCCCACCCCAGGGCGGTGGGGTCCCCTGTCAGGGTATCGACACACAGCGGGTAAGGATCAGGTGCAATGTGCCTTTTTAGGCAGCTCTGTCGTGGTTTTCTGTATTTGTCAGTTTATTTGAAGTAAATGAAAGAAGTTCTTGAGAATTCCATCGAAAGGGTACAGAAATGCATAAAAAGCAGTGAATATGCACCTGGTGTTACAGGTCACTTTTCTATGCAAAAAATGCTCCAAAGTATCAGTATCATTTATTGAGCGAAAAATAGGCGATTGCCTTTGAACTCCCTTTTGGCAACAAGATGGTAGGTAATATATAGATACACAGTAAATGTAGAAAGTACGTCAGCGGCATGACAACATCACAGGTAGTCCAAATAGTAAAGAAACATGACTACTTGTTAGTCACGAGTAGTATAGTGTAATTTAATGCAATGGCCTTGTACATGGCTGAGTCTGGGGTGGTCCAAATAGTAATAAAGCGTAACTACTCGTTAATCAATAGTAGTATTATATAATGCTGTGTAAATTAATGTCATTTTACATTGCTGTTTGTCTGAATGTGATTTGATGCTTGCCCAGCCTGCTCTTAAGTGTATTAACACTGGTGGAAAGGACAACTTCTTCGGGAAGGGCGTTCCACGGTGCAAATACTCTGTTGCTGAAGAAGAATTTCCTTCCGTCGATTTTCGCTTTGCCGGGGCGTAATTTATGGGGATGCCCGCGCAAAGTTGGACTATTAGCCTGGATAAAAAATCATCGGGGACGAAGCAACAATCCAGGTTATTCATGATACGGAAGGTAGAGTTGAGGTCCCCTCTAAGTTGCCCGTAGGAGAGGGGAAATAGTGTTAAGGAAATATGAATGCGACGATGCCCATGCAAGCATTCAGGAAATCAAGTTAGGCGAACGAACGTTTTCGATTAACTCATCATTAGACAATATAAGGGAGGATAGAGTTAACGAATTTTTTGAGCAAACCAATCAGTTGTAATAAGGGGGAAACGGAGGAGAGTGGGATCACAGGGGTCAGATTTTAGTCGTAATTGGGGACCAGAGAAGGGGAGTGAGAGACAGGAGGGGAAGGGTGTGACCATAAGTACTCGCCTCGAGTTTTGTTGGGAGGTGTGGGGACGCAGGGTTTCATTGTCGTGTGACGGCGTTGGTGGTCTGGGAACGCTTGATGCCACAGACTCGTCGCTGTTTCCTGGCGTGGTACGATGCGTGGGGACGGATGTTAAAATTCCCTTCGGTCACGGGAGCCTTAAGGCTGCTAAAAACGCTTTCTCTGCACATAAAAATGGATTAATGGGGCGTATTGCTTGGGCCTCTGCCGTCGCAAGTATCCGCTGACGCAGAAACTTTGAATGTTTAGCCGGCACTTTGTAGGCGACGCTAAACGCTTGATTGATGTCTACCCAATGACCGCTGTCTATCAAGTGAGCCAGAATTGCGCTTGATATTGACTTTAATTTGTCTCTGTTTAGCCATGCACGGAGGTGCTCTCGCATGCGTTTCGATAGCTGCTTAGTGTTTCGACCAATGGAACCTGCCCCACAGGAGCTCGTTAAGTTTACAATACACATTGAAGAGTCTGGAACGGCAGTCTATCCTTGTCTTGCTGGGTTTGTGAGGCAGCGGACTAGGCCTCGTTTCTGACTAAGTGGCACTACCGATTGGTTTGCTTAAACCTTTCGTTCACTTTACCCTCCCTTATATTACTGTATTGCCTGATGAGGAATTAATCGAAAACGGTCGTTCGTCTAACTTGATGTACTGAAATACGAATGATTAAAAAGATGAGGTGGTTGCGAAGTAGCAGCGTAAGACACATTTATTGCATGTCCATCATGAAATGTTCACAAGAACCAAATTTGGTTTCGATAAAACGGTCTCTTGAAATCAAGTAAGTAGCATATTTTTAATCAGCAATATTATCTGTGAATATTTCTGAATAAAAGATGGGTGCGCGCACACCGATCGACTGCCTTTCAAAAACAAGCAAGCTCTGTGTGGATGGTAAAATTGCTGAACAGTCAATCGGCCGAAATCGGCTAAGTTTAAGTTGCGGAGAGTAGGGATGGCAGAAGATGCGAGAAGGATAATAAGGTCATTTCGGACTTCTTCTGCCTTCATGAAGCAAATTGATTAGGTTCTTGTGACCCATCTGCAGATGCAATGCCAGAGTTTGGCAAACCACGGCCCGGCTGCCTGGTAGGCGCTGGGACTTTCTCTCGGTACTGTATCCCAGTTGATGCATGTGTCCGCACTCCCACTGGGTTTCGGGCCCTACCTCAGATGTCCCAACAGCTAGGCGGTCGCCAGACGGTGGGGGAGAGAGTGAGTTCAACTCTCAGCGCTGCTCTTCACGCTATACTATATATAAATGCAGTGACAATGCCGAAAATTCGCTTCCCGGGTGGTAGATCAGAAGAAAGAGGAGCGTTCACCGGGAGAGGTTTATTATAAGCCTGACGTTTCGGGTAGTGGTCTCGTCTACCCATCCTCAGAGAATGGGTACTCTGACTCAAAGACCTCGTCTTTATGCCGTCCCTTCTTTCGTGTACCTGCTCGACCAATCACGTTTGAGCCACTCTGTGTGCCTTTGGCTGCGTCCTAAGTCTTCTCGTCACCTGGTCTCCAGCCAGTCACCGTGTTGCCCTCTTGTATGTTCATCCCGTGGCCGTTTGTGACACCATGACTGGTGCTCGGAACAAGCACGTTGGCCGCGGCCGCGACGAAGGGTGGCTGACCATGTGGCTGACCACGTGGTGGCTGACCGCGGCGGAATACTCACGTTGGCCGCGACTGCGGCGGCGGTAGCGGAAGCGGCGGCTGACTGCGTGGTACTGCCGCATACGCTGGTGTCAGGCCCCCGTGTGTTCATTCCGTCGCCTCCCGTGGTGTCTCGAGTGGTTTCCGGAATGCCCACGCTGACCGTGATGTTGTCTACCCGCATGTTAACCTCAAGTGCGTCGGCGTTGGCCTCGTGAGCGCTTGGTCCATCGTCCTCCGTCAGGCCCGGGCTTGTTTCTTGCCCGCGTTGTTGGACGTCACGTCCATCCCCGAATATGAAGGTCCTAAAACAACATATGGGGGGCGGTAAATTTATGTGACGGTTGACTGAACAGTCGGTCGACATCCAGGCCTCTTTAATCTGCCTTGACGTGTGAGCATCACCTCGGCCCACAATTTCAACCACGTCAAAGTTGAAGTCGTGTCCCATCGCTGCAGCATGGGTGGCTACCTCCAACTTTGAGTCCAACATCCTCACGGCCCACTTATGCTCATGCATTCGCATTTGAAGTTGTCGACCGGTTTCTCCAAAATAATTGCACGTCCCACAGCTGCACTGAATTCGATATACAACGCCTGACTTCTCCTGTTTAGGTTTAGGGTCTTTTGGTCGCATTACCTGTTGTCGGAAGGTGCATGTAGGCTTGTAGGCAACCCCTAGTCCAAGAGGCGCGAGAGATCTAGCCACAACTTCGAAAACGCCTTTCATGTACGGTATGCTCCGCGACGACTTTGATAAACAGGGTCCCTTGGTTCGCGGTTTGGGTGCCATTCGAGCCCGTTCAACAAAAGCTCGTGGATAGCCATTTGCTCTGAACAGTTTTCGGAGGAGCTTTGTCTCGTCACGTTTGGCATCTGGCGTGCTGCAGTGGGTTTCTACCCATAGGCATAGCGTGCGTATACAACTGCGCTTGTGTTGTAGCGGAGGATTACTATTGTAACTCACCATTTGTGACGTGTTTGTTGATTTACGATAGACAAACTTCGCTAGTTTGCCATCCACTTGGCGGCATACGAGAACGTCTAGGAACGGAAGTCGGCCCTCCATCTCTTCTTCCATCGTTAATTGTAGGTCAGGAAAAATTGAGTTCAGTTTTTCCTTGCAGTGGTTGATTTGACTCTGGTTGATGACAACGAAAGAACCGTCAACGAAGCGTGCCCAAAACTTTGGCTACTACTCTTCAAACAACCGTCTCTCAAGTTTTTGTAGTAAGATCTCAGCAATTACCCCGGAGATTGGGGACCCTATTGGAGTGCCCTTGAGTGCCAAACGTGACGAGACAAAGCTCCTCCGTTTGCGAGTGCATGCTTGTGCCCGCTAGTAGTCGGGTATCCTATTTCCGTATCGCACTGGTTTTTACGCATTTGTGCGCAATAAACGTCTGCGGAATGAACTATATTTTTGAGATATTCGTTAGAGAAATGAAAGGCGCAAGGGCTTCAGAGAGGTTATATGTCAAGGCGGTAAGCAGCTACCTGGATATCTTGATCGAAATAATGATCGCAATGGTATATGCATATACAGTATTTTGTGTTTACGATCAGGCGTTTTAATTTTTTTATATTTGTTTATGTCTGTCATCATGAATGGATTATCACCAAATATGTCACCTCGTTTGGTGTATTGACTAGTCAAACATGATCAAATTCTACATTTAATGACCGGGCATTGGTATTATATTTTGAATTTAGTTTTAAAGGCTCTCACAAGTCATTTTGAACATTTACAAATGTTAAAAAAACTTTTTTTCCTGTTTAAATTCTGAAAAGTCGAGCATCCGTACGAATACGCATGCATGAGTTCTTACGTTCACTAACTCTTGAAATCCAAGGATTTTTAGAAGCAACTCCCTGTTACCCAAACGCAACCGAAGCTGCGGCCTCAAAAGTCTTATAACAATAAACTAATCGTCGTTCTTCTCTATAGGGCATGTTGTGATTTATGAAGGAATATAGCGTTTGATAGAAATACAAGCTTATTTTAGCATTTTGAAAAGTTCCGAAAAAGTGGAAGTTGGGCGTACTAGGTTAATATAAGTTCTACTCGTAGAGGATTCCTTTTTTACAAACCACTGAGTAAATATAGCAGGAAACGTAAAATTACGTCGGAAAATAATCCTTTGTAAAGTTTATATATATATGCTCTTATATTGCGCGGAATGTAATCTACGGATGTTACCGAACAGCCCAAATTTCAAGTATATGTTCCATTACGTTTTCACGAGAATTTATAGTTTTTCTTTTGTTTATGCATTGCCTGAGTTTCGTTGGACTAAAGCAACTACAACTACGCTTGACTTGTCCCATTTGGAGATTACAGGAGTAAGATATTTCGTAAGTTCACATGCGGACATGCCGGTCAGTGAATAATAAATTGACATTTGATTGTCATCTGTGATTATGAACTTACCATTTTTGTACACTAAGATTAATTGCCTTTCGTCAAATATTTTTGAAATTGTTTTTGGATTTCGATCACGAAGAGGCTCAGATCTTCCATGAGATTCTAATTATGACTTAAAATTTTCCCTGGCTTCAGTCAATTGGCCATAAATAATGATTATATTCTGTGCTCATTAAAACCTACAAAATGAGATATATCTTAAAGGCTTCTACGTAGATAATCAGCTTTGAATCAATTTTTCCTATGCAGCTCTCTTTGTATGTCATGGTTTCAGAACCAGTCAATCATGTGAACTCATTGTCGAGAAAAACAAACGTCCACTACAAAAGTCGCGAATGAATATGCTTAAGATAGATTTAAAAAAATTATATCATAAGTAAGCTCTTGAAAAAAGTTTTACTTATATATTTTGGCGTCTAATGTCTGCGTATTTTAATTTTCTTGATGATAAAGTCAAGGTCAGAATGTGCAATTTTGGCCAGCGGATTGATTGCCTAACAATTAGGGATATCTCTTCTGTAATAAATCAAAGAGCTACTTGTTTTATCTAAAGTGGAACAGTTTTCAGCATATTTGGTTACTTATAGACTTAGTTCTACAATTACAAATACAAAGTAGTGGCAATAATATCAACGGCGATTTTTGAAAAAAACTGTTTCACAATGTCCCGTGACAACTCTAACAAGGGTTTGTTATGTTAACTGTCTCCAACTTCATATTGACTGCACAATTAATTCGGTTGCCAGATACTGATAAAGTTCTCAAACGCATTCCTTGCCTGTAACCCCTCAAATATAAAATATGAATTTAATATAGAGTATACCATAGAACAACCTGAAAAGTTTATTACTCAATTTTATTGCACAAAAATTGGCAGATTTTCAAAATGTATTTTTTTAAGACTTATTTTGCTCTTCTTTTCCCAAAATTAATGCGCTATCTTCTAAGTACACTAACCTCAATTTCATGGACGCAAAACAAACTGTTCCGTTTTGTGAACAGTTATAATTAAAAAGTTTATGCTCTTCATGAATTTTCTTTTATAGTGCAGCGTGCACACACAATAAAGTCTTTTGTGAAGCGTTTAGTAGTGTAGGAAATTCCACGGATATCAACAAACGCTTGATTTCGCCCATTTTTGCCTATACTTTCTCCCAATATTCTGATGTGAACGGAATTAACTTCCAGTAAACATCATTTTGCGCCTCAAGTTAACCCAATGAACTAAATAAACAACATCAAGTGTGCGTCAAATCCTCCAATCCTCAACCTTGCATCAGATATGTAATCTCTTGTACATATCGACAGCTCGACCGTCACTCTCGACAATGTCCACCACGAGTCGCAGCAAGAAAGCATCCTTAGCAATCATCTAGAATACATCAGAATGACTGCCAGGTTCATTTAATTGTTAGGGTTTGACTTCCGTCGAGGCTGCGAATTTTCCACAATTGTGTCAACTGAATTAAGCAACCCTGCCAATCCCCCCTAACAATTAAGTTAGCCTAGCAATAATCCTGGTGGATTATAGATGATTGCTTAGGATGGTTTCGGAATGTTAGATTCCACACAATCAGTATTTTCGACGGGTAAAATCGACCAAAGTACGTTTACATTCCTAATTGGGTCAACTGAATTAGTTATCATGAATAGAAGCAAAAATGCGTGCTCTAGGTTCTTGTTGTAAAGACGATGAAGAAGAGGAGGCGATCTCTGGAACGGCAATATTTTGTTCTGAGCTTTCGGCCCCTCACGAGAAGCTATTATCAGAGAAAATGAGAAAGCACGGATAATGGCACACGGATATTGGCACGCGCCGATCATAAGATGGAGCGAGAGCTACTGAAGACCTGGGTATCAGACTCCAACTCCATCAACAGGTATGTGGATATACCACGGCCCAGTTCCTGTCCAAGCCCACAGGCTGCCACGTCAAGATCACACGCCATAACTCCAGGGACGTGCGCAGGGGAGACACGATAAGATGGCGTGAGCATGGACCAATCACAAGTGCTACCCCCTTCCCACCCCCATTTACGCGAAGTTAACGTTCGCTGCTTTCTCATTTTCTCTGATGATGACTTCTCGTGTGTAGCCGAAAGCTCAGAACTAAAAAATATTCGTTCCGGAAATCGCGTCTTCCACCCCATTACATCTATAACTAATTCAAAGGAATTAGTTATAGATGTAATGGGGTGGATATTGGGTTTTAATAGATGTTTCGGCTGCATTTCATGCAAGTTGGTATTTTGTTGTTTCCGCAATAAGTAAAAAATAAAAAGAATCCGAATAGCCATACAATAATAATGAAAAAAGATTTAAACTGTAAATACAAGGATGAGATCAATCTACAATCATAAAAAGTAGCCAGTAAACGAACAACAGACGTTCCGCATTCGCCTCTAGCTAGGTCATCCAAATTTTAGCACGGGGAAGTATTTTCCTGCTTCTATCCTTAAATCAGCTCTAGCGTAGACGCACACTGTTGTCTCAATCTTAACCACTACCCCAAACCCTAGGGCCACAGTTAACAGTCGTAACCCTAAACTTAACTCCACCCGTAGGTATGACCCCATTTCCCCGGCAGTTTGAGCAGTTTTTATTCCCCTGCCTGTCTAGGAGGCGGCCATTTAAGTCATCCTTAACGATTGTAAACTTTCCTTGCTTCTTCTGACAAACATGGTGTTTGCATATATATATATATATATATATACATATATATATATATATATACATATGCGAGTTCCAGGAAGCAGTTCACAAAAAGAAGAAGACACGACCACTGGAGCAAGAGCTTTATTTTCCTGATGTTTCGGATTTCTTCGGGAATCCTCTATCATAGGCAATGGTAGCATAGTTTGAGCCATGCGCAGATAGGGGAGAAGCATGCACAGGTCGCGCTTTATTTATAGTTCATAGTGGTCGTCCATTTGCGTACTATAATTATCTACTTCTGTGGCCACCGTTTGGGTCTTAATTAGTGCAGTGATGGCTTGACACTTCGCGTTGGGCTCATTAATAGCTGCAATTTCTTTGTTCATGTTGGATGCGAGCTTGGTAATTGCGCGGCAATTATTATTGCTGTCGTCAGAGTTGTTGTTGCTGGGCCTTCTCCCTCACCGCCACTGCATGCTTGGCCATTCGCATTCGGAGTAATCTCCCGATTTCTCTGACGTAGTTGCTTTGTCCACAACTGCACCAGATCTTCTAAACATGGTTTCAATAAAGAGATTCTTCGGGAATCAGGAACAATCTTTACTGTAAATTTTCGACACTGGCACACCAAATCCTCTTCGGACGCTAGGGAATTGTGTGAAGAACAGCCCACATTTTTAAACGTGTCAACAAATCGATAATGCTGTGTCATCCGTGGTCAATAGTATGTTGTAGTGGTTGGTCTTTTTCTAGTCTTTTCTTAGATTGGTGTACATCGAATCCAACTCAACGTGCCTCTTGATGCACGAATCATCGCGGTTTATGACTTCTAAAAACTCGCAAGAGCCAACAATGCAAGTTTTGTCCCATGCAAATTGGTGTCCAGTTTCTAATGTGTGCATGGCGACCTCGGATAAGTGATGACGCCTTTTTCATATTTGTGTAAGCGTGTGGAGGCCGATCGTCCTGGCTGTCCACAATAAACTGCATTGCAGCCACTACAAGGGATTTTGTAAATGACCTCTTTTCTATCCAAGTAGCTAACCCTATCCTTAGGGTGTACATGCTGATATCGCAGAGTATTCGTTGGTTTGTGTGCCTTTTGGATTCGATACTTCCTTAGATGTCCTTCAACGAGTTTAGACACGAAAATTTACAGTAAAGTTTGTTCCTGTTCCCCGAAGAATCTATTCCATCAAATAATATTTCTCAGGATGCCTATTTTCAAAAAACATGGTTCTAATCGCCCCCTTCTCCACGCCAGGTAATATGCGACGCCGGGGTCGCCTGTCCTCAGGATGGACAATGGTGTCCCTGGGCACCGACGGTTGAACGCTGCTCACAGCCCTGTGGAGACAGTGGTATGGGTTTGCGCCTTCGTCGATGTGCCTGTCCGGAACCCGCATTCGGAGGCAGTCCTTGTAGACCCCCACCGGGAGCAAAAGACCGGGCCCGTCTGGCACGCCAGCAATTGGCCGCCACGTCCGACAAGACTGAAGCAGATGAAGAGGCGGCCGCGATTCCGCATCCGGCTGCAATAGCTGCCATTGAGGACGGCTCCGGGCGTTGGGACCCCTGCAACCGCCAGCCCTGCCCCTATTTGAAAAAACTGACTCTAGAGGAGGAGGAGCTGATTCAGGCGGACTTGAGATTGCAGCGACCGGAAGCCACCTGGGCCTGGTCGGGCGAGACGCCGGCACATCGTTTTGACCCTGTGGGCTTGCACTGCCCGGGCAGCCTCCCGTCTCGGGGGCAGATATTCGAGAAGAAACACCGTTTTCCACGAGCTAAACCCTACTGGACCAGGTCCATCGGTCTGTCACCGCTGCAGCGGCACAATTTCCCTGGTGCGCCGCTGGTTGATTCGCGTCGACTACAGGTCATCTACGATCGCCTTATCCTGCGAAATTTGGACGTTCAAGACGAGGGTGTCTATCGATTTGGTTATGAGTACGAGCCGGAAAATTTTGCCACCATCTGCTACTTTGCCGTCTTTCTGAATGACAAATCTGTGGTGAGTATCCTTCCTGATAGTAGTTCGACAATCAATTTCTCTGAAATCCACTATATGTTCCAAAGCCGGTGGAGGCAGGGAAGGTGGCTGAAGATATGTGTAAATTTGAAGTGATTTGAAAACTTGACTTGGCATACATATGTCTGCAGCAACTCTGTTCCAGGCCAATACACTTGCGGGGACATTTAAAATCGTTCCGTTGGACAAAGTTTATAAGTGTACTTTGATTACAACTCATCGTTTTCACGCCGCCCGCGTGATAAGATGGGCATGTAGAGGGATGGGAGTAAATTGCGTTGAGTTGTGGACATTGGCCAGGGGTCAGGTACGTGGAGTGATAATTGCTGTTATTTGCACGAAGCAAACGACTGTCATTAGGGAGTGGGGCCAAATGCGATCGCCATCTCGCGTCGGGAATCGGCCACTGAAGTGAAAGGCATTGTGTGAGTGTCTTCTGACAACACAGCACTAGATTCGCTAGCTCTATAGCCACTGCTTCGGCTGTTGCAAGCACCCGTTGGATAAGGACCCTGGAGAATTTAGCTGGCGTCCGGTGGACAACCTGAAAGGCTTTGTTAGTATCGACTTGATGATTCGTATCAACAAGATGTGTGAGAATAGAATTCAAGATCGATCCAGTTGCACTTATATTTAACCGGGCCGGCTCACGTGCTTTCTTGTCCAAACGCCTCCTTGCTCGGCCGATGTATCCTGCTCCACAGGAGCTAGTGAAAGAGTAAATACACATGGGTGTGGCCTTCAACGGGCGAAGGGCTTTACCTCACAGTCGTGGGAGGGGAGAGTTCGTGAAGAACCTGGGTAAGTTCACCGTGGGGGGGGGGGAAAGCGCTTGCGCTCGCAGTCTTCAAGCGTCATCTGACCAGCTCGCTTGTTGCATCGCCTAAGAAAGGCCGACTTATGAACATGTTGTTCTTTTCTGTGGTTAAGGTAGCAGACTTTTTGGTGCGTTCGCCAATATCCTTGATTTTTAGATGACACAACTCTCTACCGCACTACCTACCCTCATCGCCTGCAGCAAAAACTACCTGTCAAGACGAAGGCAAGAAGACCGAGACTGAAGGGAATCGAGCGTTAGTCGCTTTCTTCAATGCAGGCCAGAACATCGATCGTGATTTAGGTTTGAGTAGGGACTGTACATGGGCGTAGGAAATCGGTACTTAGTATACAGTCCCAACCTATATCGGACAGAAGTATACGTAGAGGAATGTTAATAGATAGTAGCTCAAGTTCCACCATGTCTTTATGTCGCTCTAGCTCTAATTTTGTATTTACAGTAACTCTCCTGTTCAAATAAGGGCGCAAATGCTCTTGAATTAAATTTGCCTGGCAGCATGGTTTTTCTATACTGTCCCCTTCGTTTGCAATAAGCATAACAGCTGGGAATATGATGTAAACAGCTTTCACATATTTACCTGAGGTGATTGCTTATGGCACCTGTTTAAAAAGGCCGTTCGCAGAATTCAATCAACAGAAAAAATCAAAATAGTGTCGCTAAATATATGCTAAAGTACCAAGTCAAATTTCATCATGAAAGTTGCATAGTCTTTAGCGACTACTGTATGGTTTACGAAGATTTGCCTGCTCCAACTATTGTTGTTGGATTGGAGAGAGCGCCGCTGGACACCTGGAGAAAATTACCCTTTAAGACCCTCCAGAATCGCATTCATTCGATGCCAAGTGGGTAGAAGCTGTCCAAAAGGTGAAAGGAAAATTTCGTACAAACTAAATTGTGAAATACATATATTATTTAGGAGGCTTGGCAGATTCTCTTAATTGAGTTGACCCAATTGTGAAAATATTCGCGGTTTTCAGCTTGATTTGAACCCGCATAGCAGGGTTCTACCGGTTGCGCCCTACGCCATGAGTTTTTCACAATTGGGCTAAATAAAACAAGCAAATCTGCTAAAACTCCTACATAATAAAGTCAGCCAGATAGTCGCTCTGGTAGATTTTTGATGATTGCTTGGGAAATTCTGCTTGGGCAGTCAGCCTGCTGTTCCATGTTGGTAGATTCCATAAGAGTGGTAAAGTTGGGTGGGTAAAATTGATCCATGTAGGATTTAAATCACGGCGCAAGTCGTGACATTTGTAGCTCAATTGGTTGACTGTTGGCTGCTTAAAGGCCTTCCCTGCTATGCGGGTTCAAATCCTACCGAACGCTGGTATTTATTCACAATTGGCTCAACTTCATTCATATCACTTTAGAAACTGAGGGTGCTAAGAATGTTGAGACACCCTTATTTGAGCCCCCGACATGCAAGTTGAACCCTTCGTCTCTGTGTGTGTGTCCCAACTCAGGTGGTCGACAACTGGGTGATGGTCTGCTGCTGGCAGTGGTGAAGAGAGTGTGTCTGACCCTTGAAAGTCAAGGTCGGTCCAGTTTGGCTTGTTATGTGTAGTGGCTGTCTGCGGACTGAGAGTCAGATGTGGCCTGTCGGGAGCCTACCTAGCGAGACGTGCTGTTTGGTACGCATGTTGAGTGTTTGTTGCGCCAGTCGTCTGCACCCTTCCGCATTTCCGGCCTTCTTGACTCTGTCTTGACACCGGTTTCAGGTGTGGACGTGGTGAGAAACTGAGGTAGATGCTCTGAAAGTCGGTCCTGCTGTATATCTTTTGGAAGGCAGCGCGTGCTTCAACCCGTTGAAGCTCGTAGTGGATATCGTCGAAATCGGCGGTCAACATATCGTGTGGTATATAACCGTCACTTTAATAAATTAGCTGAGCAAACTCACATGCAAAATGTCTGCATACCTATTTATCCCCCCATGTCTACCTTGTTGTGTCTAATTTTATGGTTTTCAAAGTCTCCTGACTATGGATTTGCTGCTTTTTATTGATTTCGCATCGCCGAATACTTGAGGTGGTACATTAATCTATGCTTCACCTTACTTAGTCCCCTATGCACTTGTCCTTTGAAGGAAGTTCTCAGTAATATGCAGCTACTCGCTTTCATATTCCTACCGTGCATATCGAAGATCCGGGAAACTGGTTGTGAGTATATGGAAGAGGCATTGACCGTTTTGAAACGAACGCTTGGGGCTTATTTGCGCTTCTGCTTACTGTAAGTTGTAAACTTATACCATTTTTTAAACTTTTATTATTTCCAGACTGTGAGGAGTGGCGATTCATTTAATCTGGAATGTAACGCTCGAGGGCTCTGGCCAGTCATTCAGCAAACCCGAGAAGATGATTGGACAGTATACTGGTCCTATGAACCAGATGTTAGTGCTCGGGCTTTGGGTGCTAAACGCCTAGAAAAGATGTGGGAATCTCAAATTGTTGTGCCATTCATCGAGGGAGATAAAATATTCCAAACGCGCAAGAAATTGGACTCATCCGAAGCCAAGAACGCGGTACCGTTGACTCTGTTTGACACTGAACAGCGAAGAATAGACAATGTTGAATATAATATGAGCGGCCAGTTTGTATGCACCGTAGTCAGCAAAGCAGAAGGTATGAGCGAACGACGTTTCATCACAAATTCCATGCACCTCACGGTCATTCCGCCGCTGACGTTGAAAGAAGTGGTGGGTATTCCTAACATTACTACTTACTGTTTAATATTTAGTAGCTGAATTATACACTTATATTGCGCACTCCTCATTCTCCTCGTCTACCAAATTTTATTTTCATTATCTGCATCAGATTATAGAATGGCTGAAAATTAACCAGCACAGTGTCACGGCACTGTTTCTAACGCTGATTCTCGTAATCATCGCCTATGTGCTGTTGATCAAAAGGCGAGCAAAGCGAATCGCGAGCACGAAGAATATGGATGAGGCGGATGAATTTCAGGCAAATTTGGCTGTTGTTGACGCAAAACTTGGATGACCTTTTGTTCAGTTTTCTCTATTGTACAGAACCTTTTTCATCCACGGGCCGTCAGCCTTTTTTTTCTTTCAATGACTCCTGGGTATTCATTAAGGAATTATCAATCAACCGGAGTGATAGAGCAGCAAGCGTGAACAATTATTGGTAAGGATCTATAGTGGGGTCCCCACAGTGCGGGCGAAGCACGTTCCACTCCAAAACGGGCGCCTGGGTTTTTTTGGGGGGGGGGGGCAGAATGGATGGGGCATATCGGAGAAAAATTCAGTGCGCAATAATTATGTCAAGTAAAAAAGTTACGTAGAGTAAGTTTGGGGATGTGCGCTGACCTCGGGCGAAGACACTGAGTTACACTTTAATATTGTCGCCAACCCCCTACTGGGTCAAAGACGAGCATGTGTATTTCCGGGGTGTTCGCTGACCTTGGGTGATGTTACTGAGGTACATTTTTAATAGCATCACTAATCCCAACTAGAATAACGGCGAACGAGTAAAAAGTTGAAATGCTCTGGAAATTCTCCCCACTTAAAACTTGTAAGTAAGCGGTTATTCCCATGGTTATTTTGAAAAGCCATTTTATTAAATAAAGTGAATTTAGCCGTTATTGTGCATGGTGGCCTTCCGAGGACCCCTCTACATTTCAATATCATTATCCCATCCATGCTAGACCAACCGCTGGTGTCCGACAAATGGGACGATTGTGGAAAACTACACCTACTTATAATTTGTAAGCAAGTGGTAACTGCACCTTTTGGCCTTCCGAGCCACCCCTCTATAAATCCCTGCCCAATTATTTTACAACTCAGCAAAAAGTGCTGGCAGATGAATACGCTGCTGGAATTTCAACAGGAAACTGTATCTGAGGAGGCGGTAAAGCATAATATGGAGCAGGTCAGGTTTTATTAGGGAAATATAGGTAAATAACTTTGAACTCCCTCTTTATATATAGCTATGATGTAGAACATGTGGCGTTGCCAGTAATGGAACTGCGTCAGG
Source organism: Ligula intestinalis (assembly GCA_036362985.1). Classification (NCBI taxonomy): domain Eukaryota; kingdom Metazoa; phylum Platyhelminthes; class Cestoda; order Diphyllobothriidea; family Diphyllobothriidae; genus Ligula; species Ligula intestinalis. Next base: position 2,423,063 of record JAYGXS010000005.1, read on the forward strand.
AGGGCAGACATTAAAAAACTTCCTAGGCATTGTTCATAAGTCTAGTTTTGAATGCCATTTGTGTGATTTTAAGGAGCAAAACGGTCGCCTGTGGGGGAAGGGGAAAGGGGAAGGGTATACTTATTCGGATGCCCTGCTGCTGAAGGTGTTTGAAGCACGTCAGAAGGCGGCCCTCACAGTTTTTTCAATACCCTTAAGGTCTCACGAGGAGAAGATTTCGGAGGTCACGAGAGCATCACCGAGTGTCGGAGGTGCGCCCATCATACGCCCTTGCTGGTTACCGGGTCTGCCGACAAGATAACGAAACACGGGAGTCCAGCACAATCATCGGTATTAATTCTGAACGAACACAATACTGAAAAGTAGCGTGCAGTATGTTTTTTTATAAATGTAATTACACTGGTTTCATTTCAGAGTACGTCTTTGTTATGCTGGTCCAACTTCATCTTAAACTGTTGACTATCTGAGCACCACGTTCGCACATGTCATTGATTTCCTTCGTATGCATTCATCTGGCCTCCTTCTCGAGCAACTTAGTAGATGCGCTGCACCAATAAGGAGGCCGGACGAGCGCACGTTGGGCATTATTTGGATTGCGTTCTCTCATAAAAAGTGCCGAACGTGCTGGCACGTATAGATGGAAACTCAGACCGCAGCCAACCATAGCTACTTCAACTATTTGGGCTCGAATATGCCAACCCACGGACAAGCCAAAGACGAAATCAAGAACCAAATCGCGCAGGCTAGAAATGCATCCAGGCTATTAGCCAGACCTTTCTGGTCTGGCTCAGACATCAGCTTAAATACTAAGCTGCTGATATTAGAAAGCATAAATCAGACCAGTGTTACTATATGCCTACAAAATATGGCCTGTGAGATAGGCAAATATCCTATCGCTCGAAGTATTTGACCGTTGGTGTCTTCTACGCCTCTTAAGAGTCTTCTGGCAGGATCGAATTTCCAATTTCGAGCAATACCGCAGATGTTTCAAACTCCAGGATCTAGCATTATACATCCAGCATCACCGATTGCAATGGTTTGGCCATGCCCTGCGCAGGCCATAGACGAACCTCTGCAGATTGGTCGTGAACCCCTCTAGTAGTGCAAACCGGACAAGACGGTCAACTGAAGACATGGCTCAACACCGTCAAGTCGGACGTCGGACGCAAGGGCCTCGTATCCTTTTACTGCTTGCGACATTGGAACAAACAATGGGTTAATATCTGCAAGGAGCTCGCTTCCGACTGCTGCCAATGGGCCGCCGCTATCCGTGACATCCGTGAAGCTGGTTGATCCAAAAACAGGAGCTAATCGGATCAAGTACAAGTCAGTAATCTCACACCATGGTGGTTCCAGTCGCCTGCGCCCGACGCAGACTCCGGTCTTCTTGACTCGGTTTTGACACTGAGCTCCAGCAGATGAGGGAGGAGATGTAGTGGTACACACAACGCAAGTGTACTACCACTTAAAACTAATCCACGTGCTAGTCACCGTCCCTTTAAAACCATGCCGTGCACCACGGATGCGGGCTTGATAATTGTGCTACAATTATGCTCGCTGTCGTCAGAGTTGTTGCTGCGCACGGCCCTTCCCATGTGATTGATTCTCTTGCTCAGGAAACTTCTCGGTATATCGTATGGGAACGCCAAATCATTGCGCTTGTTGATGGACTGGGGGCCTTGAAACCATGATTCGAGTAGTTCGCGGCTCACGCGATTGTACCGTAGTTGCTATGCTCACAAATGCATCAGATCCGGTAAACGACTCCAGCCGTTCCCTGTCATGGCAGTGGGTCAATTGGCCTCAAGACCTGGCGACTGATGGTTGCTTCTGGCCTGTGCACAACTTCAACTACAAGTGGGGAAGTAGACGGCTGACAGCTGCCGATACATTCTTCACGCACGGAAGAGTTAGCTAAACGTTTGGGCCAGATGGGTGTGGCTTCTTCTCTCGTTTGCGTATGCACTGGTTTCAGACTCTTCTGCCATTATCTATGATTAAGGATTCCCGACGGAATCCGAAGCTTCAGGACAGTAAAATCCGTGTTTCAGTGGTCACTTCTTCTTTTGAACTGTTGCCATAGTAGGAATGGAGGGTCGAACTCTCGTAGGTATCCATCTGGATATAGCTGGCTAAAGAATGTATGTAAATGTCCACAAAAGTTATACCCTCAGTCAGTCAGTATATTTGGAGTAAACAGCAGAAGCTCTTCCACTGAAATGGCGCAGGAATGCATAAAGCATAGTGAATATGCAAAAAGTGTTACATTTCAATTTGTTATGCGATAAAGTTTGAAAATATTTAGGAAATATCAATAACTGAAAGGTTCAGCGTTTACGAAGTAGCAAATTAAAACATATTCACTACATCTCCACTATGCAACGCTAACCTGAACCAATTTTAATGTAAATGCCAGATCTTTTGAAATCAAAGAACTAGCATGTTTGTGGACATATGCTATCTGTTAGATATTGATTGAATATTTGGGTGGGCCCTTAAGAGGTGATTATCCAGACGTCTCTTGAAGACGCTCATGGTAGGGTACTGCACAACTGGCGTTAACAAAGCGTTCAGCTGTGGAAGGATGAGCTGATGAGTTTACCGGATCTAGTGCAGTTGTGGACGAAATAACTACGTCGGAGAAACCGGAAGATTACTCTGGACGTGAATGGCCGAGCATGCAGTGGCGGTGCGGACGAAAGACGCCAACTCCCAGGTTGCAGCTCATTCGATGGGACCTGGCCATATTTTCACGTTTGACGAGGCCGAAATCCCCGCATGAGCTGCGAGCTGCTCGAGTCATGGTTCACAGGCCCCCAGTCCATCAAAAAGCGCAACGATTTTGTTTTCCCATAGTGCGTATTGAGATATTTCCTGAGCAACAGAATCAGTTAAATGGGAGGGATTGGGCACAATAGCAACCCTGACGACAGCGAGCATAGTTATCCTGCAATTATCGAGCCCGCATCCGACGCTGGCAAGCAAACTGTAGCAATTGATGAGCCATCACCGCACCAACCAAGACCTCAAGCGGTGGCTACGTGAACTGACAATTATAGTACGCATGTGGATGACCGCTACGAAGTATAAATACCGTGCAACCTGTGCATGTATCCCCCTTATCTGCACATGGCTCCCACTTTCCTACAGTTACCTATGATTAAGGATTCCCGAGGGGATCAGAAACGTCAGTAAAGTAAAACCCTTGTTCCAGTAAACGCATCTTCTTCTTCTGAACTGCTTTCTGGAACTCGCATATTCTCCTCCATTGGCAATGAGGATGAGCGTTGATTTGTGCCGCTCAATTCCTTCCTCAACTGACAAACATTTTCTCTGAAGTTCCTTCTTGTGTCTGTTTAAAATATATATTCCTACATTATATCCAAATCAGTTCCCTTAGTAACTCAGACAATGCTACTTCTACCATAAAAGTCAATTTTGAATAATTGCCGGGTGCAGTGGAAACTGAAAATGAGGAAGAAGGGTTATTGGGCACTGAATCAATTTGTTTATTGTCCAGAGCTTTCAGGCTCTTGTGAGAGTCCATCGTTAGGGCTAAAGGCGTCCATGAACAACCAAGCAACAGTTATAGGGAAAATTATAGGGACTGCCTTAAATTTTCGAAAATTCCCATTGAAAAATCCAGAAGATTAATTGGCGTAAGTATGTTAGTTTTCGATAAATTCTCATCAGGCCCTTATATGGTAGTTAAGTAAATAAACTGTGCCACTTGGTAGGAAAAATAGTACGGTTGTCAGGAGGAGGGGCAAAGGGGCGGAGAGAAAACATGATCAACATCTGATCAGCGTTAGGCGGGACTGGATTAGCAGATTTGTTCATGGGAACTGCGGCGCTGGGACGAAGTTCTTCTGAGCACACAGGACCGTACGTTGTAGCCTGATGGCGGCTGCTTCTGCCGTAGCCAACAGACACTGTCCAAGAGTCTGAGTCCACCGGGCGCGCTAGAATGGAACTGTTGATACCCTTTAGTTGGGCCTTTCCTATGCATCCTGGACTGTGTTCTTGTACTCTCTCATGCGACCAATATATCCTGCCCCACAGGAGCAGGTAAATGGATCAACTCAAATTAAGCAAATCTTTTGGACCTCCTAAGAAATGAATATATGCACATAAAGGTTGTTTTGGCTGGCAGTTTATCTTTGACCTATGATGGAGGTACTTGAGAACAGTACATGGGCGTTGGCGACTGGGAAGATGGTTGCTACAGTTTGTCTCAGATGCCTCCTTAGAAGTTTGCTTGGTTCGTCTCCTTGAAATGGGATCCTGATGAATATTCATTTCTTCTCTACCTTAAACACTACGGGTTTTGGTGGCCTTCAGCCGCGTTCTTAACGATAAATCAACTGGGATACCCATTTTGCCGAAGCACGCCTCCAACAATCTTTGGCTACTCTTTGATGATATCGGTCGAGCAGATCCTTTTCGCCCTTTGCGTGTAGCATCGTACAAAGTTGTGGGTTAGTGTTCCACTTGTGTATGGTGTCTTCTTAGCTCTCTTTCGACAAGCTCAGCTACAATTTTTCGTAGGGTAGAGTGCATCAGGTTCATGTTTTCGATATCCGGTTGGTCGTATAATTTGAAATACATTTTTTCTTCTGTTTTGGATTTTTGTCGTTTTATGCACTGAAGCACGAAATTTCGTTGATATCCATTTTTTGAACATAACTGAAAAAGATAATTCACGCCTTGTAGAGAACCTCCGTCATCAGAGCTTTGTGTTTTAGTTCTATTGAGGAGGCTTTAGACAGAACTCCTTGTGTGAGAGATCGGGTGAATGTGGGATGGCCTACGAATATGTTTCTTTACGGATAGCAGACGTACGGAGTGATCCATCAATGAACAAGGACATCAAGAAATGAGAGTTTTTCATCAACCTCCATTTCGAAAGTAAATTCAATTCCTGGGAATGCGGAATTAAGCTTCTTGTGGAGGACGTTTAAATCATTATCCCCATAGCTATGAAATAATAAACAAGACCAGGCCATACCACGTGTGTTTAAACGGTGGGGCTTATCTAACCTGTCTTCATCGTGTACGCCCGCGCATGATAGAGTACAGATGCAAATTTTTCTCAGTCAGGTTTAATTTGAAAAGTCAATTTTGCAAACATGTGTTTTTAACCAATTCTTCTTCAGGCCACTGTAGTTGTAGGGAATCAAATTGTCATTTATGGGTAGTGTTTATGCTTGTTCTTCACGAACTCTCCATCCCCATGATTGAGAGGTAAAAGCCGACTCTCGTTGAAGGCAAAATCTATGTGTATTTATTTCTTCGCCTGCTCCTATGGAGCGGGATATATTGGCTGAACAACACGACGTCTGGAGAAGAGGGTGCATGAACGCATACCAGCCTGGCTCGGTAAACGAGAAAAGTTCAGTCCTCGCACACTTGATCGATACGAACCACCGAGTCGACGTGAGAGAGGCTTTTCAAGTCATATACCAGGCGCTGACAAACTAATCTAAAGGCCTATGCAAACGTGTGCTCACCACAGCCGAAGCAGTGGCAATCCATGTAGAAAAGCCCACTTTCTGTTGTCAAAAGACGTTTGTAGCCGCAGTCTGCCTACCTTGGCAAATTGCGCGAATGAATACCAATCTGCCCGAACACATGCCATCCGAAACCACGCACGCTGACCCTATGAGCACCTCTTCTCTTTCCTCCCAGCTCACCGGACCCAACGTCCTCAAGAAGCTGGTGCCAGCATGCGTGAGATGAGGAGACACTTCGTCTTAACCTGAGATTCATTTAAACACTACATGTAACTGACCATTTTATTTCTGCAATTTTATTGGTTTGATGAAGAATTTCTTATAAACACTTTTAACTCATTTTGAGTTGACCCAAGTGTGAAAAACTCTAGGCGTTTGGCGGGATTTGAACCTGCGCATCAAAGAAAGCCTTTGCCGGAGGCTAATGCTCTACCGCTAAGCTACAAACGCCCACTTCACGCCATGAGTTTTATCACACTTGGATCGATATTACCCACTCAACTTTTCGCTCATATGGAATCCACCAATACGGGAGAAAGTTGACTGCCCAAGCAGGATTTCCTAAGCAATCATCTAGAATCCACCAGAATGACTGCTAGGCTGACTTAATTATTAAGTTGGTTTGGCAGATTTGCTTAACTTGAGTTGACCCAAGTGTGAAAAACTCTAGGCGTTTGGCGGGATTTGAACCCGCGCATCAGAGAAAGCCTTTGCCGGAGGCTAATGCTCTACCGCTAAGCTACAAACGCCCACTTCACGCCATGAGTTTTATCACACTTGGATCGATATTACCCGCTCAACTTTTCGCTCATATGGAATCCACCAATACGGGAGAAAGTTGACTGCCCAAGCAGGATTTCCTAAGCAATCATCTAGAATCCACCAGAATGACTGCTAGGCTTGGGTCACTTGGGTCAACTCAAATTAAGCAAATCTGCCAAAACAACTTAATACTTTTAACTCAGATTTCTTTTCAGTCACTACGTTCGTCGTGCATACAAAACGCGCCAGATGGGATCATTTTGACTGTACTTGCTGAAATTTTTGGGCAAATATGTTAAACTAATGAATGGAAAACTTGCATATTTATGGTCCAGGGGATCCTTTTATCACCCAACTTAATGCTGTGTTAAAGTTAATTGCAGATCTCTGTGTGAACAACTGTCTAAAATGCAGCAATGTGTAGTCAGTTATGCAGACTTTGTCAATTCGAGCGAAACGTAGCATCATTTAAAACAATAGTCCACAATATCTGGTAACTATACTAAACTAAGAAAGAAGCAGTGAACAAACTCCTAAACGCAAAATCGGGGGCAAAGTACAGCGAGCCCCCGATTTCAGAAAAAGTACAGGAAACAAAACAGCTTGCCAATAGACGTGAATATGCGAGTCCCAGGATCCAGTTCGGAAGAAAAAAAGCGATCACAGGAACAAGAATTATATTGTCCTGACGTTTTAGATTCCGTTGGGAAACCTCAATCATATTTAATGGTATCATAGTCGTAGTCATGCGCAGACTATTCCTATAATACCATTTGAAGCAGGCCAAAACAGCAGAATTTATTTGTGTAAATCAATTTCGAGTGAGCTTATCAACTGCGTCCTCTCTGTGAATGAATAACGAAACAATTGGAGAACACATCCCTACTTTTCGTCCAAAGTTTAAAGTTGGCGTAACTGTTGATCATTTGCTACGTAGCCATGACCTTGCTATTATCGATTTTGCGTAAATTCAAAGTGATGCTTTTCCGATTGTTTCGTTATTCATGCACAGAGACGACGCAGTTGATAAGCTCTCTCAAAATTTATTTGCGCAAGTAAATTCTGCTGTTTTAGCCTGCTTCAAACTTATACCCGGAAAAAAATTATTTAAATATGGCACCATTACCTATGGTTAAGGATTTCCGACGGTATTCGAAACGTCAGGGCAATAAAACTCTTGTTCCAGTGATCGCTTCTTCTTAGCCTGAACAAAATAGCTTCTTTCAAGCATTGTTTCCAGGTAAAAATGTAAAACAAGCGAACACAACAGGATTTATTTGTACCGAGGTTGTCTGCCTAAAAGAGGCTCTACAGGATTTAAGGCTAAGACGGTTAACCCTAACAGCTACAATCATTCAGGTCCTGGTTCCTTAGGAGATAGGAGGATTCTCGAGAAGGCCAGCCTTGAAGGAAGAGTTTATTGTGTATCCAATGGAACGGAGAATAGCTTGAAATAATTAGTACATGGGTTTACTCTGATCTCGCCCAGGATTCACCAACCCTGGCCTGTTTCGTCTGGCGAATTTGTGAACACTTCCACTTTTTTGTTCAACGAAACAATTATGTTACTCGCCAACTTTAAGTCACCAATTTTTATTACTGGCAAACGTTAGGACTCTGAGATACGCGTATTTCTGGGTCATTACCCTTCATCGGTCAGCGTTACCTGACTCGAGTATAGCCGCAGAAACTGCCACTACACTCGAGTTTTGAACCCGGGACCAGTGATCTAGAGACGACCGTCCTATCTACTGAGGCACCAGGTCCACGTCTTGCCAGTTTTTCGATCGGGATGTAAATTAGAACATGAGTGAACTCCGATCTCGCGGCTATACTCGAGTCAGGCAACGCTGACCGATGAAGGGTACTGACCCAGAAATATGCGTATCTCAGAGTCCTAACGTTTGCCAGTAATAAAAGCTGGTTACTTAAAGTTGGCGATTAAAATAATTGTTTCGTTGAGTAAAAAAGTGGAAGTGTCCACAAATTCGCCAGACGAAACAAGCCAGCGTTGGCGAATCCTGGGCGAGATCGGAGTACACCCAAGTACTAATTTACATCCCGATCAAAAAACTGGCAAGACGTGGACCTGGTGCCTCAGTGGATAGGACGGTCGTCTCTAGAACACTGTTCCCGGGTTCAAAACTCGAGTGTAGCGACAGTTTCTGCGGCTATACTCGAGTCAGGTAACTCTGACCGATGAAGGGTAATGACCCAGAAATACGCGTATATCAGAGTCCTTACGTTTGCCAGTAATAAAAATTTGCTTGAAAGAGTTTTGACTCGCTGAGTAGTGCGTCCGTTCCCTATTCGGGTCGGCTCCGGAGTGATGAGGACATCGAGCGTCGCCGGCACCTGCTTTGTTCCGGTGGCCAACGAGGCGGATGATGTCTAGACTCGCGTGGGTGCACAACCTTGAGATGGACTGGAACTGGCTAGCGTGTGTGCGCGGTCATGCTGTGGCATACGTGCGCGTCGGCCAAGGACAGTTAGCGCCTAGCCCCAGGAGGCGGTGGGCACGCAGGCAGGCTAGAGGTGCCATGCGTCAGTGGCTGGTTTTGGGTTCCAAGTGACTGCAAAAGGGCCACTACAAAGACCGAAGTTTGTCGATGAAAGAGTTCGACCGTAGGAAGATTAGTGAAAGATAGGGAGTGAGGTGCGTACCAACGGTAGGGTTCAAACAGCTGGTGTTGGTATAGTTGGCTTGCGGGAGCCAGGTTGAAGGGATGGTTGTGGCCTGCATGAGCTTCTGCGGCTGGCATGCGAGAGGCTGGGTAGTGCCGCCAGTGCCGCTTGGGAGGAGGAAAGGTCTTCTCGCGTCCGCATGGGCAACTGGGTCGGTGGTAGGAGGAAAGTTCTCGACAACACGTGCATCGGCATCTTGTAGGAGATTAGTCATCTCGACTACGTAGGAGGGAGGTTGGTTGGCTGCATTGAACTTCGACGGCAAATCAGTATGCCATATTACTGTTCGCTGAGAGGAGGAAGGGGTACCGTTGGCAGTAGAAGAAGAATCTGAGTTTAGAAAGGAGGTCTGGGTATTGGCACTCATAGGGGAAAACTGCTCCGTGGGATGGGTAAGGAACCAAAGCCTAAAGTCCGTGGGCTGTGAGCGATTGAGCATCTCCCTCTTGCTTCCCGACAGGGTGTTGGTAATGAAATTCTCCATTTCTTGGCCAAATGAGATGACACAGGAGAAATTCAGTTGAAGGCGAGGGAGGTCTGACGATGATTGAGCTCGGCCACATCAGAAGTTTAGTTGCGTGTTCATCTCACAATTGGGGTTACTAGTTATAGGAGTTAAGGCTAAGACGGTTAACCCTAACAGCTACCGCCCTACTCAAACGTAGCCCGTCCTCACGTTTTATTAAAAATACACCAGCTCTTTTCGGCCGAAATCTATGGAACTCTCGGTTCCCAAAAAGCCCATTTTTATATCTTTATCCTTTGAGGGTGACAATATCTCAAATACAATTAGGCGACTTCTGCGTTGCACCATGGAGGGAACGTACAATACATCCTTTGCTGCCATCCAGTTATTTTCCCAGCCTCACTTAAAAAAGACCTAGTCATTTTTATACGCATCTTCCGAATGCTCTCTTCAGCTGCCGGGGTTTCCTGTGTTTATTTAACTGACCTTATAATACAACGCCACTTTAAAACGGTCGAGCAATTTGCTGATTGCATCCTTAATGAGGTCGTTCACCCGCTCCTGGTCTAAAATAATGGCTGCGAAGGCTTCCCGTCTAATGTGTCGAGGCTTCCGTCATATGTCTTGCCACACATCAGCATATCAGCACTCTGTACTCCCATTCCTAGCACGCTACCTCACGTGCGAAGAAGCGGAAATTGAGAAGTTGAAGACTGACCTGTCTCCATTTTACATGTGAATATCGGGCTATATTGGCAGAAAAACGCGACGTCTGGGAAAGAGGATACGCGAACATATACCAGCCTGGCTTGGCAGAGGAGAAAATCGATCGATCTCAATTTCAATTCTGGCACACTTGATCAATACAAACCACCAGGTTGACGCCAGAGAGGCCTTTAAAGTCATATACCGGACTCCGACACACTATTCTAAAGGCTCGCGCAAACGGGTGCTCGCCACAGCCGAAGCAGTGGCAATCCGTTTAACAAAGCCCCCTCTCTGCTGTCAAAAGACACTAGCGGCCGCAGTCTGCTTACCTTGGCCTACTACCGCAGTAAATACCGTGCCGCCAGGACATACGCCCCCACCAACTGCGCACGCCGACACTGAGAACACCCCTTCCTTCCCCTCTTCCCTGCTTGCCGCACCCAACGCCACCAACAGGCTAGAACCCGCATGCGTGAGACGAGGGAACACCAAGATGATCAATTAAAACCCCTCCCCCTACCCCGCGAACCATTTAAAGCCTAAACTAAGTATGACTGACCATTTCTCTCCTTGCATTGTACTAGCCCGCTGATGGATTGCCGAAAACATATGTTTGCCAACATGAATTCTATCGTGTAAACGTTTAATTTTGAGTATTCTATGGCCTTTTACCATGACCCTTTAATTAACCTATCATTTGCTCTCCGTGAATGGAGCCATTTTTGCTAAAAATCCAGGATTTTTCATCTTAAATAAAGCAAGTACTCTCTCTCTCTTCCTCATTTCCACTAAAAGCCTTCCAGTTAACCGGTTAAAGAACGCCTTGCCTTTGCATGCCGCCCTAAACTGTTTCAACGAATTCACGTGCACTGGCGGATGCGAGCATACTGACCGTACTCAAAGGCAGTTCGCGACCAGGGCTGCTGAGCGCTAATATACTTAGCTTTTTAAACAAGAAAACAAAGTGCCGTGGTCCTCCACTACAAAACACCTGCTACACACTGGTCATTCTGTTGACATCAACGCATATTTCCGAGGTCTTGTTCGAGCTCGAACAGACCGGACCTTGCGCTACCCCAAAGCAGCCTATATACGGTGGGAGAAACCCAACCCATATAAACAGTAAGACCATTTAGCCAATCCCCAACTGAGAAGAAGACGACCTGATTGCTGGGACAATACTTTTGTTCACCTGGCGTTTCGATATCCGTCGCGGATTTGTCATCAGAGACATAGTCAAAGAGCAGTAGCAGAAACTGTTCTGGTAATCGTATGCATACATTTAATCAATCTTTGAATTTTGTCAATTCTCGCCCCTTTTTTCCGTCCCAAGTTTAAAGGCATCATTATTACTGACAATTCGTTGCGTTGACGAATGGCCTTGCCGTTATTGATTCCGTGAAAATTCAGATTGCTGTGTTCTTCATTTGTTATTTTATTCATGCAAAGACAGGAAGCAGTTGACAAGTTGTCACTAAATTTTTTTGTACAAATAAATCCTGCTGCATTCGCTTGCTTTAAAACAACTTCCCTCAAAATTACGTGTAAGTTAGATATGATGAAGTGAAATAGGATCAATCTGTTGATGAGAACGTGTGAGGGTTTGCAACACTTATTGTCATTGAAGAGATCATATAACATCCAAACGTGCCGCTCACAACCATCAAGGAACTTAGGCCGGAAGAGCTCAGCGTGGATAACAGGGTCGAAACGAAGAAGGGACAATAGAGGTCACGAAGTCATCCCTGAAATGTCGGAGATGCTATATTACGATCTGCAGAGTCCACCGACAAGGTGGCCAAAACCGAAGAACCCACCAGGATTGTATTTAAGACCCAGAGGCCCCGTCATAGACCGTGAAGACCATTGTCAGGGTCGCAAAACGGAGAAGGACTATCAACTTTTGACAACGAAAGTTAAATGGAGGGGGACGAAAACGGCTGCAAAGATTGAGTCTTCAGAGAAGAATGCAAACATATTTAGAAGCCAATGTAATTTCAGGGGAACCACCTCAAATACCAACAGAATACTTTACGAAGTCCAAAAGTTGTGTGTTTAAGAAGGAAATGGACAATCAGAACTTCATATCTACCGAGGTTGAATGTTTCCGTAATTGGCTGTGAAAATGGCTAATGTAGACGACAAACTAATTTCGAGTGGAAGATTATTCCAGATGAAGTCAGGCTATGCAGGATAAAATCGAAGAAGGTTAGATAGTAAACTTAGAGGTGGGTAAATGATGAATTATGAGTCACATAAGGTGGATCTACTGGGGTGTGAGCGTTATTTTGAGGGAAATCAAAACTAGAATTAACGTGAAACATGAAGCAGGGGGCAGCTTCGAGTCTTCTCACGCGCAGAGATTTTCCTGTTCGTTAACTGACATCTACTCGTACAAGCAATACGGGATTCAGAAACAGTTAACAGTTTTTGAGTAAAAACTCTGAAAATTTTTAATCTTACCGCGATCAGACGCGCTCATCAGACCAAAAAGGGACGGCAGTATTCTAGAATGGTAAGAACGAACATGCGGTAAAGTTTCAGCTACATTTCCGGAAGGAATAAATTATGTGCTATAAAACCACATCTTTCTGCAGCTTTTGCAGAAATTCGATCCGCATGAGGCGATTATGCTAGCTTATTCCTGTACCTTCGGACATAGTCCTTTATGGTGAATCGTTGTTAAAGTGAACTAATTTGAGAGACTAGGGTTCCAGAAAGCATAGCAGGACCAAAACACATGAAACTACACTTGGAGGGCGAAAACTCCATCTGCTAGGTCGTGCTTGAACATGCAAGTGTACGCAAGTCTGCGTTGATTTTATCCATGCAAGCATTGGCCATGACGTTTGGAAATGATCAGATGACATTCTGTATCAGCGAACTTCAAACCGCTTCTGAGGTGAGCTAGATATTTTTGCCAACATTTTGAAGCTGATCACACGGCCGTTTTCTAAAATATGCATGTTTTCAGCACATTTTCATACGGCAGTACGTGCTGCACTGGCCATTTATCGCTGCACAAAGCGCATCGTGATGAGTTTCTATTTAAAGAATCCAGGCTGTCCCCCCCCAAGGCAGGGTTAAAAAGGGGGAGGGGGGTGGCAGATATTTGTTTGACGGGTGCATTAAATACACGGTGTACTAAAAATCTCGATGCGGAGGTCTCCGCTTTGACTGTCATAAGGCCTGAGATGTGAACGCACAGAGAGGGAGAGACGGACAATTGCTCGCTTCTTTTCCGCTTTATTACAGGGCCCGAGCATCAGGGGTAGTTTAGTATTCTGTTGTGTAACCCTCTCCCCCCCCCTCCCACACGCCGGCTCCAGCCCGAGCTATTATTTTCCTCTCCTACTGACCGTCAATACCTCCCATGTGCCTGCCTGTTCTGCACACGGCGGGGGGGGGGGGGGTGATTCCGTCGCCAGTAACATAGAGGGCTTGCATTTTATCAGCTAACCGAACTGCATAATTAGAAGCAAGCCTTGCCTCCCAAAGTCACTCTCAAAGACCCTCCTCTTAGACAGGCTGCACACGGAGACGACAGCAGCCTTCTTCCACCACCACCACCACCCGAATGGTCACACACACAGTGTGTTTGTGAAAGTCTTTCCTGCACCCCACAGCAGCGGATTGCATGTCTTCGCTGCCTTTACCGTCCTTCAGGAGTCCCTAACTTTGAGGTCCCACCCTCCGTACCCCACTGAAGTTTCTCTTCTTTTCATCCCTCTCTGGCTCTGTGTGTGTACGCGCGCGCGCCCATGTACCTCCAGGGTGACTGACATGACAGCAAATTACAGGCCACAATACCAGGAGAGAATTATCCTCTCCCTCCTCCCCCCCCCCCCCCCCGGGGGTCCCCCCCGGGTCTGGGCGTCCCCCCCCCCCCCCCACATCCTGCCCCTGTTCCCCACCCTCGCCAGTGGCGCACACCCTCCCCCGAATCTCTCTCCCCCTCTGCCCGCCTTGGGAGCGGTCGGAGCCTTCTGCGCGGGCTAGCCAGCTGAAATAATTCACAGCTTGCTCACTGAGAGACAGCGAGAGCACGCGTGCGAGTTTGACGTGCGCGCGTGCGTACCTGCATGGCCTTGTGAGGCCCGCGCTGATTGGTTGCTGCCAGCTTTGATGCGGCGTACGCGTGCGCAGCGGCAGCGGCATTTGCAATGCCCCGCACGCGCCCTGCCACCTACGAGGCCGACCCAGCCTAATTGCGTCTTCTCGTCTTCTCCGTTCTTTCTCCCCTTGTAAAAGAATTTAAGTCATGAACACACACACACATACATACACTTTCCTCCTCAGCTTCCGACACCAACCACACCCCTGTGTGTTGCAGAGATGTATTTCTCGCAGAGGCGAGGCGAGACGAGGCGGATATGGCAGAGTGGGAGAAAATGAAGGAGTTAAACCGCAAAAGTGGAACAGGATTTCACCTGCACATCTTGTGGGCGTGTACATGTCTGCGGGGGCAGTGACCTGCGCGGGAGACGGCAGCCAAAGTCCTCCTCTACTCCTCAAATATGCGTCGAAGGTGAAAAGGACCTCTTGAGGGAGGACTGACGTCTCTCCCAGTGTCATCGCACATTTTAATTAGCCTCGTATCCTCTCTCCTACCCTCCCCCCCCCCCCCCCCCGGCATTTACCAGAGGTGCGATAGTGTGAAAACAGCATCAGGGCGAGCACCAGTGGTGCTGTTGACAACGCTGAAGAGACCTGTTGCTTGCAGTCGCAAACTTTTCCAGCCCCGCCTTCTTTTAGTGACGAGGGGAGGGGGGCGATTGAAGTAGTACGTAGACTTCTTGAAGTTGGCGAGGCACGCCCTGTTAGACAGATTGCGGTTGTAAGATGAGCAGAAAAGGAGAATAGCGAGAGAGGCGAAGATCCTCCAGTATCTTTTCGCAGGACCTTGTTGCAAACACCCAACCAGCACGAACAGGACAAGCTTTAACCCCTCACAATGTCGGTTCAAGCAGATGGGCTTCAGGTTGTCAGCGTGGCCAACATGTATGTGCAAAACTCAGAGTCGAGTTATGTCTTTGCTGAGATAAGTTCAACTCTTGTTCTGCCGTTAGTAGTAGCAATCGACAGCTCTCAGCAGCAAGGATCGAGAGAGAGAGAACACGGATGTTTTCGCTTCTAATGTCTGCCTATAGGGCCTAAAATGATCAGATCGGGACATAGGTTGGAACCCGATCGTCTTTATTACGAGACCAGGGTTCGATGGTCAGTATCGTAACTGACACTCGTTGATGAACGTTCACCAACCGCTAATGGAACTCACTTAGCCGGCACTGCATTGGGCCTCATCTCTTTTGCCATGACAGAAACCATAGCGGCTAGAAGTCTGAGGGAGATAGTATTGCCGGAAAAGACAGGGAAAACGGAACGACCATTTCTGGTCTATAAATCGTCGTCACACCTAGTCTCAAATGCTGCTTTATTCGAGCCTCGAACTCGTGACCTTTTGATCAGAGTTTAACGCCCTATGGACAGAGCCAGGAGCTTGAATCTTAATTGAATATTGCATGTGACTTAGCGTACGAAAGGTATGCATACTTCATTACACAGTCCTTGTTAGCTGCCAACAGACCCGACTGGGCAAAACTTCAGGACAATAAAACTCTTGTTCCAGTGATCGATTCTTCTTATTTTGTCGAGTCGATACACTGCGTTTCTTTCCAGCCGACACGGCCCTTGATGGCTAGCGCTGGTGCAGATGGTTTGGCCAAAGTCTTCGTATGAAATCCAAATTAGCTTTACCCATCGAACATATTTTAATGACAATCATTTCTTTTCCTTAATTACCAGCGCCCTGCATTTATACAGCCACAGTGCACACACACACTTACGTTGATGATGAATCGACTGTCGCGGCTTTTCCTGTGCCCTTATCAATATCGAGTAAGGTTTCAAGGTCGTTCTTACTCCCCATCATGCCCATTTTCTAATCAGGAATGCCAATTACGCCATCCAGTTAATTTTTCCTCGTCCTCGGTTCTGTCTTCTAACAGCGGAGCCAGGCTGTGACTTACCTTCGGGGTTTATGGGTCTCTTATTATTTGCCAATACAAGCGAACATCCGTGTCCCAGGAAGCATCCTTTCTGATACTCATGTCTCTGATGACGAATCCGCTATGAATATCAAAACCTCAGGCAACTAAACCTATTGTCCCAGCGATCGAGTCTTCTTTTTCTACTCTTATCATTCCTCATCACTATCTGATGTCGTCTCGACCCATTTTGGAGCATTCTATTTTATTGTAAATTGACTTGCACTTTCCCGGTTCTGCACGTAAATATATACCTTTGTACCACCTCCTATTTATCCAATGCATTGGAGAGTGAGCTAAGCACTATGAGCAAGCATCAAATGCATGAGGATGATAACGAACAGAACACACAATAGTCTAAAATTTCACAGATTAAGTAGTATACCAGCAACAACATTTTTAACGTCTGCTGTCCTCTTGACACTGTCATGGTTAGACCTGACCGAATATCTTCTCCCCACCTAAAATCTTTGAGACGTCAAAAGGAATTGTTCTATAAACTAGGTCTACGAGATAGACTAAAAGATCTGAACGTCCAGATAAAGCGTGAGATTTTCAGGCTGAATGACCGTTTTTTTAGTCAGCTTTTTACTTCTTCTACATCTTCCGCTCCTCTCACTTCCTCCGAAATATGGAAGAGTGTCAAACGTCTCACTGGTCAATGCAATACACTGGCACATGTTGATGCTGACCTAGACAGCTTAAACTCAAACTTCATCCACACTCTCACCGACTCCTATCTCCCGACAAATGATATTTCCTTACCACCAAGTGATTTCTCTCCAGTGTCCGTGGAAACAGTCATGAAACACCTCAACAAGGTTAAAGGTACAACAGCTGCCGGACCCGATGGCGTCTCCCCATTTCTCCTTAAATCTTGCTCTTTTCAATTAGCTCCTGTCTTGGTACATCTTATTAATTTATCTTTCATGGAGTCCAAGATTCCTGACGGCTGGCGTTCGGTTAAAATCACTCCTATCCCGAAAAAAACACTTCAACGGGTCCCAAATCCTTTCGCCCATTGCCTGCTCTTCTGCACACCTCAAACTTACAGAACGAGCAGCTTTGGATATCATTAAGCCTTTTTCATCCAATTTTTCTGATCCCTTGCAGTTTGCGTATAAGTCTAGGCGTAGTACACTAGATGCTGTTGCTCTGGTAGTCCATTCTGCTCTTAGAGACTTGGACAAGGGATGTCGTTCATACGCATGTGCCTTTCTTGACTACTCCTCAGCCTTCAACACGATCCCGCGAAATCTTCGTCTTAATAAAACCTCTGCATGCGGCTCTCCTAGCTGGACCGTCTCTTGGCTGTGGGATTATTTTACTTCCCGCACCCAATTCGTTCAGAGCGGGAAGCAAAATTCCACGATCCTTCCCAACAATTGTGGAGTTCTGCAGGGGTCTATATTATCCCCTCATCTTTTTTTCCTCCATACTGATGACCTACGATCTCCAAACCATGTTTGTTTGTCAAATATGCTGACGACATGGTTATCGGCCAGCCTCTTAAAAGCCAGACCCATCTTCAAACACTGAAGGATGGATTGGACCATGTCACAGCCTGGTCGTCAGAAAATGGCCTTTTACTTAATGAGCGGAAGTCAGTCCAGAGTATCTTCAGGCTGCGACCCTCCTCCAGTCCTGAAACCATCGACTTTCTGCCCAACAATGTATCCTCCTTCCGATACCTTGGTGTAACAATGGCTTCCAACCTCTCATTTACTCTTCATATTGAAGAACTTTTTATTAAAATCCGCAAACTTTTATATTATATCCGCCGCTTGCGTTCTTATCGCACCCCACAAGCCCTCATCTGGCGTTTTATAGACGCTTGTATCCTCCCTCTCATTCTTTACTGCTCTCCATTAACCTTTCCAGCACTACTCAAACAAGACTTGATTATTATTAAACGTATTCTCCGCATGCTCTCTTCAGCTGCCGGCTATTCCTATGATTTTTTTAGCTGGCCTTATAATTCAGCGACATTTCAAATCGGTCAAGAATTTCGTAGACCGCATTCTTAGTGATGACACTCACCCTATCCACTCCGAACTAATGGCTGCGAAGTCTTTTCCTACGACGCGCCGAAACTTCCGACATATGACATATCGTACATCAGCCTACCAGAACTCGATACTCCCAATCTTAGCACACTTCCTCACGTGTGAAGAAACGGAAATTGAAAAGCTGAAGGCCGACCTGACTCCATAACTGATGTGGTAACCGTGTTGTCTTCTTCCTTTGAGTTTTCTGTGATCTTTGACCGTTTACCCTTGAGTTTTTGGACCCTTTAAATTACTTTAGTTCTTGCTCTCCGTGAATGGAGCCATTTTTTCGCTCAAAGTTTGATATTATCATCAAAATAAAGTTCTCATCATCATCATCATCATCATCATGGATCATAGTTCAGATTAAATAATAATCAAATAAAGGACACTGAATTAAGTCAACGTAAAGAAAGGAAGGAGGAGGGTTGAGGGAGGTTAACGAAATTCACTTGGAGATTAAAACTAAGTGACACGTTACCAGGGCAATTGGAGGTTGACCACATGCTTGCATAGGTCGGGTTTCTTCCGCCGTATGTAGGCCACTTCTACGTAGCACAGAGTTCGATTTGTTCAGGCCCGAACAAGTACTGAAAACGCTGTTTTTCGTCGACCGAATGACTGCTGTCTAGTTAATGCTTGGTAATAGGGGACCGTGGTACTCTGTCTTCTTGCTTGAAAAGCCAGTTGGGCAAGTGCTCAGCAGCCCTGGCTGCCAGTTGCCTTTGCGTACGCATTCGCGAGATCAATACAACGCTGTTGGCAATGGAGAACTGAAGTGCAATATCATTAATCGACCGACGCATGGTGTAAGCGCAAGAAACGGCTCTGGACCGCTTCTATGGTCTCCCCAAGGTGCACAAAGAGGGCACACCCTTCCGGCCAATCGTGTCTGTCAAAGGAACTCCAACCTACGGACTGGCAAAGTGGCTATTGCGACGGCTCAACTCCTTGACAGCTGATTCAGACACAACAGTCAGGTCGTCAACACAATTCCTGGAGAAACTGAAAGGGGTAAGCCTCCAGCCAAATTAGATCATGATTTCCTTTGATGTCATGTCCCATTTTACTTCTATTCCACAGGACCTGGCAGTCGAGACTATTTAACTACTCCTACGAGAGAAATACGATGAAACGGAGAATTGCCTCGGGCACGCTCAAATCCTCCAGCTCCTAAAGTTCTGCCTGAAGACGTACTTTACCTTCAACGGAACTATCTACGAGCAGGTGAAGGGCACGCCAATGGGTTCGCCCATTTCCGGACTCATAGCAGAGGTGGGCCTGCAACGGCTGGAGTCGCTGGTTTTCCGACACCACAGGCCGAAACTCTGGGCTCGGTATGTGGACGACACCTTCGTCATAATTTAGCGGGGTCAGGTGCTGACATTCAAGGAACGACTAAACGCCGCCTTTCTGGACATTCAAATTAAGATGGGGGAAGAAGAAAACAACCAGCTGGCCTCCCTGGGTGTCTTCGGTTGCCACAAAGACGATGGTGGCATAAAAACTAAAGTGTTCAGGAAAGCAACCAACACTATACAAGTCCTGGACTACAACAACAACCACCCAATCGGTCACAAACGCCGCTGCGTGAGAGCGCTATTCCGGCGCGTCGAGACGCATTGCAGCGAAGCGGACGACAAAATTGCTGAATAACAATGTGTTCGACGCGTACTGAGAGCGAATGGTTACCTGCGCAATTTTGTCAACTATTACATACGCAAACGAGAGAAAAAGTCACGTCCAGATGGTCCAAACGTTTGGCGAACTCTTCCGTACGTGAAGAATGTATCGGAAGCGGTCAGCCGTCTACTCACCCCCACTTGGAGTTAGAGTTGCACACAGGCCAGAAAAAAACATCAGGCGCCGGGTCATGAGGCCGAAAGACCCACTGCCACGGCAGGAAATGGCTGGAGTCGTTTACCAGATCTGGTGTAGTTGTGGACAAAGCAACTACGTCGGAAAAACTGGGAGAGTACTCCGGCCGCGAATGGCCGAGCATGCAGCGGTGGTGAGGAAGAAAGACGCCAACTCCCAGGTTGCAATTCACTCAACGGGGCCCGGCCACATTTTCAAGTTTGACGAGGCCGAAATCCTCACAAGAGGGGACAACCGCGTGAGCCGCGAGCTGCTCGAGTCATGGTTCTCAGGCCCCCAGTCCATCAACAAGCGCAACGATTTGGCGTTCCCATACGGTGTGCTGAGAAATTTCCTGAGCACAAGAATCAGTCACGTGGAAAGGACTGGACGCAACAACAAATCTGACGACAGTGGGCATAATTGTTGCGCAATTATCAAACCCACGTCCGATGCGGACAAGAAAGCTGTGGCAATTGATGAGCAATCACCGCACCAATCAAAGCATCAAGTGGTGGCTACAGGAACGGACGATTATAGTACGATTGCGGGTGACCACTGTGAACTATAAATACCGTGCAATTTGTGCATGTATCACCCCTTATCTGCGCATGTCTCAGACTTGTTCACGACTACCTATGACTAAGGATTCCCGACGGAATCCAAAACTTCAGGACAATAAATCTCTTGTTCCAGTGATCGCTTCTTCTTCTTCTTCTTCTTCTTCTTCTTCTTCTTCTTCTTCTTCGGAATAGAGGTATGTTTGCACAACAGTCTAAGAAAAATAGGGTTTGGTTTGTAGTTAAGGGTAGGGGTTGTTTGGACTTAAGATCAGAGGTAAATTTGGTGTTGAGTTAGGGTGAAGGTTAATTAGCTGAGAAGATGATGCGATCGCTAGGACAAGACTTTTATTCACCTGACGTTTCGAAATTTGTCACGAATCCTTCATCAGAGACCTTAGCAGACACAATAGCAGAAGCGGGGTATTCATGCACAGAGAGTTGCTGCATTCATAGCATACAGTTACTACTCACATTTATGACAACTAACGACGACCCTATCGAGGATAACTGAGCGCTTGTGCGTTAACTGCTCGATGGCCGGCTTGCGGGCCGTGAACTGGTGAAATTTCAGCACATTTGGTAGTAGTGGCCGTGATTATTGCTCAACCATCTGGTTCCCTGTTGCTGACTTTGGCCTGCGCGTTCCCAAGTGACCACTTGCTTTGACCAGATTGAGTCTCAGCACCGAATATGGATTGGGCAGATCTTTACACTTGTTTATGGACTGGGGATCCATTAACCATGGTTCAGACGATGCTCGTTTCACCCAATTGTCACCTCTTGCGAGAATTTCGGCCTCACCAAATTTGAAGGAGCACAACTTGCGCGTCTTGAGTTAGAGTTATTTTTAACTTTAGGACTAGGATCAAGACTGGGACTATGATTAAGGTTTACGTTAGGGCTATCGTTAGGGTTAGAACAGAGAAGTATTTAACCTTCTTGGAACTTCGTGTATGGCCATTTTTTAACCTGGGCGTACTGGTTGTTGGCAGCATTGCAGCCATCAGCAGACGCTCACCAAAGAAATAATCAAAGACTAATGACCACAATGACAAAAAGTGCTGAAGGGAAATGTTTCTCGAACCGACAACAACAAAAAACAAAAATAAGCACTTCTCTTTCCCTCTTTCCAACCTTGACAAATTTATCTATTTACTGCCGGTTTCATTCCGCAGACCACCACATGTGTGGCGGTGACGTATTGGTGTGCCTTGAGAAACGAAAACCATCATATTCTCTTCTAAAATCGGGCCAGTCAGTTCGCCGTGGCTTCTATTAAGCCAGATCAAAATAAGACGCTACAATCCTGTGAGTGAACTGGGAGGGTGCTTCGTTTAGTGATCAGTAGACGCTTAGTTAGTTTTCAGGTTCGGGGTTGTAACATAAGAGACCAGTAAGCCAACATTGTTAATTACTGCTTCCCTTGTCTATAATTTTTTAGAATTTTGTACAACAGAACAGGAGGCGACGATTTGAATTCCAGGGTAATTCAGATGAGCATATCTTCCTGACGTTTCGAATTCCCACTTCAATTGCTGTGATAGACTACATATTATGTTTTCAGATGTTATAAACAGACAAACCTCTCAAAGGCAGTGACATACTGAGTAAGCTTTCTAACCCTAACGGCGTGAAAAAACGCCCCGCAGTACTTGCCATAAGTACCGATACAGTTTAGCAGGCCTTAGATGTGACCACAGAGGCCATCGCAATGCAAGGAACAGTCAGCGATTTTGTAACAGCTTTCTGATGACGTTTCTCGTGAAGAATCCGCGCCGGATTTCAAAACGACAGGTGAATAAAAGTGTTGGTCCAGCGATCAACTCTTCGTCCTCTTCTCAGATGTGTCAATTTCAGCATGAAAACTATGAGTGCCATCCCTGGATCGGCAGTCATGTGGAGCAAGTCATATACGAAAATCAGATGGTGAGCATGTGGGACGGGAAAAGGAGTCAGTCATTAAATTATGCCAATGATGATGAAAATCCGATGCTCGCAAGATCGACGTCCACCGTGTGTCCCACATACCGGTGCCAACATCATTGTACGTACTTTTACTTGTTACGACTGCGATCATGCCTGGTCTAGCTGGCCTTAATAATGTCACGGACGGTACCCCTCCTCGTGTGAGGATTGGCGACGGTGGATCTGGAGAGCTCCAACCAGTCTCTTCTCCAGCTACGGAAACAGAAGATAAGAAGTCCAAGAACTGCTTCCAGGTCTTGACTGACGGTCTAGAGCCAAGTTTTCAGTTGCCCTACTCTTCGAAACCTCCGGGTTGGTTGCGGCGCCGGATCGAAGGCAGCATAACTGAGCACGTGGGACGGACGACAGAGAACGTGCCCAAACCACCTCAATCGCCTTTTTGAATGGCCTGAGATATCCTTGCGATACTATCGCAGCGAGTGTGGACTGTCTCACTCGAAATGAAGTCAGCATCCCTAACTCATAGGATGGTCCTCAGGCAGCGGTGGTCATCTTCAGCGCGCAGAGTCCAGCATTTACATTGACAGGATTGACAGGATGACTGCAAGGGGAATACACGAATCTTCGTGGCGATGGAGATGTCGCGTCGGATCCATAGGCACTTTCGAAGGGTTGAGATAACCCAGCGAGCAGCATCGATGCGGAAGATACTGTCATCCTTACTCTGCCCATTCGGTAACAGGCTCGCCCCGAGGTATTTAAACCTGTCTACTACTTCAAGTTTATGGCGATTAATCACCAGGGGTGCCTTCTGCTTGTCGGGGATGCAGCTGGAGCACTTTCTCCATCAAGTTCACCTTGGAAGTGGAGACGGCAGGTTCGCTCCCTTTCTTGGATGTCCTCCTAAGTCGAAGAACCGACGGTAGCATCCGAAGGAGCGTTTATCGTAAGAAAACCTGGTCCGGACAGTACACAAACTTTAACAGTTTTGTACCTACCCAACAGAAACGTAATCTGATCCGATGTTTAACGCAAAGAGCCAGGAAAATCTGTTCGGCAGATACTATTGAAATGGAGCTCCAAAAACTCCAGGACCTGCTTCGGGAGAACGGGTATCCGGACAGATTTATCATGAAGAATATGATGGAAAAAGAACCGAAGCCTATTACACCAACTGTAGAAAAGAAGACCTTGTTCCTCAAAGTTCCCTTTCAAGGGGACGCAGCAAGCGAGCTTCTCAGCAGACGTCTTAACCAAGCCGTAGCACGAACTTTCCCAGCAGCAAACGTTCGGGTGTTATTCTCAACGAACCCGGTCCTGCACGGCGAAGGTAAAGATAGGCTGCCAACTCAGACCACCTCCATGTGCATATACTCATTCACTTGTTCCTGTGGAGCAAGCTATATCGGTCGCACGAGTCGGCGCCTATCAAAAAGAATACGGGAGCACCTCCCGGCATGGCTGGCCAAAGGCGAAGTCAGAAGCGTCAAAAGCTCAATCCTTGCGCACATGGTTGACTCCGGACATCGTGTGGACCCCAGCGAAGCCTTTAAGGTAATTTACAAGGTCTCGCCAAACTACCCAAAGCCCCTGGGTCAGCGTTTGCTGGCAACAGCAGAAGCAACCGCGATCCGTTTGAGGAAGCCGGTTCTGTGCGCGCAGAAGAACCTCCTGCAGGCCCCAAGCTTGGCTTGGCCAGCGGTTACCTAACTACCTGCATCTTTCCCGCTTGCTGCCGCTTCACCCAACCCCACCCCCTTCCCCCCATCCCCTATCCGGACTCAACAAACCCTCATTAGCTGATTACTACCAACCCCACACCCCCCTTCCTCATCCCCATGACTAATTTGCGTTTTGTGATAACTTGATAACCAGCATGTTAATTTGCACCCCTCCCTATATAATTGTAACGGCCCGATGAGAATTTATCGAAAGCTACGTATGCTCGCCAAACACTCTTCTGAATTCTCTGATGGGAATTTTCGCAACTTTAAATTTATGGATATGCCAACCGACATAACGATCTCATTTAGCTGCAACACTACAGACTTTATACCACTAACGCTGGAGGCTAGCATCGTTGAATCAGTTTATAGTGATGCAGACCTGCGTATCATCTCCGACACTCTTAACCATCTGGATATGACGGGCAAACAGTGTAAAGACTGGAGACGAGATCGCACGTAGTGGCTGGCGAACCCAAGCAGACCGTCTACAGGTGCCACATACAACCTGGGCGCCGCTCAGTGTGATATGAGTTCACAGAAGGTGGCTAGAATCTCACGTGCATTATAGCGTCAATAAAGTCGCACTAAGAAGAAGTCATTCAGCCTGACCCTCACTCCGCTAGCCAGTCATCCCACATGTACACGCATTGTAGACCCTGGGGATCGAGGCATCCCAGCGATGACATTTAGCATGTCGTGATGGATGCAAATGCGCCAGATGTATTCAAGTGACGAACACGCTGATTTGTCGTGGGGATGAACGCTTCGAGGTCGTGGCCACTCCCTCGTTCCTCGCCCTGGTAACCACTGAAGTAACTGCTCATGTTCTGTGGGCCACACGTCATATGACGTTGCAGATGCCTTCTTTTGTAGGTGAGCGCTTCCAAAGCCGGGACCATTGACGTTCGGGGCGTAGGTGAAGCATAGTTGTCTTCTACTGAGATGCTTGCAAAGTGATACGCTGCACAACATTTTGCAAGGAAAGTTATCAGCCGTGGGCCACGCTTGATGTTGAGGATGCGTACCTATGCACGATAAGAATCAGTCTTCAAAGGGGGAAGCAGTATAACAAAGAATATTTCAGACGCTCTCCTGTGCTAACTGCGACGACCAGCGCCCTTGAGGTGTTTTCGCGCTCTTTGTGATTACTTTTCATTATCCTTAAAATAAAACTTAATATCAGTTAAAGTCTATGCCGAAGTGAAACAACGAGATCCCAATGCGTTCACATCACCTGTCCCCACATTCCCCCCGGCATCCCCATAGAAGCTGAGGCCTTCCCGACAATTTGTCGATGTTTGGAGGGTTTTGTAAAACGGCAGACTATCTGTCCGCTGGCGTGCCCTAAAAGTTGTTCCGTGAGACGTGAATTGATTGCGAGTGAAAGGAAAATTGACTTACTGAAATCTGACTCTGCTCCCTTTATGGAAAATCGGGGATACATTTTGTACAGTGAAAAGTATTATGTGGACCATCACGCGCCCCGCGAGGTGGAAGAAACACTGGTAACTTAGTTTAAAATTGGGCAGATTTGCGTAGCATCTGTCGCACACTCTCCTCTCTCTGTTTTCCCCAACTTCGGTGGCAAGACACTCAAAATGACAGAAGACGGGCTGGGGGTGCAGTAGTTGAGGGCGCCAGCTAGCCTGTCTGCGCGTGCGACACACGAGCTGGTCTCCATTGCGTGTTTCAGTTTTCTTTGAAATAAGTTGGAATCTCACATGCATGAGGGTACCATAAGGGCCGCATTGAGGAGGAGCCATTTCAGGCTGACTGTCAAATCTGAAGAGGTTAAAAGCATTCCAGCCCTTGGTTAACTTTCCGGTTCATGTCTTTTAGCCCGTCGTGGCAGACTCACGAGGATCATTTTTATTCTAGCGAAGAATTCGCTGATATAGCCTGAAAACGAATTCCGGGTGTTGGCCCCAATTTCCCTTCCCTATCTCATGCTTCAGTAGAAGGTCCGAACCTGTCAACTAACTGGTGGTGAAATTGAGCGGAGTGACTGGTGCGACTTAAAGGCCCACGTCTGTGGCGTGCCACAAACACCCCTTGTGT
This sequence comes from Ligula intestinalis, assembly GCA_036362985.1. Taxonomy (NCBI): domain Eukaryota; kingdom Metazoa; phylum Platyhelminthes; class Cestoda; order Diphyllobothriidea; family Diphyllobothriidae; genus Ligula; species Ligula intestinalis. The sequence goes on from JAYGXS010000005.1 coordinate 2,449,423, forward strand.
TAGACAACGCTTATAAACCTGCGCAAACCCAGCGCAACCCGACTAGCTTACCTAGAATGCGGCACTTTTTTAAGACGAGCAACGTTTCCTATTGGACCTCCACGCTGATTGTTTGTTAGCTGCTTCTTCGAGAAGAGTGTCATTGTTTATACAGATTGTATTTTTTATTACATTATTGTAGATTGTTTTTGTTTGAGTTATTTTTCGTTACTTTTGTATAATTTAGTGTTAAATGTTGTTTGCTGGACCAACACGGGGGTTAGATCAAGGCACGGAAAACGTTACTGGGGTGCGCGTTGATGATAAATCGGTGAGGATTCCCTATAAACAACAGCGAAGCTTACCGCACATAACTAACTACATATGTAAAGAAGAAAAAAGGTCGAGCACCGGAACGATTTGTTTATTGTTCTAAGCTTTCAGACTCTTGCAGGAGTCTAAGGATATGGCACGCTCTACCATACATCAAGGAAGTCTCAGAAGCGACTGAGCACATCGCTGCGGGACTAGGTGTTGGAATTGCACGCAGAGCCAAAGCTACAATACGCAGCAGGGTGATGAAAATAAAGGACCGGCTTACGCCGAACGAACAATCTGGGGTAGTGTATTGCATCCCACGCCTAAACTGTCCTTGCAATTATACAGGGCAAACTGAACGCATGCTCGGATCGCGCATGCATGAACACAAGCAGGCCATGTGACGAGGCGACGAAGCATCACAAGTTGCGGCTCACATCTACGAAACAGGCCATGAGTTCAACTTAGAGGCCGTCAAGGTACTCGTTCACGCGGGAAACAAGACGAGCAGAGAATTGATCGAAGCCTGGCTCACAGATGGGAAGAAAAATTACGGTATCCTCCCCCGGTCTTTTTGGGCGGCTTCCCACCTCCGATTGCAGCCTCAGTAAAATGTCTCCCGAGGGTCACTCGCTGTACTCTGGCTCAACTGCGCAGTGGTATACTCAATGGTCCTTCACCAGTACCAGCACCGGCTCAACTCGTCCACACCCGATTATTGTCCCGACGGTGGCGCTTCTCCGCATGACTGTCAGCATCTGTTCGCCTGCAGTTCCCGGCCATGCAGCCAAATCACCCCGGCGGACCTTTGGCTCAAGCCGGTTAGGGTCTCGGCTTTTCATCGTCATACAAGTACTACCAGTTTGGATTTCGACGGGGGCTCCTGATCCAACAGGGGGCTACGACACACACACACGCACACACTCTAAGTACCTCGGTGATGTCAAATGGAACCTACCACTGACAAATCATAATCATCAGATCGCCTACTAAAACGCCACTACTATACCTTTTATCCCATCGACCACAAACATTGTAAAAAACCCGTCGGTCGAAGTACTTGAGATGAGGATAGAGCCTATTGGTCGACCAACGAAATATAAAATTACGTTTTTACAAGTTATTCACATGCTTGAGGATAATAAAATGTTCTTCTTTTGGAAAGTAATAAACACTACCAAAACGTAAAGTGAACAATATGGATTCGAAACTAGGAGAGCCGATACTAAACTAGAAACCTCACACCTACACGCCAACGGGGCTTAAGTGGCAGCTAGTAGACAAAAATGTGCAAGCGTTAGTGAGGGGAAGTGCAAGGGGGCAGGGGGGGGGGGGAGGGAAGAAGGCAAGAATGTGATTGGCTCACAGCCATGAAATAGTTTTCTCTAGTGTGCGCATGCAAAGTCATCTGACTAATCAGCGCGCGAGGTTTGGAAGTGCATCATTGTACACCATCCGTGCGAGCGGACGATTGTGCTGGAGAAGGATCTCCGCAGGTGGCAAGGGAGGCAGGCCGAGAGGGGCGGACGGCAAGGGTGGCATGAAAGACGGCGGTAGCTTCTGGTTAGTATGTCGAGCGGCAAAATGAGCTTCTGACTCGCGCTGGGTTTCGAACATGCCCATGTAGTTGCTGGCCTGGGTAATCTTCTGTTTTGGCAGTGAACGTCTCACCTCCTCCTCCACTGAACGTTTTGGACGTCCGCGAATACCCCGTTTTACCAGAATCGGGTGCGATGTGGCTGGAGGTTTACTGTTGCTGCTGCCACTCACTGCGGTCTTGCCAGTTCTTCCCCGTGGCCCAGAGAACTTCCCCACCCCACAGGCGATTCCAGTCTTCTTGTAGGGGTTCACTGCGTGGTGGTGGGACTTGTCAAAATGACGGCCCAGGTCCCACTTCCACTTGTAGGTGAGACCGCAGATGACACACTGATGAGGTCTTTCCTTCGAGTGCACCATGATGTGCTTCTGCAGCTCGGTAGGCCATTTGGCGAAGTATTTGCAGTGCGGACAGGGGTATCCAGTTTGACCTAGCAAGCCCTTTCGATGAGTGACTTGCAGTTCCTAGGAGGAAGTAAACATTGTTGGTTAATACACGTGTACACCACAGTGAGTAGATTTTTTGTAATAGCGCTGAGTGAGCACCGTTGTGACAGGATTAAAATACGCTATAGAAGTCTAGCGAACAACGGGGGAATGACAGATTGTAAATCTCTGGTAGCATTACCCCCAGACACAAATTAGATCACCATTCTCCTTGTATAATAATCTGTCCCGTTTGCCACCTCGAGACCGTTTTTTATTGAATATTATTAAGATGGAGCATGGTAATAGGTAGCCCAGTTCTTGTAGTGACTTGCGCTGAATCCAGAAGGAGCTGAAGTTAGGACGCTGGAATGGGTACCCCTGAAAGTTAGTGCAGTTATCTACAACATACGCTGCAACAATGGAGACTGTTACTACGTTGGAGAAACAGGGCGCATACTGCAGACCCGCCTACAGGTACATAAAGCGGCGGTCTGGAGACTAGACCCTAAATCACAGCTTGCAGCACATATCAGAGAGACTGGCCACAACATCGATATTCAAAGAACGATCGTCGTAGGCCGAGGAGCCTCACAATCTGAAAGGTTGACGTTTGAGGCATGATAATCAGAAGCCAACTCTGTCAAAAGCCAGCTGGACCTCCCTGCGGCCTACAAAGTCCAACGCCATTGCGTAAGTAATGTAGTGGACACGGACAAACCGAAGTAAGGATTTGCAGACGAAGACGGCTCTGTGACGAAACCGACGGAAGAGGTAGCAGGATTACCAGCATCCTCTACCATGGGGACGAAACAGAACACCAACTGCCATCAGGCCAAGCCTAAATCCATAAGTATGGCCAAACAGCGACCGGAGAATGGTCAATCAGCCCAAGGCCAACACGCAGAGCTGCAACTTTAAACTTGCTGATCGATAAAGTCAGTATTCGAATCGATAAAGGACAGCCGACCTAGCTGTCCGAAATGTCAGTAAATCTACAAATTTATTTCGGTGAGCAGAAGATGAACTCTCATCTGTATTATGGTGGAGGGGCACCTTTTCTTGTGTCCAACCCTTGTAATTATGAAATGACTGTGTACAATTGAAACAGAGGTAATGCACCGGTCACCCCCTCCCAGCCATAAACTCAGTAATTTCAGTAAAAATTACCTTGATTAGTATCTGGAGGTCATACACCAGAAACCATATAGAAGACGCTGACGAGTGGAACCCTTCGTTGCCGTATCACACATCAGCAGAAACATCAGCTAAAAATGTGTATGAACCTTTAGTTAGTACCTATGTATGGAGAACGGTATAAAATCTTCGCCCTAGAAAGTTCATACTATTTGTAGTACTGCTTGTTCTTATAAGGGTTATTGCGTGGTTATTCCAAGGACTTTGGTTGCCTTCGACTCAAATATGCCTAGAAATTTCGGGTCTGATCCTTAAAATGTCATGCTCCAAACACCTCTATCCAAGTCCTGCACTTAATTATTTCCAAAATGATTTCCCTAGTTATTGACGGTACTTCTCCACCTTATGTCGAAATGCGTTCAGCAACTGCCTGCGACCACTGAAGTACGAGGTTCAAGGCACAACGGGGCAAGTATATTCCTTAATCAAATAGCTCGGATGAGCATTCCAGTTCTATATCTATAT
>JAYGXS010000005.1:2455137-2468145 GCA_036362985.1 Ligula intestinalis
CGATCGGTGTTCGCACATTCCTGAGTGAATATATATATATATATATATATATATATATATTAACACGACTGAAGATATGAGGTCCAGATAAATTATCCCGTTCTCCATCCCCCAAAGAATATGAAGAAGGAAACAAGAGGTCTTCATGGATCACGCTGTATTGATGTTGACGTTTCGAAAAAATGCTTGTTTCCATCATCAGATTGGTGAGATGATCCTTCATGCTTGCAGTGTCCTGTTTTGTCTTGCCAATTGCCCCGTATTATAGGTGCGTGTTACACGCGCACCCTGGTCGTCCTGCGATAACACGAGACAATCGGCAATATAAAACAAATCACTGCAAGCAGGAACGATCACCTCACTGGCTTTTTAGCCGTCCTCTGTCAGTCATACCCGGGACCATTAAGCACTGAGTGTAACACTCTACCATTGCACCACAGTCTCATTACTTTTGTCCATGTCAGGCTTATAAGCAATCATCAGCCATTCCTCCTGTCTCTCAGGTTTTGCAACACATTAGACTCGAACCCACGTTCTAGTGCCCTAACCATTGAATCACGGGTATTTTGTGCTGTCAGTTACGGTTGCGCATATTACCAGTGGGAGATCGGTGCCTATATTACTGGCCTTGACCGACAAAAACGGTTGATAACGGTAAAGAGAACCATCTGCAAGCCCAATTAAAGGCTTACAAACGGCAGGATACCGGGCTCTGAGTTCAATGCATAAGAGGTTGGGTATACAACCCCGTGTTTTTGAATGTAAAAGTATGCACACTTAGCTGCTATGTGCGAATACAGGACAGACTCTTCGGAATAAACCACAGTATTACAGATCACGGATTTACGGCTCATCAAAGTCAAACCGACCTCAGGTCCCCAGCTAAGTAACTATCAAGACATGTGTTTGGAGATGCTCCGAATTCACATGATGCTACTACGAGGAGGTCGGTTTTTGAAGCAACCCATCAAGTTTGTGGCATACACCTTCGGTTTACAAGATCATACTACACATTTACTGAGATATACATGGCAGTGTTTGGCGTAAATTTTCAGGAATTGACTGATTAGGGTCAGGCCCAAATTTCGAACCAGTAGCTGAGTTGAAATTATGCGGTAGAAATGGGCGGCCATAGTCGATAGTACAAATATCCTACGCAAGCAATATTATAAAGTTGAATCGTAAGCCCTGGCCTATCTCCAATTATTGGTCATTAAGACGCACATCGCACCGACAGCTAAAACTTAGAAACCTGATCTGGCCCAGTTTTTCTTCTTGTTGAGTTATGAGAAAGGGAAGGGTAGTAACAGAAAAAGTTGATTTACCGCCTTTTTTACCCCTAATCCCAGAATTCCGCCTTAGAGAACCGGTGGTATTAATACGCTTTACTTTTTAGTTTATTGTTTAGTTTATCGGCTTAATTTCAGGTTTATTGTAGTTGAGGTTTTAGTTTTGTTATGTTTAACTTAGTTTAGTATTTATTAGTTATTTGAGTATTTTTATCCATCTTTGGCGTTACCTTCCTAAAACTAAAACAAAACGAATAAATTAGATTACAAAGTAAACTCAAACTAAAGTAAAACTAACAGTAACCACAAGTCAGAAGAAAGAGGAACGTTCACCGGAAGAGGTCTATCCTAAGCCTGACGTTTCGGGTACTTGTCTTCTCTACCACCCTTCAGAGAATGGACACTCTGGCCCATGGTCCTCGTCTTTATGGGGCTTCTTATCCGAGGACAGACATGGCATGGAACAACCGGGGCCGGCAACCAGCACCGCGCCTAAAGTGTGCATACTGGAAACAAGTCGAGGCGCGCCGGGAGGCGATGGAACGAATGCGCATGAGGGCCACACCATAACACGCGGCAGGGTGATAGAGAAGGCAAAAGAAGAGGTTGAAGGCGAGACGAGACACACACACACATACAGTGACCGCCATTATCGGTAGAACACACGCACGGAAGCAAGAGCAGAATAAAGACTAGGACCATGACCCAGAGTATCCATTCTGTGAAGATGGGTAGACGAGACAACTACCCGAATCTTCAAGCTTATAATAAACCGTCGATTTCGACGATGGGCACCACGCGCTCCAACAGGCCGCAGCAAGCGCTGAAGCAAGCCGCAACTGACACAAAGGCGAGCTGGGCAAGCAATACGTAAGCGACAGCTAGCAGGAGCAACGCAGAGAACTGGCGCGAAGGAAAACAGGAGTTTAGGCAGACTTGCACAGAATCTACCCACTCGCTCGCCACTCCCACCTCCGTTTCCGGTGTAATGACAAAGTCAATAAGACCGGGGATGAGGGAGGGTGTAGACGGCTGGCGCGATAAACACTCAGCACGCGCACACTTGACACAGCCATCTCGCTAGGTATGCTCCCGACTGCGCGGGAGCGCCATAAAGGCCACATTAAGAGGGAGCCATTGCAGCCTGACTCTCAGTCCTCCCTCTCCTCCCGTACGCACACACAGTCACACGCGTACAGAAAGAGCAGCTAAGTAGGGGGTCCGAGTTTTCCCGTCAGTTGGCAGACCCTCCAAGCCACGGCTTTTAGCGCACCGTGATAGATTCAGACGCATTCAGATTTATTATAGTGAGGGAAGAATCGCGCCGAGGTCGACCTCACTCTCTCCCCCACCGCATAGTGACCGCCTAGCTTCTCGGGCACCCGCAGTGGGGACACACACACACAGTGACTCCGCCATTATTGGTAGAACACGCGCACGGAAGCAAGAGCAGCATAAAGACTAGGACCATGACCCAGAGTATCCATTCTGTGAAGATGGGTAGACGAGACAACTACCCGAATCTTCAAGCTTATAATAAACCTCTCCCGGTAAACGCTTCTCTTTCTTCTGACTTACCTCCTGGTAATAGAATTGGTAACACTATTACAGTAACCACTAAACTAGGGACTAAGGTGGCATACCAACTTTATTGTTATCGCAAGAGGTTCCTGTACAGCCATAGAAGATTAATTCATGCCCGTAAACAGCAGTGTGCAGGCAGTAATCAAAGGTGGCATGAAACTTTAGACCAACCTGAACGCAAACGCCCTCCAGACTGCAAGTCTTCCAGGACCGGTTCTGGGCGAATTCACGCTGTAGGGTGGCGTGGTGTTCGCGCAAAAAGTGTGCATTCAGCTCACGCAGCGTAGGAAAGAGGGCCTTGCACTCGAAACAACGTGACACCGGGGACTTCCCTGTCGCTGCTGTCGGCCCGCCCCCCTGTGCCCCCCGGTGCCCCCGTTTGGGTGGTGGTGGTGGTGGTGGCGAGGAGGGTGACATTGGTGCTGGCAGTGTCGTGGCCGTGATGTCCAGTCGCGCGCTCGTGGACAGACTCATACGGAACTTGGAGACCAGTCTGGACGGTGGCAAAAAGTTGCGTCTCTCGGAGAGCCCGCCCCCCTCCTGTCCTCTGTTGGTGGCCCCCGCTTGCAGCAGAGAGAGAGCACTGGTGAAACTGGCGAAAAGGGCAGACGGTTGGTTTTGGAGGATTGACCAATCGAATGGCGAGGAGCTGAGGAGGCTTAAAGGAGCGAAATGATGGGAGGAGGCTTGTTGTTGCTGCTGCTGCTGTTGTTGCCTATTTCTGCTCAGGTCCAAGGGGGTCTCGCCCTCTTCCTTAGGCCAAAGACAGCCAGGGGGTGCGGGGAGCGAAAGGGTGGGTAGGCTGGTGCTGTTGAGGAGACGAACAGAAGAGTTCAGACCCTGGCAAAAGCGAGAGAGAAGACTGGCATAATTGGCAGGTGGCAGATCTCTGAAGAGATGGTTGGCTGGTGCTGCTGGGAAGAGACTTGGATGGAAATCCAGCTTGCGGAAGAAATCGAGGGTTTTCACGCTGTCCATCAGGGAGCTGTGGGTCTCCACAGGCATCTAGGGGTTTGCAACAATAAAAGAAAATATATGTTGAGAAGTGATCACCTCAAGGGAGACCATCTCCTTTCTAGAACAGAATCGTACATTTCGACATTGGGTGAGAAGTGGTAGATTTATGATTGGTTGAAACAATTAAGGAGGTTTGGCAGATTTGGTTAATTTAGCTGATCAAATTGTGAAAAAAATCGTGGCATTCGGTGGGATTCGAACCCGCTTGTGTAGCAAGCCTTCCCTCCTATGCGGGTTCGAGTCCCGCCGAATGCCGCGAGTTTTTTCACAATTGGGTCAGCTAACTTTGTTGAAACGTTAAATGGCAGATCCCGAGTGTCAGCAGACATAATTCTCCATGACCTGAAAATTCATAGCATATCTTATAGTTCGTAAGAGTAACCTGCTGGGGCCGCAAAAAAGGCACACACTGTCCACTTGGCACTCATTCTTAAAATTTATGTTTCTGTATTGACAGTTTGTCCAATTGACAGGAAGGATACTAAATTGAGAGCACAAGAGCCTGGTCCTCTAAAGTCTTCATCAGCAGGTATTATTGACTGGGCTAATCTGTAACTGCCCGCTCTCATTGTCGCCAGAGCCTTCGCTTGCGCCTGTAGTGACTAGCTCGCATCGGAGTGAACTCCGCTAGAATCTCACGACTGCGGCTCTCGACGTTTGCAAACAGCCAATCACAGATGCCGCAACGTTGGTCCTTAGCATGGCGACGCATAGAAAGCCTGCACGCGTAAACGCTGTCTCTCTGACGCGCGGGGATTCCTGCTACTATGCCGCACGTCGGATCACGCCACCCCAGTGGAAGGTCATGCTCTCCGTAGTCAATCTTCTTCTCTATAATTCTTCGTTCCTCAGTGTACACAATAAACTATACCTTCTATTCTGACCTCCACCGACTTCCTCTCCACTAAGTAACCATTGTCTGAAGATCGCGGTTGCTAGGGTTTAATTTACCTAACCCCCTGCGATACGCCTGTCAGCTTCGGACAGCCTAGCACGTCTGTCAGGCACTGTGTAGGCCGCAAGATTACCGGTAAAACACTGACTGTTTCGGAAAGACCCAAGACTGTTGCCTGCTGTTTTCTCTGGTGAAAGATCCGCAACGGAATCCGAACCTTCAGGTGAATAAATTTCTGGTCCCAGTGATGTCATTTGCTTTTTCTCAGAATAAAGGTTTTCCTGGCTGACGCTATCTTGATTGGGCGTCCCTGTACTAAAGCTCCTCTATCAAAGTCTATGTTCGCTTCCACCATAGCTATTGATGCAGTTCTTCCACAATATGTTGCTGGCTTCGTTCCCCTATTGGATTTTTTCCAAGAAAATCTGTCCGACTAAGACGCGCTACAGTATCTCTACCCGAGAAGTGTTTCCGACATTTCTCGTAACTTCACCATTTTTACAGACCATAAGACGGCAAAGTTTGCCCTCCGGTGTCATTGTGACAAGTACAATACGAGGTAGGCTGTCCAACAGAAATACCTATCATAATTCGTCACTGACAACCGCCACATCGATGGCAAAAAGGAGGAGGTCACTTACATATTGTCCAGACCTTTCCTGTAGGCAATTCAGCTCCCAACTGGGGTCGATTTTACTGCCATGGCGGCTGGACAGTGATGAGACCTTTAATAGTCTTCAATTTGTGGATTTTACCTGACCTCCGATGCCGATATCGAATCCGAGTTCACGGGCAGGAGGCTAATTGCACACGCCGCTAATAAGACGGGGCGAGGACTACTGGAGGCCCGTGTGTCAGACTCAGTCAATCAGCAGGCATGAGGATTTACCGTCCTGTTATGTTGTCCTCCGTGCTCGCGACCAAAAAATACGGCCCACTTCCTGTCCAGAAAGGCACGCTGCCACGCCAGGGACGCAAGACATGATGCCGAGGTCGCACGCCACAACACCAGGGACTCGCGTAGATGGCGTGAGCATGTACCAATCACAAATGTCGCCCCCTCTCCAACCTTCGTTTAATCGTATATAGACTACAAAAGCATGTCCACGCTTGCTGCTTTCCCATTTTCTCTGACGATGGCCTCTGGTGTGAAACCGCAAACTCAGCATAATATAATTGCCTTTCCAGTGATCGCGTCGTGTTCTTCTATATAGATTGGGTTACAGGATTTCGGGGGAGTGGGGAAATAGAATAGGCAGCAAAGGAAATTTTTAGAAGAAAGTGCAAAGTTGAAAAATGTAGTCAAAATTGCTTCACACGGCCGCTGAGAATAAGTTTTTCCGCGCCGTGGGCTTTACTAAGCTTACTCCAGAACGGTAAGTTGGACCTCAGCTAAGTTGAAGTAGACGACCTCCTAACCACCATTTCTATTTTTTGGGAATTTCGAAAAAGCCGCAATTTGATAATCGGGTTTTTCCGTAATACGTTAGAAGATAAAACAGATGAGGAAAATCTTTAGATATAAATCAACAACACTCCCAAATACGATAGAATAAAAATGCATATAGTAGTTATTAAAGCATATTTTACTGCGGATCCTAATTCTCCACCCACGAAACTCTATAAACACCGTTTTCATAGGATAACATGCTGGAAGTATGGATTAATGTGTCGGACTACATAAGCTACTTTTGCCCAAATCGCTTAGGTCGGAGTTCCCAGCTGCGACGGGACATCTGGATTCCTTCTGTAAATGAGATGAACACCACTCTCGTATGAATAACCGCCATGTCCACATCCACTTTTACTGCAGAGAATGACAACAGACAAGGGAGAGTAGAATGACCATCGTCAGCCAATCATACACAACCCCGAGGTTTTATAAAACTGACTCCACGTACTCTCCGGGTTTCTGATACTGTTCCCTGCTAATGCCTCTGATGATGATGAATCTGCGACGGATGTTGAAACGTCAGGCGAATAAACGTATTGCCTCAGCGATCGAGTCGCCTTCTTCTTAATTACTTCCTGGGACTCGCATGTTCGCTTGTATTGGCACTTGTTGACTGCCATTTGTGCATGTGCTATCTGTTTTTGTAGGTCGATCGGTCAGCCAAGAAATTCCAGTTCAAGCGAAAGAGGAAAAATTGTAGGCCTGCCGTCCCTCTGTATGTTCCAGCTGCTCTAACGGCGCCATGTTGATTTACTTTTGATGGACCGGTCCCAAAACAATCTGAGAAACCCGAAAAATCAAACTATTAGCCTGGATCTGTAAGTTGTTTTCTAAAAGTTGGATTCAGCCTGAAAAGGTTTTTCCAAAGGATTTACTCCAAGTTTGCACATTAATTTCCTTGGAAAGTAAAGGAGACAGATATGAATTGTGGCGATCGGTGGACGAGCTGCTTCATGGTAACGCCCGCATGCCGTTCAACAGACATCAAACACTCAAGAAGGCAATTACGGTTAATTGTTGTCGTATGTTTGCAGTAATTACTGCATCCTATACATACTGTAAACTCCTGTGCATAGGCAACCCCTTTCTGCTGTTGCTTACTGACTATGTCTCTGATGACGAATCCGCGACGGATATCCAAACGTTAGTTGAAGAAACGTATTGTCCCTGCGATCGATTCCTCTTCTTCTCAACAACGATTCTGTCCACAGAGAGTTCAAAATCAACCAGTTTGGGGAGCAAAACCCGCCTGCCACGGTTTTCCACACTCTTTCTCGCCCAGTCCACCTCCTTTTGACAAATTTGCATACTCGAGGATGAAGAAAACGTAAAGGAAGGCCTTTTTCAGAACGTAGAAGAGACTTAAAAACCCTCCCTGGAGACACTTAAGGACATAAGCTCAGCAAAATATAAACAGATGCACCGAATGGTAAAAAAATCGTTGGAACAAGGGTGCATCATCTAGCGAACAGTATTCTGGAGGGAATTAATTTTTTCAGATATTATTTTATATTAAACACTTGAATTAATAATTGTGTTTTTGGGTTACCTCCTCGCATATGCAGCTTACTTTTCGCACAGTAATGAAGCACTTCAGTGACCTTTAATTTTGTCCGGCTGGCAAGATGTCAGCCATAAATTCAGAAGAAAGGAAGAGACTTGTGGGACTGGATGAAAATGATGAGGACATTTAGCTATCCTCGGTTCGCAAAGGTTGTTTCAGTGCCCTCTTCCGACCCTGAATCCGTAACACTCCTCTGCAAACCAGCAAGTTTCTCATCTGACAATAAACTCTCAGAATTGGGCAAAGTAATGCAAGACATGGTCAAGAGCCCTAATTCCAGAGATTTCAGTGAATGCTGTCTCCCCTTAAGGGTCAGGGATCATGCAATCATATATAGCATTACCAAGTAGAGAAGGTTCTTACTATGAACCACAAAAGGAAACTAAATTTGTTGACAAACGCTCAGCAACCGCAAACGGAACTCACTTGTTCCACTGTCTCTTGGGTCTCATTTTTCGGGCCCTGGCAGCGGACATAGAGGCTATTAGTCTTGGGCAGGTTGTATTGCCGGCAACGACAGTGGAGAGTAGAATGGTCATTTTTGGTTGATTAGCCGTCTTCAGCCAGCAAGACCCAACCTCCAAGTGGTGCACCACTCGAGACTAGGTATGGCTGGCTGACGACGGCTTACAAGGCAGAAGTGGGCATTCTAGTCTCCCTTGTCTATGCCAGCAACACAATCTGCCCAAGAGACGTGAGTTTTTTCAGCTCTCGCAATTTGATGAACCGCGAGGATTAGGCCTTCATGCTGTCCACAAGGTTCGCTGTCAGTGTCAGTGGGGCGTTCACCAATCACATTAGCCTCGTCTCTTTGACACTTTCGGTGCACCATCGAGTTCCACCAGCAATCGGCTACTATCATAGACAGAGTAACATTACCGACAAAGACGTAGAAACCCAGAATGACCACTTCTAGCTACTTAACCTTCATCAGCAAGCCATACCCACCCTCGGGTGTTTTAACTCCCGAGGCTTGAAAACGCGACCTGTTGGTTGCAACACTTGAGGTTGTGTATGATTGGCCAATGACGCCTATTTAGCCGGAAATGGCCGATCTCCAATTTCCCTGCTCATTGTCGATAAGGCTATGCTGTCTCTGCTGAGTTGCGCCGGTATAAATTGAGCGTTTTCTCTCAAAAACCTTTTTATTGATGCAGGTAGCAACCGCAGTTTGCATGGGGGATAGTGGTGTTTCAAAAGTTTACGACTTTCCCAGCCACTGAGCCCTGCCGACCCTGAAATAGACCTGACGAACGTGAAGATGCACACAGAGACCGTGCCACCTCTTTTTTTCCTTGCGCGCCTTCTGCATCCTCCGCCTGCTAAAACATGCAAAAAGCTGAAAGCAGACAGTCAATTAACACGAGCCAGTCTCGCGCTCGACTGAAAGCCTCAAAAGGAGGGCTTTGTACCTGACCTGCGACTTCAAACACCCTTTGAGTGTGAGGAAGGCCAAGTTATAATTTTGCACGCTCTCTCTCTCCTGGTAGAACAGCAACCTCGCCGCAACTCCTTTGTTCCCGCTCTTCCTCAGCTCTCTTCCCCTTATTTGTCTACCTGCCTATTTCCAGGGTAGACCTAGCAGCCCGCGAAATGGCAGCACCTTGAGGTTGGGCATATCAGCCTGACCGAACGCGCGAGGCCACTGAAGCTCGCACGTACCAGGCGGTTGAGCATGCTCGAGCATGCGGTAAACGAAGCGCCCGCGCAGACGAATAAATTGGAAGTGCGGTTGCCGCTGAGTGTCGTCTTGCGACACCGAGAGAGAATACTGTATTCCTTTTATCCTCCCCAGACGAGGAGGAAGAAGTGGCGATTTCTGGGACCCGATTGTATTTTAGCTGACCTTTCAAAAGCCTTATCGCTTCCATCGTCATTTTGATGACCGTTCTCCTGCTGATATCAGTGATTGTGTCCAAACGCTAGCCTGACGCCCGATGCTCGTGTTTCAATCGATCGCACCGATCGATTTTTGTGGTTGTTTGAATTGCTTGTGCTCTCACGGGCTAAAATGCAACCTGGTCGCAGAAATCATCCCTTCTTCTTCTTCTTCTTCTTCTTTTTATTCTTCCTGTTCCGAGGATGATGAAAGGAATATTATAACTGGACCTCAACATTTCGCGCATATTAGAGAATACTGTTGAGGAGGGGAATAGGACCACCCACTGATTTTTTGCCCTATCAAATGGAAATAGGGTTAGGACTACGAATACTAACAAGGTTACAGCTAAAGCTCGAGTTAATTTTGAGCTTAAGGTTAGAACACGGGAAAAATGTAGCCTTCTCGAATCTTGGTGCAATATTATCCTAATTAAGAAGCGCGGGAGGAGAAGAGGAGCGTTCCGATTCCAATCCCATTGTCTGTCATGGAAAGTATCCAACTCAAGGGCCGGAGCACCCCAGGAATTGCCTTGTTTCCGCCTTCTCATCTCTATCAATCAAAAGCTGTGCCAGGTGCTATAAAGTTAGCACCTACGAGGACCAGGCAGAGAGGGAATTACTGACTTAACTGAGACCTGGTTTTTTTCCTCTATCATGAAGGCATTTTGCCCCCCCCCCCCCCCCCGAATTGTGAGTGTGATCACGACTGATATAGTGGTTGGATAGGAATATACGAAGGTATATCAACGTTATTTTGGTTCAAGACCACTTCCAATAAGGAAATGGACATGGACATAGGCCTTCTAAAGGAACAAATTAAACGACTAAGGCTATGTAGCAGGCAGACAAGCATATTAACGCAAGCGATCTCATAACAAATATGCCACAAAGGCATTCTCAGGAAATAGCCTAGGTAATTGGTCCGTAGGCGTAAGAACCAATGGGATTTCGGTAAGGATGTAAATGCTATACCCGCAAAACACCTATTAACAGTATTTGAGCGTTAGATGTGGTTTTGCGTCAAAGTACTGAGTTTGTGTATAGTAATATCATGCCGATGCAATTTTTTGGAAACCCATCGATCTGCTTTTCGATCTGGTGACTGATAGTTTAAATAAGTTGGTACAGCCTGAAAGCCAACGGAGGAATTTATACATTTGCGAAGTGTTTACAGTTGCTCGCTGTAAGAGAGGCCAAAAAGGAACAGATCCACTGAGCAGTCAGATGTAGTCTCTCGCATATTGTGCTTAAACTGTTCTCGAAATTACACAGGACAGACTGGACGCATGCTTGGTTCGCGCATACGCCAACATAAGCTGGGGATAAGATGGGTTGCCGTAATATCACAAGTGGCTGCCCCGACTTATGAGACAAGTCAAGAGTTTAACTTTGCATAGCCGTACACAGCCGGCAGCAAAACAGGCCGATAACTAATTTAAGTCTGGGCGTCAGATGAAAACTCAATCAATCGATTTATCGATCTGACGCCGGCATACATCACCCTGCGCAGGCAGTACCGGAATGACGTCACTGAGGGGTTGATTGGCCCCTGCCCCTTTTTACTGTTGCTGTTTTTCGTTGACGATTTTATCGCTGATGATGGGCTTCAGTAAGAGTTCGAAAGATCAGACAAATAAAACCAGGGTTCCGGTGATCGACGTGCCTTCTTCTCTACCCATAGGAAAAGTCAATAAGAACTCACAGTTCCTTGCATATTATCATTCCAGTTAACATGCGCCAATGGAAATATAATAATTGCATTTACGCTCGCATTGGTAATTCGAATAATTTCAGGCTCTTTATTCTAGACGTTTGCAGCGGTCGTATTTGCTTGTTTTTGCTGCGAATTCTTTGATTCTAATACCCTGCCACTGTCTCTTGTTGAAAGGCAATTTCTCATACTGGAGGCAAGGGAAGCCAAGCATTGATCTAAACCTGGACCTCTGATGAGTACTCAATAAACCTATTTATTTGTTCGGCCTCTAGATGTCCAACCCTAAATAGTCAACTTTAAACTCGTGGCACAGGCCTTTTTTTGGCGAATGCTCCCCCTCCAGAACGTGGTTCTGCTGTTTTTATCTTCCCAAACGAGTTCGAAAGTTCAAAGAAATTTTTGAAAAATATTTCCAGCGCTTTACCGGTCTCCTTATTCCCAGCTGAAGAGAAACTGCGTTAGGGCCAAGTATCGAACAGTTGGTAAAGTATGAATACAAAGTGTATGTAGATAGTATTGCCCGTAAAAACAAAGGAGACTGGAATAGCCATTTCTGGCTTAGTAGCCATCATCAGTCGGTCATCCCCAACTCAAAGTGGTGCACCTTCCGAGGTTCGAACTTGCGACCTTTTTGATCAGAGTCTAATGCTCTAAATCTCAAGCTACGACCTCGTTGTCTTGCCAGTTCAGGTTAAGAGCTATTGACATTCATTGATGAATGCTCACCGACCACTAAATTTCGATCTAATGTCGAATCCCAGTGTCTGAAAGGCACTGGGTTCCGGATTTCGACTCAGCGTCGTGTGTACGAATTCCGAACCGAAGAAGCAGAAAGGCTGAGATCTAATAACAATCGCCGGCACTCGCAAAACACCCGTCTGCACCTGAGTTTCCTTATTCGACACCGATTACTTTTCTGACAGATAGGGAATCTAGAGGCGAATGCGCAGTCAAAAGTGGTTTTCAGGAGTATGGGATAAAAACTCAAGACGAAACGTCATCCCAAACTCAATTCTAAAAAAAACCTGTATAGACGGCTTACTTGCCTTATTTCGTCTGGTAGCAGACTGTTAATCTAACGAGACAACACTGTTATAGACCAATAAAAATTCTGATGTGGTTATTATTTTAAGGGAAGTTTTGATGGTCACGCATTCAAGACAATAGAGCGCGATAACTAGGGACAGAGGTAAACTTTTATCTTAGAGCAGCTTATGCCGGATGCCGGCCCACAAAGCTCATGCAGCAACCAATAAACTTGCTGAATGGATCGAAACCCGATAGTTAAATTTAGTTTGAATTATGCAAATCTGTTTTTTGACGTTATTAAGGCAGTAACAGAAGCAAACGACCAGAAGAGCAAAAAAGTAATATATCATACTAAAGGCAGATAAAATGGCTTTCTTCGATTTTCAGCCAATCAAGAACTGCCTAAAAATGGACTAGCAGACAATTCATATCGCGAAAAATGTGCAGAACAACACAGTGGGTTTTGAGAAAGAAGTTTCATAACTAATAAACCTGCATTTTTGAAAAATAATTAAGGTACTGCATTCGCTTTTCTGCTATCGGACTGCAGATCTATGTCGAATATATGAAGGAAAAAGGTGC
>JAYGXS010000005.1:2492804-2507908 GCA_036362985.1 Ligula intestinalis
TGTGGTGCTAGGATGCAAATCCCGATAATTGCTAGTGTCGCTTAAGCCGAGTGACGATGGTGAAGCCCGTGGGCTTGACAAATAGTCCGATATGCAGGTTTCAGGCGTGTCGACAGACATGTCCAAATCCAAGTCAATATCAGCGTCAACTCGTTCTTGTGCAATTGTTGACGCTATCTCTAGAGCCCCGTTTACAACTATATTTTTCTTGTGACTCACTGGTGCATCTGTTGCGGGGTTAGACAAGTAGGAGCCGATTAAGTCGAAGAGAGGGGGACTGATGCCAATGGCTTCCATTTTTATTTGAAGCCATCTGTGCGGTACCTTTGTAGTGGTCTTGCTGCAGCCATTTGCAGCCCAAGACCAATCGCCGACGCATGGCGCCTTTAGCCTGCCTGCGCGCCCACTGCTAGGCTAGGCGCTAACTGTCCTTGACCGACGCGCACAGGCTAGCCAGCGTTAGCCAACCTCAAGGTCGTGCGCACGCGCTAGTCTAGACATCAGCAGCCCCATTGGCCCCCAGGACAAAGCATTCGCCGGCGGTTCCTGATGCTTAAGTCACTCCGGAATTGACGCCCTAGCAGCCGGACTGCGGTCATCCGCGAGTCAACACTCTTTCCATCTATTCGCCGTCCTGTGTACACAATAAACTCTTCCTTCTACTCTGGCCTTCCCAAGATTTCTCCTATCGCCTAAGGAACCGGGCCTCGACGATTGTAGGTGTTAGGGTTAACCGTCTGAGCCTAAACACCTATACCTTGTCAAAGGCTTTGCTCAGGTAAAGTAGATAACAACTACGATTGCCGATCGTTACGGAGGGAAGTGACGTGGTTAAGAAAAGCTAAGAGACACGTCTCGCATGATCGCCCGGGTAGAAAATCATGCTGTGAGTCGGTTAAAAGCTTGTTTTCTAGACAAAAATCGAGAATTTGATTAAAAATTATCTTTTCCAGAAGTTTGGCTAGTGCCGGGATTTTATGAACACCGCGGTAGTTATTTATGTCCGGACTAGGTCCTGACTAAAAGACTGGAAGAATAATGGATGTATTCCAAGTTTCAGGAAAGAAACCACTTGAGAGATAGCAAATATTACCTTCGATAATCCTACTTAACTGTCAACGGGGCCAGGAATCCAACCGCGGACGCCTCGGGTGGAAGTAGAACGGCTAGACGATGGGGCTATAGAAGAGTACAGTAGTGAGGATCAAATTAGATTATCAACTACAAAACAGCGGTCTCGAAGTTTACTGAAAAGTCCTCCCGGCAAACGGACGAAAAGTCTCAGAAGTTTAAGAGGTGCAACTTATAAAGATGAGGCTTGCACATCCTGTCTTACGCTGTTGCACAAATTTGCAGACCACGATAAGGAGTTCCATGATCTGAAAATGGAGATGGAGGAATTGAAGAAATCTCTTCGCTTCCTCCTTAAAAAGGACAACATTATCGTACCTGAAGTTGAGAATAGCCAGCAGAGAAGAGTATTTGCAGAATCTCGGGGCAGAGCATCCACTGAGAAAGATGAACAGACACCGGCAAACCAAGCGGCGAAATTGGTAGCTTCCACCTCAAATCCTCTCGATACTGCGCGAAACAAAACACCCACCAAACAACACGCTTCAATCGGAGAAGGAGATTGTACAACTCCACTTTCTTGTGAAGTCGGTTCGGGCACAGAAAGCCAGCATAAAAAAGATAGTGGGTATGCTAAGGCTGAATACAGATCACTGAAAAAAAACCACAAATGCGGAAGGGGGGCAGCACGAAGACAGCTCTGAACAAAGCCATCACGGCTTCCAAAAGAAGCCTATCTCTGCTGATGGTAAGGAAAACCCAAAGTCACAAGCCATTCCTATCGATACCTCGGGGTCTTCCGATGGCAGTAGGGCTGGAAATATGTCAAGGGTCTCCCTTGACCGCCGAAACTGCATAGTCGTTCAAGGCCTACCTGAATCAGACGGAACTACTCCGAAGGAAAGGACGGATGCGGACGTCTAAAAGTTTCGGGACCTGCTAAAAGACATTCTCAGACAGCGAGAGACAGAAGGAGTTTGTGGAGCTTTCAGGATGGGCAAACAGGTTACTGAACAGTCGGAAACTGTCCGACCTCGACCTCTCAGGATAGTCTTGGATAACAAAGAACAGGTGAACTTGGTTCTGTCCCGGAAGACAGCTCTTCGCCACTCACATAAGACGGTGTTTTTTCAGCCGGACTACTCTCCAGCAGAACGTCTGAAACGCCGAGAATTGGTGGCGGAACTACGGGGGAGAGAGAGAGCTGGAGAGAGCAATCTAGCCATTTTCAGGGACCAAATAATACAGAAAACTACCATAGTGCTGTGGAAGCAGTCAATCCTGATGACGGCTGCGGTCCAGTAGTACTGGCGAACTCGCGCCTAAACGCATTGGACACTGCAGAGTCTCGCCGGCTGAAATTTCTATATACTAACGCCCAGAGTTTATTCTCGAAGTTTGATGAACTTCAAATACAAGTAGCAATAACAGAAACCTGGCTGTCACAAAGCATCAGTGATTCAGAAGTGGCGCTATGCGGATACCAACTATTTAGACGAGACCAAGTGGAACGCCAGGGTGGAGGAGTTGCTATGTATGTAAAGAACGAATTAAGTGTGTGCGAGAAGCCTGAAAGGATTACTCATGGTATAGAGGCTATTTGGCTGACAATTAAGGCACGGGGGTCACAGCCCCTGGAAGCCGTGACTGTCTACCGACCACCGTGGACAAACAGTGATGCAGATGCGCGTTTACTGGTAAGAATAAAGGAGATAGGAAGTCGACCTGATGTTGTACTCATGGGTGACTTCAATGCGCCCAGCATATAATGGAACAATTTGCGGGCAAATTGTTCTAAAAAAACCTTTGGTCACCATCTGCTAAAAACAACACTTGAGGCCCTTTTCACACAACACGTCCTAGTTTCAACTAGAGCACGTGGAGGGCAACAAGCAAGTTGTTTAGATCTAGTCTTCACGAAGCATCCCGACACTATAGACGAGGTATGCTGCCTCCCTCCACTAGGTCGAAGTGATCATGCCGTACTTTTATGGGATTATGGTCTTTACTCGTTACCCCCTATAGTAGACGAACCAAGGTCGAATGTATGGCGAGGTGACTTCTCACAAATGAGAGTAGAGGCATCACAAATAGACTGGGGCCTTTTTTCTCTGGGGATGTCACTGAGGACTGGAATACATTTAAGGAGTGGTTGTTGCAGCTAATGCGCAGTCATTGTCCACTTTCAGTGCCCAAGGTATCTAGCCGACCTCCATGGCTGAACAGAGCTATCAAAAGAGAGATCATTAAATAAGAAAGCTTTGGAAGAAGTTTTGCAACACAAGCTGCAACGAAGATTTTGAACAGTACAAAATCCAGCGGAACAAGGTAAAAAAATGGTTTTCAAAGCACGACGGGACTTTGAGAGCGATCTACTGCGTCAAGCTGTCAATAATCCAAAGTTGCTATACAGTTATTTACGGAAAAGCACACGTAACAGGAACCCGATTCCTGTTATGCAAACTGATGATGGTCACGAAATCTCCGACTGTAAAAGCAAAGCAGAATATTTTGCTGAGTTCTTTCAGTCTGTCTTCACCATAGAACCTCCCTTCGTCGCAACTGTTGACGAGGTCATGGAAGCACCAAATATTGGGGATATTTTGTTTGAAGAAGAGGCGATTTTTCAAGAACTAAAAAGCTTGAAGGAATGTAAATCTGAGGGTCCTGATGAAATTCCTGCCAAATTGCTCAAGGAACTTGCTAGAGAGCTAGCTAAACCCCTTTCACTAGTGTGCCAGAAATCGTTTGATACTGGAATACTTCCTCCGGACTGGAACTTAGCGCATATTACACCGCTTTACAAAAGCGGTGGTCGTGCATCTGCGAATAACTACAGACCCGTGAGTCTGACCTCCATATGCTGCAAAGTAATGGAGAAGATCATCAAGAAGCAATTGATGATATATTGTGAAACTCACAATATATTGTCGAATGCGCAATTTGGATTCCGTAGGGGAAGGTCATGTGTAACAAACTTGCTTTATACGATGCAAAGCTGGACAAGGGCAATTGATGCAAAAGAAACTGTACATGCAGCCTACATTGATTTCCGGAAGGCCTTTGACAGTGTTCCACACCAACTTCTCCTGCATAAGTTGAGACTGATGGGTATCGGAGGCAGACTCCTTACGTGGATTGAGAATTTCCTATCTGGTCGTTCCCAAACGGTGTGTGTAGGACGACAACAATCAAGGCCGACAGTCATCGAGAGTGGAGTCCCTCAAGGTTCAGTACTCGGACCCACCCTCTTTCTCTTGTTCGTTAATGACTGTGTACAGGAATTGGACTGCGAGTGCGCCATGTTTGCAGATGATGTAAAAATATGGAGGGTCATCAGGTGTGCTGCCGATGAAGATAACTTCCAGGAAAATCTTTGTCGATTAAACGAGTGGTCGCATAGATGACTGCTGTCCTTCAATTCTAACAAATGCACTCTGCTGCGTCTGGGAAATCGAAATGCGGTGCCTTATGCGCGACCTTACCATCTGAACGGAATCCCTCTGCAAGAAACAGAAATACAGAAGGATCTCGGCATCTTGATGACAGACAATCTCAAACCTTCTACACAATGTTGTAAGGCGGCTAAAACTGCAACTTCAATGTTGTACGCCATCAAGCGGGCATTCACGGTTTTTGATGAAGACTGTTTCTCGAAAATCTTTGGTATCTTCATAAGGCCACATCTTGAATACGCGATTCAAGCCTGGAGACCGTGGATGCGGCAGGATTATAACGTACTTGAGAGGGTGCAGCGGCGAGCAACAAAATTAGTAAGAGGCCAAGGTTCACTACCATATGAGATCCGCCTAAATAACCTTAATCTCTATCCTTTGAGTTATAGGCAGTTACGCGGAGATTTGATAAAAACCTTCCGTATCGTGCACCACTACAACTAATCTCCGGGGGCATCCCTTCAAACTCTATGTGCCCCAAGGATGATTGGATGTACGGAAGAATTTTTTCTCTAATCGTGTCGTGGACCCGTGGAATAACCTTCCCGAGGCCATTGTTATGTCCCAATCTGTGGAGATATTCAAACACCGACTTGATATACACATGCTACAACACAACGTGAACTATGTGACAAATTAACCTTGAAACACCACTGCGCCATGTGACTGTCTATATTTTCCTGACTGAAAACTTGTTAAAATTGTTTATAATTCTTGAGATTTTGATGTGACAAATAGGGAGTTCAAAGGCGCAAGCCTATTTTTCCCTCAAATATACTGACTGACTGACTGAGACTAAAAATATACGGCTTGGTTATTTGGGAAAGGTCGACACCCTTTTGCTAACTGAGTTGGGAATACCGTCAATTCCCGAAGAGTGCGAAGAATCCGCGACAGATGTCGAAATGGCAAGCGAATAGAAGCGTTTTTTTTCCAGCGGTCTAATTTTATTCTCAATTACTTTGCTGAACTTGTATCTTCGCTTTTATTGTCAGCACTGAACAGTTTTTGAAGGAGAGACCCACCAAGCGTAAAAGGTTTCTGACTTTATCTGGTAAGCAGCATCACAACTACCAACAACACCTATAAGACCTCCTTACGCCAAAACAGAAAAGCAGTACGAGGCATGAGATTGAGGCCAGGAAATTAGCTAACACAGGAGAAGTGATACACAGTTGTCATCATAAAATGTATTTTAGTCAACTCACCGTAAGGATGGAGGCCAATGCATCCTGTAAATATCAGAGGTCTAGTCCATAGACCCAAAATCTTGCTCTTTTGGGTTAACTCCTGCCTTTACACAGCTTATTTTTCATGGAGTTTGTTGCGGCCTACGATGTGACATCTACTATACCCTTTACACTTTGAGTATTCCGTCTGATAGGAGTAAGCAATCTAATGTAAGGACAAATTGATTCGTACACAAGGCAAGTTGCCGTGAAGAGACTGTTTGCTTGCGAGAGGTAAAAGCGTCCGTCTGGGAGCTTGTCTGAAGTGGTCTCTTGTAATGCAACCGTTCTGTGAATAAGGTAACAGTTGTGTGTTGTGCTTGCGTTTTCCATTGTTAGTGTTAGGATAAGGGAGTGCGTGTGCGATGTCTGATTGGGCAGGTCAAAGGGGCCAGACGGGATTATAATCACAATGAACTACGCGTGAAAAGGCAGGCTGGCCGGTGCGTGCTAGGTACTCTAATAGCAATGTTCCAGAACCAAGGGATAGAATGGTTCCAGTTGAAACAAAGGTCCAACTTTGGTCCTACTGCGCCGTGATTGCATACATGGGCGGTATTCCGTGCCCTGGCCGGGGTAGTCTACAAGCCGTCATCGAAATCGATGGTCGAACACCCACACATAAGCTCCCACGTCAACCTGAAAAAAACCCTACGCATATGCACGCCTCCTGCATTTGCTACCTCCCCCGTCCCCAAATGCGGCACCTGGATTGATGCCTTGCTCGGGCAACCTTTGCCGGCGTATGCCTAGGGTGACCAGTGTATAAACATTGGCTTAACCGTGTCCGCTCAGAATGCACTTGATGCACGTAGTCGCCCCCTACCCCCTGCCCCTCTATCCCCAGACCCCCTCCTTTTTGAACGCGTGTGACCTGAACACGGGTTTTTTTCCCTAGGCATAGGCCGGCAAAAGTTGCCCGAATAAGACATCGAGGCATCTATAACAATCCGGCCTTCCATGCCTGATCATATCTAATAGCTTATAAATTTTGGGATAAAGTCTATCATCTATTACCTGGTCAGACCGTATCGTATCCCACACCTTCATCATGTAATTGTGCATGGTTTTTTCATACGAAAATATGTTTTACCTTATTTATTATGTCAGTCCGATTGGTCATTATGAGTGTATGCTGCGGACCAATAATAACCGACCGTACAAATTCAGAGTTCAATCACGCGTGCTCAGTGTTATTTTTCTTTTATGATGGTATGCCTTGAGTCTTTTAGCAGTTAAATTAAGTAAATACAACCAAAATAATTTTTCGAGGTTTTGCTGTGCGTAAACATGGTTAATTTGCAGTTTCGGGTACTATAGTACCGCTTATATATAAGCGGTATTTAACCTATTCAGTGTATTATCTTTTTTATTTGTAATCCACTAATTTCTCAAAATGGCAAATTCTACTAAATGTCCTCAATGCAACTGCAATGTCACACGTCGGACGAAAGCCGTCCAGTGCCAGGGATGTTCCAGCTGGTTCCACATTGCTTGTTTAGCTGTGACCGCCAAACAGTACGAAGTTCTCAAAAAATTCGATGTTCAATGCTTCGTCATCTATTGTGAGCCATGTAGAACCCAATCTGTACTCCATCTTTCCACTATTCATGCCGGCACAGTTCAAGCAGTTGTAGACGAGGAGACAGTTCTACCTATTATAGCCCCTTCAGCTGCAGATTCTGCATCTCCAGATTCTGTTGGCCGGGGTGACACGACATGTTCCTCTTCGCCTTTTGTTCCTGTAACCAAAAAGCCCACGAGGTCAAGATGACAGAGAGCAACCAACCTGCCCGCGCCTGTTCCCACCCCCGACTCGATTCCAGAGCAGACCCTATCAACTAGTGTGCCGAAGCGCACGAACCCCTCGGTTGTTGCTGCAGCTCCCACATCTATGTCGGTGAAAAGACCAACAGCTAAAGTGAGACAATGTGACAGGTGTCTGATCATGTTCAACGTTCCTGAAGCGACAGAAGGCGATGCCACCTCTCGATTTAACTTTGACAAAGTTGCGATCGATCCCATTTTGCAACGGCTGTTGGAGAATGCTGGTGAGGAAATCGCGGTTAACCAAATGGTTCGACTCGGTGCCAAATCAGAAAGCCGCCCACGTCCACTAAAGCTCATATTCGAGTCATCTGTGATTGCTAAAAAATGGCTGTCAAGATGTTATAAGCTCAAAGGCCTACCAGTATCAGTAAAACCCGACCTCTCACCCGAAGAACGGGAAAAACGCCGCACGGCCGTCCAAGAGCTAAAGCGTCGGACATTCACCGGCGAAACGGACCTGATAATCCGAAATTTTCGGGTTATGAGGAGATGCCGTCTCCTCACTGCACCATTTATCGTGAGGTTGTTAGACAACTCAGTCGAACAGCCTCCCCAATCGGTTTAATCAATGTCAGAAGCTTGCTTCCCAAGCTCGCCGAGCTCTCTTATTGGGTTAACAATCAAAGGCCGCTCTTCTTTGGAATCACGAAAACTTAGCTCCATCCTGATATCGGTGACGCTTAAGTCCACATTCCTGGCTACAACGTTTACCGAACCGATAGAGCCGGTCCTGCATATGGCGGAGTCGCATTGTACGTGAGACAGGACCTCCAAAGCAAGGTTATCCGAAGCCTTGGAGGTGAAGGCCTCGTTGAACAACTTTGGGTGTCAGTCTCCAGCTCCCGCGAATCACTTGTAATGGTGGGTGTTGTGTACAGGAGTCCTAGCACTACGTCTCTGGCCTGGCTCGACACGTTCGCTGAATACGCATCATCTTCTCATGTTTGTATTTTAGATGACTTTAACCTTCCTTCGGTTAATTGGTCTATGGCAACCCCAGTATACACACCTCCAAACTGTCTAACCAACGCTTTTCTTGATGTTGTTTCGGTCAATGGTCTTGTGCAACATGTCCTGTCGCCTACGCCTACGCTTCTTCATCGTCGTGTTTGGATTTACTCTTAACTAACCAGTATGATGAAATTTCGAGTGTCACCATCTCGAACCCACTGGCCACTGGTGATCATTGCATCGTTTCCGCGCACTATCTGCTTTCACGACCAACAGGTAGACCCTGGATACCACCGCAGCCAAATGTTTGGCGTACGGACTTTAACGGCATGCGTCAAGCTGCTCCACTTTTACTATGGGAGGTGGCTACCGCTGCCTCTGTAGAGGAAAAAATGGGCACTGTTGAAATCTAACGTTACTGCACTTGTCGCGGAGTTTACTCCAATGTCTGTCCCTGGCTCGTCCCGGCTTTTTCCACCCTGGATCGGCCAAACAGCTCAAGGCTTATTGCGAAGGCGCGACCGAGGGTGGAAAGCGTTTCGTTTACTCGGTACGCAATCTGCATTTGACCGCTATAAACCAGTGCGTAATGAATGTCATGCCGTTATAAGGCAAGGTAATAGGGATAACGAAGATACCATACTGGAAGTCTCCGACTCAACCAAAGCGGTTCCACGCCTATATGAACCGTCGTCGCAGAGCTCAACCTGGAATCCCAGAGCTAATTGTTGCCGATGGTCAGCGGATGCTATCGGACGGGGAGAAAGCGCAGGCCTTGGCATCACAATACCGGGGTGTATATGCTAAACAGCTGCAAACAATAACACCAGTGTCCCTCCCATCTCAGAGCCCTGAGATTTTAACGGACATCGAGTTCTCGGTAGAAGCAGTTATCCGTATTTTGACTGCACTTAAATCCTCGACCTCACTTGGACCCGACAACTTGGACCCATTTATACTGAAGCATCTGCCAGCTATCATTGCTCCACTTGTTATGGATACATTTTTTTTGACGGCGCCAAAGATGTGCTTTACAAATAAACCTTATTATTTCAAACGTCCATCAGTACGAGCACTCTTTCTCAAGATTGGAAGTTAAGTGTCGTGAAGACATTTTATAAATCCGGTAATAAATCGCCTCCCTCCAATTATAGGCCAATAACTCTCACCTCAGTTTTAGTGAAGGTTCTCGAAACTCGCATAAAACAAGCGATCGAAAATTTCCTGGACCAAACCAACGGTTGGATTCAAGAGCAACACGGTTTCACGCGCAGAAAATCTTGTGCCACAAACCTGTTTTTTGCCCGTGAGTCTTGGGCTGAATCGAAAGATAGGGGTTGTCCCACGCATGTGGTATTTATCGACTTTAGTAAAGCGTTTGATGGGGTTTCTCACTAACTGATCATGGACATGTTAGCAACCCTTGGTATTGGTGGCAACATTCTGAACTGGATCCGGTCATATTTGAGTGATAGGACTTTGAGTGTCAGTGTTGGAGGTGTATTGTCTCCTGCCGAGGTCGCATCATCTGGTTTTCCTCAAGGATCTATTCTTGGCCCCACCTTGTTCTCCATCTACGTTCAGGATCTAAAGCAGTACCTTTCCTCTCCGTTCGTATTGTACGCCGATGACCCGAAAATATGGCGTGATGTCACAGGTTCCAACGACATAATCGCTCTGCAACAGGACCTTATCCAGTTAGCCTCTTGGGCTTCAAGTAACCAATTGCCGGTCAATGCTGCGAAATCGGCGTTCATGACAATTGGATCTACTGAGGTCGTGTCACCATACTCGCTCAATGGTGTCCCACTCCGACAAGTCACGGAATTCCGCGACCTCGGAGTCATGATACAAGACAATTTGAAAACAAACTGTCACAGCCAAAATTCGTGCGGCTGGGCTTCGGTGCTTATGGATGTTGAGAAAGACTTTCTCTTTGTGGTCTCCCGCCATATTTAAAAAACTGTTCTCCATCTATGTTTGGCCTGTCATCGAGTTCGCGGGCCCGGCCTACTTTCCTTGCTACGCAGGAGAAACGCTCGCACTTGAATCGGTGCAACGACTGAGTTCTAGGATAGTTCCACAACTCCGCGGACTTCCCTATGAAGCACGTCTTCGCAGTTTAAAATTGTTTTCCTTGGAGTATCGGCGACGTCGAGGGGATGAAATTTTTTTGTTCCGCTTGGTTGTGCTCAGACACTTCCCAGAGTTAGATTGGATCATTTTTCGAAACTACGACGCTCGCACCAGAGGCCACTCCTTTCGCCTAGTCCAGCAACGTTCAGACCATCTGCCTCAGAGTTACCGGTTTTCCCGTCGAGCCATCAAAGACTGGAACTCCCTGAGTGAGGATATTGTCCAAGCAATGTCGGTTCCCAGTTTCGGAAGACGCCTTGATGCCTTTTTTCTAATGGCCGTGGATGACAACATCTACTCAACCAGTCAGTGGTTCCCACTTCCTTTCGAGGACCGCCGTCCTGTTTGAGTTTATTTTTCTGTCTTGAACTATCTTTGAAGAGACATTTCCAGGCCTTGGGCCTCCCCAGTCAGTGCACGGAATACCGCCCATATTCGCAATCGCGGCGCAGTAGGACCAAAGTGGGAACTGGAACTATTCTATCCTTTGGTTCCGGAACATTGCTATTAGGGTATTTTAATGTTTAAATATTCCAATTAGACTAAGGAAAAAACTGAAAGTAAAACTCATGTGCACTGTGCGTATGGCAGCAGGGACCTAGCCTGATATATTGTGCCCTAATTCAACAAGAAAAACACCAAATCTTCTACCCCCTGAGGCGATTCCCGCCGTTCATAAGACCAGACATTTTTTTGTCTACTCCTGAGCCGCGCGGCAAAATTCGGCAAGAAACATCGGTAATCCACAGGCTTTGCCGTGAACATATGACCACACCTTATCGATATGCTGGCCCGCTCGTTAGCCTAGACACACTAACTTCCTGTACGCTGAAAAAGGACCTCATATGAAGTACAGAAGGGGTTCGGAGAAGGGTGAGTGGTACAAAAGATAGCCCTTTGCAGTGAACGTGTGACGGAGGCTAATTGATATGTCCGCTCATTTGCCAACGGCAACTGGTGCTCGGCGATGCGAATAGGCTTAACTCGACTCTAGGCAACCCGCTTTTGCCGAGCCAATTTTTATTGACACAATGCCATTATTTTGCAGATAACGTTGCTATCAGGGAAGTTTACTTTTCAAACAACCATAAGCGCCTTCCCATCATACGTCGCCTCTGCTCCGAAAACTTCTGCGCTATTGGCGGGCTCTTACGACGATATGCGGTATTCAATTTTGTGGCTAACACCAACATCCTGTTTGATACATCGATTTTCATGAAGTTCAAATTAGCCATTCCAGTTTACAACTTATGCTGTACAATTTTCATTTTTAAAGGATTGCCACAAAAAAACCTTGCGTAATGCGGCCGCAATTGCTGGCGGCCTGTACATAGCCTATTGGCTCAAGAACACCATCTGCAACGCCTACCATCGAAGACAAATAACAAGAAGGCGCGAAAAGAAAATAAAGGACCTTGCTGCGGCCAAGCAGGCGTTTGCCGTTTATCTTGCTCAACATCCAATGGTAAGTAGTCTCCGCGCATCTGTCTAATGCCTTCCTTAGAGTGAAATTGTTTAAGATGATTGTTTAAGTGCTATATTTCTTCATACATGGCCTGTTGTTTAAGATTACCCGGCCTTTCAAGCTTCCCTCCTGTTACAGTTATTCAATTGACTCGCCATTCATGTGTTCTACCACCTACAGTCGACGATTCTATCACGGTTACCGATAGATTTTAAGTTGAAGTCCAGGTTTAGAAAATAAAGACAAGGACTAAAGTGCTCTTTTCAAATGCCGAAATCACTTGCGTTGTATCTGAACTTCCTGGGCGGGGTATTAAGGGTGTGCTGATAAATAATTCGCCGTTCACCACAAACGCCGCTTCAAGCACCGTCGCAATATCGATGGACCTGTCACTCGCTTTTGACAGCGTTTGCCATGATTGGCTCCTCGAGGACTTGGCCTCCCTGAACTTCCCGACCTGCCTGGTCCGATGGCTTGCGGCTTATATTCGTGGCCGCCACGATCGTGTCCTTTTCGCGGCGCTCCCTGTAAGTCCTGTAAACAGACCTGCATCGTTCCCCAAGGCTTTGTGCGAGAGCTCCCATTCCCTTGGGCACCTGCGAAAGTCGAATCGTACGTGCATGATGTAACCTTTTCTGCCGGCATCATCGCATTCATTAGACTGCGCAGTTCCTCTGGGAGTTCATGCCTGATGCCATGAACTTCTCCACTCAACGCGGGATGATGGTCTCGACAGCCAAGTCGTCCGTCCCTGTACCCAATGGGGTTCATTCGTCACACGGCCATAATCGTCAACGGTGCGTTCTTAGCTTTCGTCCGTAAGCCCAAGCTCCTTGGCGGCCTTTTCGATCCGCTTTTTACGTTCGCGGACCTTGCCAGGGAGGTCACCGGCTACACTAGGGCCCTCAAGGCTCTAGATGGCACTTCCTGGAGCTGCGCGAAAGAGAGTTTGCGACCACATTGAAAGCGCTGTCCAAGCCGCACCTCACTTATGTGGCGCCAATCTGGTCTCCTAAGATCAGGTCTTCCAGCCTTCGCGGCATTCAGTCAGTACAGAATGCTGCCCGCCGTTCAATAAAGGGTTGCTAATACATTTAGCCTATCGATCATCTCCATACTGAGACCTCTGTTCTGCCGGTCGGTCCTCACAACGCACTCTTAGGCCAGCAGTTTTGGTGGACCTCTTCGCAAGCTGACCATCCTAATCGCCACTATTGCCACGCTCTTGAACCCAGCCTCGGCTTTCGACCGTCTATTATAATTCTCCACAAGGCAACTGTCGCGTCGTGTCTCTCGAATCTACCCGTTGATAGCCCTGCCATCATGAAAAGCTTCGAGCGTCTTCACCAAAAAGCTGTTGTCGACGAAAAGCTAAGTTATATTCCCCCGGTACTTTTGAGCGGCTCTCCAGAAAAACTCCCGAGGGTTACTCGCTGTACCTTGGCTCAACAGCGCAGTGGCTACTCACTGCTCCTTCGCCAAAAGCAACACCAGCTCGACACGTACACACCCCATAGCTGTCCCGACTACGGCTTTTGTCCGCATGACTGTCAGCATTTATTCGTCTGCAGTTCCAGGCCAGGCACCCAACTAAACCAGCGGAACTTTGGCTCAAGCCAGTCGAGGACTTGGTTTTTCCCCATCTTCCATGTACAGCCAGTTTGGACCCCGGCGAGGACTCCTGATCCGACAACGGCTACTACGTTATACACAAAAACTAGCTAACACTGGGAATTTTTGGTTGAAAACATACAAGAGATGATGCTTTTCGAAATAATTAGACTTTTCCAGTTGCTCTTTTCGACTTGGAAAGTCTGATAGCTGTCGACGAACACAAGTTCCGCCTTCTGTCCTTCGAAGCCAACTTTCTTTTACCGATCACGTAGTATTCGTACCTGCCTGCCGTTATCCGATTGCATTTTTGTTTGGCAATACCTTAACGTACATCGAGTATTAACTTTTACATTCGTAGTTCCATAGTTCAAGCAATAGCCCCAATAATCAATGCTTTACGTAAACCAAAGATTCTTAATACCAGAAACGTCAAAAATATCGAGTCTTTTGAATACTGTCTTATTACACTATCTTTGTAATTATTGCCTTCGGTCAGTAATGTTAAATTTGTGTCCAATATTCTTTTTGAAAAGGCACAAGAAGATGTCGATCGTGTAACACAAATCCCTTACCTCGAGTTAATTGACCGCATTAAAAGTGAAGAGCTGCCTAGGGCTTATGTGCTTCTGGCCTATCAACACAAAGCCTTCCAGGTCGACAAGGAGCTGAATTGCGTGGTTGAATTTCTGCAACCTGATGTAAGTCCAAATATACCATTTTTTTTAGCATACTTGGTATTGTTGCTAAATCGCAATTCAAATATGTCCTGCCAAAAGCCTGTCATAAGTTGCCTCTCGATTTGCCGCATGCAAACAAAGTCGGGATGAACATTTCTCCCTGGCTATCATTTTGCCCCAGGAAGCAAACAAGTATGAAGCAGCGGGTCATGTTTAATTTAAAGATTGAGAATAACTTAACCCGTCGCTTTCATAACCATGACCAACACGACAAATAATACTATTGCTATCACCACCACCACCACCACCACCACCACCACCACCACCACCACCACCACCGCCACTCGGTCATGTTTCAACCTCCTCGCTGTACCGGGTCCACTGGGTGTCGACTTCCAAGAAGACGTCTACGAATGGAGCTTACAGGATCAAACCCCAACGGCATGCAAGAAGTGTGCCGAAAGAGGACCGTTATATTTTTGGAGTCGGAAGCCGAAGTGCCAGCAGCCGTCTTTCGATACCAGGAAGCTGGCTAGTGGCTAAGAAGGCGTTTGGAGCTTTCAGGAGACGTAGAAATGAATCCAGGACCCAGGTGGCCTTGTCCTTGCTGTGGGAAGTCAGCACACAAAGGGAGTGCCCAATGTGACATTTGTGGAGCCTGGGAGCATCTAAAGTG
>JAYGXS010000005.1:2529054-2655319 GCA_036362985.1 Ligula intestinalis
AGCTCAAAAAGCAAAGGCACAGAGGAATATTAGCTACCAATTTAGCCTCTGCGATCTGTCGTGCACCTTAATTATACAACAAATCTGCGCCCAAATTTAGTGCGCCATGGGGTCCCTCAAGCTCCGAAATCTGCTCAGTGTCTTGCACTTGCAAAAATGCCTAGAAAGTCTGTTTTCTTTGGCACACATTCTTTGGGCATACAGTAGATTCACTATCTCATGCAATGGCAGCTGGAATTCTGAAAAGAGTTTTCGATTGGAACATATTAATTGCGGATGGTTGTAATAGAGATGATCATACAACCTAATATCAACATATTTTGGACACTTCAGGATGCCGGATTCTCGATGAGCTTCTTTCTGACCGATAAGTAAAAGTATGTACTATAAAAAGTGGCAACTTGAGTAGTATGCCTTATTGTTGTTGATTTTGACTGCCCTTATAAATTTAAACATATTTTATGGAAAACATGCACGAAAAAATTATATTTTGTACTCTTTTGGTACAAAATTACGCCTTCAAGGTTTATTCTTAACAAAAACGTGTCTTTCAGTGTTAAAAATTTTCTAATTTTGAGCTTTTTTACAATTTTCAGGTGTTCATTCATAGAACATGGTATCCGTCAATTTGTTAATGCTGCCTTTACTGTATAAGGCATGCTCCATATTTATTGCAACATTTTATGAGAACTATGTGAGAGCTTCCTCAAGCTGTAGGCGCAAACATATTTTTCCTTAAACAGGATGTACACAGTGCGCAGTTTGTAAACCTTGAATTCCAGTGCAGCGGTCACTAGGTTTCAAAATTATTCGGCAATTTAGAAACTCTTTAAAAACCGAAAGCTACCCTTCCTTTAAGTACAAAATTTAAAGAAGGCGTAATTTTCCACCAAAAGAGTACAAGAAATAATTTTTTCGTGCAGGTTTTCCAAAAAAATATTTGAAGCTATAAGGGCAGTCGAAATTAATGAAAAAAGGCATGCTACTTAAGTGGTCACTTTCTAAGGTACATGCTTTGTCTTGGCGGTCAGAAAGAAGCATCCTGAAATGTCCAAAATGTGCTGAGATTAGGTAGTATGATCATCTCTATTACTACCATTCGCAATTAATATGTTCCAATCGAAAACTCATTTCAGAATTCTGGCTGCCATTGCATGAGATAGTGAATCTACTGTAAGTGAATTCGGTAGGATTGTGTCGTGGGGTCGTCTAGGGAAAGTGTGAAGCGCGCCGCGCAGGCTTACGAACGCTTGATATTCGGAAAGGGTACTGGCGGGGCATGCCAGGGAAGGAATTAGAACCCAAAATGTATGTCCAATGAAAAAGTTACAAGGGCAAGTTGGGTCGCGTACTCAAACCTTGGGAGAAGACACTGAAGTTGGCTTTAATATCATCGCTAACCCCCCGCCCGACCAACGGCGAACGCGTGCATGTAGGAGGGTGTGCCCAAACCTCGGGTGAGGTCACTGAGAGACATTTTCTACGGGTATCACTAAAACCAGCTGGGAAAAATCTTAACAATGTACAAAAGGCAGGGAGATTAGGCAACTAACCCTACTGAAAATGTGTAAGTAAGCAGTAATTCCCGTGGGTAGTTCAAAAGGCCAAATTTGCTTAGTTTGGCGATTTTAGCAGTTATGGAATGCGTTTGCCTTCGGAGAACCGTTCTGCATTTCAATTCCATCAGAAAATCCCTGCTAGATTGGTAAATGGCGTGTAAAAAACCAGAAGTTTTCAGGTAATTTAACCTACTTAAACAATTTAAGTAGGTAGCTATAATACATAAGGTCCTACAAAAGACCGCTAGCGACAACCTCACCGTGAACTCTTATAATTCCACTTAAATAAATGTCATGACTTCTTAATTGTTGATGGTTCTTTCTCTTTCTCTCACTAAGTGGTGCTAACTCATGCGTCATTTGCATTTGCAGTCATGTTTACGTGGGGGCCCCTGTGCAAGGATACAGCAGTCTGCTCTCTGGTGATGAAATCTATAATCAACTCGCCTGTGCAATATAGAGAAGATAGGACCGTTCCACCACTGCTACACAGAAGTGAGTGACCAGCTGTCTACGCTCATCCTGGGTAACTATAAG
This sequence comes from Ligula intestinalis, assembly GCA_036362985.1. Classification (NCBI taxonomy): domain Eukaryota; kingdom Metazoa; phylum Platyhelminthes; class Cestoda; order Diphyllobothriidea; family Diphyllobothriidae; genus Ligula; species Ligula intestinalis. The sequence continues at coordinate 2,531,151 of JAYGXS010000005.1, forward strand.
GCGATCTATTAGAATAGCGCTTTCCAGTTTTGGGCTAAGCATTCACTTTTCGTTTTCTTTTCTGTCACCAAACAGCTGCCGTGACCGACGCAGGTCTCCTCCTTAGCTCTTCGTAGGTCAACAATGGAACCTTAATCCCTATTTCTATCTCTCTTCCTCTCGCGGAAGTAATTATCTATTAAGATAACTCCGTCTCCCGAGCCAGCTTGACTCGAATAATGGGCTGGTTTTTGTGAGTTGAAAGAACTTGTGAGATTGATCCAGTCTGTACGGGCGCTTCCGCGTTTCTCTCTATCGCAGCGGGGAGTGGTATTAAAGGAACTGCGCTTTCGATTGACTTCATACGTAGGAGGATGTCTTTTGCTCAAGATTTGTCGAGCCTGGTCGGTAAATGGGAAAATCGGAATTTACAGACGAAAAGCAGACTTTATATTACTGTATTTGTTTTGGCAGTGGTATAGCTGGTAGGATTTCTGGATGCCCTAGAAGTATAAATGTCCGTTTTCAGGGTTCTGAATTGATTGCAAAGAAAAATACCTTCATCGAAACTTTCAGAGTAGGATATATCCTAAATGCAATTACTAAAATAGCCAGCGACAAAGAGGGTGCGTGATTAAGTCTCCTGTTCAAAGGAAAAAGCCTTTAGTTAGTTATTTTTTAAAATAATGATTTATTAGAGTATTTCATGACTACGTATGCACATCTTGCTTATGCCTTCCTCTGTGAAGGAAGAACATGCTACGTTTTCTGTAGTTATAAAACCTACTTTTGTAATCATTTAGATTTTCTTTCTACGATTATGGATGTTTAAACTATTAGCTCATTTTGCAACTTCGCGACTCCTACAGGACTCCATAACCGGATATGAGAGCTGCAACAGGCCAAGTTACCTTTATGGAGGTTTGGTAGCGACTGCGTACAGGGCTTTTTACGTCCGCACCAGATCAGTGCAGCTATGGACTGAGTTCTCATTCGATGTCTAGGCTTCAGTAGGCTATTGGCCTGTTTTGTTTCCGGTATGACGACAGGGTCGTTAGGCGAACCATCAGTTTGTTGCTTCTGCCTTTTTTAGAAAATTGAAACATGGTTTTCCCGGAAGAAATTTGAACAAGGCAAAGATCTCAAGTTGAGCAGAATGTATTGACGTCATACAATTTCGTGACCTCTAATTCATTTGCCAACGGTCAATGCCTGCTAATATAGTAAATTGACTGTCTAATTAAAAAGGTGAAGCTAAATAGATAAATAGGTTGGGAAACGTCAATCAAAAATGTGGGTGCATAGTGAGGGGTAGAAGAGGGGGGAGGTAATTATCACAACAAGGCCGTTCAGGTAACAGTGAACGCCTGTGAAGTGTAATTAAAGGGGGGGGGGAGGGAGGGGCAAAGCACAGGGCAGCAGTCGGTCACACGGGGGGGGGGGGCGATCGATCGTTACCACGGCAGTGCGAGGTCAATCACATGATCCAGCTGCTTACAGAGTTCTGGTTTTCCTCTGCGTATTGCAGCGGCCTCGGCAAACCCTAGTAGACGTCTGTTCGCCGCCTGAATTTCGACCTTAAACGCGGTCTTTTGGTCAACTGTATGGCCAGTATCCACTAAGCGCTTACTGACTGAGCTCTTCGGTATTTTATTTTCCGCCTTGAGAAGCCACTTCGGCATATGCTCAGCTGACCGTTTTGCTAACTGCTTTTGCGTGCGCCCTATGTATTTGCATCCGCAACTACATGTAAACTCGTAAACGCAGTTTGAGGTGGCGTGCATCGGCAGAGTGTCTTTGGTTGGTCTTACTGGAATAGCCGTTGTTGTGCATGTGTAAAAAAAATTGGGAGGCGGGGTTCGTTCTTTCATCGTGCATCTAAGCCTTCGCTTGATCACGTTGGCACATTATCGCCCTTGAAGGGAAGGAAGATGCAGTTAGCGAGCATACGTCGGCATTCGATAAATTATCATTTTAGAGGAAAAAGATGCGATCACTCGAACAAGAGTTTTATTTGCGTGACGTTTCGGATTCCCTCGGGAATCCTGAATCATAGGCGCTGATAACATAGGCATGGTCATGCGTAGATGAGGTAGATACATGCACAGGCTGCACGGTATTTATAGTTCCTAGTGGTCGTCCGCGTGTGTGTCCTCTGAACTGCTTCCTGGGACTCGAATATTATCTACTATTGGCAATTATCATTTTGCCATTATATTTATATGGGAAGGAGGTCATTATATTATCTATGATAAGGAGGTCGAAGGTGGACATGCGGACGACAACATTGCAAATGAGTTATAGTTGTTGTAAATGTGGCCAAAGCCGAGATTTCACCGCCTAATTACGCCTTATGTGAGTCTCCAAAGTAGAACACGACAAGAAGAGCGCAAAAACAGGAGTTTTCTAGCGTAATTAGAATAATATATTTTAAGTAACGAACAAAGGTGTACCTGTGTCCATCGAACCAATCAGATACTGACCTAGCACGAGTAGTGACACGATTAGCTTGTGACTCAACGGTAGGCTTGTCAGAGTCTTAGTCTGGCTGCGGCTTTAAATTGACTGATTGACAGTCTGCGTTCGCCGCGTGTAAGCGGATCGATAGCTGGCTGCTCCTAACACAGGTGACAGGGATGGGTGGGGGGTGTTGATGATCGGAAATAGGCAGTTGGTTACGTGGCAGTGAGGGTTTGTTGAAAGCGGGCCATGGATAGTGTGGGAAGGACGGTAGAAAGAAAGCAAACATATTCATTCCGAACATTTTGTAGACCCGATTTCAACAAACTCACGCTACCGCCTAAAAAGCCGCCTCATATTGACCAAAACTCCTTTCCCTATTCCTATGAATCATTCGCATGCACTGGCGAACGTAATTTCCTCGACTCCCTTGCCACATAATGGCCCGATGAGAAATTACCGAAAGCATACGCAGGCTCGCTAACTCCTCTTTGGAATAAACCATGTAGGCGTTTTCTAGCGTAATTGGAACAATATATTTTAGGTAACGAACAAAGGTGTACCTGTGTCCATCGAACCAATCAGATACTGACCTGGCACGAGTAGCGACACGATTGGCTTGTGACTCAACGGCTCATTTGTCAGATTCTTAGCCTGGCTGCAGCTTTAAATTGTTTATTGATTGAGAGTGCGTTCGCCGCGTGTAGGCGGATCGATAGCTGGCTGCTCCTAACACAGGGAAGAGGGGTGTTAATGATCGGAAATCGGCAGTTGGTTACGTGGCAGTTGATTCCGAGCATTTTGTGGACCCAACAAAATCCTCCCCCTGGTCCGATTTTAACAAACTCTCATCACCCCGTAAAAAGCGGCCTATTATTGACCAAAAAACCTTTCCCTATTCCTATGAATCATTCGCATGCAATGGCGAACGTAATTTCTTTGACGCTCTTGCCCGATGAGAAATTACCGAAAGCATAAACAGGCTCGCTAACTCCTCTTCTGAGTATACAGTGTAGGAGGGGTGGGTTTACTGTGCAAGACTCACTTCTCCATATATGTTTAAGCAGGCGCGGCTCGGTTAGGTTCTTCCTTGGGGCAGAAAGCTGCATCCTAAAGCCCCAGTTGTATAACCCCTCTATTACGAATATTTCCATTAGTACCAGTCCACGAGTTGCGTTTTACTGGCGTCGACCACATACCGTTTCCTTGGCAAATGCCTTTTTGCCTGCTTTGTACCGTCGATTTGTATGAGGGCCGATTGCACCCAGCACCTGCGTATCTCTTCTCTTTGTTTTGCCTTCTAGCCCAAGGAGGGACGAAAGTTGCGCATTGGCTACTTCACTGATCTCAAATGCTTCGTCGCAAATCCTGCTGTTCGAAGAGCCATTCTACACACAAAAGAGAAGCTCGTTAAACGTGGGCACGAGGTAAGCTCCTCCGGTTACCACTGTTGCCGTTCTTATTGAAAACTGCAGCCTTTTTGTTACCTCAAGATACCAGTTTGTACAATTTCTGGTGGCCTTGCTAACTTTAGTGTTATTGGACCTGACACTGAAATAAAAACGTCTCCTTGCTAAAGATAGCCCCACGCATTTTTTTGTGCAATCATGTTTGTGTATGTGACACACGACAGACAAGATCATTAAGTGTGGCAATTGCAAAAACAGCTCCTGACCAGCTCGGACAGTGGCGGGGGTCTGGTAATGTCGGTAGGAAATATGGTCAATGGCTCAGCGCCTGCTTTTTAGCCTAACATTGACCCCCTGTGAAGTCTGCTATCTTGAAGATGACGCACTCATGGTCCATGGAACCAGCTTCAAACTTGCACAATTTGCACAACCTCTATTACTTATTACATAAAGTAGCGGGAAAACACAAACCACCTTGCATCACCGTTTAGGAAAAAGTCAGTTCAAGTGCTAACTGACTTTGCTGGCAAAATCAATCGATCGCGAGAGCACTTCAGAGAGCTACTGAATCCGCCTAAACGTCAATCTGCGGACCTACAGCTATCGGGGTGCCACCTACAAGATCAGAATTGGAAACAGCATTGCAACGATTGAAAAGTCGGAAGGCATTGAATGACAATGGCATTCCAGCAAAGTCTTCAAAACTGACTGTTTTACTTTGACAAAATTACTCAATCAACTACCGGTTTTTTGTTTGCTTTGCTGGGACCGATACTTGCTCCCCCCCCACTATAAACGCTCGAATATGTTTTAGGCTCTCCATCATTTGGTGATGGGTTTGTGTTTAGAGAGCGAGGCTGATTTTGCAGCGGAGCCATTTATAACCTCATCCGGGAGTTCATCCCCCGGTGAATTCAGCAACGACCATCTATGTAAGCATGCCGTACGGTACATTGCGTTGATCTGGCTTACAACCTCTGACGTAATCAAGGCTGTTTCGTCTCTTGACTTCTCCGACTTCTCCTCGCATACGTCAAACCCAGTAACAACAACTATCAAGGTGATGCGGTACTATTAAACCAATAGCAAAGGCTAATCAAAGTACAAACCTCAACAATGGATGCACCAGGTCAACAGCGAAGGGTGTCGGCTAAATCGCCTCACTCTACACAAGGGAACAAAGCAAGTTCAACAATAGCGCCACCCAGGGCGAAATTAGTCTTGGAAAAGCTTGTGCGTGTTAGTGGGAGAAGGGGTGTGGCTCTGCTTTTATGTGATTTCAGGAGGTAATTCCTATGTCCTCGGGATCGGTCTGAAAAAAACCAGCGCGAAGGGGGCGGGGTGTCGACGTGAACAGAAACAATATTGTGTCGACAAGGGGGGGGGGGGGGGGGTTATTGCAAGCGTTTGAGGTCAGCGATAGTGGCAGCTGTAATCGAACTAGAAGGGGAGGGGGAGACAATACCGCGTACCTCTTGAAGCCATTATTTCTTGCTGAAGTGGGAGGCCGGAAGCATAGTGGGTAAAGGTGATTAAACGTCAAAAGGGCCAGTATTCAGGTATCACTTAAGTGGTTCTCGGCCGGGGAACTACTTTTGACACCAGTGCGCATCCAACTGAAACAAAAGGGTCAAAAGGAACAGAATTCTTCGAGGAAGGGGACTTGGGCACGCAGTTCAGAGGAAGGGGGAACAGCCTTTCATAGGAGGTAGCAAATTTTAGTGGGGTCTGGCAAAGTGCCAATGGAAATTGACGTGGAGAATTTCCAACTTGTTCAACTGGAAATAACACCATCCATCCGTCTGTCCATGCTTTTTTACTCTTCTTATTGCTCCTGGTCAAAATTCATTGGCCGATCAACGAGGCATTTGGAAATGAGGGTACGAGGCCACATACCGGCCTGTTTAAGTAAAGGTGAAGCTAGATCGATCTCGAGTTCTATTCTCGCTCACCTTGTTGATACGAATCATCGAGTCGATACGAATGAAGCCTTACAGGTTGTATACAGGACACGAGCTAACATATACCAGGGCCAACGCCAATGCGTGCTTGCAACAGCCGAAGCAATGGCTATACGGCTGGCTAATCCAGTGTTAGGTTATCAGAAGACGCTATCACAAGCACTTTAACTTCCGTGGCCGACCTCGCGCCAGCTGGCGATCGCATTTCGCCCCCACCCCCTAGTAATAGTCGTCTGCTCCGTGTAAATAACAAGGGGAGGGTGAGGCAATAGCAAGCAGCTCTTGAAACACTTGTCTCTTTATGAAGTGGGGGAGGAAGCATTGTGGAAAAAGGGTGAGTAAAAGGCAAGAGGGACGAACGGGAGGTGGGGCCAGTATTCAAGCATCACTTATGTGGTACTTGGCTGGGGTACTTGTCTTAACACTAGTGCGCATTCAACTGGAAACAAAAGGGGTCAACAGGGACAGAATTTTTGGAGGAAGAGGACTTTGGCACGCAGTTCAGAGGAAGGGGAAACAGCCTTTCATGAGGGGGTGATAATTTTAGTGGGATTTGGCAAAGAGTCAATGGAAATGCACGTGGAGAACTTCCAACTTGTTCAGCTGGAAATAACAGCGGCATCGTCATGGCCGCAAGAGCCGACGGACGGACGTTGACTTATTGCACTTCAGAAGAGAATAATGCAACAGTGCGCACTCGCTGCATCGAAACCACATCGATATCCAGAACAATTCAAGAACGACTACTAAGTTGGTATGGACACCTTTTTTCATCGTCAACCTCAGAAGCTCATTGCTATTGCTCTCGAATTTAAGCCGTTGCCTAGTTGAAAAAGTCGAAGTGGGGGTCAACTGAAATCTTAGCTCGACTCAGTCCGTCAGGACATGTAAGTGGTTCTTGGACCTTCGGTATTCGTTCTCCGGCGCTGGCGCGAAGAGAATGGCTCGAATGGCCGCGAATTGTCGCGCTTGGAAAAGCACCATACGAGACATCATTGAGGCCGACTACATCAGACATGATCGCCGCCGTGACAAGTACATATAAGATGGTGAAGAGGAAAACACTGTCTTCACTGGATACCTGCAACGGAACGAGACCAAAGCCGTTGTTGCTGTCGACAGCATAGTATGGCGCTGCTGGCGTTGGGGTTTTCCTTCACAAGGACCAGGGCATTTATCTACCCTCAGCACGGTGATGAAGAGGGCGTGGAAATAGTTATGGGAATTGTCGTCTGCCTCATAAGGCAAGAGCGAGACAGCAGCCAGTGTTTCGCTGGCTGTAGCGACTTTCTGTTACGCGCGACTGTCCTTCGGCGGGCAGATATATTTGCGTCACCAAACTCGTACTTTTATAAAGAAGCTGGCGAGATAGTAGCTCGGAAGCTGAGGTGTAATTGTGTGCAGTAAAGCGTGCCTTGCGGAAGACTGGTGTCCCTACTGTATCCACGCCGGAGTTGACGTGCTGTCGTTTTGTTTCTCACCTGTCTGGTGTCATCAGGACTACGAGATTCTGTGCAGACGGAGTACGCAAAATCACGCACGCCTATTATTATAACTGGTTTTCCACTTCGCCATCCGCCGCATCCAACAAAATTTTGTGGGCAAACGGTGTGAACCAAACAATTGCCAAAGCTATACGGCCTTCCCAGAGTTTACAATCTGCTATCCTACTGTCACAGACAAGGTAGTACATAGGGTTATTGACCAATCAACGCATTCCGCCGCCCGATCACTTTATGGATTCACTTAGTTATAATTCGATTTTCAGTCTTTTAGTTTTTAGTTTGGCTGGTTTTGGCATATCGTTCTACCATATTGATCGTAATGCATGTTGTAAATGTGGCCAAAGCTGCGATATCGCCGTCTACGTTACGCCTTATGTGAGCCCCAAGGAAAAACACAACAAGAAGAGCGAAAAGTAGAAGAGCAAGCGTAGTACAGCATACTTAAGGTAAGCGAACGCGTGTGTACAAGGTTAGATCAATTAGACGGTTGTTAAAAGTAAGGCACGACTTCGTTGGCTGTGTGAGTCATGCAGTTGGCATGTTAGCTGGGCGCGGCGTCCAAAAAGGCACTTTGCGTGGGTGGACCGGAGGTCTTGCGTGGGAACGCGTCATTAGGGTGGCGTGCTGGGCTGTTACACATTAGAAGCTATTGTGACATGTTGGGTGGGAATATTTACAGAAATAAAATCGTCAACAAAAACAAGCAACAGTTTTAAGGGGGGGGAGGGGTGGAAGGGGCGATTGAAATGTCATAGGAATGGGGAAGGAGGATGAGAGGAGAATGATTCTGTAGGCTTGGGCTTGTGTATGGAGGATATTGGGCCAATTAATTACGGCGGGCGTCTGGATGTGATCGTTTGCAATAGCGTAAGGCCCTGTACGTCGGTGTCAGTTCGACACATCAGTTGAAATAATTCTCATCTGAAGACCAGGTTTCGATAAATTCTCTGCTCTTCTTGTTTCCCGCGTGGGCGAATACCTTGACGATTGACCCCTGCAGGAGTCCGAACGCTGAGGACAAAATACAATTCATTGCTGGGCTCGATCGTGTATCTTCTTTACCTATTGTAATTTTATATTCTCTACTTTTTAATTATTTGTTTCCCCGGGTATGCACCACAAATTTAACCCCTAGTATCACCGTTCCCCTAATATAAAATGCAAAAACTTTTTGCTTTCTGCACCTGATCCGAAGTGAGACTTCTACCCAATTTAGATTTTTAATAGTCTTCCATTCACTGTATTCCCTTTCTCCAGGTCATCGAATGGCGTCCTCCGTTTAGCGGCTTCGAGAGTCTGAAGCTCTTCTTAGATGCAGTTTTTGCTGATGGCGGCGCCTCCATGTTGAGTTTACTTCGCTACGATGAGATCGATCCCTGCATACTTGGTATATATAAGCTTTTCAGTATGTCGCGCTTCAGGAAGATGTGGCTGAAGCTTCTCATGATTTTGGTAAACCACATGCGAAATCCTCCTGCACACTTTATTTTTTCTGCTAAAGTATTTTATACCTTTTCATGTTCTTGAGTCTTAAAGTTGCCTTTTTTCTGTGTCGACCGTAGCAGTTGCAGTACGTGTGTCCTGATGCTGCCCATATACAGTTTTACTACCTGAACTGGTTGATGACCGTTGTTGCTCCTCTGTGGTTCTGCTACTCCCGACCACAGTGGATGTCTAGTGTGAGGACGTCCATTTTAGGAACAAAGAAAAACTACCTCTCAAATCCAGCGTGCGATTGGTTGACGACAATACGTAATCAGCACAGTTTCCTTTGTCACTCTTAATTTGGGCCTCTCTCGGGTAGGAAGTGTAAGATGACAATGTCTTATTTAACTGCCATGTGACGCTCGCAAGCAAAGCGAGTCATTAACCCAACGCATTCGGGGTCGGTGACTGTCAGCCGCAGTTTTTTCACCTTTAAGGACCCAAGTCTCTAATTTTATTTTGCGACAAGGAAAACTGAATTAGTGAACAGTTTGCAGTCATTCAGACACTATTTTAGCACGCTCTAGGTGGTGGTGGTGGTGGTGTGGAGGTGATTTCCCAAATTGTGGATGGCATTAGGTCAAGCGGTATCCCGGTTAATGAGAATGCCTACTCCCTGCCAAAGGTCGAGATTCCAGCTGTTTGCGAACGCTGTGTGTTGACCAAAACGAAACATTTTCGACCCCCATTAGTGTGAGGCATAATAAAGGGTGTTGATATTGACTACCACCATAAAATTCCTTTGCATCCCGCCTGTAGGCGCTGAAATTCGTGAGGCATTTAAACATCCTTACACGGTGTTAACCGAAAAGCCATTGCGTCAATTGGGTGCAAACGAAACGCTTACGCTGAAGTGCGTCGAAATTAATTTTGAGCACGTACTGTACGCTTGGTTTCGCTTGAACACCTTCTCGACCACCTATGCTGATCACGCTTGGAGCATTCGTTTGCCAATGACATTTCTGTATTTTTTTAAATTTGCCCAAATCACTTAGAAGGGACTATTACAAATGTGTTTCTTGCCACATTCTCTCAAAAAATAAGCCTCTTACGAACCTTTTGCTTGATCTAGAAGCGTGTCCCTGTTTACCAAAGCATTCAATTACTGGGGTTTGCAACCGTGACTGTCATTGAGCATAATCAAAAGCAGGAAGCCTCGTAGTAGTAGTTAGCCTTCAATCTTCTACTGCATTTCCCCTAAAATGGCTTTTTGATTCCCTCACGTTGAAATAAGCTAACCGTCATCGAAGGCCGTTTCACAGTTTGCCATCTATGCACGCGCCAGGCTAACGCATAACCCCTCGATCTCCGTCATGCCTCCTATCTAACCTCAGTTTATCCTCCCCACCCTCTCCCCGCCCCTTTCCAGACCGGCAACTGGGAGAATCTGTGCTTCATCCGGGCGACCGATGGTCTCGGGAGCGTGGTGGCACAGGAGGAAATTGCCTTTCGCATCGAGGAGTTCAAAGCGCGTTTCTTTGAGGCCTGGCGCCAGGCCGGTATCGATGTTGTGCTCTCGCCCGTGGTGGGTCATGCAGCCGCTTTGCCCCCACAACCGGCACACGCCTTCACTAGCATGCTCTCCTTCGCCAATCTGGCCAATCTGTTGGGTATACCCGCGGGTTCCTTGCCCTCGGGCCTATATGTTGAGCAAAGTGATCTGGAGAAGTTGAGACACGCCTGCGCCGGCTCTCTAGTCATCCCGGGTGCTGCCGACAAGGATGAAGCAGCCTACTACGACGACTATGGCAGCCGATCTCCCACACATTACTATCAGTTTCCCGTAAGTCTTGCTGCTCTATGCCCTGTACGTTATATGCCCTTCTTTGCAGGATCATTTCTTAAGGGCATTTAAGGAATATGGTCTCAGCCAATTAAATCTGACAAGGGTGATTGAGAAATTGCATTTTAAGCAATGTAAAAATGTCCTGCTTACAGGATCATTCATCTAAACCCTTCTAAAATTACAGAATTTGTCAATAACGTTTTAGGAATTTCAGCACAACTCTTCGTTTCTCTATTATAGGAAGATTTGATATGTAATGACACTTATGGATCTAGTTTGCACAGCTGATTCCATATTTTTCCTTCGAGAAGATCAATTTAACCTCGTTGGTTTAACTAAACAGATCGTGTTATACTTGAGAATTTGTTTGTTGAACACAGTAAAACGTGAGAGCGAGGTGAGGAACAAATAGATTAGTGAAAAAAATCCAGAAGGTTTGTTGATGTCGGCATGTTAACCTGGCGTTTCTTTATACCACACTGGTCTGATTACCTTCTAAAATGTTTATGATATGGAAAAGTGTCTGTGCAGTGGTCCATAGGCTGTCCTTAAATTATAAGGACATTTTAAAAGTCACATAATTTCTTTACTTTTAAATATTCAACAATATTCCTTACATCATCCCCGGAAGAGGATGTATCTGGCGTAAATAGGAATACAGCCACTACGCTCTGACGATGGAAGTGAGCGAGCTTTTGAAACGTCAGCCAGAATGCACTTTGTCCCAGTAGTCGTCTCCTCTTCTTCTTTCTCTTCCGGGGAGGATGTAAGGAATATTGTATCTGGACCTCGAATTTTCTCGCAATATACTTTATGTACTTGTAAACCTCATTGATTGAGAATTTATTTGTAGACAAATTTGAACACAATATTTACGATACGCTACAGCAGTCTGATGATCTTCTAACATGTTCTTGTTCTTGTTTTGGCTGTGATCATGCCTGATCTAGCCGGTCTCAATGATGTCACGAACGGTACCTCTCCATGCGTGGCGATTGGCGGCAGCGGATCTCGAAAGCTCCACTCAGTCACTTTTCCAGCGACGGAGGCTGAAGATAGAAGGTCCAAGAACTGCTTCCATGTCTTGACGGACGGTGTCTAGCCAAGTCTTCAGTTGCCCTCCTCTTCGACGTTTTCAGGTGGGATGCGGTGCCGGGTCGAGAGCAGCATAGGTAATCTCGTGGGGCGGACGATGGAGAACGTGTCCAAACCACCTCAGTCGCCTTTCTTGAATGGCCTGAGATATCCTCGTGATACGATCGCAGCGGATGCGGACTGTCATTTGAGATTAAGTCGCTATACTTAACTCGCAGGATCGTCCTCAGGCACTGGTGGTCAAAGACCTCCAGTCTTCGCTCATCTTCAGCGCGCACAGCCCAGCATTCACATCCAAAGAGGAGGACCGACCGGATGGATGCACGGTATACACGAATCTTCGTGGGGATGGAGATGTCACGTCGGATCCATAGGCGCTTTCGAAGGATTGAGAAAACCCAGCGAGCAGCATCGATACGGGAGACAATGTCGTCCTTGCTCTGCCCATTCAGTAGCAGCCTCGCCCCGAGGTATTTACAGCTGTCTACTTCAAGTTGATGGCCATTAATCCCCAGGGTGCCTTTTCCTGGTCAGGGATGCAGCTCGAGAAAAACTTCGTCTTTCCAGAATTTATGGACATGCCTACCGACATAGCGATCTCATTTAACCGCGACACTACTGACTGTAGACCATCAAAGTTTGAGGCTAACAGCGTAATATCATCGGCGTAGTCACGATCAGTTAGTCGGCGTCCGGTTGCAAGTTCAACACCGTCCGAGAATCCAGTCAATGACGTAGTTAAACAGAATGGGCGAAAGAACGCAGCCCTGTCGGACACAATACTGGATATCGAACGATTGAGAGAGATTGTTGTGGACCAGGACTCGTGCGGTGGTAGACCGATAGTAGGCCTTAATCATCGCAATGAGTTTGGTCGGCACTCCATCCAGTTCCATTATTCGCCACAGGGACTCACGATGGATGGAATTGAATGCGGCGGCAAAGTCGACGCAGCAAACGGCCGTCGGTTGCTGGTAGCTATGGCGGAATTCTAGAGTGCACCTCAGTGTGAATATTTGATCCGCACATCCACGCCCAACTCGGAATCCGGCTTGGTTAGGTCGTGTTCTGGAGTTACGTACATACTGGAAGCGCCCGAGAAGAACAATAGCGAAGATCTTTGCAGCAACATCGATAAGACTTATGCCACGGTAGTTCTCGCATCTTGTCTTATCTCCCTTGTGGACAGGTACAAGGATACCTGATTCCCAGTCATCGGGAACAGTCTCTTCTCGCCACGCCTGTTCAATCATCTCATGGAGCCGAGGAGCTAGGGTGTCGACACAGGACTTGTAGATTTCTGCAGGAATACAGTCCTCTCCGCACGCCTTGTTGTTGCGTAGCCACCGCATTGCATCGTTAACTTCGTCTTCGGAAGGCATTTCACACGACACTGCGTAGGCAGGAGGGGATTGAAACTCCGCTGTGGAGGAGAGGGAGGGTGTGATGGATTGTTCGTCAAAGTTGAGTAGGTGCTCGAAGTGTTGACGCAAGCGATCGACCTTGGTCGAGTTGTCAGCAATAAAACCTCCATTCACATCGCAAACAGAATCACAGAGTGTCGGGGGCTTACCACTAACCTGGCGTATGATTTGGTGCAATTTTCGGGTGTCACGGACATTAGAAGCCTGCTCCATAGAAGTCGCCGTTTCGGACCAATACTTCTGCCGGTCATCTCTAGCCGACTTTGCTGTCAGCTTTCGAAGTTGGCGGAAGGAGGCATCGTTTTGGGGCCTGGCTCGAGTCGTCTCGGCCGATAGCTGCAGGGTTGTTCCGCTGATCCAGTCACTGCGACGCCGCTGAATGAATCCGAGAATCTTCTCAGCTGCCCCATAGATGGATGTCTTTAGTGATGGCCACTTTCTACTGCCCTCGTTGTCAGCCTCGGTCGTAAGACGGGACTGGATTTCTGTGCTTAGAGCCTCGGTAGTGTTGGTTTTCCGGAGCTATGCGACATCAAGGCGTCTCGCACGTGGCAGTTTGGGCACAGATGAGAGGTGAATCTTCAGGTGCACGCGAACGAGAGCATGGTCAGACCCGTGGACGTTCCCAGTTTCGGCAGCTCGCATTGACCTGCTATCGTGGACTTAGCTGCGAAACCGTGAACCAACTAGAATGTAATCGATCTGACTGGCAGTACGGTCATCGTTCGAATATCAAGTCAGTAGATGTTTGTGACGATGCTGAAAGCGTATGTTGGTAACAAACAGTCGGTTCTGTTCGGCAAACTGCAGCATCCTCTCACCATTGTCCGTTCGAGAGCCAAGCCCAAAACGACCAAGAAGGTGGCTGTTTGTCAGGTCACCGGGCCCAGTCCGGCCATTCCAGTCCCCGGCAACAATTAGCAGATCTCGGCGAGGGATTCGTTCGGCTAGCTCCTGCAGCTGCGAGTAGAAATTATCTTTCTCTTGCTGTTCAGCCGCCGACGTAGGTGCATGCACCGATACGACCAAGATGTTCGTAAAATGGCCTTTTAGTCGAGCATAGGCCATTCGGTCGTTGACTGGTTCCCATGCTAGTAGTGCACGGTTAGCTTCTTCCGAGAGGGAAATAGCCACACCGTGTCTACCAGATGAGTCACTCGGACCGCTGTGATACAAGGTGAAATGAGAATCGACCCCCGGAATTTTGATTTCTCGGGCACCTGAGTCGGGGATTCAGACCTACGATAAGCAATAAACATCCACATGATATTCATGGAGACTGTGCGCTGTCAGAATTTGAGTACCAGGTTCCAGAAATGTTCGCACATTCCAGCATCCAATACCAAGAGTCCGTTTTTTGTTTAGCAGTCCAGCTTGCACATTATTTGCCTACACCACCGGACAAGGGTTTTGGAGCGCGTCGGTTCCCGTGGACGCCGTAGCAGTGATCGGCGTAAGGTAAGGAGACACCATAAGGTTTCTTGGGAATTTTGAATACAGGTGGGTCCCCAACGGCCGCTCGGATTCTTTGTTCGAGGTTGTCTCCTCTAGCACTTTGGCTCAAGAACCTAACCACAAGGCAGTTGTGTTGGTGGCAAGCAAACCTATTGAATGGCGGTTCACGCTCGCCATGTCACAGTTTCGTCATTGGACCTTGCGTTATTTTATAAAGCAGTCGGTACGCTAGACCTCAGCCCACCGCGCCCTGGTAACACTGTCGCTGCTGCGTCCGCGACTGCTTATTCGCCAAACCCGGGAGCCTGCTTAGTTCGCAGCTAACCTTCACTGAAGGCCGCGCCACTATCCGCCAGGTAGCCTGCAGCTTGGCTAACGGGTAACCCTCCTTTCCCGGGTAACCCGCCTTCATCTTCTAACATGTTTAAGATATTGAGTGGAGTGGCCTGAGGGTGTCCTTTAAAAGTAACATAATTTCTTTAGGATTACCGGTTCAGCAATATCTTTGATTGGCGATCTGTTTGCAAACAAAGTTGAACACATTATTTACCGTACGCCGCAGCAGAACTTATGTAATAAAAATATTGTGGTAATCTGCGCCCCATTCCCTCGCCAAGCATTTGTGAAGTCGCGCGTAACAAACATCCCGGCACCTTCTTAGTAAATCGTTGTAAGGGATCTGCGCTGTCCTGTGGGACCTACGGTACCCCATCACGTGGCTGTTTGAGGCGCGCGTAAGCTGGAGCCGATTGATGTGCGGAACTTCTTTTGATTGGCAGTAAGGACACAACTGACAGTCAGGGCTTTCTAGCAGCGGATACACACTTGTCTACTTGCACAGTGATTACTATGGCTTGGCAGAGCCTGTCGTAAAGCTTCTTTCATGGAATAAAATGCTGTAGTCGCCAAGACTCATGCAACGTTCGTGATGAAATTTGGCAGGGTACTTTAGCATATAAAATGACATTCAAAACTCAACTTTTGAATGATGCCTAAGGAGGTTTTTACTGTTTGCCCCCTTTCCTACCGCAGTTCCATTACTGGCAACGCCACATGTTCTGCGTGATAGCTATTTACAAAAAGGGAGTTCAAAGGTATTTACCTATATTTTCCTAATAAAACTGAACTGAACTGAACTGATATATTTAGTAACACTATTTTGATCCCAAAAATATTTGGACACTTTCAAAGTTGCATACTCTCTTTACAATCAAATATTCAGCAATATTTGTTATGCATTCCTCAATACCATTGGTTAATAATTTATTTGTAAACAAAAGTTGTAAACAGTGCTTACTGTACACTACAGCAGAATAGATACAGTTCTGCGAGCGCTGCAAACAAATTTCATAAACTTTAAATGTTTGATTATTTATCCCATACCAGTGGTAACGCATTTATGAAAACTTATAAATAATAATGAGCAACAATAGTCATATTAAGTACTTAAAAAAATTATGCAAAGCACTAAGTGTTTGTTAAGAAAAATAAAATTTTCTCGATAATTTCCAGCTTTAGGAGACGTCAAAAACGGCTATAAATTCGATCAATAAATTTAAATAGTTTATTAAGTATAACACTTAAAGCAACCACTTTCTTTATACAAAAAGAACTTGTCTTAAGTCAAAAGATTTTGTACATATGGTAATTATTGCTTACCTATATATTGACTATGATTGAATAAATGATCTCTCCATTGCGCTCGTTTTTAGTGGCTACACTGACAAGTTGTTAATTTGCTCTTCTGTTTGTGGTTTTCTTTAAAACCTTTAAAATAAGATGTAACTAAACAGCATTTACCGAAAAAGCGAGCTTTTGGATATAATTTCTTACTCAGATGGCGATGTTGGTCAAATATAGAAATGCTTCAAAACAGCAAACCCCATTTTCGAGCATAAAACATGTCTGCTAGATACCACGCATATTGTTATTCCTAAGATTAATAAAAAATGTTTCCATTATAGGTTGCCTCTTTAAAAAGTTTCTTTATGGGATATTTAGCTGACGAACTTCTGCATATAATAACTTTAACCAAAGTAATCTCACAGGGAAATTGCGGACGTTTGACAATTTCTTTAATGTATCGGAAGAAAAACGATTAAATTTGGCTAGAGATGAAAGAACATACCTTTCTATTTATAACGGATTATTTTTCGCTTGAGGAGATTTATTCTAAGATACGTAATAAACGTGGGAATGCAAAAAAACAGGCCGCGTATATGAACATTTTTTTGAAGAACTTATTGTTCTCCTTTCTATTTCGTTGCTAAATAACGCTTGAGTGGAACCTATTGTTTACAAAACAGTATGTTTTCACCTGACTTAAATATAAGAAGGCCTTATTTAACTTTCCTTCACGGTACCATGTATGGCAAGGTTTGGTTATGTGCAGGTCAAAGTTGAGGTTTAAAACAAACGCGTCGAAATTTTTTAATACTGCATTTTGAGCAAAAAACCTTCACAGAATAGCTAAATATAATTTTTATCTTCTATTGGTGCTTGTTTTTGAAAATAAATGCGATTCCTCGAATTTCAGTTTATTTCCATTTGATCAACGCACACAATTTTCCAGTACTGGAAGGGATTATTATTCAACCTTTTTTTAACTATTGTGAAATTCTTCCACAGCACTATGTATATCAGAAAAAAAGTTTCGTCCTGTCTTTCCTTATAGCATACGGAATTCCTTTTATAAAACATACTCATGATTTAGCAAAACTGAGAGCCTATTTCCCCTAGTAACTTTAACCGACAGGGCAGTTTTCCTATCCAAACTCTTATTAATAAATCTACTCAGTTGTTCAAAATAACCTGTCCAGATATGTGCTAAACGAACAAGTTTAATTTCGCCCTGAATTTTGTTTGCAGGATTCGCAGAAGTGTATTATATAAGCAATGTGGTAGTCCGTGGTCTTCGTTCGTCAAGCTTTTGTGTAATGGCGCTGGACAAACTTGTCACGCACCTTCTCTGTCAATCGTTGTTAGAGGTCCACGCTGTCCTGTCGCTTCTACGGTGCGCCATCGCGTCGCAGTTTGAGGCGCGCGTAAGGTGGAGCCGATCGATGTGCGGAACTCATTTCGTTTGGTTGTAAGGACACGCCTGGCAGTCAAGACTCCCTTATAGTGAACATGAACTCCTACCTTGCCTGATCGTACAGCTGTTGCTATGGCCTGGTAGAGCCTGTTGTAGAGCTCCTTTCACGGTGTAATATCACTTTTTACCTGTAAAATGACCTGTCTGGAATCCTAATGTCGCGGGCCTTAGCGGATGGCGGTCAAGGCATAGGAATGATAGAGGCTTGGATGAAGCGGGGAAGGTTGCTTAAACTGCAAGAGTATCTATCAGGACGATCAAGTATTGGTGGTGGCAGTACAGGCAGAGAGATGCCCTCACACAGCATCAGAACTCTGAAAGACCACAAACTGTTGACTTGAATCCAGTTGAAAATCTATGGTCGATTCTTGGTAATGTGGTTGACGAGTAATTGCCTGCTTCTACTACTGTTGATTGATTCTAGAGATGCCTGCTCGACTCCTGGAGAAAGATCCCATTGGAGACTCTTCAGAGTCTCATTCGATGGCAAATAGAATAGAAGCTGTTGTAAAGGTCAAAAGAAAATTTTTTTCCGAAGTAAATGGGGAAATATGCATTACTGTAGAAACTGAGAGTGCAAGAATTTCGGGCAAGTACTTTAGTAACAATACGCGCAAAACATTGACAGTTTCGGCAATTTTGCGGTATTTATATGGTCACTATTTTGTACGACTCCGGTCGTAGAACGAAGCCATAAAGTAAAGAAAAAGGTAAGGTCCTACGCTAGCGGCAGGAGTACTGTTAGTAATTTTCACACAGCTGAAAAAAACAGGCCAAGATATCGCTTGCGTTCTTGGCGTTAACGTCTTAAAACATACAGTATGCAAATATGCCTCGCCGGAATGTTGTTTTGAAGCATTTGTTAAATAGGCAACTAATTTCAGAAGAATGCATTACGGCTATACAGTTCCCTGTTTGCACATGCAACTTACACAAAAATCTTCGTTAAAACTAATGTCGAAACGTGCAGTTGTGCACTTAATGATCTCCTGAAATATCTTACGTTGAGGGTTTAAATCGGTACAACACGGGATCTGTCAGGTGATCGAAAGGAGAAAAAACTGAAAAATATACTGTGTTATGATTACGCTGAAAGTTAATGGACTTCCACGTGAGCAAAATCCACAGACGAATTAGACGGAAAAAACGTTTCCTTAATAAAACCCTTACAAACGATTACCTCAGTCTGCTCTGTTTAAATCTAGTCGACCCAGACAGGCAATTCAACATTTGATTTTTTTCTCATGACGCCTTTGTCATCCACGGCTTTACCAGCCAATTCTATTTAAATGCAGTAGACGTTGACAGGCCTTTCAAAGTGTGAACTTTTGTCCTTGTGTGATGCTCTATCTGCGAAATCTGGTAAAGTCATCCATACTTTACTAACCTGGAGGTCTGCAAACATACAAACACAGAAGAATTATGTCGAATTTTTTCACAATTCATATTTGTAACGTGACCGGACACAACACACCTAACATTATATCTAATGAGGATGTGTTTAAAGGATAACTTTTTAAAGTCTTTCCCTAAGCACAAACCGTGGATCTTGTCATGTGACATGAATTTTCGTCTTTTATTCAGAAAATTTGTGCCTTCTAATCACTTTTATGTTTATGTGGTGTTTTAATTTACTTGGAGGTCGGTCGTTGGGTTTTTACTGGATACAATCGTATCGTTTTCAGATTTGTTTTTTTGATTGCTCAGGTCTGTTGTGGATGTTAGATCATATGTTCATTGATGAACTTTCAGCTGACCGCTAAGGGAAATTATCCGTCCCGCTCTGCCTGGGGTCTCTACAGAGACCCTGACAGCCGAAGCAGCTGGTAATGTTGACAGATAGTATTACCAGCGAAAACAGGGTGACTGGAATGGCCATCTCAGGTTCCAACCCCGTCGTCAGTTTAGTGATGTATCACCAGAGAAGGTGCAAAGCGTGTTTTCTTTTCCAGCACCGAAGTCTATAACTCAACTCCGCCGTTTTTATCAGCCTAATCAACTACTACCAGCGTTTTATACCAAATTGCGCCGCCACCCTGGCACCTTTGACGGATCTTTTGAAGTCAAAGGCCAAGTTGCTTCAACTTTCATCCAGTGCTCTTGAAGCATTCGAGGCAGCCAAGAAAGCCCTAACGGATGTCACCCTGCTTCATCATTTGAGCACTGATGCCGATACACAGCTAATTCTGACCACCGATGCCTCCAACATTGCCGTCGGCGCAGTTCTGCAGCAACAGGTCCACGCCCAGTTGCAGCCGCTAGCCTTATTCTCTCAGAAGCTTCAGCCGGCGCAGACTCTATCGTAATTACTCGCGTGAACTTCTCGCCATTTACCTGGCCATCCGACATTTTCGCCACCTGCTCGAGTGGAGAGATTTTCAGGTCTACACGGATCACAAACCTCTCACTTACGCCCTCAAAGCTAAGCCAGATCGATATTCGCCACGTGAAGTACGTCACCTTGACTACATCTCTCAATTGACCTCAAACATACGCTATGTCCGCGGTGATGATAATGTCGTTGCCGATGCCTTGTCCCGTCCAGAGGTCAACGCTCTTATCACCACTTTAGACCTGACGAAGCTTGCAGAAGCTCAGGCGCTTGATGACTCCATCATTGAAATGCTTGCATCTTCTAATAATAACAATAAGTTCTGTGCTTCAGCTGCGTGACGCTCCCCTCCCAGCGTCGTCAGGGTCGATCGTGTGTGATTTTTCTACAGGTACGCCTCGTCCTGTAGTATTCCAATCCTACCGGAAGGTTGATTTCGACCACTTCCATTCGCTATCTCACCCCGGTGTTCGTGCCGGCCAGAAACTAATCGCAACCCGTTTCTTCTGGCCAAATATGAACACCGACGTTGCTACCTGGACCAGGCGATGCTTAGCCTGCCAAAAAAATAAGGTCCAGCGACACACCGTTTCACCGCCCAGCACGTTCGCGGTTCTCGATGCCCGTTTTCAACACGTCCACATGGACTTAGTCGGACCTTTACCCCATCTTAAGGTTTCATGTACATTCTAACCAATGTTGATCGTTTCACAAGATGGCCGTTCCCATCTCGGATACCTCGGCAGAGAATATTGCCATGGTTTTCCTTACGCACTGGATAGCCAACTTCGGTGTTCCAGCTACACTCACCACTGACAGCGGAAGTCAGTTTACATCTGCACTCTTCCTTGAGTTCACCACACTGCTCGGGTGCTCGCATATGACCACCACTGCCTATTACCCAGCATCAAACGGCATCGTGGAACGCCCTCACCGTCAGTTGAAGTCCGCGTTGATGTCTCAACCTGCCCCGCACAACTGGAGCGACAACCTGCCGTTCATCCTCCTCGGCATTTGCTCAGCTGTTAAGGAAGACATTTAATGCACTGCTGCCGATCTCGTTTACGGCACATCACTCCGTTTACCTGGTGAGCTCGTGCAGTCTTCCTCCGTCGCCCCTGATGCCACAGCTGCAGCAACGCATGGCCGCACTGCACCAAATAGCCACACGACGCGTTTTCGTGCACGACGACTTGCACACAACCCCATTCGTGTTTGTCCAGCACGACGCAGTTCGCAGGCCCCTTTGCCAACCATACAATGGTCCCTTCAAAGTGCTTGAACGGAAGGGCAAATATTCTGTCATATTCTCGTTGCCTTGCTAATTTAGGTCAAGAGGTGTGGGCACTCGTTGGCGAACGTTCACCGTCCGCTAATGGAACTCAATTACCAGGGCCCGAGAAATAAGATGCAAAACAGAGTGGGGCAAGTGAGCACCGTTAGCGATTGGTAAATATATTCGGTAAGGAGTGTCAAACTTTTTTTTGTGTTGGCAGAACTATTAGCATTCAGAGAACGTTCGTCATTCAGAGCATCTGATAGTCAAAAGGTCGTTCCGCATGATTTACCTCGTGCTCAAGATTTACATCGTGAAAATTACAAACATTAAAACTGTCGTCGTCGAACGGTGTGTGGCAGACATCAGTATAAATGTTGAGTTTCAGCGTATTTCTCTTATCTTCGCTATATTCTGCATTTGATTTTCGCGGTTTGGGTAAGTCTTGCTGCCCGTTTCGTGCCTACTTCTTTAAGAAGTCGACACTGACAGAACTAAATATCAGAATCATTGTTCTACTTTTGTTATTTTAGCATCTTCTATGTGCATATTTAAAAAAAGTGCGTTTTTTTCTGAGACCCTGGTTATTTGTGCGAGGCGTTTACTGACAGAATATTCTAAACAAGTCTGCTGTCGCTTTTAAGTAACTCACATGCATGCCGCCCTTGTGGGATACACGATCCACAAGGCGGAATAAAATGTTACCTCCATATTTACTCCTAACCCTGCTCCGCGTACCGGAAACCTATTGAATTTTCAGTGTTTTGCATTTCTTTGTGTAGTGTCTTTTGCCGACAAATATTTCCTACGTTATCCGCTTCGCCTTCTCCTCTGTTTGCTGTATATTAGCTTTTTAATTTCCCTTACTGATATTCGCTGTTTATTAAGAGAAATTACAGTTTCTACTAGTTAGGGCGGTGGTTTCCTACAAAATGGCGAGTTTTTACAGCTGACACCATTCTGTTTTCTTCCATTTATTCGCTATCACACACCCGTGCGTGCTTTTGTCTGCTTTCCCGGCAGATGTTCCGTTTTTTTTTCAAAATTCCATTTCGCATTAGTGCCGCTTGCAGCCTTATTGTTCTTCCTCTTCTTGTACGACTGAATTATTGAACTTTCTTACCTAAACCGACTAGTGTCAGCAATCTATTCATGCGCTTCATTCTCACCGACGGTTTGTCGTGTTTCCCTTGTTATAAACCGTCGTTGGTAGGTGTCAAGTTAACGGCTGACTACTGTTCATCTAATCTCTCTTTGTCTCGGTAGTTTTGCATGCAAATATCCTCACTTGCTCGATTGGGGTGGATTGGCGGGTTTGAATGTAGAGCTATTTGTTTGTTTCTTTCGTTCTGCTTGCGATGCACTTTTAATACTCTCTTCTCCTTTTTAGCTGCAAGAGGGCACTGAGGGCCTTCCAATCGCAGTCCAGATCTCCGCCCTGCCCTGGCAAGATGAGCTCTGTCTGTATGCCATGTCCGAAGTGGAGGCAGCTGTTAGGACTTGATACACTCTAGCAACTTCACTTTAAGTTCTTCTCAATTCGTCTCTCGCTCTCGCTATTTCTCTCAGACATACTCCTACATTCTCCTTTATACATGATTCTTTAGCTCGGTGTTTGCGACTTTTTACCATGATGGATGTTAACTTTCGATACACATGTAACATTTTGCTAATCACCTGCCCTTTTATTTGTCCTCCTCCCCGAGACGATTCTTCTGCTTTCGTAGTTTACTCTGATAAAGGATTCTGGCTGGCCAACTTATTCTGACTGTGTTGTGTTCATGCTGCTTGTAAAAAGGCACGTTCCATGCAAGGCATATTTTCCACGTTTTTATATTATAGTGTTAGTCAGACTGACGTCTGCTTTGTTGTTTGTTTCCAGTCGATGTCTGTAAGTGGTTTGAGTCTGCTTTTTCTTTCTCGAAACTCACTCAAATGGAAGGGGTAAACGTTTCAATTTGTATGGTTCTAAACCTTACTATGCAGGTCCTTTTACTTTCATACTATTGTGGTCGGCGTATTTCGCCAATGGGGACAGCTAATGCACATATACTTTCGTGACCGATGTCAACTAACTTCACTTCATTTCGCTGCTTGAAAAAGACGCGTTCCATGCAGGGCCTACTTTCCTTCTTTTAGTATTACAGCGTTAGTCAAATTGTCGCCTTCTTGGTTACTTGTTTAAGCTGATATCTCTCTAGGCGGTTTGAGTCTTCTTTCTTGAAATCCACTGGAAGCCACCCATTGAACCTAATCGAAGAAGTATACGTTTGTAATTGCATGGTTGTATAGTTTACTATTTAGGTCCTTTTACTTGGAAACCACTGTGGTCGGCGTATATTCCCGATGGGGACGGCTGATGAAAATATACATTCATGACCGATTCCGATCAGAGGGCCTAGACTACGTCTTTCCGATTCTCCAGGAATCCTGTGAAGTCGTGACCTGCTGGCAACTTGAAAATTTGAATGTATTTATAGTGGTTTAAATATTAGCCTTTTTACTGACTGATGTCAACTGACTTCAGTAGGAACGATAACCGGTATCAAAGTTTACTGTGTCGTTTGGGATTTTGATTCTGACAGAACAATCACCTGAGAGCCCAGCTCCAGTCTGGCCCCCTTGGTCATTTTGGGAGCCTTGTGATTTGAAACCTTTGTCGCTGCGGCGTGACCTTATATACCCACGGACGATTACGCTGGTTATCACAGAACGGTTGATAACCCGGAAATAACCACTCATTTCATACTTTTGTCGTCGGGTGAGAATTTGTACCTAATAAAAGCTGACTTCCAGGAAGCAATTAAGAAGAAGAAGCGATCAATGGAACAAAAGGTTTATTGTCCTGACGTTTCGGATTCCCTCTGGAATCCTTAGTCATAGGTAATAGTAGAATAGTGTAAGACATGCGCAGCTGAGAGGGAAAGATGGATAGATTACACGGTATTTAGAGTTCGTAGCGGTCACCCGCATGCATACTTGAAGAGAGCCAATTGGGCAAGGTTTATGACCGAATGCGAAGCCGAGATCGATGGCCTACCACCTTTTGCTAGCTAATTCAATCACCCCCGATTGCTGGCGCCAATCGATCATCATCCCCCTGGTCAAAGTGGGCAACGACTTCAGCCTACCGACCCCTCATCGCCCAATTGTCCTCCCTAGTCCATTGGCGAGGATCATGGAACGGCTAATTCACCCAATTCTGACGTCTGCGGCGGAACTGTCTTGCCACCAACATGGTTTCCGATCGGGAAGTGGGACTAAAACGGCGCTATTTGAGCTCATCGACGCCATCCTCGAGGGCTTCAATCAACAGAAGTCCGCTTTGCGGACCGTAGCAGTCTCAAGTGACCTATCACGAGCCTTCGACTGTGCCCACCACGATCAGCTTCTGAAAGACTTGGTCTCTGAACGTTCCGACTGGCTTGACCCGATGGTTGGCGGCCTACGTCCGGGCCGTCACGATCGTGTCCTTTTCCGGGGCGCGCTTTCTAAGCCCCGTAAGCAGACCTGCAGCGTCCCTCAAGACTCTGTGCGTAGCCCGACGCTCTTTAGCATCTACATGCGAGAGTTTCCACTTCCCCGGGCACCTGCGCAAGTGGTATCGTACGTGGACAATGTTAGGTTCTTCTGCCGACACCATCACATCGATCAGGCTGCACAGCTCCTCACAGAGTTCACGCCTGATGTCTATAACTTCTTCACTCAGCGCAGAATGACGATCTCAGCAGCCAAGTCGTCTGTAACTGTTCTCAGTTTGGTTCCAAAGTAGGTTAATCGTTACCTGGCTATCACCATCAACGGTGCGTCTTTACTGCTCGTCCACAGGCCCAAGATCCTTGGCGTGCGTTTCGATCCACTTTTCACGTTGGCGGACCATGCCAGGGAGGCCACAGGCCAAGTAAGCTGCTGCACCAAAGTCTTCAATGCTCTAGCAGGCAAATCCTGGGGCTGCGCAGAGGAAACTTTGACGAGTAAATTCAAGGCGCTGACCAAGCCTCACCTCACTTATGCGGCACCAATCTGGTCTCCTACGAGGAGCTCTTTTAGCTTGCGTCACCTCCAGTCAGCACAGAACGCTACCCTCCGCACGACCACGGGTTGCTCTATGATGTCGCCTATGGATCACCTTCATGCAGAGGCTTCTGTCCTGCCGGTCGCCCATCACAACACACTCCTAAGCCAGCAGTTCTGGTGGACTTGTTTGCAACCCGGTCATCCAAATCACCGTTGCAACGCTCCTGAGGCCAGCCGTCAATTCCAGTTCTCCACAAGGAAACTGTTGCCTCGTCCCTCTCAGATCTACCCGTTGATAGCTCTGCCACCAAAGCAGGTTTCCAGCGTCCCCACCAGAGAGCCGTTGTCGATGAGAAACAAGGTTGCCATCCCCCCCGGTCCTTTTGGGTGGCTATCCACCTCAGAATGCGGCTTCAGGGAAACATCTGCCGAGTCACTCGCTGTACTCTGGCTCAACTGCGCAGTGGCTGCTCAATGGTCCTCTGGCAGTATCAACATCGGCTTGATCCGTCCACATCCAACTGCGGTGCTTCTCCGCATGACTGTCAGTATCTGTTCGGCTGCAGTTCCCGCCAGGCACCTACCTCATTCCCGCGGACCTTTGGCTTAAGCCGGGCTAGGTCTCAGCTTTTCTCCGTCTCTTAACTACTACCAGTTTGGATTCCAGACCCCAAAAATGGGCTACGACATACATACGTTTGCGGAAAGAGTGGCCGGTCCACGCATCCTATGACAGCAACGGCGCTTTAGGCAACTACTCAGGCCTCCCTCTGATTGTTTTGCGATAATTGCACCCCGAGATATGTGGGCTTACCTCTTTACCGAAACCGGTAGTTGTGAAATTCGAGTAATCCCTTCTTCAGTTTGGATATAGCGTTCAAGGAAAGGTGGTTTTCGGTAAGCTGTCAAACAGAATTACTGCCACGCAGGACGAAAGCTAATACGATCAATGATGCGAGACGAAGGGGGCGGTGGACTTGAAGGCGCTGAAATAGTGTCTTTCCCAGGTTAGACACATATTATCGAAAGCAGTCAAAAGGGTAACCAACAGGTTATTTAGTGAATCAATAATACAATAAACAAAACGGCACGGAGCAAACCGGAGAATATTGTATCACAGTGCCCTCAACTGTGCGATGTGCTACCAGATTGACACCACACACACATACACACACACCAATATGTACAACACAGCTAAGCACACTCCGACAGCTCGGAGAAGAGGAGCGTATTTCTCCAGTCATGTTCGACATTGTCAAGGTGACAATCGAAGTCAAAAAAGTCCGCCAACGCACGACTGGTCAAGTAGGGTTTCAGGAATTCCACCGCTGAGGACTCTAAAAGTAGACTGAGTGAGGAAATAAGAAAGAAAGAGATGTCGCAACTGCCACCTACCCGTTGCTTGATTCCTTCCATTTGCTTTCACGGAAGGTGTGTAGAGACAGCGAGGCGCTTGATGGTTGTTTCAATCGGTCATTTCGGACCATCACCAGACAGGCCTGTTTGTTATTCTCGCGTATTTTATCGGCTATTTTGAAGGCTAGAGGATTGGGTCTAAAGAATAACGTAGAAAAAGGGAGCGCGGTTACACATACGAATTTGCATTCAGAAGTTCGTTTGCCTGGTAATAGCCACATATTTTGAGTTCCCTGAGTGCACAGTAGGATTCAATCTAAAAGCAGTGTATGATTAGGAGACTGAAGGCGAACCTGGGAAAATGCAATCTCTAACATAGGAGCGAGTGTCAACGTAGAATGGAAGAGGGGAACAGCATCGAGGACGCGAATTTCACCATCCGCTTTGACTTCTCCAAGAAGGACACCGTTTACGGCAGTATGCGGGTATTTCGAAACGTGCAAAATGATCTTTGCGAAGGCCAGTTTACTGACAAATACGGTAGACATGTTTGGATTAGTCCTGCGTGTACACTTGGGCCTTTGAGGGGGTTGAAAAAAGACCGGAGATTGAGAAGATGGGCGAAAACAGAGTATAATGGGGAAGGCTGATAAAAGAATGACTGAATTGGGACTACATGAAGGAAATTGTGGGACTAGTGCAGAAAAAGGTGGGAATGAGGCAGTATGCTCAAAAAAGGCGCTAACCATGGCATAGTGACATTTTCTGCCATGACATTTCAAAAGGTGGTAACGAATAAGAAAGCAGGCAAACCACCTCATGTACATTGACAATTTAAGGGCAACCCTGAATGAATGAGAAGGTTCACGTCCCAGGTATATGCATGGAGGAGGAAGAAGACTTGTCGAGCATCGGATCAATTGATTTATTGTCCTGAGATTTCCAACTCTTAAAGGGGTCTGTTTTTAGAGATCTCCATCTGAGATGGACTCCTGTAAGAGTTCGAAAGCTCAGGATAATAAATCAATTGATTTGGCGCTTGACAGGTCTCCTTCCTCGTCCAATTTAAGGGTAAGTTATGCGGCCAGATAGCAGCAACTAAGCGGTATGACACTACGCTACTTGAAACTTCGGAATAGGGGCACAGAAAATACGTGCGCCGATTGTACTCACGAAGTAAAAATAGTGTTCACAAGCAAACACAAAAACCTAATTTGAGCAAAAATGGTAAGTTTTTGCAAAATCCAACCGGGTACATCAGATTTTGAAAATCGGTTGATTTAAACGCATGTTTACCATAGCAACATAGCTATAAGACAGGATAATCGATTAAAGACCCGCGCTCGGTGAGCCAAAATTCCTCAAGGACCACTAAAATTAGGAGTGTGCTGGAATCTAAGACCCTGACATGCCATGCGCCAAAGGAAGCCCAGGTACGGACTGTCGAGCAAGCCATTAGCAGCTATAATCCCAATAGAGTCCTCAACAACCCTCCGCCGGTCTCCGAAATCATGGCCAGAGAACGTAGGGCCAACCTGTCCAGAAAGACCAGAACCAGACTATCCCAGCTGCGTTCCGGCTTCTCCACGGTGCTGAATTCATTCAAATGCCGTCTCACCTCATGCTTCGACAACGTCACAGAAAATTGTCCTGACTGCCTCCTGCCTTCTAACACAACATACCATCTCTTCGACTGCCTGGCTAACCTTACGCACCTCACGCCTGGGGACCCATGGCTTCGCCTAGACGAAGTTGCGGAATTCGTACATCTTTCCTAAAAATTTTATACCTTCCTCTTTATTCTTTATTCCTTCATCTTTATTAAAAATTTTATACCATATATTGCTGGCAAACAAGGTTAAGGGAGTAAGCTAATACAACAACAACAGACATTATGAGTCGTTTACCGTTATTAGTCTACCTGCTGCCTGGCGGCAGCCAGCGTCCTTTATGGCTGGATTCCTCCCCAAAAGTAAAATTGCACGAAAAATTGGGCCTTACAGTCAGGATTCTTAGGAAACAGTACTCCGCGGATAATTATGTCAAAATAAGTTTGCGATGCAGACAGACAAGTGGTGCATGGCTTTTCAGAATAGAGAAAAGGCAGCTCAAGAGGCCAACGTAATTTCCTTCATAAAAGGATGGAATCTTGGATTTTTGGTCGCACAATACTAATAAGGACACGGTGGACACTGTAACTTTCAAATTAGTGGCCGGCATCCAGGACGCTAGGTCGAGATTAAAGAAAACAGACAACAAGTAATTTTAGCAATGGACTGGGTAGCGACACGAAACCTGCAAAAGATGTTCATTGGAAAAAAAGATGTAACGGACAGAAAAATCGAGAGTATACAAGGTTTTTTTATGTCATTAATATATATTGATCTAAAACGAGATCCGTGCGCTTAAAAAAATCATTTCTTATCCGAACTTCGTCAACCGACATTTTAAACTCTAATTTAGCATTTTCAACTAACGCATTTTAATTAAACGACCAGTTGTTCGTCAACGACAAATATCGACTGAAATAAGTCAGTCCTCGATTGATGCAGACACTGAAACAACTTCGGGGTACGACGTACGACCTGCAACTCAAGCACTGATGAGTCCATCTTCAACATAACAAGGGAGGATAAAGTTTAATCCAACACTAATCACCTCATACGTACATGTAATCTGCATATTCGTTTCGAAAAACGAAAAATAAAACCCTAAGCACACAGGGCCGTAAAAGGAATAATGTAATAAACACGGAACGCAGGTAAATCAAAAGGAAATTTGATTAAAAGCGAGCAAATATTAGGAGTATGTTAATGGTATATACCCTTAATTATAAAGACGAAAATACACTAAAGTCGTGCAGGTATGTTGTAAATGGCGCGGCCGATAACAAAAAGAAATCATTATTATTGCGTGATTTTTATACAATGATTTATTGTAGTCTTCTTGGCAGACTTATTACAACAATTAGAAACAGACATTCAGCGCCCACGCGGCACCAAGTCTACGACAGAATCTCATCAGTGAGCTCTAACGCTGTAAGGCGGCCGACTTCCGGCAGCTGAACAACATGCTGTAAGATGACAGTTTTTGAAATGAGCTTGCAAGCTGCACATGGTGTAATTAATACCTGCATCAGATTTCATAAATCAGTTGCCTTTGTGGCAAGATAATTGACGAGTTCATTGAACACACACCTTCCGTTGTAGTTGACGACGAAATAACCCAACAAAACAACTTCAAAGGCCGCAAAACAAAATTCAGTCTTAAAACCTCCAAGTTTTATGAAGGTATACAGGGCGTGTCTCCTATTACTTACTGGAATGTAAATACTCAGAGGTCTCTGGAACATAGAATGCTGACGGCAAATGGAAGCCGTTGGACGTTGAGGTTGCACTTGTCACGCGAGTTTAAGTGTCGCTAGACACGTACAGAGGCTGACCAAGCAAAAAAGGATAAGCCAACTGGTAAATCCACTTCCAAATTTTCAAGTACTACTTGCAATGCCAGACCGCCTGCCGGTGCCGAACCATCCTCATCCCAATGAACGGTGGTCGAGGCGCAAACAATTGCAAATTTTGATCAACCTATATGCAATAAAGTCTTCCAAAACGAAAAAGGCTTGCCAATTTCGTTTTGAATTCAAAATCAACCGTACTCGAAGTATATGGGAATAAAACGTAATAAATCAGTCGTGCGTGCAGCAAAATGATCCAAAGTTAAGGTAAATAAATGCTAACTCGTACCAGTATAGTAACGCCTTTCAGATGGTTGAAAACGCAATTGTTTATTAGAGGGATAGCGCGAGCACGAACCTTGTAGCGGGCCGGAGATATCGAGGTTGGCACACACCTAAAGAATAAGAGACCTAAAGATGGCTCTGCAGCGGAAACTCGGAATTGGACTGATAAGCATCACCCAAGCACACAAATATCAAGGCCGGAGTAGAAGGAAATGTGAATATATGGAAAGGAATCTACTAGCAATAAAGAATACGTACAGAGTAAGAAAATAATATGGGGATAGGGAACGGCGCTACATAGATACAAGTCCCATCTGGAGTGGAGTGTGTTCTCTAATGTCTGATCAGTTACCGGTGGGGATTAGTGCTGTGGGAGTGCTGACATTGCGTGTGGGACTGCGATACGATTGACGACGACGGCGGCGGGAAGGGGGTCAGCGGCTGTGAGGGAAAAGGGCACCGGTTTCTTCGCTGACACTCGATCACAGCATGTTCATCCTGGGTAAGTGCCAAAAGTGAGGACCTTGGTGTACTTAAACAATCATTCAGTTTCCTCGTTCGTTTCAACCTACGGCAAATCTAATAAAAGTCAAAAGCAGCGCGCTTAACGTGAACGTATTTGAACACTTGCCCGTTTCGAGGAGCGTGTGGGCTGAAGTTATTTGAAATATTGATTAGTGGGGCATACTAAAATACTTGAATTATCAGCACTCACTTTTTAAAAAAGGCAACTTAATTGGCAGAAAGCGAGACGGAAGTCAAATCTAGGACAATTAGTGACCGTTGGTGTGAACGTTGGGTGATGCATAATAATAATAACAGGAAAAATGAATTAATAAAGTGGTAGGACTTTCTTATGCGGCCAAATGGCAAACAGCTAATAGTTTTTGGTTCAGAGGGTTCTTTTATTAGCATTTATCACTAAAAACAATAAAATATTGTCACAATAATATATGCTTGAATTAAAAGTTTACAACGTCATGTTTCATGTTTCATCAGTAGAGGGTAGGGAACGGATCCGTGGGCACCCCTTCTTTGCAGTCACCGGACATGTATGAGTTTTCAGGTTAGACCAATCCCCCCGCCAAAGCAAGGGCACTCCCGTGAACGGTACAGATCATGTTTCAAATAGGGCATCATATTTCTTCTTGTATGCGGCAATTGTGTCGGCAGCAACAACGTCGGGGGGGGGGGAGATTGTTCCATACATTCACAGCGCACCTTGAGAGTCGGTAGACGTGAAGGAGGCCATCTGTCCGTTGTACTAGCAGTTTGAAGCAGTGTCCTCGCGTGGGCATGTCAACGGCTAGTTTGAAGTACTCTGCGACCTCCGGTATGTCGCCGCAGACGATCACTTCGCACATCATGATTTAGTCGCCTCTAGAGCGTCAAAATTCGAGGGTAAACAGGTCCAGTGCTTTACAGCGCTCCGAATAGGTCAGCCTTCTCACTATGGGCACCATTCTTGACCCCAGTCGTCGAACATATTCGATGTCAGTCATTTCGCTCTGCGTACACGGAAACCAAGCGGACAATCCATACTCCATGATCGGTCAAATAAACGTGACCATGAGCTTACGGAATATATGCATGGACCAGGACGTGAAAGCTCTTTTGAACATCCAAAGTAGCGCTAGCCCCTTGCGTCTCGCCAAAGTTGATTGTTCTCGGGTCTTGAGGTCATCCTGGATGATAACGCCCAAGTCTCGAGTACTCCTAATAGCGGCCAGTGTCATGTTTCCCATTGTATAATGCGGTTGGTCCCGGTCTCTCCCCATTATAAACAAGTTCAATTTGGTCACGTTTACCGGTATCTTGATCTCTAATGACCACTCGTGGATCATATCGATATCATTTTGGAACGTCATTGTGTCTTCGGCGTTGCATATGACATGCCATACCTTGAGTTCGTCCGCGAACAGAAGGCATGAGGATGCAAGTCTTGATGGGATATCCGCGACGCATATTGAAAACAGTCTGGGACCCAGCACCGACCCTTGTGGTACTCCACTAAAAGCCTCAAACGCCGAGGAGCACCCTTCGCCAACTCTGACCCGGCATTGTCTACCGAATAGATATCCCTTGATCCATTTGATGAGAGTTCTAGGTACCGGCGTTTTGCTGAGTTTGTTTAGGAGAAGCATGTGATCGACTTTATCAAACGCATTGCAAAGTCGATTAAGGCTGCATGAGCCGGCAGTCGTTTTTCTTTGGCTTCGCACCAGGCTTCACGTGCCCCCATAAGGTTTATGGTACACGATTTGCCCTTAACAACGCCATTTTATTCTGTTGGTAGGATTGTGGCTGGCCCAATGTGAGCATCGATTTCGCGACAGATGAAGTTTTCGAGTACTTTCACAAACACCAAGGTCAGGCTGACTGGTCGATAATTCTGGGGAAGAAAACGGTCGCTACCCTTGTACCTCGGAGTTATTATACTCTGTTTGCAGTCATCTGGTACCGTTGCAGTTTCAAGCGTACAGAGAAACAGTGCTTTGATGCTTGGTGCGATAGTAGAAGCTAGCTCGCTAATTACCCTCGGATTGAGATTGTCGGGTCCAGCAGCCTTTGTAGGCATCAACCTAGTTAGTGCATTCTCCATATCTTCAATGGTGATTAGCATGCCGTTTTCAGTTTGGTCATGGATCTCAAAATCCTCCCTGTCGGGCGCTGGTGGCAAGTAAACAGTAAAGTATTGTTGAGCTAGAAGTTCAGCCATACATAACTCATCTGTCTCGAGCACACTATGTGCATTGTGGGGACCCTGGATGCCCGCGCCTTCACGACGCTTTCTCTTCAGAAATGAGTAGAATCGATTTGGTATAGTGTCAAAGTTTTACAGCAGATCCTCTTCGTATGCTACTTTTATTGCCCTCATCATACGTTTGCATTCATCTCGGAATACCTTGCATTTTGTTTGTGCTTTGGTAGTTTTTAGGATCACGAAGGCTTTGTAGGCACGTTTTCTGGCCTTGAACTTGCGTTATAGTCTCACCATCCATCCATGGGGGACGACATGCTGCCCATCCACAGAGCGTAAGGGGGACAAAATCAGTACAGAGTCGCTCAATATTCCCACGAATCACTCTCCAGCGTTCTTCTACATCGGCCGAGCTACTCGGTTCCCAGGATAGTTTCCCAGCGCTCTGTCTCATTTCATCGTAGTCAGTCTTTCAGTATGCCGGTTTGTAGCATCTACGCGTTGACGGCGATCCTGTTATGTGGAGTGCTGCGAAGACAGTAGCATGATCACTGGTGCCTAGGGGTGCGGAGACCCGAGCATCAGATACTTTTGTGTGCCCATTTGTGAACATCAAGTCCAGACAGGAAACCATACCCGATTCTGCTATCCGGCAGGCTAAGCAACATGTTGTACAAGATGGGTTTCGTTTGTCATTTCCAACAACGCGTTCTCCGTTCCAGAGGCAGGACCTTCGATATTCAGGTGAGCCCAGTTGATATGTGGGCAATTGAAATCACCGACAATACAGACCCGCGACCTTTTGGCATAATTTTCGACTGTAGTGAAGCAGTTAATACCGTCGGCTTGAGGACTTCGGTATTTAACACCTATGGTTTTGGTTGCATCAGTAGCAGCCTCGACCGACACCCAGAGTTGTTCAACCCGGTTGTCTTCCGTGCGTGTGCGTTCTAACAGTGTTACAATGAGTCCATCGGTCACATATAACAAAACACCTCCATGTATCCTATCGTTACGGTCACAACGGAACACTCGGTAACCGGGCACATTGATCTCCCTATCCGTTACGGATTCAAATAGCCAGGTCTCTGTCACCGTAATAATCAAAGGGCACTTTTGTGCGATAATTACAGGTAATTCAGCCAGCTTGTTGAGCAAGCTTTGCGCATTTATCAGAAGAAGGCCTATAACTCTATCAGAGCTTCCTGGGCCATTACTAGCAATGGTTTGAAGAGGGGTCTCCTCTTCTGGACAACCCGAAAATTTATTATGCGTAGGTCTTTCTCTCCAGCGGCACGACGTTCTTTGAGTTCATCGAAGGCTCTACGTTGTTTTTTCCTGTCCTCACGGAACAGATCTGCCCGCATTGAGATATTTCAGCCTTCAAGTCTCCAACCACGGGTCAGCAGTGTTTTAGGGATGTAGTCGGACTTAAAAACCGTCTTCAGTGGCCTAGGTCGTCCGCCATCTGCCGATTTTGCACCTAGACTATAAAGGCTTAAAATTGATACCTGTTCATCACTTGGGTCCAGCATTTTAAGGGTTACTTTTGTTATTTCTTTAGAGTCATGTTGCACACGTGTTTCTGCATCTACTCCGTCGGATTCGGGCACATTGAAGAAGAGGAAGGATTTCTTTCTATCAGTTAGGTCGTTTGTTTCTTTTGACACCTTAGATGCCGATGCAGAAACCTTCGACGTAGAAGCCTTCGGCACTTCATGTAGTAGAAAGCACGAGAGATGGATCTCCGTTTTCCAGATTTTCTATTGGCGGCTTCTACGGTTCCGCTATTGCATCTGGCTTCGCCTCATCTGAAGTTATCGCATCTTCTTCGAGGGTTTTGTTTTCGTCTGTTGTATCGGTGGGGGTGTTCGCAGCGTCTTCGCCAAGGATACTACTTTTGCACGCATTACAAAAGGGCACGAGCCCTTTTGAGTCGTAGTTTTTCAAGACTTCGTAGACTTCATGGGCTATTTTTGCGCATTTTATGTGCACCAATCTGTTACATAAAGCGCAGAGCACGGCCTTACTCTGCCAGTAACATTACTGTTGAACGTGGGACACTTGGAATTTGTCATGGTTCCAAATAAAACGATGCTAATAGAGATTATTTGTATGATAAATACGAATACTAAAAGTGGTTTCTTCTCTTGAATAGATCGATTTATAGGAATCTTCCACTTTGTCTCAAATTTGAACCAACCGCGGTCAAGGTCAAGTGTACTTTGATTTCTTAGCTATCCTACCACCTGTAAATGAAATTAAACAGTAGTAGGTATATTGGTCTTAGAATAAAGGAATTAAAAGCGGAGTCAACCAAACCAGTATCATTGATGTTTGAATTGTCGAACGAGGAAGAAGCCCAGGAATTTATGAGCAGGAACCGCAGATGCCGAGATGCTCATGCAGTAGTTTTTCAATCGGATTTGCCACCCGCTGAGTGAGGATAAGTGATAAAAGTGCAAAATAGTACCCTCTCAGTGATGCAGACCAGACGACTGCAAGATAAACAACCTGAGCGGGGAAAGTTACACATCCGAAAATAATTCATTTGTACACAGACCATAATGATGTACAGTAGTTGGCCAAACTCATGCAATCCTACGATATTTACAAGTACCTCCCTCTTACTCAAACG
Organism: Ligula intestinalis; assembly: GCA_036362985.1. Taxonomy (NCBI): domain Eukaryota; kingdom Metazoa; phylum Platyhelminthes; class Cestoda; order Diphyllobothriidea; family Diphyllobothriidae; genus Ligula; species Ligula intestinalis. Next base: position 2,566,866 of record JAYGXS010000005.1, read on the forward strand.
CAACCCAAGCTGTGGCCCCTAAAGTCTTACAGCAGTAAAGTTATGATCATTCTTAACAATAGTGCATATAAGGATTTGTGAAGGAATATAACGTTTTAAAGAAACACCAGTTTTTTTATCTAAGTGCAAAATCCCGAAAAAGTGGAAATTTAAGTTTTACATGTAGAGAAAGCCCGTTTATGCAAAACCACGGAATATATAAAGCAGCACAAGTAAACTTACGTTGGAAAATAATCGTTAAGTCAAGTTTTCGAATCAATGTGCTTTCGCATTACGTGCAATATAGTGTATGACTGTTACCGAGGAGCCTTAATTTCAAGTATGTATTCTAACACGTTTTCACGGAAACTGCTAGTTTTTTTCGTTTATGCATTGCTTGACTTATGTTGGACTAATTCAACCACGTTTTCGCTCGATATGCCCCATTGGGAGATCAAACGAATTGTAGATTTCTTAAGCTTGTGGGCTCTTAACTCAATTTGTGCGTTGTTTAAATAAATCAATTTCTGAATTTTTTTTGAACTCGAAATACAATACTTTGCGGTCTGACCACGTGCTCTTCGCTAGCAACTTTCTTGCTAACAACTCTGGACAGCTCAATTTCTCTCCTCACCTGCCGCTGTTTCTTTCGCCTTTCAACGACACCTTTCATTTTTTATAATAATAATATGTTTATTATGCTAGTTTACAGGCAATTGTTGCCAGTTTACAGGCAATTGACAGCTGTACACTGCGAAAGTTCACTTAATCACTTGGTACCCCATCTCCGCGGTCTACTTCACCTTCTCAATTGATTCGAGACGTTGCAGACAACCGAGATGATGACTTGCAGGATCTTAAAGATACTGCCAAGTTTTTTTGCTCTCAGGTGAGCACGATCAGTTCCACACTCAACTGGCTTCAAACCGGTTGTCCCTTTGCAAGCCGCGACCGCTCTAACTCAAAAGAGCGTGCAGACGACAAAGTCTTCTGGTACCACCGAACATTTGGCCCGGATGCTATTAAATGCGTCCCGCCTTGTTCTTACGCTAGACGTTCACTTTCGGGAAACGGCACCGCCAGCCAGTAATGGCGACGACTGTTGGTGGCCACTCGCGACACAGTCACCTGTTTTACGTGACTAACAGGTCCACAGGGTTCCGTTTCTTGACCCATACAGGTGCAGAGGTTAGCGTTTTGCCGCCTCTTCGTCGCCATCATCTCCAGCCATCGCAGTTTACACTGCAGGCTGCGAACAACACTTCTATCGCCACGTTCGGTCAACGGTGCCTGACGTTAGACCTCGTGCTTCATCGCCGCTTTTAATCAGTCTTCATCCAGGCCGACGTCCAGCCACCTTTCATTGGAGCGGATTTCCTGTCACACTTCGGCCTCACAGTTGACCTTAAACATCAGAAGTTGCTAGATCCTACCACTCAGCTGTTTACTGTTGGTGTAATTTCACGTGAGCCTTCCGCTGGCATCCACTTTTCCGTGCCGAGCCCACCATTTTCTGACATCTTGAGGGGTTATCCTTCCCTCTGTACGCCTTGTCAGTTCACGGAGCAGGTTCAACACACCGTTTGCCACCATATCACTACCACCGTCAGACCGGTCCATGCTCACCCGCGTCGGCTTTATCCTGAGAAGCTGCAAATCGCGAAGAACGAATTCGAGCACATGTTAAATTTGGGGATTATCCGTCCTTCGTCCAGTCCATGGCCTTTACCACTGCACATGGTTCCCAACAAGTCATCCGATGATTGGCGGCCATGCGGTGATTATCATGCTCTTAATCGAGCTACAGTCCTTGATCGGTACCCGATTCCCCATATTCATGACTTTTCCCACATGTTGGCTGGAAAGACGATTTTTTCAAAATTGACCTCGTGCGAGCATATCACCAAATACCGGTCGCAGTGGAGGACATCCCTAAAACTATCGTCACGATCCCATTCGGTCTGTTTGAATTCCTTTGCATGCCTTTCGGTTTGCGGAACGCGGCCCAAACGTTTCAGCGCTTTGTTGATGACATTTTGCGCGGTCTCTCGTTCACGTTCGTGCACATCGACGACATCCTTGTCGCAAGCTCGTCACCCGAGGAACACGTTGAACACTTACGCCAAGTTTTCGATCATTTTTAACAAAATTGTCTCTAGCTAAGCGTCGATAAGTGCCTTTTTAGCGTCACTTCTCTGGATTTTCTTGGCAATCATCTTGACCAACATGGGATTACACCCGTCCCAGAGAAGGCACAAAGCATGTTGTCTTTTCCAGCTCCACAGTCCATAAATCAGCTCCACCGTTTCATCGGCCTTATCAACTACTACCGGTGTTTCATGCCAAAATGCGCCACCACCCTGGCACCTTTGACAGATCTTTTGAAGTCAAAGGCCAAGTTGCTTCAACTTTCACCCAGTGCTCTTGAAGCATTCGAGGCAGCCAAGAAAGCACTCGCTGATGTCTTCCTGCTTCATCAGCTGAGCACCGATGCTGATACACAGCTTATTCTGACCACCGATGCCTCAAACATTACCGTCAGCGCAGTTCTGCAGCAACAAGTGCACATACAGTTGCAGCCGCTGGCTATTTTCTCCCAAAAGCTTCAGCCGGCACAGACTCGCTATCGTGCTTACTCGCATGAAATTCTCGCCATTTACCTGGCCATCCGACATTTTCGCCACCTGCTCGAGTGGAGAGATTTTTAGGTCCACACGGATCACAAACCGCTCACTTATGCCCTCAAAGCTAAGCCGGATCGATATTCGCCGCGCGAAGTACGCCACCTTGACCACATCTCTCAATTGACCTCAAACATACACTATGTCCGCGATGATGAGAATGTCGCTGCTGATGCCTTGTCCCGTCCAGAGGTCAACGCTCTTATCACCACTTTAGACCTGACGAAGCTTGCAGAAGCTCAGGCGCTTGATGAATCCATCATTGAAATGCTTGCATCTTCTAATAATAACAATAAGTTCTGTGCTTCAGCTGCGTGACGCTCCCCTCCCAGCGTCGTCAGGGTCGATCATGTGTGATTTTTCTACAGGTGCGCCTCGTCGTGTAGTACTTCAATCCTACCGGAAGGTTGATTTCGACCACTTCCATTCGCTATGTCACCCCGGTGTTGTGCCGGCCAGAAAATCATCGCAGCCCGTTTCTTCTGGCCAAATATGTACACTGACGTTGCTACCTGGACCAGGCGATGCTTAGCCTGCCAAAAGAATAAGGTCCAGTGACACACCGTTTCACCTCCCAGCTCGTTCGCGGTTCCCGATACCTGTTTTCAATACGTCCACATGGACTTAGTTGGACCGTTACCCCCATCTTACGGTTTCATGTACATTCTGACCAATGTTGATCGTTTCACAAGATGGCCGTTCCTTTCTCGGATACCTCGGCAGAGAATATTGCCATGGTTTTCCTTACGCACTGGATAGCCAACTTCGGTGTTCCAGCTACACTCACCACTGACAGCGGAAGTCAGTTTACATCTGCACTCTTCCTTGAGTTCACCACACTGCTCGGGTGCTCGCATATGACCACCACTGCCTATTACCCAGCATCAAACGGCATCGTGGAACGCCCTCACTGTCAGTTAAAGTCTGCGTTGATGTCTCAACCTGCCCCGCACAACTGGAGTGACAAACTGCCGTTCATCCTCCTCGGCATCCGCTCGGCTTTTAAGGAAGACATTCAATGAACTGCTGCCGATCTCGGTTTTGGCATATCCCTCCGTTTACCAAGTAAGCTCGTTCAGTCTTCCTCCGTCGCTCCTGACGCCACGAAAAACGTCCTGCAACAGCTGCAGCAACGCATGGCCGCACTTCGCCCAACCCCCACACGCAATACACCTTGACGCATTTTCGTGCACGACGACTTGCACAAAACCCCATTCGTGTTTGTCCAGCACGACGCAGTTCGCAGGCCCCTTTGCCAACCATACAATGGTCCCTTCAAAGTGCTTGAATGGAGGGACGAATTTTTCGTCATTCAAAGGGCTGATGCTACTGATACGGTCTCCATAGACAAACTGAAGCCGGCCTACGTTGAATGCACTCCACCATCACCTGGTCCGTCCACTTCAACGGCACCTTCATCCTGCACTCCACCTGCTGCCCCCAGCCAACCGCCACCCTCCCCACCCGAACCTACCCCCATCCCTTTCACCCCCCTTCAACTCATTCCCTCCTTCCACTCGTTCTGGTAGACATGTTAGTTTTCCTACCAACTTGCGAGACTTTGTTGCATAACCTTTTTGCACATCCTCTTTTTGTCGACCGTTTGTAACCCACTAACGCTCTGGTGGGGGAGTTATGTGGTCTCTTAACTCAACTTGTGCATTGCTTAAATTTATAAATTTTCGAATTTCGTTTGAACTCGAAATGCAACACTATCCAGTCTGACCACGTGCTCTTCGCTAGCAACTTTCTTGTTTACAACTCTCCACAGCACAGTTTCGCTCCTCGCATGCCGCTGTTTCTTTCACCATCCAACGACGCCTTTCTCTGGTGATCATTCCCGGGCTCAGAAGAATCCTACGGCAATTTATCAACGAGATTTCTCTCAAATCTCGCGATTGCGACCCATGAACTTGGATCCCGGTCTTCACAAAGTCATCATTTGGCAAGTCAACTTCTTGGCTTAATGCTGGCAAGGATCGTAAAGGATCTAAGTGATTTGTATCATTTGCTAATCTTCATTGTTATCGTTGTAAACCGTTTTTACGCTTTTTCTGCTAGGATAGCCAGGTAAATTACTCACTAGAGGTTTGCTTACACTAAAAAGTTTTCCATTGCGTTTTCGCCAAGACCTTTTGTATATTTGTAGGGATGTAGTCTCTACAAGCTCATTTGCGGACATGCCAGTCAGTGACTAATAGATTTTAATCAAATTGTCGGGAACAATTTTAAACGTACCATTTTCGTATGCTCAGAGTTATTGCCTGCCACCATATTTTTGTTATTATTTCGATAATTATATTGCGAAAATGTTCAGATCTTCCATGAAATTCTAATAAAGACCTTACAATTTTCACTGGCATTAGTCAATTGACCATAAATAATGAATATATTATAAATGCTTAGCAGAACCCTCAAAATAAGATATATATTTAAAGCTTTTACCTAAATAACCAGCTTTTATCATATTTCTCATGCAGCCGTCTCTTGTGTGTCATAGTTTCAGAACCACCCAATCATGTGAACTCATTGCCAAGAAAAATGAACGTCTATTATAAAAGTCGCAAAAAAATATGCTCAAGATTGATTTAGAAAAATTCTAAAAAAGTGAGCTCTTCAAAAATAGCTTTACTTATATATTTTGGCGCCTAATGTCTGCGTACTTTAATTTTTTGATAAAAAGGTCAAGGTCAGAATGTGCAAGTTTGGCCACTGGATTGATTTTCATAACAATTAGGGATATTTCTTTTGTATTAAATGAAAGAGCTACTTGTTTTATCTAAAGCGGAACAGTTTTCAGCATATTTGGTTACTTATAGACTAAGTTCTACAATAACAAATACAAAGTGGCAATAATATCAATGGCAATTTTGAATAAAAAACTGATTCGCAATGTCCCGTGACAACCCTGTCAAAAGTTTTTTATGTTAACTGTCTCCATCCTCATATCGATTTTACAATTAATTTGGTTGCCATACCTTAAGTAAGTTCTCAAACGCATTCCCCGCCTGTAACCCCTCAAATATAAAATGTAAATGTAATGTGGAGTCATGCAAATAACAACTTCAAAAGTTTATTACTCCAGTTTATGGCATGAAACTTGGCAGATTTTTAAAATATACAATTTAAAAATTACTTCGCTCTTCCATTCCCAAAAGTAATGCGCTATCTTCTAATTACAAAAACATCAATTTCATGGATGCTAAACAAATTTTTACGATTTGTGAACGGATATGATTAAAAAGTTTCTGCTCTTCATGAATGTTCTTTTATAGTGCAACATGTACACGCAAGAAGTTCTTTTCCGCAGCGTTTAATAGCATAGAAAATTCCTCGGATATCAACAAACGCTGGATTTCGCCCATTTTCGCCGCCATTTTCTCCAAGTATTTTGATCTTAAAGTAATTAAATTCAAGTAAACAACATCTTGCGACCCAATTCAACCCAATAAAATAACTTAACAACCTCAGGTGTGCGTTAAATCCTTCAATCCTCAACCTTAAATCAGATATGCAATCTACACTGCATACATAAAAAAGGAGATGCTTATGGTGTGCTCATTGCTGCAGAGACATTGGGCGCAAATTTAGATGAATATATTGACGCCTAGTTTGATCAGACGATGAAAGAGTTAAGCATAGACAGTGAGCCTGATAAGCCACGCGAAATCATTTATGAATTCGACTGAAGTATAGTTTGTAAATCCAGACCAAACTTCGCTTTGGTTGTACAAAAGTCCAAACTTTGTCCCAGAAAATAGGTGAACGAAACTTACTGATAGCAGCTATGAATTCGATTGTAAATTTCATCACAGAAGATTGGCTGCAGGCTAAAATAACGGTTGAGAAATATGTTGTTCATGTGATCACGAAAAGAGAGGTTAAAAATAAGAAGTTATGGACCTCAAAGTCGTAAGTCTTTGACAGCACAGAGAACCAAATCAAACTGCCAGCTGTTTAGCTTATTAAAGATGAAGCGAAAATCGTTGACGTAACTATCGCTCCAGATTTAAACGCACCTATAACAGACTAAAATGTGCCTTTAAAGTTAAGTTTACCCTTTTTGCTCAAGACTACTAAAGCTCATAATGACTCTGTACATCGCACGGAGTGTAACCTTTACGATGACAATAAAGAAGACTGTAAGTGTGACTTTTCGGAAGACTCAATGAATGCACATGCACGTTTGTTCGTCACGCCGCTTGGAAAAAGTAGCCATGTTAACTTGCTGGGAGCATGTTGCTTGTACACCGAGCAACTGGAGATCATCGAGGTCTGAAAAAATTACCATCGAGGGTCTTCTGTTGTGAGCAAAAACGAATTATGACTAAAATATTGGCAATACGTTCTTTTCGGAGGTCCGCTTGTCCAGTTAAGATAATCGGAGGGTTTTCAGCGATGTTAGGCATCGTAATTTCCCCATAAAATGCGTCTTAACGGGAGTCGACCTCCTTATTTATCATGTAGTCAGCTGAGTCAGATAACCGGAAGAATAACTTCTCGATAATATGAACAGAAGCAGTATTACCTTTAAATTACGAGGAAGTTTGCGGAAAGCAGGAAGAGATAAGATTGGGTGCCCGTAGATCACGGAAAAATTATAAAACACAAATAACAGAATCATAATCAAGCCAAAAGTACTCTTCAGTAACATAAACCGCAGATCAAACAATAAAGAGCTGGTTGCAGTGCCCAAGCTCGAGAACGTCGAGGACAGGGGTAAAACTCGAGATAAGACGGAACACCTGAAAATGAACAATTTTTGTACAACTTAAGCACCTGGATATCATCTTCGGTTTTAGGCATTTGTTTTTACCAAGAAAGCGAATTTTAACTAGACAGACCTTCCTACAATACAGGGTGTGCCAAAAAATGTATAGACACCTCAAATAATTGTAGACTTTGTAATTATTGTCATTTATTATTTAAAGAAATGTAAAACTATTTACGAGTACCATTTAAATTGTTATTTTTAACGCATATTCTCAAACTGACGTCCATTTAATCCAGACACCACTGACAATGCGAAGCAATGGAATCGCACACACCATAAAACAATTCCATTCGCATTGGGCGCGTTCATGTTCAATGGCTTCTCTTTTTCTCATTTGTTTAAGATATGATGAAAATGCAGTGGGATAACAATAAAATCGTACTGTTTAACACTTTTAAATTGTTCAACGACCAAAATTATAATAAACCTCAAAGTTAAAATTGTTAAAAATGTGTACACATTTTTGGGACACCCTTTAGTAATGTAAAATGTGTAATTGACATAAGAAGATGTAATGAAGGAACATTCCATGCTTAGCGAACCAAAGTTACCGAATTCAGACCAAATACTGACCAAAACAGCGGAAGAGTTAGTTTACGCACCCCACTGACCAATTTCGCGTATTTTACAGTCATTTAGACAAAGATACTTTGGTCTAGTTTATCAGGGGCGGTGCTAGCAAAAGCGCGAGCAACTTCATGCAAGTCTAAATGCAAAGTAGAAAAGTTATTACAAAAATCGATCGACGAGCTACAGTAAAGTTCCTAGGAGACTTCAATGACAATGTCCAACACAGATTTCGACAAAAAAATCAACTTAAACTAATATGCTCTATACAGTGAGACAATGGTTTAGGTTATTTCATACTTTCGAATACTATACAACGTCCACGAATCTGGGATGAGGGTGAATTCATTAAATTGGATAGGGGCTTCTTGATCGAAGTATGACAGTCTAGGTGCATTGGCAATTCAATATGAAATTAAGTGCCATTTATCCATGGTATACCTCAGGGCTCCGTTTTCGGACCAGTGCAATCCTTTATTTATGTTAGCGACTTTACTTACTTAATTGCCTGCAAAGGAGTCATGCTTACAGATTCTTACTTTCTTTAGTATAATTACATTTAACAGACATCCTCTCCCTAGGAAGTAATAGTGATAGTTGCTTTTTGTGGTAACCTTCTTCGCCTAGAGTGCTCTGCCTGCGGACATTGTCAACCGAGGACACGTTTAAGATGAATTTAGAGCAGTATAGCCACAATGTCATCTGAGATTAGCACAAAGCAACCGTAACAGGACACTACCAAAAATTTTGTTATCATAAAATATACTACTGGCTATGTTTCAAAAGTATTTGTTTAGAATTATTAACTCGTGAATTTTCGTTGTCATTGCTTGCATCTGTGCAAACCACTGTGATCGCATCAGTTATCGTCTCCACTGAACCTTGTGATCCTAGGCTACGAGGCCTTACACAATTCTTTCTAATGGCTGTCCATAACCGACTGCTGAGGATTGTGGCGGGCCCCTCTGCTTTAGTAACCTTGACGGCAGACTCAGTAATCAGCAAGGGCGTATGCTTGGCACATTTCCAACACTTCTGTGATGGCCTTGTGACCTCTGCGATCTGCTTTTCATATGAACTTAAGGACATTGATAAAAATGTGATTGGCTCCTCCTGAAAACTGTTGATTACTCCCACCAGCAATCCATCATACTCGTATATACTTTTACCCTGCGAGTGACAGTATTTATCCCTAAAACCAACCGATAGGCACTTAAACCTCTATAATTCCCGAACACCACCTAAGAAGTATTTTCATTCTCTGCTCTGTTTACCCAGTTTGATATACTGGCATAGCCATTTTTTGAAATTTTCTGTTGAACTAATGTATTTCATAGCTGTTCTGTATCAGTAGAGATTTCGAATGTGGTTATTTATATTTCAATGAATTAACCTGACCTGACCTGTCTTCGAAAAGAAAACACATTTAACTTTAGAATTATAGTTCATAACTGAGGCCAGTCACTGCACTCACATGTCACAAGACTTGTGAAGGTTCTCATACATTGTGTACCGAAAAAGCGTCATCATGCCTTGTTTAAGACGTCTTACCATACAAGATAAAGAAGACTACGATAGGGGGTGAAAACAAATTCACATATGTAAATGACTACGAGGTTGCAAGCACTACGAAAGCGCGTTATTTGTGTAAAGTCCTATCCCCACCGAAACCTGAGCTGCTCAGTAAGATGAAATACTTTTTGTGCTATCTGGCAGCTAGAGGAATCGGTATATGAAATCATCCAGTAATACTGGTGGAATCACGAAATTATTCAGAAGAGGGCAAATATTTCCGTGTTTGAAATTTTACACCTACCCAAATTGCAGCGAGAAGAATAGACAGAAGGGGTGGGTAGATCAATGCAGTCTTTTCCATGCTTATTTTACCTCTTTAGGATTAATAAAAGCCCTTACTAGAAGTTTAGACCGAAAGCACAGAAAAAAATGTTCTGTAATGGAGAACGCTTCGTTTCTCCATCACAGAACATTAACCGGATACGGACCATTCTGTGGACCATAAACCTTCCTTCCAAGTTCTTTTTCGAGAACGAACAACTCGAACCTTGCACAACCTGGAGGCAGCCAACATACGGCGGTCAAAACCAGACTTATGTAAACAGTTGGAGCATGTGGTTTACCTAGCTTTGCCCTGGTAAAATTCGGCTCCCAGATGTACACAGCTCCTTTCCAAACTCGTTTGCCTTAGACGTTTTTCCCCACCCTTTTGCTGCTCCTAGTGTTTTAACTTTCTTACGTTATTGATGAGCCTCTTGGCCATTTTATATGACCTTGCTGTTTTTGTCGATTTTTCTGTATAAATTCAATTGTGTGTTTTCTCCTGCATTAGAGGTAGCAGCTGATGAGCGCTGCTGAAATTTATGAATTCAATAAATCCTTCTGTTCTGGAAATGTGCACATTTGCATTTAGAAAATTTGCTTTAGACATATTTTTTGAACATTTTAGGCAAAAACGTCCTCCATTCAAAAGGAATAACAGTAGGCACACACAATCAGAAAACCGGGAAAGCATTTGTAATCAATAATCGCCAGTGACTGCAATTTTCGACATTGGGGAAGAATGTCCTTGGAAAGGTCGTCTAATAGAAGCCAAATTGGAAGATTAACTATCCCGAAAATCGGCGAGCAAAAATCACTTTCCTATAGGATGCTCATTGGTTAATTTATCAAAACCTAAAACAAAATACATGCTACCAACGAAAAATCCAAACCCAAAGAATCTAGTTTGGTTTTACGAATAAACATACAATAATGCCTCTCTACCGCCTCAGTGGTCTTACATTTGGGCACACATAAGAATCAAAACGTGAAAATAAGGATACATATGCAAAACGGATCATATAAACTGTTAATAAACTGGCCAAGAACAAAATATGACCAAGCAACAGCAAACATTAAATAAAACGGTAGCAAGCAAGAATAGAGACATTCGCCATACGGCTAACTCAGCCAATTTTATGCACGCGAAAGGCGTTTGAACGGGCATCACGGCTTCTATGGCCAATGACCAACTCTACCTCCGTCCACAGGCTTTCCACCATGCCGCGAAACAATGACGAGGCACCGACGACAGGCCGTGAGTCTATAGCACCTTGCGTCTTCACGTCCCCCAGAAATAGGCGAGACAGCTATGAACTATTTGTCATTCGCTCGCTCGCTCCCTCCCTCCCTCTATAGTGCCTTATGTTGACTAGAATGTGACCTTGCTGATTTTTCAAATCTCTCCCCCTAATGAGCACGGATTTGCCAAAACAAGCGAACATACGAGTCCCAGGAAGTAATTGAGAAGAAGACGACTCAACCGCTTGGACAATACTTTTATTCGCCTGACGTTTCGACATCCGTCGCGGATTCATCATCAGAGGCATTAGCAGAAAACGGTAGCAGAAACGAATAATGCATGAACAGAAGTTTGCAGTTCTTATAGGATACAGTCATTACTGTAAACATGCAGCGAAAATTAACGTTAATTGCCTTTTTGCGTGTGAATAGTTTGCTGGGCGGCATGCGAACTCTAAATTGTTGAACTTCCATAATGTGCGGTAGACACTGGCGTGATGACTGCGCGGCCATATGGCCCTCCGGTATTGGCGTAGGCTGACGGATTGACCTATTCATTCCCCAAGTGGTGACTTGCTTTGGCCAAATTGAGGCTCAGCGCTGAGTATGGGTTGGGCAAATCGTTGCACTTGTTTATGGATTGGGGGCCTTTGAACCATGACTCAAGTAGTTCTTGGCTCACCCAATTGTCACCTCTTGCGAGAATTTCGGCCTCATCAAATTGACGGTGTGGTCAAGTCTCGTCGAATGAGCCGTAACTTGAGAATTTGCGACATCTCGCCGCACTCCTGCCGCGTGTTCGGCAATTCGTGTCTTGAGAAGTCTGCCGGTTTCTGAAAATTTCTCCCTCTAACGACCATTGATTTGTTGCCTTAGCTTGCATTTGTTACATTTAATTCCTCCAATATTGTAGAGTGATTGCCCAAGGAGGATAAATCAAAAGCGCTCGTTGGCCTAACCTGACTTTCCGAAGAAGAGAAAGCATCTTTAAAATAGTAAAATAAGAAAACTAATCAAAAAGAACGATAGTTAAAACAATATAAATGAAAAAAAAACAAACAATGACCAAAAACTGGCAAGACAATGAGCTAGTGGCTTGATGGCTAGAGCGCTAGACGTGGATCAAAATGGTTGCGAGTTCGAGGCTCAGGTGAGCACCACTTAGTTCTGGACATGACTGGCTGGCGACGACTAATAAGCCAGAAATGGCCATCCTAGTCTCATTGATCTCTGTCGCTGACGGCCCTCTGCCTATATAACCAGCCACCTTGCGGTATATGCTCAACTGAGCGCTCCAAAGGCACCCTAGACGGACGCATGTGTCCTCTAACAGATCGGCATAGACCTATCTCCTTCTTTTTTCGTATCCTATCTGGTAGTTGGGGATATTATTAAATAGATGAAGGCCGAGTATGCTCGAAACAGACTGTCTCAGTTAACCCACAGTTACCGTCCTGCCTCCTCTGTCTGCAGCTATAACATGGCTGACTTCGGCCTGATAGGTGTTTGTGAAATTTGCCAAACATGGGGGGTGTTGCTTGCTTTGAGAAGCAATGTGGTTAAACATGGTGAACGATGTTTAAAAGGCGAGCATTTTAGATGACCTTAAGAAGACCAGTCGGTCAGAAAGGGCTCTTTTGGTTATCCATTTTTTTTTCAAATTTTTAGCGTCCTTTTTCTTCTTTGCAAAGCTCGGCCCCTTTAGCAAAATAAAAGGCTACGCGCATCTTTCCTTCCTCTTCTGGGAGAGGAGGAGGTCAAAACTATGCCCGCGTGACTCTTTGAGTTCCTTTTGCAGTATGGACAACCAGAAAGCTCATTTATTTCAAGCCAAACTGTGAGAGATTTCAAAACCGAATTGAAACGTTAAATAAAAAAAAAACAAGTCAGCCAACCGCAGACAGAAAATTTGGGACAGATGTGACGGTTGGGTTAAAGACCATAAAAAATCTATTAAATCTGTGTGCAGATGGTATTCATCATTTACTTAGAAGATGCAATAGTTGAAAAGGCGAGGTGGAGCTGAATATTTCTGGATTACAGGAAGAAGAGAGTGCTTCCAATCTGCTTCAAGTTTGCATGCATTACATCTATCCAAAATTCACAAGTAAGCAGTCTTTTGGGTTAATATTTCATTTAACTTTTGGCGAAATTCGATCTGCGAAAACAGAAAGTGAATTGGATATAAGTGGAGAGCACAAAAGCATCTCCAACTGTAGCTAACAAATGTGGAGAAATCTTATGAAATATCCGTTAAAAGCAAAGCATCCAGATGTATATAATATAACATTGCTTGAGTTAATGAAGAAAAGTAATTGCTCAGTCGTTCGTTAAATGGAAGAAGGGATGGATGAGGGAAGAGTTATACACCAGCAGGTTCCAGGTGCATATCAAGAGCACATTTGAAACACTAAGAAGCAACGCAGACATCCAGTGATTTTATTGAAAAAATATAACAAATGAACAAAACGCCATAAAAGGACGAAAGATCTCAATGTGTGCACAATAAATTAGTAGCGTTATCAGGTAATTCAACCAAAGATATTCGAAAACCAAAGAGCTGCCTATGGTTAAAAGATGACTAGGAAAGGTATAGATACAAAATAAAAAAATACAACAATTACATGCTTGCAGGGGAGAAACGAGTAGCTGTTGGTTAGTCTAAAAAGTAATAATATATGACTACTTGCTTAGCACTAGTAGTATACAACGCACATGCAATAGCCTATTCCTTAGGGTAATGAGTGGCTGGTGAATAAGGTCTTTGGTGCCTGTCCAGTTTGCTCGTTAGTGCATTCACATAGGTGGAGAGGACAACCTTTTCGGGAAGGGCATTCCACGCTGCAACCAATCTGTTGTTGAAGAAAAATTTATGTCCATTGATCTCTGCTTTGCTGGGGCATAATTTTAGGGGATGATCGCCAAGAGTGGGCGTGCTAGCCTGAGTAAAAAATCACCGGCAATTAAGCAAACATGCAGGCCATTCATAAAACAGAGAGTTTATATAAGCTCTGCTCGTTATTGCATGAAGGAAAGGAGAATGATGTTAGGGACTGATAGCGTGCTTTCATAGAGCCATGTTTTTAAACCATTGACCTTCGGGAAGATGGTACACTTTTTGACAGTCTAATGTCTCCATGCCTGTATGAAGAATTTTAGGAACGGCCAAAGAAGGCTTCCAAATATTTTGTAAAAACCGTCTCTTTCACACATCATGAAGGATTGTCTGATCAGTTGCAATACAGATCTGGCCGACTTCACTGTCTTTGTGCAATTCGGCCCACGAACATGCCAACGTTCTTCTGACTGTCAACTTGTAGCAGCATCTTACCTCTCAAGACATAAACCCGTGTGACCGAGATTAAACAGGTGCTGATTTAAAGCAGCTTGCATTTACTAACGTTAAAGGGCGCGAACCAATGCTTTGACCAAACCTCCAACCTGTTCAAGTAAGCTCGCAGATGGTTTTCATCTACCTTTATCTGAGCCCAGTGGACGAAACTCAACGCAGGTACCCCCGAGCACCACTGGGGCCCAGCATATACTTTTTGGGCTGGTCTGGTCAACATGTTTTGGATCCACAGGAAGAGGTTCCCGAGAACTCTTGCGCATGTCTCAGACCTGTTTACGATAACCTATGACTAAGGATTCCCGACGGAATCCGAAACGTCAGGAAAGTAAAGTCCTTGTTCCAGTGATCGCATCTTCTTCTTCTGAACTGCTGCCTGGAACTCGTATATTCTCCTCTATTGGCAAACTCTTGCACTGTGCCGTTTATGCGGGGAACCTTTGCGACGAGGGCTGTCAAAAGGCTTCCACAAGTCAAAATAGATGCCAAAACTTGGTTTGCCTTGGTCGCGTACTTAAATCCAACGTTCAAGTGAGAAGAGCGGAGTTGTAAGACTTCGCGAAAGCAGTTTAGGCAATGGCAAAGGTTGTAATTCTGCGCGAGGAGCTGCATCAACGTCATCTTAATGATGTATTTCATTGTTTTGCAACGAATAAAAGGAATACTCGCCAACCTGTAATCATTCACAGACCCTCGAATTCCATTCTCGAATAGTGGAGGGAATGTTGCGGACTTCCCATCGGAGGGTAGGCAGCCAGCAATAAATGAAGCCTGGAATAGTAAGGCTAGCGGGATTGGTATTTTAGAAGCTAGCTCCTTAACAGCTTGGCTAGGATCTGATCGGGGTCTGGGTAGTTAAGTAGCTTAGTCTAAATTATTTTTTCGGTAAAGAGGCCTGCGTCTTTTCAAAAAAATCACACCACCTTAATAAATGGGGAGGGAAAATAGTTGGATTCAGTCTTTACGAAGGACCGGAAGAACTGAGAGAGATGGTCATGTTTATCCTTGTCCTCTGAGATCTCCACATCTACGACTGAGCTAGGATGTTTGTTCTACGTGCTCTGCCTTCTATACCCATAAGCGACTTTGTGATTAATCATGGCATGGTTTAAAATATCCCGTTCAAAGATCTGTCAATCTCTTAAAATGATACTTATGTTCTGGTTGCTCTGTAACTTGTAGCCGTTGAGGGATTCAAGTGTCATATAAGTCAGCGAATTTTCTGCAATTTTCTCCCCTCATTAACTTCTGTTTTTAAGGATGGAGTGAACCAACGAAATCTGTTCGTTATTCTTCTCTAGGTTGTTAGATGGTGGTAAGAGATGAGGTTGTAGACTGTCTGTTTGAGTCATTTTAAACCTTTATCGACATTGTTGGAGATTATGAATGCCCAGTCGATGGAGCAAAGTTCATGTTCCATCTGCTTAAAATCACCTCGCTAAATGTTTGGGCCTGCGGTTGGGTAGGCAAAGAAAATAAAGTGCATTCCCACATGAGAATTATATGAGCACTGTAACCTTGTGAGGCCAAGCAATTGACCATATCGATCTTGTCAGACGACATAGTAAAACGCAAGGTCGAGGCAGTTTCTCCGCTGGCCTTCACGAAGTATTGCCAGAAATGTCACGTGTCGGGTAAGAGGCAGGGTTAAATTTATATGCAGAAGTTGGTGGTCGAATGCTATTTCACGGCAATCGGCAACGGCTTTCGATGGTAGGCTGATTAAAGTGCTTATCGATTAGAGTATTTAACCACATAGCAATGGTATTAAGCTTATCCAGCAATACGGCTTCAGTCAAGGTACCGTGGGTTTGGGAACCTGCTGCTCTTACAGCCAACCATTCTGATTCCGAATAACATTTTGTTTCAAAAACATAAACCTTTCTTAACAAACGTTGCTAGCCCCCCCCTTTCAGTCGTCTCTGTCTCTGTTGAACAGCTTAGATGCAGGTATTGCAAGCTCCCATCTTTCGCTCCTTAAAATACGGTCTCGAAAAGAGGTTAAATACATGGATTCCCAATTCATCCATTTAAAAGTAGCCTTTGTGTGTTATTATATGTTAACTTTGGGTTCATGCAATATAATTTTATAAATTCACGCAGTTTACTAAAACAGTTTTGTGGTCATTCAAACCGGCTTGATTCGTCGATGCCTTAACCGATTTTAAGTGGTCTCGACGTAGTCTTCCAAGGCAAGCGTCTTTCAGAATGAGATTTCCTCTGGCGGTTGCAATAATTCCCTAAGGAACTCCTGGAATAACTCTAAATATATAACAAATGGGGTTTTCTGGGTTTTAGTGGAAGCCTCGGGTAGACTCTGGATTATAATGCCAGAGACGCCTCTTCTAATTAGTGATTTATCATGATCTGTTGAATACTTAGCATTGTGGCATAGGTCTGGTAAAGCAAAAGAGCCTGCCCAGTCCTCTGAGATGGAAATGCATTGTATGTGGTCTACGGTGCTTTCGTTCAAAAAACACTAAGAAATTTTCGACCCTACAAAATTGAGGTTTCATCATCCCGGACAGCGATTTCAGTTAGATCTGGCAAGTGCTTGTTGTGCAGGCCCGAAAGCTTCCCTTTCGGCACTAGATGACTATTTGTTGTTGTTTTCGGTACTTTTTTTTCTAATTCCCATTTTTTTAAACTGCACCAGATCCTGAACACGAATCCAGAGGTTTTCTATAACGATCACCAGGCCATAACAGTTAAATACTGTCCCTGAAAAATGCCTGTATTAAGCAGTGAAATCAGCATTTATTAGCAGACATGACGCTTACAGAAAAAAACAAATAAAGTAACAGAACGATAGAAAATACAATTTAACTAATAAGCTGTTGTTTATTGCTCCAAAAGTAATTGTCAGATATGCTGATTGCTTTAAATAAAGGAAAAAACAATTAAGATTGACAGCTCATTAGCAGATTGGTAAAAGTATTCCGTTTTCCTTTGGACCACATCCAAAAAATGTAATTGGCAGAATTTTACTGAAAAAAACATGTCGATGCCGAAGCAAAGTCACAGATGAAGGGGAAGAATTTTCGAAAAAATAGGTAATGCAAATCAGACGAAGATGCAAGTACAAAAACAAGAGTTTTATTTTCCTGACTTTTCGGAGTTCATTATTTGTTCCATTGCATACCAACGCGCGGAGATGTCAAAGAAGGAGGGTTGAGCGTAAGGAGCGAAAAGTTCGAAGAAGATGCTATCTACAGCTTAAATTTTCATTCCCGCCGAGGTAGTGACTTTTACTTTTCAGGACCGTCAACCCCCGCCAAAAGACCGGCTAGCGAAGCACGCCCTTTGCATTTCTGTTCGATTTTATGCACTCACCGCTTGGCAGATATTGAGCCAACTAGGCTTCCTAAAACGTCAGCAAGTTAGTTGAGCTGTTTAGGCGCACGCTTTCTGTATATGCATCAACTGAGCTACTTCTCAAAGAGCCCATTTGGCCGATAGAAACTGCGATTACTTTGCCCTCGTTGATCATTACGGCAAACTGCGCCTCTAGGTTTTCAATTAGAATTAAAAGAACACTGATGTTTTGTTGGCCTAAGCTATTCACAAAACGAACGACATAAATGTTTTTACTGCATCGAACTGGTCAAAAACGTAATTACAGGACAAATAACGGCCCTCAGTTATAATTTACTTTGAGTAGGTGCACAGAAAATGTTTTTGCATCTCAATACCGAATTGAGGCTGGCTACTTAGAAATGCTTATCAGTGAAAGATAGTCAGCTGATGTTCACTTTGGCCTTTAAATTAAAAGAATCGTCAGTTTGCAGCCGAATAATTAGACTGAACACAAAAAGGAACACAAGGAACCTTTGTCCTCAAGTGTTTCCTTTGGAAAGAGCGACCCAAAGAAAGACATCAATTTCTCCCTCAGTTTTTGCAAACATACGTGGGCGTTTTGCATACTCGTGATATTTGTTTGCGGAACATGTGACTTGTAGATAAACAATCCAATAATATCACCAAGTGGGGTGTTACTTCTCACTCTTAAAAGTTTATAAATGGAGACGAGGTGGTTCACGAAAAAACGATAACCAATTTAAACAAATAAACCTCAAATTGTGAATAATTCCTGTTTTGAAAATGAAATATCTTCCATTGCATCAACTTTATTCTCCTCCTCCTCTTCCTCTTCCCCGTCATTATTTTCTCAAGCCTGCAGTGAGACTCAAACAGGTTGAATCAACGGTCTTACATCTGCATAATCTTCTGCTTCCTAGTTTTCAGGAATAAGTTCGAAATGCTGAAAAGGATACTCTTGTGGCAGCCAAAATTGTTTTCCAATAAAACAAGAAAACCAAAAAGGAAGGCAACACCTGAAATAGCTGGTAGAACTTACGATGTCAAAACTCCTGGTGGTTTCAGCATCAGTTAATTTTGTTCCCAGATTACAATTAATAACAAAATTGCCGAATTATACAGCAACTCGTAAATTATAAAGTGATTTTTTCAGAAAGGATATAAAATAGGGTGGTTACATTTCTTATCTGGGAGGCTGAATTCACGGTATTTCAATCATGCCAGGGTAAGCGATTTAATTCGAGCTCCTTTACTGCCAAGTGTCAAAACTACATTGTGTAAATCGGCGAACCTATTATTATGCAATATCCAGCATAATTTTGATACCTTTTATAGTTTTAATGCTGTAAGAAAAAAGTGCATTAAAGTGCTCATTCTTGCACGCATTTGGTAACACATAAAGTCCCGTTGGGATTCTGAACTTGACGGTAGTGTATCGTTTATTTAACGAAGTAAAAATAATAAATTCATCTCCTGAACTATTTTTTAAATGCCATTTAGAAGACAACACATAGAGTTCATAAAATATGTCACTATATGTGGAATGCATTTTATATTTTAAAAGAATAATTATAAAATGAAAATAGACTACGCATAAGTATAAACATTTCACCAGACCGAAAAGCTCATGAGTAGGACATTTTAAAAGCTTATATTTCTTTAAATATAAATATTCATGTAGTAAGACTGCTCTTATATACATATATACCTTTTTTTAAACTATATTTGAAGTTACGAGAGCACTATAACTCAATGACGTAAAATCACTCCACGTTAATTATGTGTTTTTAGAGTCGCAAACAATTCCAGTAGATAATTATGAATCACATTTGACGATAGTACACGTTCGGCAATTCTCGTCAGGCTTTCCATTAACAGTTGGCTGAAACGAAGATCTTTTAAATGCCGACCTTCTGACATAACTAAAATCAGTCTGAATTATTCTTTACGGCAGTTAAGATTACAAGCCTGCTCAACATTTTCTTCTAATCGAAAGCGCACTTGTAATTTCTGTTAGCTTTTCATTATGTTGACCTCTTCAGCATTTTTCAAGAAATTCCTTAAGGTTATTTCAGAAACAGTAGCTAAATTCCACATTATTAAAAACGAGCAAACATAAATTATTTCCACGAAACTATGAAAAATATACCATGAGTTCTTAGAAACGTCAATATTCACAATATTTACTTCTTAACCATTTTTAAAACTAGTCAGTTCATCTTATCAGGTGTGTCATTTCAGGTTTCCTTCTTAGAGAGTCATAAAATGTTTACCGTAAAGTGGATTACGTTGTTTTAGCCCATGTTGATCCACACTTAACAGGAGGATGGCAGACACTTTTTCAAGCTTTAAGGCGCAAGCTCTAAAAATATGAGCCTGTTATTTCTAGTTGTCGACTATATCCTATTTTTTATTAATAAAACAGGGTTTTATACAAAAATAACGGTATTACAATACGTTACTGCTAACCAAACACCATGATAACATCGAAATATATTACAATCTACAGTAAAGAATATGCATTACGTTTATTGCTGACATGCCTTTTGTTGTCTAGATACAACCTTAAATAAAGTAATCAGGTAAAAGAGAGTCTTTACACCTTAAAATGTTATGCTATTTATTATCAAAACAAATAGGCGACGATTTAGGCTTGACTACAAACTTCATAGTCACTGCGAAGGATGGTATCTTTCAGCTTCGCATAAGGAATTGAAATAAATGAGCAATTCTCAGCAGGTTTTATTCGGCTTAAAAGTAAAATTTTTTTTAAAAATTCCTGGCCAATATTCTGACAAGTAAATTATGCTGTAATCAATCAAAATATATACAGCTTTTTCAAAACTTCGTCTGATTAGATGCTCGCGGATTTCTGGTGTTTTTTTTACAGACAACTTGGAAAGAAAAAAAGGACTTCCATCATAAATTGAGCTTTGACTTCTTTGCAGTTTGCGAAAATTTAACCTGTTCGCTATTCGTAGTTTCGCTATAAGCACGCGTACGTTTTTTTCAGCGATGACTTTTAGATGGACAGCATTACAAAAAGGTTAAAAACAGCTAACTTTAAACAGTCTTTAATGTTCTTGTTACCTTATTACTAAGTTCTTAGACCATTCTGATTTTCACACGGAGCCTAAAACTATAACGAAAAAGCATCTTGGATTGTGTACGGTATTTGACGGCAACTTTTCTGCGTTAAAGTTGGTATTTGTATTCGTGAGAAAGGAAAGATGCCTCGTCAGGTTTGGTTTGGACAAAATCTAATGTAAAGCAAGATTTGTTGACAGTTATACAGTTTTGTTAGTACACAATTCGAGTGAGACTGCTCAGTAAAAAGGTTTGGTCTGCTTCTTTTGCAAATGATAATTTCTGGATAAAGAAAATCAGCCAAACGTCCTTATAAAAAATGGAAGAAGTATAGTTTGCCTCTTATGCCCCTCAATAAAATAAATATATAATTTTAGTTTTACCTTTAAGATTATTCACACAGTTCAAAAACGTAACCGCTAACTATATATGCCAATTCGCTATAACTTTTCCATGCTGAGCAGTTTGTTGAAGTTAACTCTAGTTGTCCACCTTTGTCGTTTACCAATTTAATGCAATCACGTAAATTAACTTAACCAATAGCCTCCTCTTTTAAAGAATAAATACTTATCAACCAGAATAGAGACTTTGTCTCTGAGCCGTAATCGCTGCATCCCTAATGGGCCAAAATTTTCCTCAGGTTGTCAACTACAGTAAGTGCCAGTATTCATGCAACCTATCGACATATGTGAAAGACTGATAAGCATTCGCTACTCGGCATTGACTCAGGTTAAAACGGTGATAATCCTGAAGTCCATTCTGAAATAATTTAAGTCATGATAGGATACTGGCTTTTCAACGAGCTTTGTTCTGACCAGTACCAACATGTACGTTCTGCTTTTATCATTGATGTTGACTGCCCTTATAAGTTCAAATATATTTTATGAAAAACATGAAGGAAAAAAGTATTCCTTATACTCGTTTGACAGGTAATTATGCCTTCTTTAAATTTTATGCTTAAAGAAAGAGTAACCTTCAATTTTAGGAATATTACTTATTATGAGCTTTTTAGCGATTGTGAGATGTTCATTCATACAAGTATAAAGCATGTTCCACATATATTGCAACATTTTATGTTAAATATGCAACTTTTTCCTTAAAATGTAGCCGAAAACGTTCTTTTCCATAAACACGGCGTACACAGTGCGTATTTGGTAAACCTTGAATTCAAATGTGGCTTCAAAAGTATTCGGCTATTCGAAAACTTTTTTAAACCGAAAGATACCCTTCCAATGCGTATGGAATTTAAAAAAGGCGTAGTTCTCTTTAAAACAAATATCAGAAATAATGTTTTCGCGCAGGTTTCTAAAAAAATTGTTCGAAGTTATAAAGGAATTCAAAATCAGTGATGTAAATGCATACAAACTAAGGAGTTAATTTTTAAATTACAGACGTCTTACTGGTGGTAAAAACGAGGATCGCTAAAAAAACCCACATCCCATCATGACTGAAATAACTTCAGAAAAAACTACACACAAGGCATTTTCAATACTTGAGTCGATGCCAATGAGCGAAAAAGTATCAATATTTTGAATGTGTCGGCATATTGCACGAATGCTAGAACGTAGTGTATAAAGCGGTATGACTTGGGCTGTAAGCTAATGTCTCGCGAAGATCCTGCTGACGGCAAAAAGAGCGGCAAATGTTTTAAGAAGAGGGAGAGTAAACTGCGGCCCCAAATATATTGCGGTCACCGTCTATTAGTAGCAGCGAAATGCGCTGTCGGAAACAAGTCACACTATTACCTCATCATCCTAAACGATGGCAAGAGCCTGGTTTCGGAAGCGGCACTTTTATCTTCACGGCTGTCAAATTGAAACCGAAATTGCTTGAGAACATGACAGTACTTCAAGAGGCACGTCAATAGCTGTGAAAATACCGACAAAGAGCCTGCACGTCCCAGCAATGCTAGTCAGTAAACAAACAACGCACAATAAGACATCATGCAGCCCTTTAACCACTCACTATGTCGTAACATATGGAAGTGTGGCTCGTCAAGATGTCCGATCAAAGCCATACCGATGCCTTTCCTCAAAGCATTTCCTTTCCTTTTAATGTAAGGCATTTGGTGGCATGTATCACCTTTCTTAAACTATAACTGACTATTTATTTGTCTGAAAGTGGAGTTTTGGGTGGGTTTGACTGCCCTGAGAAGCAAGCAAAATCTTAACTTGAAAATTGTGCGGTCCTACTTTTCTAAGGTGGGATTTTAAAAATCGAAAAAAATATTTCGGTCAGAGCAGGACACTATTGTTTGAAAGTATTTTTTCCGGCCGTCTGCAGTAAGCACACTCGTTACTGTGGGTTGCTTAAGCATTCAAGAAGTCCTCAGATACATTGGATGGGTGGACAAATCCAATCGTATTTGCGGAGGAAAGGAAGAAGATAACTGTTTCTATGCTCCATTTGAAGTCAAGTCAAGTCAGCCAAATTTATTAAAGGAAATATAGGCAAACGCCTTTGAACTCCCTTTTGGTACATAGGATTTCAGAAATGCATCGGCATAGCCGAACATTCCAAAGAAGTCGGTGGCACAATTTCAGACGACTACTCGCTTGCTTCAAGTAATAAACTCACACTCAGTTCACACGAGCCATCAGTGTAACTGAGGAAGAAGAGCAGACAGTGCAAAAAACTCCTAAGGCTGGCTTATAATTCAAAAAGGAATGTCATTTGTGGTTTTTAGGAGAAAGACTGTCGCTCGTGGGGAAAGTATGAGAATGATTGGGGAATGATGCTTCTGTGAATGATGACGGCAGCCATGGCGTCCATGACGAGTAATACCTACATCCGAAGGACCATACGAGGAGGAAACCTCGGAGCAACGAGAACGTCCCGGAGACCGGAGATGCGACCATGATACGCCTTTGCTGTGCCAAGAGCCGAGGAACCCGCCATGTTGTCAGCAGTCGGTCGATACGAGAAAGGGTGTGACAGGGCCGCGTAGCCTAGGACGATAGGTGTGGAAGATGCGTCCTCAGACACGATCGGCGCAGATCACGTAGTGAGCAGAGACGTCATAGCTAGATAATGGCTGAAACTCTTTTTGTTAAATACTAATAATAATACTACTTGCAAATTACTATTAGTATATATTTATAGCATTTCTAGCATTTCAGGTTTTGGATGTAGAGCGCTTCAATTTTTGGATTCGGAACACTTCAGTGATCGGATTTAGAGTACTTAATCGCAACGATACTCATTAAATCTGTCTAGGTTTTCCATTATTACATCCACGGAAGGGGATATGACAATATCCGCAGGAAGGGCATTCCATGCGTGGATTACACTCTTAGAGAAAAAGAATTTTCTTCGGTCAAGTTCTGCCCCAATCAAACGTAATTTGAGGGGGTGTCCTCGCAGCCTATAGGTGGTGGCCCACTTAAAGAAGCCATTTGTTTGGAGGCAGCAATCCTGACCACGCAACATGCGAAATGCCAGGATTAGGTCCCCACGTATCTGCCTGTAATCCAGATGAAACAAGTCAAGATTTACCAATCGGGTCTCATAAGGGAGGTTCTGTTGGCCTCGTACGAATTTTGTTGCACGTCTTTTTACCCTTTCGAGCTTTTTTTTCTTTGGTTGTCCAAGGTCTCCAGGCTTGGATGGCAAATTTCAGTTGAGGTCGCACGAACGTGCCAAATACCCTGCCAAATACAACTTTGTCAAACTTAGCAAAGGCACCCTTGATTAGATACAAACTCGACATTGCGGATTTAGCCACTTTCAGGACGTGGAGTATGGCTTCAGTGAAGGCGTGAACCACACCCCCACGTCTTTCTGAGCCTCAACCTCTGGCAGCGGCGTGTGATTCAGGTAATACACCCTCCGAGGCGTAGTGCTGGTTCGACCAAAGCGCATTAGATTGCATTTAGCCACATTGAATGGTATGAGCCAAAGGGTCGACCATTGCTCCAGTCCATGCAAATTTGCCTGGAGGTTTAATTCATCGTCTTGGATGCGTATGACCTTCCGAAGTTTTATGTCATCAGCAAACATTGCGATTTCGCAGTCTAGTCCGCTTATGCAGTCATTTATATATATAAGGAAGAGAAAAGGGCCAAGAACAGATCCATGTGGAACCCCGCTCTCAACTGCTACCTCCACCGACCGCTGTTCGCCAAAACATACGGTCTGGGTACGACCAGTCAAGATGTTTGCGATCCACTGCAAAAGGTTTCCCCTTACCCCTATGCGGCTGAGCTTGTATAAGAGACGTTGATGAGGCACCGTGTAAAACTCCTTCTTGAAGTCTACGAAGACTGTATGAACCGTATTCCCTTCATCCATCGCTCGGATCCATTGTTCTAGGCAATAAAGAGCAGATTGGTCAAGCAGGACCTTCCCCTGCGGAATCCGTGCTGCTTATCAGAAATAAGTTTATGTTGCTCCAAATAGTGCATCAGCCGCGTTTGACTATGCGTTCCATAAGCTTGCAGGATATTGAGGTGAGGCTGACCGGTCTATAGTTATTTGCGGTCGCCCGAATCCCACTTTTGTGGATGGGTGAGATCCACGCTGCCTTCCAAACGGGTGGCACTTGTCCAGTATTAAGAGAAGCTCGGAAGATAAGGTACAGGGGTACCGCTAACTCTATGGCTGGCTCTTTTAATAGCTTTGCAGGTATCTCATCCGGACCTGACAACTTCGTTTCTTTAAGCTGTAGAAGTTCTCGCAGAATGGTAGTTTCCGTGAGTGCAATCGAGTCTATGGTCTGGATCACATTCACACTGCAGTTAATAGCGGTGAACTCAGCCTCTCTCGTAAAGACCGACTGGAAAAAGCAGGATAGATGTTCCACCTTTTCGTTAATCTCGCAAATTTCGACACTGTCGTCTGCTTTTAGCAGGGGAATAGGGTCTCTATTTCGAGAACACTGCCTAGCGTAGCTGTAGAAAAGCTTGGGGTTTCCTACTGCACGGTTTATCAGATTACTCTCGAAGTTTTGGCGGCTAATTCGTATCAGGCTCTTAAACTTGTTTCTCTGCGCCTTATACCTATTGTACGATTCGGGGGTCCTCTCTCTGCGATAGATTTTCAACATCCTTCCTTTGCGGTTAACTTCCCTCTTTAGCGTCGGCGGTAGCTATCGAGGCCTATTTGTTACTTTCTTAACCGTGATAGGACAGAAATCGGTCATTAGTCCTTGTAATACGGCTTTGAATGCCGACCAATCATCGAGAACGCAGCCGGTGAATAGTTCGTTCCAGTATATCTCGCTCACTGTGGTTTGAATTTGTGTAAAGTCCCCTCTCCAGATATTGCGTCTGGTAACCGCACTACGATCGGGCACAGAGAAGAGTGAACATTCCCACTGTAACATTACGTGATCACGTTTTCCGAGAGGTGGTAAACAATTTACAATTTCCATGCTAACAGGTGCTTTGGTAAGTACTAGGTCTAAGCAATTAGCTTGTTGCCCTTCGCGTAATGTGGTCGGATATAGGACTGTTGCGTTAGGAAAGATACCTGTACTGTGCGCAGGAGTCATCGATCGAAATTTACTTCTGAGCCGGGCGCAGAGATCACATTCCAGTCGATATGGGGGGCGTTAAAGTTTCCCATGACCATGACATCGGATCTCCTAGCAATTTCTTCGACTTCTTCTATGAGACTAGTGTCTGACTGTTGGTTGCTCGATGGTGGACGGTAGACCACCATGATGTCAAGGGTCTGTGACCCTAGTTTTCTAACGGTGAGACATTTTGCCTCTATATTGCCCGAAAGGTTTTCAGATTTGTCGGACATGAGCAGGCCGTGTCTAACATAGATTAGCACACCCTACCTTGACGCCCGACTCTATCTTTTCACAAAACTTGCAACCCAGGGAGAGCAAGATCCTAGTCACCTACCTTCGTGGACAACCATATTTCGGTTATGCAGATGACGTCAGGTTCCAGTTGGGACGTAGTAATCTTAAGCTCATCTAATTTCGAGAGCAGGCTTTGTGCATTGGTGTACATGCAATTTAGTTTCTTTGTACGGTCTAATCCGGTTGTGACAGTCACTTCCTGACCGTCGTTCGGAGTATTACGGTTTGGTTCAATATTTTCTTCCGAATTATCTACCCGTTGAAGATTTTCAGGCCTACCTCGCCATTCTTGTTCCTCGAATGTAGTTCCTAAATTAAATAACATCAAAATATTTTGCAATGCTGTGAGCTACCAAGGACTCAAACGACCTAAAATAGGATTTTGGCTAATGATTTTCTAATGCTCCATTTTTAGATTACAACATTGTCAACGGGTGTTTTAATTGTTTATGATGCCTGTACGCATTCTCTTAATAACATGCAGGAAAGTATAAGTAAGCATAAATGTTAATGCAGCATTACATCCTGCATACGTTTC
Source organism: Ligula intestinalis (assembly GCA_036362985.1). Classification (NCBI taxonomy): domain Eukaryota; kingdom Metazoa; phylum Platyhelminthes; class Cestoda; order Diphyllobothriidea; family Diphyllobothriidae; genus Ligula; species Ligula intestinalis. The sequence continues at coordinate 2,594,049 of JAYGXS010000005.1, forward strand.
GCGTAAAAATAATCACCTTAAAATAAGCATTTACAGCAAACGTAAAGAGTTTTGCAGCCCTAAGGAAATCGATGTGTTAATTTTAACTGAGTAGCCGTTTTGCGGTTATGACAAAAATCACACTTGCACACTTTTTTTAACTTAAAGACGCCCATTATTTGTGAATAGATTTGGAACATGTGTGCGCTGTAAAGCAAAAATAAACTTCAATTTGGAAATGTTTTTAAAACCCGTTGAACAGTTTTTGCTTTCTAATTAAGCACTATTTGTGAGTGGGATTTCTGCAGATGATCAAGTAGAATCTCATTCGGCAGCCGGCATCCTGGCTTGACTAGAATAGTGTTGACTCATTTTGCACGATACACATTTGAAAAATAGCACCGAAATCGTATTCCTTAATTGAGAACACACTGTAACAGTTCGAATACATGAGAGAGGCCAGATAGTGGAGCACAAATTGAAAATGCAATATCCTAGAAAAGTAGATGCAAGATCGGAATTTTTAAGTACCTCTACTTAAATGTAATCAGTTTTCTGGTTGTAGTAACATATAAATGGAAAAATGCATACTGTAAGTATCATTTCTACGAAAATTGATAGAATTCTCAATTAAAAACCATTGCACTGCCATGACTCGAGTATTTTTTTCATTGTGTTTGCATGGAACGTGGTACAAAAACTCACCGAGATCGACGTCCTAAAGATTGTATTCCGGTACATTTCACGCCAAATTGTGACGCATTGAGATCCAATGCAAGCTTAAGACGTGTCAACCGCTTGTAGTGATATACCTATGAGTCTGTAGACAAATATTGAGACAAAAACACCACTTTAAGTAAGGATTAATCCAATTTGTTCCGCAAAATTAAACTTTATACCGATAAGTGGTTTTGGCATAGGGCACCGTTGCGTTATTTTCAAGTTTACTGTGTGCCCGCAGTTTTATTCGGTTACCAAGGTACAGCTGCTGAGAAATGGAAGAGCAGATGTGTTGATGGCATGTTTATGTCCTATTACACAGAATTTTTCTGGATAAAACTTGCTTATACCTTTTCCTGTATGGTTCAGCCTATAACCTTTAAAGGCTCATTTTAACCACCTCCATTTAGTTTATAAAAGTTGTAATTTGCAAACATCTTGATTGTATATCCAAAAGAAGGCTTCATTGTCTAGCTAAATGTATCTTACTTGACGCAGATGACTTGAACTTTGACTTCCAACTCTAATGTGGCATAAATTAACGATTCGAATGCGGGGATGTTCCATTTTTTTATAAATAAAAAACACAGCGTCACAAACTGAAAACTTGCTTCTTTTAAGCTGTTTGTAAGCCCCGCTATTGATGCTTAACAGAAGTATTCTGTATAATGGTAGTAAAAACCTTGTTCACACAAAAATGGATATCGAGGAGCGGGCAGAAGAAGCTTATTTAGCCCCACTTCTATGCCTCTAGTCCGATCAGTTCAACCTGCAAACACGGTGGTTAACGGGTCTTGTGGGGTGGAGAAATAGGATACGCAGCGAAGTAAAATTTTAAGAAGTAAATGTAAAGTGAAAACAAAGTAGTCGAAGTTGCTTCCTGCGGCCGCTAGGAGCAGGTTGTTTCCCATGTAAATTGAAGGTGTGCGCGGTGTTTCGCGCCATGGCCTATACTAATATAACTCTATAACGGTAATTTGGACCACAGGTAAGTTGAAGTAGACGACCTACTAACCACCATTTTAATTTTTCAGGAAATTCGAGTAACTTGCAATTAGATAATCAAGATTTTCTGCAATAAGTTAAATGATAAAACAGATTAGGAAAATCTACAGATAAAAATCAACAACACTTTTAAATACCGTACAATAAAAATGAATTAAGCATTTATTAAAGTATATTTAACTGCGTTTCCTAATTCCCCGCCCATAAAACCTGATAAACACTGTTTTCGTAGGAAAACATGCAAATTGTAGGGATTAATGAGAAAGCTACATAAGCTACTGTTGCCCGAGGAGCATCCTGTCGATTTGATCGTCGCGAGCAGAGGTGTGGACGCGGGACAATGAAGTGGGCATGAAACAGTTTGTGATGATAGTAACTGTGGGCGGAAACCACTTAATTCTTTTCGTTCCCAGGATGACTAAAGTCAGTCGATATTCCATGCCTGACAACCCGCCTACGTGTGCCAGTTCCATTTTTTCAGCGCATAATAAACGAAATGTTCGGTGCAAACGCAATAAGCCGCCCAATTCTTATATTTATCTGCAGATATTGTAAAGATAAGGAGTTTTAACTTTGGCTCGGCTAATTTTTTCACTTGGTTCAGTTTTCTGACCACAACCCAACAAAACCCGAGACGAGGACCACTGGATGACATTAACTAATTGTCTGACTCCTTCCCCTTCCCCTCTCCCCCCACCCCCATTTCTCTCCCCCCAATTAAGACTAGAATCTGATCCCCTTGATCCCCCCTCGATCCTTTTAAACCTCTCTCCCCCGTGTTACTACTGATTGGTTTGCCTAAAACTTTCGTTGACTCTACCCTCCCTTATATTACTGTATTGCCTGATGATGAATTAATCGAAAACGTTCGTTCGCTTAACAAAGTTCTCTATTGCATTCCTATCCCTTTCGATTCGTACTTTACACTGTTGCGCTGCATCCATCCCGGAAAATAATTAAAACAGTCTCATTTGCCAACTGTGTCGTCGGAGTACACGTTTTCCTGGTTGGTTGTTGCGTTTTCCCACCATTGGTGTTTAAGCAATGTTGTCATCGTTAAGCATCCTTCGGCCATATTGATCGATCTTCCCGGTTGTTTTTAAGGTATAAAAGCTTTCAAAATTAGTTTTCGAAAAAATAAATTATTTTTCATGCTAATGTAGATCCACCCGTGAGACCCCTTTTATCATCGCCAACGTATTGCAATGTGACATATCCTTTGTTTGCTAAATGAGGTGGCAAATTGTATTTTTCTCATTTTCAAGCAGAAAAGCATTTTAAAATTGAAGCTAACCGAAGGGGAGCATCAACTAAGTCATATTATTGAGGAGCCACCGTAATTTGACCCCTTGTCCTAGAATAATCGGGGTGTTTGGCCAGGTAGCAGTCGTTCAAACCAGAAAGCCAGACGTATAGGGATAGTTTGAAAGTGCGTTCGTCTGCTGCTTGGAGTGCAATGCCCTGAGGTCCACGACGAATATATTTCTCATAGTGAACTCTCTCTCACCACAGATTTGAAGCGGTCACCAGCAAACTGGACAACGAAACTGGTCGAAATAAAACTTGAAAAAAATAACAATTGAAACCCAGTTCATAAGTCCTGCAATGAAAAGACGGAGCTTGTGTTCAAATACTGGCTCCCAGAGTTATTTTGTACTTCCGTTTTTAAGGAACTCTTTTTTGTAAGAAGCAATAGGGTCAGCATATCAGTCGGGACCAACAAAACACCAAAAGGCTATGCGTTCACATTTTGAGCATCCTTTTTGAAGCATTCGTTCCCCGGTAAAATGTCAATCACAAATACACCGCAGGATTTATTGACATCAATAAATATCGTGACAGCTTCTCAACTGCGTCCTGTCTTTGCATGAGGTTGATAACCAATACAGCATACAATACTTTTGAATTTTAAAGAAGAATCATAGTTCAACGAAAAAACTGATCAAATAAAGGACACTAGATTAATTTAGTATATAGGAAGGATTGCTCAAATTCAGCGATGATACCCATTTAAGCATTCAAGACGTCAAGATAAGCAAACGAACGTTTTCGATTAATTCATCATCAGGCGTGTACAATAATATAAAAGGGGTATAGTTAGCAAACGTTTAAGCAACCAATCAACGGTATAAGAAGAAAAAGGGGGAGTTGTTTAGAGATCAAAGGAGAGGTGTATTTTGCAAGAAAAAGTGGACAAGGCATTACACTAATTTCTACTGTTTTGTACCAATAAGTCAGGAATGAGCCCTAGTTTGCTGCCTTGCAAACCAAGCCAGGATAATTTGCTCCACAGAGTCACTGGAGAAAAAACTCGTACTCATTAAAAACAACCTAAAAGAAAATGGATTTCCTTAGAAGTAAATCAATAAGTTCACAGCAGAACGTCCACCAAAATTGGAAGTACCGACGGCTCAGAAGAAAACCTTATTTTTTACACTGCCATTTCAAGGTGATCTAGCAAGCGATCTTCTACAGCTTCGCCTGAATGCTGCAATAGCTCGTACATATCCAGCAGCACACATTCAAGCACATGTAGGCAAGGCAGGACTCCCTTTCCAGACCTCATCAATGTGCATCTACAGCTTGAAATGCTCCTGTGGGGCAATTTACATTGGTCAAACAACTAGGCGGCTATCCAAACGCATGCGGGAATTCCATCCTACGTGGCTAACCAAAGGCGAGATAAAGTCAATATCTAGTGCGATTTTGGCTCACTGGGTTCACAGTGGTCACCGGGTAGACGTAAATACAAGCTTTTTATGTCTTGTATAAAGTACCATCGAAACACTCCAAGTTCCTGCATTAACGGATACTTGTGACGGCAGAAGCCAAGGCCATATGACTCACAAACCCGATCTTATGTGCACAGAAGGTCTTCATAGTGGCCCTACAGCTCCCGTGACCGAGAACAAACTCAAACTCAACATGCATCAGCACACGTTCTAGTATGCCACGAGATGATGAACAGACAAAGACAACTGGTGTCAAGACGCCGCGACCAGCTGATATGAACTAATTATGAGACAGGTCCCCCCTTCCCCTGTCCCTCCCCCTTTGATCTCTTAATAAATCCCCCTGGCCCCTCAAATACATTTAATTGGTTGCTTTAACTTTTGCTATATCTACACTCTTTATATTATTGTTCATGCCTGATGATGAATTAATCGAAAATGTTCGTTCGCCTATCCTGACTGCTTAAATACAGAAAGGATATGGAAGTGAAGGGAAGTGAACCGAAATCGCTTGGTTTTTAAAACTATGTCCCCGATTGCTAGGACACGTAAAGTTAACCACATGGTCAAACTGCTTCCATAGGCTATGTCTCTCCCGCCATATTTAGGCAGCTTCCAAATAGCGCAAGATTCAATTTGTTTGTGTCCCAAAAAGTAATAAAAACGCTCTTTTGATGTCAACAGAATGACCGCTGTCTAGCAGATACTTATCTGTTATTTACCAGTCTGAACGCAATTACGCGAAAGCTAATCATGCTGATGAACTCAATATGCAAGCCCGTAGAAAGGTGCACAAAGGCAAATTTGTCCCTAGAGAAATATAATTAATGGCCCCAGAGGCCGCTCAGAAATCTACTCCGGGTCATAAACTGGCTTTCACATGTGAGGTTGTCCTCAGATGGTTAACTGTCTGGTTGTCTTGGAATATTCACGGCCTGGATTTCAGCGAAATAAAAAGTGTCTAAATTCACTGATAGATTGAGCAGTCACCAAATTATAAAAGGCTATGAAGGTAAATCGTTGGCACAACCCAAACGTACTCCGATTGTAGGTTATTTTGAATGACTTGTTAAATTTCAGAGGAATTAGAGCCACGAACTTGAAATTGATCCTTTGGAACAGAGTTTTTTATTAGCAAGAAACAACGAACACCAAATATTTTAGCCCTGTGCGTTAGGAAACTGGTAGTACACGAATAAACAACAGACGACTTAACCCTTCGAGTGAAATGTGAAATTTGGCGGGTAGGTACAGAGGAATGCACGTCTCGTTGCAAACTGGAGTTTTATCTGAGCTATTCAAAGGATGTGAAAAATTGAGAACATATCTGTGGCTTAAATTCTCAATTTGAAGCTTTTGTGGCAGTTATGTTCTCATTTAGTACTTTCTTATTCAGAAGTGTGCATATTCAGGCATGCGTAAGCACCAAATGCACGAGCAGTTAGGTAATTCGAAATTATTCCTGTTTTTAACTTGCAACCTTTTTGAATTTGCAAAACTTAGACGATGATTGCACCTCAATCTTATTTTTAGCCATGCCGTTGAAATAAAAAATAAATAATCTATCACATAAAAATAAACATTGCTCGACTGTTCTTTTAAACCAGTTATTAGATAATTATATTGTTTATGCAAGCGGTTTGTCCAGCTCTGCTTTTTTTTAGAAAATTAGCATAAAGCGATTGACCACTCAATTACGTCATTTGGGCGAATATACTTCACCTAAAGCTACGACTCCAGTTCTAGATATTTATGCATGTTTCTAATTAGACCGGGTCAAAACAACCCCTAGGAGATATTAGCATAAATGTCCTAATTGCACCGCCTACCCCGTCGGCAAACACAAGTTTGAAATGCAAGTCAAGCTGGATTAGATAAAGGAGAAAGAAAATAAGGTTAAACGTATGTCTGGGTTAACATTGATCCGTACGGCCCGAGTAACTTGGCTAAACGTACAAATCCGGGTGAGAGCCTCGTTAATCAGGTGGTTAAAATGTGGGCAACACTCTGTCGTTGTCCATATTGTAGTTGATCCAAATCCCATCGAGACAAACGCATTTTTTACCAATGAATAAAATTATCCTTTACAAATTGCTGGAATTTTGGGCCACCTTTTTCTAGGGAGATTATTTTTCTGCATTTTGCGTCAATGTCCAACATAATGTTAAACAACGTCATTGATTTGAGAAAGTATGCTAACACCTGATGGTTCGATTACTGATTTCGATGAAGACCACAATATGCACAAGCAAGTTGGTGCAGTTATACAGAGGGTAGTTTAAAGTGATAACGGATATAGTTAAAGCCAACCACACTCTTCATCGAAGCCATGTGTCAAGAAGAACAGAATGGATCCGGCGATGGCCACTTTCTCCAATCTTAGCCAGATAAAAACCACCTAAATTACACTAGTTGCCACAGAAAATGCAAATTTATAACTTTGTATAAATTTGATCAGTACTCGAATACCAATGTGAATGCATTTAGGAAGATTAAGAAAAAAATAATAAACTGCATCAAGCATATAAAGTACTTTAACTTTGAAACTTTAAAACTATTGGAATAAATAAATGTTTGTAAAGGAAAATATTTTTTTTGATAAACCCGTAATTTTGGAGACGTAAAAAAGACCTAAAAATTAGAACAATAAGTTTATATTTTGTGTTAAATTGATAACTTGAAGCAACCACTTTCTATATATAGAAAGAACTTTTATTTAGTCAAGATATCCTGTGGACTTTAACCTTACTTGATGAGTATTAATTGAATGTCATCAACAAAAGTGTGTCATAATTTTCCTTGTTTTTATTGTGTTTTTGATAAATTTATCAATTCTGCCTTTGTTCGAATTTTCAAGCAAAATCCTTTAAATAAGATATACAAAAGAACATTTACCGAACAAGGTGTTTATCGATCTTCGTCTTAATGAATATGGCAGCGTTTTGATAAACAGAAATTCCTCAAGACATCTAAACACATAATCGAGGGTAAATCTTGTCCGCAGAGGAGTTGTAAAACTACTTTTCGTAAGATAAATAAAAAAATTTCCAATAAAGGTAACCTCTTTGAAATTGCTTTGAGAAGATATACGGCTGACGAACGTCTGCGTATATTTACTATTTCCAACGTCATGTCAGAATGAAATTCGATACTTTTGAGAATTTATTTAAGTTTCCTAGACATAAAAGATTCAATTTGACTGATGGTAAAAGAACTTTCTTCACTCTTCAAAATGGATAACCTTCCACAAAAGGGGGACGTAAAGTATACAAAAACGATATTTTTTCACGAGTTATATTCAAAAAGACCTACTTTGTCTTAAATTCGCAGGAACATGTAAGACATTTAGTTTGTATTGAAGGACATTTGGGGTTCATTGGTGCATTTAAACAAATACTCTTCTCTTTCTGCATTTTGTGCAAAAAAACTTCACAGAATAGCTAAAGACAATCGTCAATATAACTGCAAACAAATGTTATCCCTTTAACTTGGCTTAACTTCAATCTGAACAATTTTGGATAGACTTTTTCAGTTCTGGAGGGGATATTTTCGATACCTTTTTTACTTATTTTGGATTTTTTTCTTAGTATTATCTACATTAAAGTGTAGTTTGGTTCTCTCTTGCGTAATAGCATAGGAAATTCCCCAAAACTAATGGCCATTTTTTAATAAATCTTACTTACATGGCCATTTAAATAAGTAAAAGACTTTCGCAGCATTCACTAAACTGATTGAATAAAAAGAGTATTACTAAATATAAGCTCAATCACTTCGTCAAATTTTATGCTAAACATTGCATTGTCTCTGCGACTAGTGTAGTTTTTATTAAGGTTTGACTTTACGCACGTAATGCCAGACTACCTACCTTAACTAACCTACAGTACGTGTCAAAACAGACTAAAAGAGACTAAGACCGATACAGGTACCATGATATCTACTAGCAGATAGCAATGCAGCTTAGTGGTAATAGTAATAAGAATATTACTGACGGTAGTATTTGTCAGAGCTGACGCGAATTAAATATCACAATGGGTATTATATTCTCTTCATCTCACGCTGGAATGTGATAATGGGTCTAAGCTTTTCCCAGTAAATACATGCACGTCAAGAACTGCCGTACTTTCATTCCTCATATCTCTATCTACCAGGTTGTGTCCACTTCTAATAGACTTGGACAACTTAATGTAAGTGTGCGTGCTAATTTACTTATTCTAGTAATCAGGCTTAGCATGACCAATACATAGTGTGCTATGGTACAGCTTGTGTGTGCTGTAAGGTACTCGGCACCCAGCATGAAGTTTAAATCTGTATGAGGTAAAATAATTTACTTGTGGGTTATGCAAAGCGTTATAAGAACGTACCAGCCCAATTTCTAGCACGGATAAGGACGAAGACGTGCCGAGCACCGGATCAATTGGTTTATTTTTTTTCTGAGCTTTTGAACTCTTACAGGAGTTCATCGTCAGAGATAAGATGCAGCAACCAAAAGGAGGGTAATTATAGTGATCAAAAGCCAATCAACTGTAAGGGGTCGTCAAGGGAACAGAAACATCAACCGAAAAGATTGAGGTCGGGGGGGGGGGCAATTATAGTGGTAAACGCTAATTAACTCCCAGTGAAGACGGCTGTCAGTCGGGCTCATGAACAGTACTTAGTGTTGTGCCTTGTCCTGCCTCCTATTCTGGTCGGTTCGTAGCGGGTACCTCTTCGTTTGTAATTCTGATGTTAAGCTTGGCCTTGTTCCGTACTTTGTTTTCATAAAAGCGTAAAACTTTGTAGACCGCGGGAAAGTCTAGATGCCTGTTAATGGAGTTGGCATCCAAGTATCATGCCTCAAGTTTCAGCCTTCCAGTTTCCCAAATGTTAACTGCAAGCTGCTAGTTAGGGCCAAGTCTCTGAGCCGGCCGATTGTGTTCGTGTTGGCGGGTCTGCAATTTTCGGCCTGTTTCTCCTACGTAATTGCAGTCTCTGTCATTGCAACGTATCTTTTAGACATCTGCAGCGTTTCGGTAGCGAGAAATCTGTTTTGGGGTTGCATCACATGGCTGTGTATTGTTGCCTCATGTCGATGGGCTATGCCTACGCCAGCGGGTTGTAACAGTCGTGAGACTGCTTTAGAGACTTTTTTTATGTAGGGAATGGTCCTCCAGACGTCAGGTTGTTGTTGCATCTGCCGTCGTCTGTTCACTCGGCGCCTGCTGCGTTTGATAAATGACGTCAGGTATCCATTGGCTTGAAAGAGTTCATAAAGGTATTGTTGTTCAACTCTTCTGTCCGCAGGAGTGCTGCAGTGTGTTTGAACGCTTTTGAAAAGAGTACGAACGCAACTGCGTTTGTGACACACGGGGTGATTGCTGTAGAAGTGTAACACTTGGTTTGTGTCAGTTACCTTTATGAATACTGTAGTTTGCAGTCGTCCAGTTGAACACCGTCGCACAAGGACATCCACGAAGGGCAGTTGGTTGTTTCTCCAAGCTTCCATCGTAACTTGGATGTCTGGATCAACCAAGTTCAGTAAATCTTTATGTCGTAAGGTAGTGATGTATGCCATCTATAGGCTTACTTAAGTGCTGAGTTATAGCTTCGAGTTTGCAGATGGTCTACTTAAATCTCCTCCATTCTAAAAGTGAGTGTGAATTTGGGTTTATGCTATGCCAGGTAATTACAGGTTTAAGACCCGAATAAAATATTCCTCATGGTCCTTCTGAGAAACGATGATACAATCGAAATGCGCCACATGTAGCCTTGGAATGAGCTGAACGAAATTTTGTAAATGAGTATTGGGGCGTTTGTAGGCGCATTTTATAGGACTGAAGGGCGTGGGTCCGAACTCGTGTAGTCTGAAGAAAGCTGAGGAGCAGTAATGGGGGTCAGGGCAGTATTTCCAGAATAACTGAGACCAATTTTATTAGAAGACTGATTTTTACTCCTACTGCTACGACTTGTACTGTTTCTGCTAGGTCTGCATTGTAATGGCTGTTTTCTTTCTATCTAACTGATAGTGGGAGAGGGCTGATGCCATTAAACCTGTTTAATGAAGACAGTAGTGCAAGAGCACACCACAAGTAGTTCTCTTAGGTCATCAGTACGACAATACCAGCCAAAGGCGTTCTCATCCGACTTCGGTCTTTCTGACTCGTTGATGATACGGGGTTCAGGTGGAGTAACACGAAAAGGTGCGGTTGATGCAGCATAGACTTGCTGTAAGCATAAGTAAATTCCTGAGCCAGGGACCATATGTGGCTAACATTGTTTGCCTGGTAACGGTTAACGTCGTTGAATATGACGTTTGAACTGTCCACACAAATTTTCACGTTATACCTAAGCTGGCACGACAACGGGCACACAGATCAGTACTTAGGGTGTTGGACTCTAACATAAGGGCTCACGAATTTGAGCCTCAAACGGTGTACCACGTGGGGCTTACGACGGCTGATAAGCCGAAAACCGCCAATCCAGTCTCTCATGCCTTTATCGGCAATATTAAAACAGATGTCTTCAGAATGCCCCCTCCAGGAGCGATTGCTGTTATAATTCAGTTATCATCGCTTACGATAAAAGTAATATGAATGTTAGTCCTATAAACGTGAATTCCCTTATTCTACAATCGTGCTTATCTGTCGTGGTCATCCACCGTATTTAGACAGTTAGATATTAAGAAGTTGATTTTATTAAGGATAATGCGATTTAACCTTTCCCTTTTCACATTCAACACCAATTTCGATATACAAGACGATAAAAAAGTAATGTTTGCAAGTTTCGGATTATTGCTCAAGAAATTCTGAGTCTGTCGTAGATATTCTCAGAAATATGGGAGGAAGCGTCCAATCAGGATGAACCTGCGCATGTAAGGGCTTTGATTGGACACATTATGTTACATTTTTGGATGATAACAGTCAAATTAAGCGAAAAATTGCACTAAAGTCCCATAACGTCTTACATTCTTTGCAGAAGTTGAGCCGTCTTCTGTACAGCTTACCTCGGGTGTATCACAATGTCTGGAGTTGTTTAAACAGGTAAACTGTGCTGGCTTTTATGGACACACAAACCGTAACGTTTTCATCCCAAACAGACACAAAAACGCCCATCTTGCATGTCCGAGTGGCGAAGTTCGCAACAGCTTTTATCCAACTTTTGAGTGGCATCATGATATAACTCGAAAAAAAGGTTCGTCGAACAAAAACTAAAACGCATAAAGTATGCTTCAAGGGGGGGGGGGGGGGCACATAACTGTTTTCACCCCTACCCCTCGCATAGACCTTTGTTTTAAAAAACACATGTGCGATCAGTGCCGCCTCTGCGTGGCTGCTCTTATCTGCGATCGGCTGAGAACTAGGTTAGTCCTAACAACAGGCCCTCCAAAAGATCCGACTAAACAGTAGCAAAATAGCTTGTAGTGGAGACCGCCTCTGGCCATCATGCGCATGTAAAACAGAAAGTTTGATGCAAGTGCAGGGGTAAGGCGCTGGGTGCACATGAACGTACAATATTGCGAGTCCTGCAAGCAACTTGCCTAAGTTTGTAAATGTTTGATTATGTTTTCCATGCCAGCGAGAAATTATTCACGAAAAACTTATCAATAATAATCAGCAGCATTAGGCGTATCGAGTTCTTAAAAGAACTATAAGAAATTTATAGTGTTTGTTAAGAAACATACAATTTTCTTGACAAAGTCCGTGTTGTGGAGACGTCAAAAGTAGCTATAAGAACAATAAATTCAAATATTTTGTTAATGTAACACTTACAGCGACTACTTTCTTTATATACAAAGAACTTGCCTTTAGTCAAAATATTTTGATTATGTGGTAATGAGTTGATAACTGCAAATTCAATATCGTGAAATAAAGTCTCTCTACATTTCGCTCGTTTTCGGTGTTTTCATTGATGAGTTGATTAATTGCACTATTGTTCGACCTTTAAATCAAAACCTTAACTAAACAGCATTTACCGAAAAAGCAAGCTTTGGACATTATTTCCTATGCGGATGGCCATGTAGGTCAAATGTGGAAATGCTTTCAAAGAGCAAACCACATTGTCAAGCATACAACATGTCTGTTAGATACCACTGATATTGTTATTCCTTAGATAATTAAAAAAATTCCATATAATGTTACCTCTTTAAAAAGTGGTTTAATTGGATATTAAGCTGACGAACGTCTGTGTATATTAACTATTTTTAAGGTAATGCCACGGTGAAATTGGAGACTTTTGACAATTTTTTTAATATACTAGAAAAAAAACGATATAATTTGACTGGAGATGAAAAAAAACATACGTTTATATTTATAACGGATAATTTACACTTAAGGGGATTAATTCCACGATCCCTCATAAGCGTGCGAATTCACAACGAACAGGCCTTATATATGATTATTTTTTGAAGAACGTTTTATCCTTCTGTGTGATCAGTTTCTAAATGACGCTTGAGCGCAACCTATTGTTTAAAAAATGTATATTTTCCACTGACTTAACTGCAGGAAGGCCTTCTCTTATTCCCTTTTGCGGTAACATGTATTGCAAGGTTTGGTTATGTGCAAGGTCAGCGGTGAGGTTTAAACTAAACGCGACGCAAAAATGTGTTACTGCATATTGTGCAAAAAACGTCACAGAATAGCCAAGTATATTTGTTTAAACTTCAATCGCTGCTTTTAACAGGAAATAAATGTGATTCTATAAACTTCGGTTCACTTACATTTGATCAACTTCGCACAAAATATCCCAGTTCTGTAAGGGATCATTATTCCACCTTTTTCACTAATTATGGAATTCTTCCACATCACAATGTGTATAAGAAGAAAGTAGGGTTCTGCCTTTTCTCATAGCATAGGGAATTCCTTAAACATAAACTTACTCATTATTTAGCCATAGTGAGTGCCTATTTCCCCCAATAACTTGACCTAAGATGTCAGTTTCCCAAACCAACACCCTTCTTATTATTAAATCCACTCAGTTCATCAAAAAAATCTGTCCAGATGAACGCTAAACTACCACGTTAACTTTCGTCCTGAAAGTTGTGTGCAGGTCTCACAGAACTGTTATTCTAGAGCTTCCTTGGTGTGTTCAGAAAGATACAATGAATGCTTGAACTGCCCTCAAAAAACTTTGAAGGATTTAATGGTTTGTTTTCTCGTTTATTTGCAAAGTATACGAAGTACTTCGGAACTTTAATGATCGCTTACGGCAATAAACTGAGCAAGGGAGTCCAAAGTAGGATTAAAATAAGACCTGCTTGTTTAATCTACCAACCTTAGTGGTTACTGAAATATGGTTGTAATTCTGTGTTTGGATTTGAAGGAAGATGGTAGATATCTGAATACCAGGGTTGCCTGTCAACCGTCCTGTGCGCTTATGTGTTCAAGGAAAACCGATTACCCCAGCTTGTTGCTACCCTTGTTGGGCCGAATATATTTCGCAAAGATTTCACCACATATTCGTGTATGACTGCAATTGTTCACCTGTATACTGTACTATGAATGTTTTCACAAAAACTATTCTTGTGCTTTCGGACTTGTGCTCACAGACCCAAGTTTAATTTGACAACAAATAATACAAGGAACTAAAAGAGCTCGTAAGATTACCCAGGTTTTCTTTTTAAGGTGACAATGGAAAGACCTAGGCCATAGTTCTTCCGCTAGTCAGCCCTCAGTTGTAGTCACGATATAAAAAGATGAATTTTTCGTTATCAGAGAAAACGATCATAGAAAAATCTTACACAACGTATAAATGTTACGCTCGCTGTGATAAAATTCACGCTGGAAACAGAAGCCGACAACAGGCTTTCGTTGCTGCACATCTCAGTAAAACGATAGCTTGGTGGAACTTTAACGTTAACTGTTTATCACAGGGGAGCGTATGAAATGTGATCCTAAATTATCAGGGGACTTATTATGCCTTTCATGAGGGGATTGCTGTTGGTTGTCTACTAAATCGAGCATTTTTCAGAGAGAGTAGGATATCAGATCAAACTGAATAACTTTTGCGGAATATTTTCACAAAAAATATTATCCTCGAAAATTCGTAAACCGATGCATGAGACAACAAGAGTTAAATAAAGTGGGCACAGGGAGTAACAATCAGACGCCCATGTCATCTACTGGTGGAGCATTCCTTACATAAACGTGTTTGAACGTGTTTGTCAGACATCTTAGAACGCACCAAATTTGGGTTGCTCGTAAACCATCGACGACGTTGCGCAACAAAAGTGTGCCCCCCTAGAATTAAGTCTTTTGAGTGACAAATATGTTGCTTAAAAAGCTTTTATGGATCTTGCCATGCCATTGATTGCGATCAGACTGCCGAAATTACCTCTTCGCGAATTCACTAGAAGAGACCTTATTTTCCAAGTTTCCATGCATACCTTGGATATAGGGACATGGGAAAAAACTCGCATTATCGCCAGATTTCCTTCAGAGAAAGGTCGAGAGTTGATCGAGGCCATGGGTCAATGCATCAATAGGCAAATCAAATTGGGTGCTTTGACAAAAGAGTCTAGGAAAAATGGCCGAGATGCGAGAGAACCAAAACGGGATGAGACACCCAGAAACATCCTACTGGCGCATGTTTCACATCAGTAGGCTGTTAGTGTGTCACTTTACATTAATCTACCGGGCTGCAGCCTCAAATAGTAGGGCAGTAAGTTATGGCTCATTCAGAAAGTATTCTGGATGGTAGGGTCAAACACTTACAATAAAATTCGTTCACATTTCCCAACAAACTCTTGCCACCATATATACATATAAAACAGCAACGGTTAGCAGCGTTTTGGTGGTAACTTGATAAAGAACTGTTTCCGGTTTAGTTAACTTCATTCAGTCAATTATAACCCTGAAGACTTGTTACGCCGGAAAAAAAAACATACGAACATAGAAATGCCGCAGATTTCGCACCGCTAATTCTCAAGTCTTAGCGAAACAAAACAATACTGTTAAGAGACGGATGAACACACGGTCAAAATTGATGCATAAAGGTGCTCAATGGGTACCTAAGAATAAACACCAAACTTGCGAAGGCCAATTCACGTGCCAGCTTTATCGAGAGATGCGTCGAGGTAAAAGAGTACCCAACTTTCTACTGGAGAGCAATGCGGTGAAGTCGCAGGGTTATCATCAGTGAAACCTTAAGAAGATTTGCCAAGAATGAACTGGAAAGCATCCGCTTTAAAACTAAAGAACTGAGACATCACTTATTCCATTGTGCAGCCACACTTGACCACCTAAACGCAAACGAAAGACTGAAATTCGAGAATTATGTGCAGTTCATCGGGGGAAAGCGAGAAGAAGCCAAGACAACTTCTCTTCTTCGTAGTGAACAGGAATACGGACCACAACCGGATCTTCCTGAGGATCCAAATCGGTACGTACACAATTATCTCTCCGTATCTCTTGATAAAACCTCACTAGAAGTCTTATCATTGGGTGTAAAATTATGCTGTCCCCACCAGCAACCAAACCAGCTAGAGCTGGAAACACAGCTTGAAAACTTGGTAAATCAAACACATGGCCTTCAGCCAGTGTCAGCTAAGAGTAAACAGCAAGTAAGTGTACACTACTTAACTGTTCATATCAGTACTTAAACAGTGCTGACGAAAGCCCACATGGAGAGATTAAGACAGCTCCGACAGAACAAGGAGATCCTAATGACGAAACCAGATAAGGGAACAGGCGTTGTTATAATGGATAGAACAGACTACATGTCGAAAATGCAATCCAATTTCTCCAGCGAGCAAAAGTTGAGCAAGACAGAATAGGATAAAGATCGCACGGATGAGATTGAAACTCAGCTGACAGATTGTCGGAAAAGACTTCAAAAGAACGGCGTCATAAGCGTATATAACTAAAAGCGTCTTCGTCCCATTTGCACGCACAGACCTCAACTATACGGGCTGCCTAAGATTCACTAAGATGGCGTGCCCGTTCGTCCCATCCTAGATAAGAGAAACTCGCCATATCATGTGACAGCCAAATGGATAGCAGAGAAGCTGAAACCCATACAGAGTCAAATAGCACCTCAGAGCCTCCGCGACACCTTCGAATTCGTGGATGGCGTGAAAGACCTTGACCTGAACGGGATGATGATGTTTTCACTGGATGTCTCGTTACTATTCACGACCGTGCCGGTCACAGAAACAGTAGACTACACCTGTGAATTCATTCCCTTGACTCAGCAGAACAAAGAAATGACGATTACTGCACTGAAATAATTACAGCTAAAATGCAACTCGAATGTCCAGTTCCTATTTGGCAATAACCTGTACAGACAATTGGACGGAAAAGCTATGGGCTTGCCCCTGGGTCCACTTCTAGCAAATATATTCATGGGCAAGCTAGAAGCTACGCAACCTAGCCACCAGAAAAATAATCAAACGTACTTTAAACGGTACGTTGACGACATATCTGCAGTTGCATAAGATCAAACTAACTTATCAACACCAATGCATACAGTAAATCGGGTGTACAAATCGATTAAATTGACCTTAGAAGAAGAACAATCTGGATTGCTTCCGTTTATTGATGTGCTTCTGAGTAAAAGAGCCGATGGGAGCATTCAGTGTAGGGTATATCGCAAGAAGACGTGATCCGAGCAATGCATCAATTTGGCTAATATCGTACCTTTGATTTTCAAACGCAATTAAGTACGGTGTTTGAGGCAAATGGCGAAGAGGATTTTCCCGACTGAGAGCATTGAAGAAAAGCTAAAGATTGTTGAAGGCGTGTTTTGACAAAATGGGTATCCTTGTCGATTTATCGCTAAAAATATGGCTGAAAGGGCGCCAAAGCCATCAGTATTAACAATGGAGAAGAAACGAATATTCATCAGAGTCCCATTTCAAGGAGACGGACCAAGTGAACTACGAAGGAGGCATCTGAGTCAAGCCATAGCAACTACCTTCCCAACAGCTAACGCCCATGTTTTGCTGTCAACATCTTTCATCCTATACGGAGAAATCAAGGATTAAAAACCAGCCCTGACCATATCAATGTGCATACATTCATTTGCCTGTTCGTGTGGGGCAGGATATATTGGTCGCACGAGCCGGCGCTTGTCCAAAAGAGTAAGGGAACACACACCCGCATGTTTATGGAAGGGTCGACTTAAAGGTGTAAACAGTTCAATCTTAGCGCACCTGGTAGACTCAAACCATCACGTGGATGCCAAAGAGGCCTTCAAAATGATTTACAAGGTGCCTTCAAGCTACTCATAACTCCTCCGAGAGCGTTTGCTGCCGACAGCAGAGGCGGCCGCCATCAGGCTACACAGTTCGCTGCTATGTGCACAAAAGAATTTCGTTGCGGCGCCTCAGTTGCCATGGGCGAAACTAGGTAATGCGGCCACCCACAGCGGACCACAGGCCTCAAAAACGGGCACCCGCAGAGACGCCAAAGTCCCAAGTCCAGCCACGCACACCTTATTTGCATCTTGGATGCCGGGCGGTCTAGACATTGACACTCTGATCTCAGCTCTCAAGCTTTCGTACTTGTTCTTATTAATCTGTATATAGAGAATATCGGAATCCTTCGCTCACGGTATGACAGAAAAGAGTAATGGCATGTCACACATGTGTATTTGCACAGTTAGTGGACAATCTCATGCAATAAGTTAAAAAACGTTATAAAAGACATTTTTTGGGATGTAAGCTTACGTGGCGTGCGCTTACATTAATATAGCAGTAAAGTTAGAGCTATAAGTAAAAAAGTCAGAGTTCGGCTCAGGAATCGTTGTGTACTAGCATTAAAAAATGTAAGTGCCACAAAAATCTGCAAATTCAGGAAATTGCAATGTGAAAATTAACTGGTCCAATGTGAAATATAAATGTGTTGAAGGCATGTGAATGGAAAAAGATGGCAGGGTAATAGAGAATAAGTACGAATGCAAAATTTCTTAAGCAAATTTTTTCCAATAAAATTTAAACTTGCATTAAATATGGCAGAAATGGACGCAGTCACCTTCAGTACATTTTCTTCCAAATTTAGATACTTCGGACAAATTTCCGTTTTTAATGCATGAAAAATACTTGCGTGGTTCGTATCAATTTCTGTTGACAAGTGCAAAAAGATTTTTGATGGAAATCACATCCCAGCTGTTGCGCGAAAAAATATTGGCTGCCACACACGGTTGTACTTGTAATCAAATTCATACCATCTTGTGTATGTTGA
This sequence comes from Ligula intestinalis, assembly GCA_036362985.1. NCBI lineage: Eukaryota > Metazoa > Platyhelminthes > Cestoda > Diphyllobothriidea > Diphyllobothriidae > Ligula > Ligula intestinalis. Next base: position 2,612,638 of record JAYGXS010000005.1, read on the forward strand.
TAGAAATTTCGTTTGTCACGTTTACAAAAAATATTTCGAGAGTTCAAGTGCGACCAGGAGCAAATTGTTTTCGAAATTATAATCAACTCTTTACGATTGTGACAGTTTTGCTTTGTTTGTCCAAAAATGCTGATTTTCTTCAACCTTTTTGGCGAAAATTTAGAAATCAGCAACCTTTAAGAGCATTTACCTAAATAATGAGTTCCTAAACATTCCTCTTAAGATAGCTGCATGTGTGGGTCATGACTTTAGAACCGCCCAAACCTGTCAACTCATTGCCGAATAAAATGAATTTACACAACAAAACCCGAGGATAAATATGACTGAGATTGATAAAAAACGTTCAATAAAAAGTTACCTCCTCAAAAAGCGCTTAAGTTAGATATTTCAAAGTCGAATATTTAAGTATGGTTCCTTTTTCGAAGATAAAATCAAGATCAAAATGGGATATTTGACCAGTTTCTGACTTCCCTCAAACAAAGAGGATAAAAACCATTGAAGATGAAAGAACCCACATTTCTATGTAAACCAAAGTGTTTTTTAATACGCTATTTTACATTAGAACACCATTCTTGGATTTTTATAACAAAACAGAGTGACCCAACATATCCTTCAATATTCTTAAACGTGAATATCTTCTTTGAAGTTTTTTAAAGTTTTAATATCTATTGGCAACATTAAGATGGAAATAGTTTACGAGGTTCATTAGAAAACTTATGAAATTTCGAAGAAGTCTATGGTAAGTCAAATAGACCTACTAATTTCGGCGTAGTAAAACACATTTTTGCGTCTTTTAAGTTTATTACTTATCTTTAGGGCACAAAACATTTGTTTATTAGATTCATCAATCTTTTTTCGACTCAAATGCTGTATCTTGTGTGTAAAACAACCTGAATTTCATGGATGCAAAAATTCTAATGTTACTGCACACAATTAAAGAATTCTTGCTCTTTATGAATCATGGTTTACACTTCAGCACGCAAAAACAAGAATCTTTTCTCCACAGCGCTCAATTACATAGGAAATTCCTTGGAAATCAACATAAGTTGGATTTCACCCATTTCCGCCTATATTTTTGCCAACGTTAATGATCTGAATGGAATTCAATTCTATTAAACAGCATTTTGCGCCTCAAGCCAACCAAATGAACTAAACAAACGACCTCCAGTTTGTGCAAAATCCCTCAATCCACAGCTTACCGTACTATAAGTAGATTAAATATGTCATGAAAGGTTGGGGATTTCAAAATTGAACAGGCATTCGAGATTTTTTATCAAGTTCTTTAAGTTAAATTGAAACGCAAAATGCTGCTCACTAGAACTAAATTGCGTTCAGATCATTATGCTGGGAGAAAAAATCGGCAACAGTGGGGGAGATACAGCTTTTATTGATATCCGAGGTACTTCCTACGCTAATAAACGCTGCCGAAAAGAACATCTGGTGTGTGCATGTTGCGCTATAAAAGAGCACTCATGAAGACCAGGAACGTTTTAATTATATCTGTGCACAAAACGGAAATATTGTTTTGCTTCCATCAAATTGAGGTTAGTGTAATTATGCGATAACAGACTCTTTTTGGGAAAAGAAGAGCTAAACCAGTTAAGAAAATCTTTTTTTGCAAATCTGCCAAGTTCTGGGTTGAAAACAGTAGTAATAAACTTTCAAATCTTTTACATGCTATACCCCAAATAAAACTGTATGTTGCATATTTGAAGGGTTGCAGGCAATGAATGAGGATAAGAACTGTCTGTTTATGTGTTGTGTATATACTCAACTTTAAACGTCATCTTAATGTGAGCCCTATCCTAAACGTAAGATCCAGAGAGAGCAGGACACCGTAGCTTTAAACCACATATAGACCTTTGCCTAACTCCAAAATTTCTACATCACCTCAAACGTTCTCCTGACCCTAAATTTAATCCTCACCCTCACCTTATCCTTAAAGTGATTTTCGCCAAAATTAGTCACAGAGCTACACACATTGTAAGCTTTACGTCATCCCGCGTTCTATTTAGGTGGCCAAAACTTTCAACTTTACCTAGCCGATGCCCCAGGCTAAACGACTAAACATCAATTTTGTTTCGTCGGACTAGGTTTCTCATCGTCTACGAACACGCACGCTCGCACGCAACAGTTCAATACAGTTTCCCAAGATGTCAAGCGCGTGTCGTATGCTGCTGTGGGCGTAGTCAATGTGAATTGCACATGCGTTAGTTCATAGTAATAGCTGACTTGCGCGGCGTATACCGTACATTGCCCTCCTCTCCCTTCCAGATACGCTATGAGGACAGAGATAGGAAGGCCGGAGGCAGAACTGGGTATAGGTGACTTGTGCGGCGGTTGCGCACCTAGGCATGACACTTAGTTCGTTTGTCTACAAAAAAGAGCTATTGTTTAATATGACAAGTAGTTTGGGCACGGCGCAAATCCCACTGGATTGGGAGTGTCATAAAGACCACAGTAGCATGGAGACAGTGAAACTTGCGTTTAAGTCCATCATTCAGCCAATCGCCACACACACACACACACACACACTAACATCAGCTTGCAACATTCCCAGTCACTGCCTTTTACGCACTGTTATTGATTCAAGTCCATCAGATTTGTATTTTGAAGAGAATACGCAGAGAGTTGACCTCACTCTTTTTTTCCTCCTATATCATGTAGCAATCGATTATCCCAGCTGGTCAACCAACTGTAGTCAACATTCGAAGAGGTAACTGACAGGCCTAAACATTTCATTCCTACATAGTTCACGCATAATCCAGGAAATCAGAAAAGGCACTAGGATTGAACACAGAGGAGAGTAAACGTCTTCTGACTCACATGTAGAGAAGCAGCTGAAAACCAAGCTTTCCGCTCAGTGAGAGGTGAACCATTCATGCATCCAGTGTGTGATTTTGCATCTTATCATGCATGGTGCCTGTGGTGATGTACAATTATGCGATGATGTGGGCTGCCATGCATGGAGGCACATGCGTCCATGCGAAAACAGTCGAGACGATCACTACAATTCTATTTTTGTGCACCAGACACTGGCTTGCCGGCATCTGTGCCATGGATTCGCAAATGAGTGAATAAGCCGTTACGAGGTGTGCATGTACGATGACAACGGATTCAGGAATTATTTGCTGCTACACAGTCATATGAGTTCGCCAGACCGGTAGTGGTGAACACGTTTGCGAATGGGCATTTTTTAGGTGTTGGAGGGTGTGTGGCATATCCTGTTAAGGAATTTGAAGCAAAATTTTCCCGGTGAGAACTTGAAAATAGTAATAAATGCAAAATGCAATGGATCCATAAAATTTCGTGAGTGCTTGTCAGTCGCATCCACTCAGTGCATTAAAGATTCACGAATGAGAAAATTACGAAATTGAATTTGTACAGAGAAGTCACAGTCACAAAAGCCAATTAATAACGAAGGAAGATTGAAACAAAGTGGAAGGGGAAACAGGGAAAAATGGGTTGCGGGAAAAATGGGGCAGGGCAATGTGTAAATCTGGGGGCCTGTAATTACCAAGGCAAAGCTAGGTGAACCGCATGCTCCAACTGTTTACATAGGTCCGGTTTAGAGCACCTTATATAATCTGCTTCCAAGTAACGCAAGATTCGAGATGTTCGTGCTCGAAGAAGAACTCGGGATGAAGTTGTAGGTTCTACAGAAAGACCCATGCCCAGCAAGTTTTCAGTAACAGGCAGGTGTTCTTTGGCTCTGGCTGCCAATTGCCTTTATGTTCGCCTTATGTGCTTGCAGCCGCAAGTGCATGTGAATCCATAAACGCCGTTAGAGGTGGCGTGCAAAGGTAAGGCATCCTTAAAACAAAAAAATAGCGGAGGCGTTGTTTTTAGAGCATAATGTGAGTTCAGCGGCGTAGTAGGTGCCTTCTATACCCTTAAGAAAGCGCCTGTTAATAGTTTTAAGAATTTATCACACTTGAAGGTCAAGGATACAAAAACTGGCTTTCAGAAGCTAAATTTTCGTTCATTTTCGGTCACAAGAGTTTACTTTGCTTTAATCTCCCTTCGTTATTAATTGGCTTTTGTGACTATGAACTCTCTGTACAAATTCAATTTCGTAATTTTCTCATTTGTGACCCTTTAACGCACTGAGTGGATGCGACTGACGAGCACTCACAAAATTTTATAAACCCATTAAATTTTGCATTGATCACTATTTTCAATATCCTGTTTAGGTGTCGCGCAGGCAATCGAATGCGTTATTGTAGACGGTGAACATGGGTGCGTAGGATAGACAGTGCAGGCGGATTAGGTGAGTGGATTTTAAGGTAAGTTGTCGGTCTTGTGATATTCATTGGCAACGAACCATTCAGCCCAGATCGTCAGATAATTGGGCAATCGCAGTCACGACAGGTTGAGATCTAGTCCACATTACCCGTAGTGGGGTGGTGATTGTGGAAGTGGAGGTTGACTTGCCATCATGAGTGGAACAAATTGTAGCATTCATATTCACGGGGTTCATAATAACCGTGTTTTACGGCGGTGGCACAGCAAGCATCTGTTCACGGACGAAAAGTAAATGGCCATCGAAGAGGCGGGGTCTCAGGGTGAGATAGGGGCATGTACGGGATCAACCAGTAGGTTGGTTTGTTTGTTGCCATAGGCCTGCAAATGTCCGACGAGGCCGATTCTCGCGCGGAACTTTCGCGAATCGCGTGGGAAATTTAAAAAGGATCAGTCCTGAGCGTTTTGGATGAAAAACACTCGTAAATTGACAGCCAAGCATTTTGTTTGGACTCGACGAACCTGTAGGTTTCGTATACTGATGTTAATGCCTTCACTACCTTTTATAAGACTGATCGGAAACAGGCGCGGTCCGACCAGTTCTCCGCGCTGCTTGCAACTTCTTCCGGACAGAAAAAGACATCTAAGCGTGCGTCTAACCACTCCGATTGCGCATGTGTTAAAATTACACATCCCCAATACAGCCAGCCATGCCCACATACAGTCGTCGTACTCTTACAGTTTAACTACCTGTGACCCGTTCAAGGTGCGCACAGGGAGACAACTGTCGTAATCACCATTTAACTTAAACCTAGCTTTTGACGTGCTTTTAGGCAAATGACATCATGTGACTCTCGCCCAGTTCTGAAACGTTGACATTCGGCCAAACGGAGTATCCACTTACCATATGCTGGCGTTACTCGTGCAACTAACGTTATATTTGCTTTTCACGTAGAAGGTTTTTTTAAATAAAAATCCATAAACTTTTAAATTATATCTGCCGCTTGCGCTCAAATTACACACCACAGGCCCTTATCTGTATTCTCCCCGTCATTTTTTGCTGCTGTTCAGTTATTTTTTCCAGCCTTAGTTAAAAAAAGACCTGGTCATCATTAAGGCTATCCTCTGAATGCTCTCATTATCTGCCTGTTGTCTCTATGTTTTTTAGCTGGTATTTAAAAACAGTAACGTTTCAAAAGCAACGTATTGATCGCATCCCAAGTGAGGTCAATCACCATCTCCACTCTGAACTAATGCCTGCAAAGTCTTTTCGTACTATGCACCGAGGCTTCAGTCATATGGTTTGCCATATATAAGCATAAAAACATCTCTACCCCCATCCCTAGCCTGTTACCTCACGTGTGAAGAAGTGGAAATTGAGATAATGAAAGCCAATCTGTTGATATTATAAACGCCTTTAATTATGAGCGTTCTGTGAAATTAAACGTTTGGCCTTCTATGGTGACCTTTTACTTACCTTATCCCTAGCTCTCTGTGAATGGAGAAATTTTGTGCTGAAAGTTTTTAAACATTCATCGTAAAGCATTCTCTGTCTCTAAAAACATACTAAACCCTAACCTGCCGCGGAATTGACCAAAGCGATAAGTTCAGTGCAATAAAACTCTCAGCAACCACGTGATACGCATCTTTTCAGTCAATAAGAGACAAGAGCCAAGTTATATGTAACTTCTGCATTTACAGACAGATTAAAACAGCAGATGATCCCATATTCCTCAGGCATTCCTACTAACGAATATGTCAAATTTCGCTAAATTTACCATCACATATTTTACTTCACATTTTAGGTCTTACCTATAGCCATTTAAGTTAGCATTATTGCTTACGAACAGTCTATGTGACAGGATATATCCGGAAGGAATTGCGTGCGAACAGTCAAGATTAACGCTTTTTGCGCTTGTTGATTGCGTGACAAAACATTTTTTTTGTCAGAAATTTCGCCTTAAGTCTCACAATCAGAGATGCTTGGAGCTTGCATGTCATGTTTTCGCTCATTCGCAGAGCACATTTTCCAAATTAATTAATTGCAGGCTACGGATACCCTATCGAGGACGATTTCCTGTCCTCACAGAAAATCCCGCGTTGCATGCCATGGAGGCTTCTCTGCATACTAGGAGTGTGTTAGCTTGAACGCAATCTGTCACACCACCAGTAGCAAACAGTAGACCGACGCGCTCCTACCGGACTCACGCTTTGTGTCGCGAAGTTTTTTTATGAAAAAATGTGCCCATGTGCACGCCAAATAAACGGCACAACAATCTGGCTGCAACCTCTCTTGCAAAAATATACGCAAAAGATTTTCTAAGACCTGTGGATAGTTATCTATCTCTCTTTTTGGAGAATAGGCCGATTGGATTTTTGAGCCAAAACGCCATCTCAAACTGACAACATCATATTCCATCCAACCGTCCGAATTCAACTGGTGTGCTTTTGAATTTCAACCAGCTGATTTAATTGGGTAAGCTTTTTCATAGAACCGCAGTGTAGAGGGTATTGTGTTAGAGTAAGACTTCAACGCATGCGGAAATAAGCTTCAAGAAAATGGACGACTGATCACTGCGGGAACAAAATGGAAAGAACACATCCTATATTCTCATTGAGCGTTATTTACGGACCTCTTGGCGTAAGCTCTGACCACTTACGGTTTATGAAACGCAGCGACAATAAGTTTCATTAAGAGTAAAGGCGTAATTTTTCCAGGTTACCGAGAAATCCAGGCACAGACCTTTCACCAATAAAACGTCTTCGAAACTGTTGCACCATCTTCAGTCAATCCTTGCGCAATCTTGCTAGTACTGCCCAATCTGTAAATATAAATAGAAGAAACACGGGCTAAATGAACAAACAGTTTATTGAGAAGAAGAAGAAGACTCGATTGCTACGACAATATGTTTATTCGCCTGACGTTTCGATATCCGTCGCGGATTCGTCATCAGAGACATGAGTAGCAGAAAGGTAAAGTATGCACAGACGTTTGCAGCATTTATAGGACACAGTCATTACTGCAAGCATACAGCGACAATTAACGTTAATTGCCTTCTTGTGCGTGGACTGCTTGTTGGACAGCACGCGGGCTCTGACCTGTTGAACTTTCGTCACGGGTGGTGAGCTCGGGCATGATGATTGCTCGGCCGTCTGGCTCCCCAGTGTTGGCGTACGATGAGGCGGTGGCCTGCCCATTCCTCAAGTGACGGCTTGCTTTGGCCACATTGAATCTCAGGATTGAATATGGATTGGGCAAATCGTTGCACTTGTTAATGGATTTGGGGCCCGTGAACCATGACTCAAGTAGTTCTCGGCTCACCCGATTGTCACCTCTTGCGAGAATTTCGGCCTCATCAAATTTGAAGGTGTGGCCGGGTCTCGTCGAATGAGCCGCAACTTGAGAATTGGCATCATTTCGCCGTACTGCAGCCGCGTGTTCGGCAATTCGCGTCTTGAGAAGTCTGCCAGTTTCTCCGACATAGTTGCTTTGACCGCAACTGCACCACATCCTGTAGACGACCCCAGATGTTTCTTGCCGTGGCAGTGGGTCTTTCGGCTTCATTATCTGACGCCTTATGGTTGCCTCCGGCCTGTGTGCGACTCCAACTCCAAGTGGTGCGAGAAGGCGGCCGACTGCTTCCGAAACGTGTTTTACATACGGGATCGAACGCCAAATCTTGGGGTCGGTGCGCTTTTGTTGGCCAGTTCGTTTGCGCAAGCACCGGTTGACAAAGTTGCGCGGGTAGCCATTTTCTCTGAACACCCGTCGGAGGTATTCTATCTCGGCAACTTTGTCTTCTTCTTCGCTGCAGTGCGTCTCAACACGCCGATAGAGTGTTTTTACGCAACTGCGTTTGTGGCTGATTGGGTGGTTGCTGTTGTAATTCAGTACTTGCATCGTGTTTGTCGCTTTCAGAAAAGGCTGCAAATTGATAGAGGCTATTAAGTCTAACGAATCATGCATTGATAATCACATTGACTTGGATTCAAGTAACAGCAATCGCAAAAAAGCCTGCAAAGGGCGCCAGCCACTAAAACCTGCTGTTTACTGAGAATGGCAAATTATTATCGACATTTTGGAAAGTGTAAATATGTGCACTGCCTTCAATGCATTACAGTCACGTCCGGTAAAAACCTGGTGTACCAGCATCAAAAATTTACAGAAGATTTCTTTTACGTTTCCCAAAAGATCTTTCCTGCAAAATTATACTTCTTGGGATGCATATTTTTTAATTCATACGAAAAGGGCCATTAGGTAAATCAGCGAAAATGTTATTCCCCTTATCATCCCCGTAAGAAACAAAAGAAGATGATGTGATTTATGGAACCAGATTGTATTTTCACTAACGTTTCAAAAGCCTTTTCGCTTTTTCGTCAGAGCGTGGCGACCGTTCTCCTGCTGAAGTCAGTAAGTGTTTCCGAACGCTCGCCTGACGCTTGATGCCCGTGTGTCAATCGATTGCACCGATCGATTTTTATGGCTGTTTAATTTGCTTACGCAGTCGCAAGCGCTTCCATGAAGTGCGTTAGCTCGTTTGCATACATCCTGAGCGTTTTAACCTTCTTTGCTCGCACTTGCTGGCTGTCGAACCTGCTAATTTTCCTCCGGCTGACCTATTGCTACGTTTTGAGCAGATATTACCTTGCTGTGCAGCACTTGGAAGGCGGGATATATGTCTACGGCTCTGTTAAGTGTGCCAGTCAATGACCAACTTTCTAGCAGCAATCTGGTAATCTAATTGATGGCTTGGCTTATTACGTTTTCTTACCTAAAGGTGAACGTGCGGTTCACCTGCTGTACGTGATCATACACCATAGACAGGTTATCCTTGTGGTTGATTGCAAGCAAAGGCTCATGCAACCTTGTGCCCGTTTCCCCAACATAAATTGCATTGCTGTCTTGATATGGAATGCTTAAGACCACGGTTGATTCTTCTGTCAAAGGAAAAGCGGTTCTTTGGGCCTCATGATCTGCCGTCTGATGATAGACTCCAGCCTATGAGCCACACCAATCCTAAACGATCGATGGTGCCACATTCTGGTAAAGTGAATACCATTGAAGCGGGAGCTTTCTAAACCGAGTAGGGCCATGATCCTCTGATGTTTTAAGAATCTTTGTCGAAGCATCCTTTTCAAAGTGTTCAGTATCCAAAATTGGGCAGTATTTTAAATGACTGACGTAAAGTATATATATATATAAAATGCGGCCAGTGGAGCTAATGTTACCAAAGAAAACTGAACAAATTTGGCTAAATGTTACACGTCCCCTAGGAGGAAAGCAGACTTTTTACAATCCGTAATGCATTAAATAATGTACAACATCAGCAATCTTTAGGCTTCAACACCACCATCTGCCAATTTCTTGAGGCAACGAAGCAACACAAATATTGGTCAGCCAAAAGCTGATAACAATGACTCGTTAAGTCACTTTTTGACATCAGTTTTTTTCTGCCATTTAGCGTCAAACACACTTCCCACAAAGTTCAATTTTCGCATAAGCATCTGTGAAAATTCACCTTCATAGAGAGGTGTCTACGAAAGCGGGCTTCAGCGGGATGACTTCTGACATTTATGCATAACTAAACTTGATAGCCACAGGAAGTAGGAGAATTTTGCTTTCGAAAAGCCACCTCACAACTTAAGATGGCGCGCTTAGTTTTCATGCCATAACGCAATCGCGCCACGCCCTCTTACGGTTGAACGCCAAAGCAGACCAATAACTTTTTTCCTCTTATACTTCTGTAAACAATATATTGTTCCCTTTTCTCTGGTCTTCCCACCATCTTCTCTTGTCACCTAAAAATCTGGGCCTGAAAGACGGCAGCCGTTAGGGTAAAACCGAAATACCCTTAACAACCCCGCGATAACGGGTGACTCAGACGTGATATGACCTCCCAACATGACTTATGATATGACTGATCTGTATGAAACTATACGGCGATTCGCTTTTGCTGAAAGCTAGTCAACCTTAGGCTCTGGTTATTTCCCATCCCACGCAGCAGTTACCCGCTATGACTGCCAGCACGCAGAGCTCCTTTCCCAACCCTGATCCTACGTTATCTGCCAACGGTAGCCTCCCTCCTCTCAATGCACACTGACGTGGCAAACTACTTTGCCGTCGAGATTCATCGCAGCCAACCAACCTTCTCCACTCGTTGTCGACATGACCAATCTCCTACGAACATACCGATGTACTCGTACGTGGAAACATTCCTTCTACCAGCACGCAGAGCTAGTTGTCCACGCGGACGAAGATGACCTTTCCTCCTGCCAAGCGGTACTGGCAGCACTGACCCGACCCACGCATGCCAGCCACATAAACTTCTCCAAGTCACAACTGCCCCTTCAACAGGGCTCCCGCAAGCCAGCCACACGAACACAAGCTGTTCGAAAACAACCATTGGTATGTACTTTCTTTTCTATCTTTCACTAATCTTGCTTCGTTCATTTTGTTGTAAAGCTCGCTGTTGCGCGAAGCCCTCCTAACCTTTGACGTCACAGACAAGGTCACTCAGAGCATAACCTTTCTCAAATGTACTTTTAATCGTATCTTCGAGCAGACAAAGTAGCGCACGACACACGGACCACCCACTTTGGTGTCTACGTTCGTGCTGTCCATCCAATCACCAACGAGTCAAAGAGAGCATTCGGCGGCCGTTCGGGCTATCGGCCGTAAGACGACACTCGGGGTTCCGTCCCCTGAGGGACGGATGCGACGGTCTCACACTTTCTCACGGTTGAACACCATGGCAGACTAAGAGTGATTTTAAAGACCACCAGGCGACGTTTTTACTACCGGTAGATTGAAGAAAATGCAACCTCAGTCTCACAAGTTGAAATAAATTAAGATCCAATATTATTAAACACATTGCAGCTGTTAAACCGAAACAGAGAGCAGCAAACTATACATTCAAACTGTTTTTTGAGGTAATGCAAAGCCCATAAATTGTGCCCAGAAAAATATTGTTGAAGCCCTAACGCCAACGTCTGAAGAAAACCCAAAGCAACAAAACGAGAAATATACCGATCACCCAACAGTCAATTTGTGTGGTACTGTGGATGCTTTTCGGCATGATGTTTTTTGGCCATTAAGAGTCCACTCAACTTTCCACAAAGTCTAATTTTTTACATAGTGAACGCCTAAATCTCACATTTGCTTGACCGCTCTGTTAATGACATCAGCGGACTGACTTGTGACTAGTAAGCGTTTTTGGTTAGGTGGAATTTTGGGCAACAAAAATAAGGAGGATTTTGTGTTTGGAAAATTAACAACTTAAGTTGGTAGGCTTACTTTTCGTGCCATTACATTAATTTCCTTGTATTTTATTCAAGTAGGAACTCGAATCTTAAATAGAATCGGGTTGGAGGTCTGACATCGGCAGGCAAAATCCCCATTATAATGTAATACACAACCGGGTGAAATAAAGAACATAAAGTCTCTACAATAGTTAAGAAAAATCATATCAATATAAAGTCGAACTTTAAAATTAGTAGAAGTATAAAATGTACAAACGTTTTCTCAACTCAACCAATTTTTGTGAACAAAAGCTGGCGCTTTGAGTTAACTGAATGATTATGCAAATATAAAAGACACACAAAAAATAAAAAAATAACTAGCTAAAACGAAAGTCATGCAACTAAAATGTTATCAAAAGAAAGTGAACATGACTTTTATTTAACAATAATAAATCCCACGCATAACCCCCACAAGAGTGACAGTTTTTCTCCTAAAAATCGCTGAGGAGTTTTTTCACTGTCTGCTTCGATTTTTATCTTATGATACAGGATAACTAGCCTCGCCAACAGTCTGATAGACAAATTTTCTGCTTCCACTGCACATATGTACAAATTGGGCACTCCAAGGAATTTTCCTACATATCCCTCAATATACTGATACTTATACTGATATAAATGAAATGAGGATTGAACAAACATAAAACGTATCAAAGCAAACAAAATACGTAAATCATAAGTATCTGTCCTGCACATGTAAGATGAAGGCGTACATGATGATTTACAACGTAAACCATAATATACTAACAGAAGAACAGTATTTTGGACCCCAGGTAATTTAAAGTAGATGATATCCAATCACAAATTGTAAGGCTTCTTTTCCCTGGTGAAAATTAGAAGACTGTATAAACAGCAAAATTTTGAGAGTGCTCTTCAGTTGCCACCCCTCATTGCATACCGGAAATGAACGTTAGAGAAAATACACAAATCAATTCATACAGAAAAAATCGATAAAAACCGGCACGGTGACTTATCATGGCCAAGAGGCATTCGATAACGATAGATAGCCATCTATATCGTCAAATTGATGGAGTAGCAATAAGAAGTCTCCTGGGACCAACTTTTGCTGACATATTTATGGGGCATCTAGAAGAAAAAGTATCCACGAAGTTGAACAAGGTAACCCTGTATAGAAGATACGTAGATGACGTCTTCGCGATCGTAGACAACATCAAAGAAGCTGAACAATAATTGCTTATAATAAACAGCCTGCATCCCAAGATCAAATTTACCATGAAACAGGAACGGGATAACCAGCTTTCTTTCCTCGATGTTCACATGTCAAGAAAGAAAGGTGGCTCCATCACACGAACTGTCTACCATAAGAATACATGGAAAGGACAGTACTTGCATTATTTGAGTTTTTTGCCCATTCAATGGTAACGAAACTTCGTATGCACTCTCATCCAGAGAACGACAAAAATCTGTTCTGTGGATACATTGAAAGCTGAAATGACTAAACTCAAAGTAGCTCTACAGAAGCGCGGATACCCAACACAGAGTATAGACAAATATAAAAAACCCTTACGGCCTAAAATGACGGAACAGATAGTTCCGAAGAAGCCCGTTTTCATATCTTTGCCGTTTAAAGGTAACCGCATTATCAATACCATCAAGAGACGACTCATTAATGCCATTCACAGGACATATTATGCCGCTGAGCTTATAATTTGCAATCTAACAAAGCTTTTACCGATTCCTCGTGCGAAGGATGCCTTGCCGATGCACGCCACTTCAAACTGTGCTTATGAATTTACATGCACTTGCGGATGCAAGTACATAGGGCGAACGCAAAGGCAATTGGCCACCAGAGCAAAGGAACACTTACCTTGCTGGTTGTTTAAGCAAGAAAAAGGAACACCTCGCTCTTCAATCACTGAACACTTGCTAGATACGGGCCACTCCGTGGACCTAAAACCTCCTTCCGAGTACTTGTTCAAGCACGAACAACTCGCACCTTACGCTACCTGGAGGCAGCATACATAAGGCGGTTTAAACCCTACCTATGTAAACAATTGAAGCATGTAGTTAACCTAACTCTACCTTGGTAACACTGACTCCTTGTTTACACATCCCCCCTACCCAAATTTTTTTTCTTTTTGCCTAGACGTTTTTTTCTCCAGTTTTTGCTGTCTACAGCGTTTAACTTTCAGCGTTATCGAATGCCTCTTGGCAAAGTACAACGGTTTTCATCGATTTTTTCTGTATGAATTCAGTTGTGTATTTTCTCAAACGTTCATTCCCATTATGCAATGAGAGTGGCAACTGAAGAGCCCTCTCAAAATTTATGGATCCATTGAATTTTGCTGTTTATACAGTCTCTAAAAATCAAAATTTTTTTTTCCAAGAATATTAAGCATTTCAATACATTTTAAAAGTGACCAACAATTATCAAAATGTTTCTAAAATGAATAACTATAAGAATGTAAGAAATGAAAGTTAACTTTTTCTTTACTTATAGCGCGATTGTTTGTTGTTGCATCATCAAACAATTAAAAGGGTTCCTCGGACCTTAACCAGGATTCCACAGACTCTCTTTCCTAACGCCTTACATGATCACTCAAATATGTCCAGCCAAGTTCAGCAAGCATTCGCCTGTGTTGCAAATTGCGGTAATTTGTGGTTACGTGAGAAAGTGAGTGAACCGGATGTGCCGTTATTATTATTTTTGACCATTAACAGTAATCTGCAAAGATCACGCAGAATTTCGACATATGCGAAATATTGACACTCTTTTGCAAATTGGCATTGACTTAAGTAGTGATACTGATTATCGTGTAGTCTATTCTGAAGTCATTTCAGTTATGATAGGATGCGGGCTTTTAACAAGCTTCGTTCTGACCGCAAGCAAAACATATCTTTTGTAAAAACTGGGTACTAACGTAGTTTGCCTTTTTATTATTTATTTTTACTGCACTTGTATATTTAAATATATTTAATAGAAAACATAAACAAAAAAATTATTCGTTGCACTTGTTTGATATATAATTACATCTTCTTCAAGTTTATTACTCAAATAAAGGTAAGCTTTTTGTTTTGAATAGTTGCTCGATTGTCGAACACTTTTCTTATATATAAAGTCCTTCACTCAAATACAAGGTTTAAAATCTGCGCACTGTGTACATACCGTTTAAGGAAAAGTACATTTTAGCCTACAGTTTAAGGAAGAAGTCACAGCGTTGTCAAAAGTATTGAAATAGATATCAACATATTTAACGCAGTGTAGACATCATTCGTACATTGACGGATATGATGTATTATGAACAAAAACCTCAGAATTTTAAAAAAGCTCACAATTAACAACGTTTGTAAAAACAGAAAACAACGCTTTCTTTGAGTATAAAATTTAAAGAAGGCGAACTTTTCTATCGAACAATTTTAAGAAATAATTTTGGGCGCATGGTTTACGTAAAATATATTCTTATTTATAATGGACGTCAAAATAAATGATTATAATCTAGAAAACTAAAGTATTCAGTTTTAAGAATGGACAGCTTTGCAAGTGGTCAAAAAAAATTCATTAGAAACCCCACATACTATTATGACCTAAATGACTTCACAATAGATTACATGATAATCAGTATCACAACCTAAGTCAATACCGATTAGCCAAAGAATATAAATATTTCGCATATGTCGACATGTTGCTTGATCTTTGGCGGCTACTGCACATTTGTTAGTTTTGCTTCATGCGGTAAAAGTTAAAAGTATATATTTTTAGACACAATTTATGATAAACCAAACTAATTAAACGACATTGAAGATAAGAAAACTAAAAAAACTAAAACTTTATTTTCCTTAACTAGGATTGAATTGGTGTAAATAATTATAAAGCAAAATCTAAACTAAAGCAGGCAAAAGTGTAATACGGCATGGTGGGGCTGTCCATTTTTAACGCGATAAACCAAGTGTATTGTAAGCTATATATTTTATAGACAAATGTCCCAATGTTCGCCAGTTAAACATAATGACATTGTTGATTTTTGCAAAAATACCCTTTGAACAATTCAGAAGATGAATTGGCGAACATACGTTTGTTTTCGATAATTTTCCTCAGGCCTTTACGTTTTTAGGGTAATTCAGTAAATTGACTATGCGTGTAAGCAGAAAAAGTAGGACGGTTGTCAGGAGAGGGGAACTAGGGGGGGGAGGTCAAAACGGGGTCAACATTTGATCAGCGTTAGGGGGAGCTGGTAGTCGGTTGAGGTGTTAAGCCGCTGGCTATTGGATGAGCAGCTTTTGATCATGGTTACTGTGACATTTGCTTTAGCAGCACAATGAAAATAATTCTTGTCGTTTGTTGCCCATGCGTGCGTGCTGGCTGAGCAAAGCCCAAATGCGACCACTTAAAGTGTTAAGTACTAGTGACAAATGAGCTTACCAATGGCTATTACTGCTGGCGCCAAGAAAAGTGTGAAACCAGACTTTTTAAATCGATTATTAATTGTCAGCAATTTAAAATTGCCTTCTAGCTTGAATGCCTACGCCAATAGACAAAAATAATTATTCAAAAATATAAAAGTTGATATTAGTCGCGAGATTCATAGGGGTATATTTTCACTATCTAGCATAAAACCATTGGAAGTCCAAATTCTATTAAAGCATTGCTGCTACTAAACCATCGCATGTATAATCCTCTGAAATTTTTAAGTTAACCGTTTCAACAAGGTTTTTCGGTGAGTCGGTTAAGTACGTGAATAAATATTTAATAATTATTGTATCTAGTATATAAATAATCACTGTTAAAAAGTAGAAAAAAATATTTGGTGATTATCTAGAGTGGCAATCCTTATTAATGCATTATTAATGCTGTATAGATTTCAAGTTCTACACCAAAAGGTTTTTTTTTAAAACTCCCTCGCTGAAGACGCAAGCGAAAACGGAAAATGGTACTGTTTAACTTTTCTGATAAAAGACCAAAAATGCGTATTTTCTGCTGTAAACTTCCTTTCACTGTCCAAAAATCTGTAAACTAATGGGAATAGGCTCATAAGCATCAAACAAAGCAAACATATGTCAATTTGTAAAAAACATAAGATAAGAAAAACAGTTCATTTTGAAATGAAATCAACCGATACAAAATTAAGTTGAGGTTGGAGCAAACACATAAAAATCTGCTTTTATGACCTTAAGAACCATCCAAGTTAGATAGCGGATCAGATAACGTCCCCACTCTCATGTTACTTCTCACCATCTAAGCTATTGTGACAGGATGGGAGATGCATCTAGTTTGACATACAAAGTATTTGGATTGATTCCTTCTTCGTTCGTTTTTGGTTTTATTCATATTGGCAGACCCAACTAAGGCTTTCAGTGGTCAGAAATAAGGCACGTGCTACGTGAAAACCATGAAATGCCCATGTTATCTTTCTTAGCTGCATATAGAATGTGCCATTTTAACTGAGCGTGATCAGAGAAATACCATTTGCCTTCTTCCCCATCACCCCCTCCATCTGCGATAAATCACAAACAGTGGTTCATTATCCCCTGTTTTGGCAATGGTGAAGATTGCGTTTTCAGCTCAGACAAACGAATGCGTGCTGTCTGCTTTAAAACATGGAAATTGAATGTCTTTTTTATTGCTTTTTGAAAGTGGTTTGGAATAAATGGCATCCAAGTCCTGTGCTAAATGCTGAAACTTCATCTTAAGGGTTTGGTCAAAATTAAGAAACAGTGTGGCGACTAGAAAAGCTTTCCACAAGAGCGGACGCCTACACATTATTATAAACGAAACTGAATATTTTGATTTAATCGCCGGTGGATTTATTTGACGAGATATAAGATTATATGTTCTTTTTTGCTTTAGACCTGACTGGCATATCAAAGCTAAGTTTTTGCGTTTTCTAATCCCACAAATTTAAAGAACACACATGTCTTGTGAATTTGATTGACTTTGCATGCCTTTGTGTGCGTTTGACTGTGATATTTGTGCAGTCTTTATTTCCTGGGCATGACCAGGGAAATGTATTTTTGTTATCTTTTTCTTCATTCTTTTCCCATCAACGATAAATCACGAGCAGTGTTTAATTCCCTCTTGCTTAGAAATGTTAAGGATAGCACTTTCGAGATCAAACAAACAGATGCATGCTGTCTGCTATAAAAAAGGGGTCGAGTGTCTTTGTTCTATTTCTTTGAAAAATAGTCAACAAGAAAGTTGTTAGACTTGTTTGGTAACAATATTTCTTATTCTGAGATATTGACGTGTATTTGTGGATGAATATCAACATTTTGCTATCATCGCCAGCGTTTCTTGTTAAACTGCTATCATATTTGTGTAAACTGTAGGCAAGAAAACGCAAGTAATGATCTTGCTTATATTTTCATCTACCTTCTCTGACATTTAACACGAACACTTCCTCTTCATCCACCACTATTGTCCCTTGTAACTAATAAAAAGCAATGTTTTCCCCTATGACGTAAAAAAGTGTTAACAGTTTAACAGACTGGAACACATTTTTGTCAGTTTATATAAAAAGACATAAAAGCCACTAACGTAGCTGTATGTATCATTTGTTCGTAAGACATGCTTGACATCCTCAAAAAAGCAGCCAAATTGGCGCTTTAAAGGTTATTGATCACACAAAAAGCGGTCAAAATGGCATGTTTGAAATATAATTATGAAAACATAATGTCGGCATTTTTCAGTAGACTAATAAAACCAATTCAACAATTCAAAAAGGCTTTCCTCAAAGTTAGTAATCACACTGTTAACTTTTTAGGGAAAGGTTATATTTAACCTTGTCAGTTGCAACCTGTGACTCTCGTTCCTTATATTTACTTCTTTGAGGTGGCTGTATCATTTGAGTAACGCATTTACGTTGAAGAAGTCAATATATTTGTTCCTTTAAAAGGTTATCGTATTAGACAGTTAAACATTTATACTATTGCTGCGGTTGCAAACATTTTGTTCTGTAAAACTATATGTTCAGGCCTTAGTTACGGACATAGAAATCAAATAAACTGCAAAGTTGCTGACTTGTCAGAATTTTGAATTAGCTGCTGCCTATAACTGTAAGCGAGCGACAATATTATTATGGTGTGTCCGTCAGAGCGACGCATAATAGACATAGATGCCTGAATTAAGGCCTTAAAATATCGAGGGACAACGTTCGGTAAATTAAGCATATAAATTAAATATCAGAATGCAATTGGGTTGTCGCAGTATGCTTGGATCTATAAAAAAGCGTTTAATTAAAAATTGGCTGAAATAGTGTAAACGGAACCCTTTGGTGCTTAATCAGCCCTCACAGCTGCCTTTATAACGCCTAGTCAACTTGATGGAGGATAATCTCAAATTCATCTGTAAATCGGCTTTATTTATAAGGGACAGTGTTAGCTCGGCTCTTCACTATTCGGTGTAACATACTTCCCTTTTCTGAATGGCGGCTAAAAAATATCTGCGTTTGTTCACAACTGACAAACATACTTATTCAGAAAGCCCATCAATACAAATTTAGTACTACATTAGCAATTTTCTCCCTTTAAAACATATTAAACGTAATTTGGTGTCTATTCTAAATTTGTTAAACGTATTGCAGCACCCAAGCCGAAACCAGAGGGGAACTAATACAACTTGAGCATTTTTTCTTGGTTATTGAATGCTCGAGCTTTTTATCGGGTAAAAATGACGCCTTTTATACAGCGCAATTGGAATATTTATACTCCACGTGGGAAATGGACATCTAGAAATTTTTGTTGTCTAAAAGTTTCTGCCTCATCGCGCTAATACAGCTGAAGGCAAGACGTTCAAATCGAACAGAAGAAAAGTTAACAAACGCGGTTCAGTGACAATGTTAACAGAACGGTTAGTTTTAATTGCAAGCTAAAGCTTAAAGTTAACACAGCAAGAAAAAAATTGTTTTGCTCAATGCATGCATAAAAAATATGGTCGCATTTCGGCACTAGGCTTTTTAGTCATAAAGAGCCGACCCGGCTTTCCAAAACGTCTTCTTTTTATAAAGTCTGTCCAGGAAACTCGCACCCACCAAAAAGTATTTAAATGTTGATTTTACAGCTTCAGCTGCCTGATTTTTGTTGTCTTAGCGTTGATGCGACCAAATTGATTTCCAACTCACAGCTATTGGATGGTTTATATTGCGGGAATAAGCTTGACTACTTAACCTGGCGGGCAAAATTCTCATGTCATTACATGCAAATCCGCATATTTTTTGAAAGGGGAGGCACGAATCTCCTTTCTTACACTTGATATGGCCCAGCTGTATCCACTTATGTACAAGAAACACTCTTTTTGCCGCATTTCGGTGATCTGGGATAGATTTAGATAGTGGTTAAAGCGAGGGACACTATTTAACGGAATGAAATATTATTCTCAAGATATTGACACTTTGGTCTGTCAGGTCAGGCATGATTTGTAAATGTCTATTCTTTTTATCCAAAATTCCGATTGCCGCCATTCATGGACGCTATACGTGGTCATCATTTTGAATTTGCGGCTTCAGCTTGCCAAAGGAGTGTTAGTTTGGTTGACTTCTGAAACGTAACTAACTGTAACTTTGCGGTTTTAAAAATATGTTGTCGGAATAAACTATTTTTCAGTCAACTTAACCAAAAATTATCACGTTAAAAGCAGCCATTGTCACAAAAGCTAAGCAAACGCGAAACCTTATTTAATGTAAATACGTGGGCACATTTCCATTAAGCGTAATTTTTCGGTAATGGCCAGCATTTGTAGCGACAGCTAGCACTGTACAATATTTTATCCTCTTAAGTACACCAAAGTAAACAACCACAGTCTCGTGACAAAGTTGACTGAGGGTGAAGCAGGGTTTCAAACATTGTGACAGTTAACAGTGCCTTACGCAATAATTCATCAGGCAACCATCCGCTGAACACTCAAAACAACAAAACGAAAAATAATTGTGAGCCCTAAGCCAACAAGTTTGGTCAGTGGCCGCATTTCGGCATTAAGTTAAAATGCTAAAATTGCCCTCAGTTCGTCTTTACATATTCAGCAGAGAAAATTAAACATTTACAAATATACGTTTAGCTACGGCTTTAGTTACTTAAACTGACTCACTTCTGACAAATAAACGTTACCGCAACAAAAAAGGCTTCAAGGCCACAGCAATTAGGATATTTTTCTGTGGCATTGCAATACCACCACATTAGCTGGTGAACACAGATGCACGAACGTTCTTTATTATACATAACATGATCAAGCATATATCGTTACTGAACAAAAACAGACGGCTGTGTCGCCCATTGTGATGATATCGGTAAGTAAGTGATTGTCACGACAGACGTTATAAATCCACTTGAAACATTATTGTGCACTTAACGGCCGTTTAATCTGACAGGCTTAACGATCCATTGCTACTTATTTTTTGTGTACAATCTCTTTGAGTAACAGTTCGTTTTTATCTACGATTTAAGAAACAAGTCACATAGTTAATAATTTAAATGAAGATAAATATCGACCTGAACCTTGCCCACCAAGTGCTTTACACAAGGCTCGGATCAAGTTCGCTAGAGACAGTAGCGCAAACGAGTTCCCAGGACCGAGAGCCCACGCCCGTGGAAATTAGGAGTGAAGGTTGGAATTCACTCGACCAACGTCAAACACTGTCTTAACGTCGCAACCGTGACGCAAAAAAAAACTTAAATGAACAGCAATGAGTAATCAGTCCGTTGGAGGACAAAGGGGAGGCCAGCAAGCATACTGTCTCACCTACAACTACTCTGACCGCAGAGGGGACGAAGGCCACCCAAGCTCACCAGCAGCCACTCTCCGTGAGACCAGAGGTGGTCGGCAACGATTGGGCAGGTAAAAGTTCACACGCCCAAAATCGATTAAATTTGAAGCCAATGGCAAGGTGGCCTAACTAAAGAGCACCAGACTCAACTACCAATAAACTCTGAAAATGAAAGCGAGAAGGTTTTTGAAACTTCAGTGCAAATATAATTTGGTCCATTAACCCACTCCCCCTTTTTCTTCCTTACCTTTGCTAAATGATGAACGAAATAAATATCGATATAATATAGATCAAACAGTAGTCGTCGAAGATCACGCAAGACATCGATATATACGAAAGATTGATTTTCATTTGCTAATCGGCATTGACTCCAGTTTTGACACTGACTGTGGCGTAATCTACTCTAAGGCATTTCAGTTACTAAAGGATGTGGGCTTTTTAACGAGCTTCATTCTGACCACTAGAAAATCATATAAAGTGTAGGAACTGGCTACTAACTAGTATGCCTTTTTATCATTGATTTTGACTGCTTTTTGAATTTTTATATTTTTATTGGAAAACATGCACGAAAAAAAATAGTATTTGCACGTGTTTTCATAGCAATTTATGCCTTTTCTTTATATATTTTTACTCAAAAATGTAGTTTTCTTTTTAATAAAGTTGCCCGATTGCTGAAAAATGTTCTAGCCTAGCGACGAATACACTGAAATGCAAGGTTTGGAGATGTTCACTGTGTATATTCTATTTAAGGAAAACTATGTTTTTGCGTAGAGTTAGACAAAGATGTCACATATTTCCCATACAATATTGAAAAAGATGTAAAATATATATTATGCAGTATAGGCAGCATTAATAAATAAACGGATACGACGCATTATGAATAAAAACCACACATTGTAAAACAGGCTCATAATTAGAAATATGTTTTCAAAACCGAAGGCTACCGTCTTTGACTATAACATTTAAGAAAGGCGCAATCTTCTATCAAAAAAATCAACTGCATATTTTCTTCGTCCATGTTTTCCATAAAATATATTTGATCGTATAAGGGCAGTCAAAGTCAATGATAAAAATGCATGCTAAATAAGTTGTCAGCTTTGCAATATATGCGTTTCTCTAGTGGTCAGAATGAAGCTCCTTATTAAACGCGCATCCTATCATGACTGAAATTACTTAAGAATAGACTGCGGGACAATCACCATCACAACTTAAGTCAATATCGATTACCGAAAGAGTATGAATCTTTCGTAAATGCCGACATGTTGCGTGATCTTTGATAACCATTGTACGCTCCAATTTCGGACTCAATCCTGTCAGCTGGGGGGGGGGGGGCTATTATGACCAACTCTACCTCTGCGGTCGGCAAGGGGTGTGTTTTCAACTGACCTTCCAGCTCGGTCAACTTAAATGCAGTGTTCCCCTCGAGTACGATGTTTTCTTGAAACCCGACGTGTTGATAAAATCAAATTAACGAGTTCCAAGAAACAGTTCAGAAGAAGGTGATGCGATCACTGAAGCATAAAAAAGTACTTGTTCTCGTTATCGCACCTTCTTAATCTGACCCCGCATGCGAAATCTTAACCGGCTGCCCTGCGATTGTAGGCTTGTAGAATTTTTACGAATTCTACTAGAAGTGCATGTTGTGTATTAGAAAAAACTCCAGGTATTGGGCAAGCTGAGCGCTGTTTTTTTGTCTGTCATCAGTTACAAAAGTTTGACGGGCATGAAATCCGTTCGCCAAGTTTCCTACAGGTGACCTGAAGATGAGGCCTTTGGTTCATTCTGCAGTTTCGTACATTAAATTTCAATTGACAGGATCTGGGCCTACGACCGTAAGCGTAACTAGCAGAAAGGTTTTTGATCAGATATAATGTTTATCTGATGGGGGCAGCATAATCTTCGTGTAGCTCTAGGAAAAAGTTCTCCTGCTTTTATAGTCGGACAGTCTGTGGTAGACTTTTCACAACTATGCTAGTTTGTTTGAGCTAGAGCTTAGAGCAAGGCTACAGTCATCGTATTAAATGGCGAAAATTGGGACTTTTGTCTAGAAAATATATTTCTAACAATACTCTAGGTCTATCGCATTAAATTGTTCCACTATGTTGCATTACAGGTCGAATGGTATGAGCTTAGATTTTGCTTCATTATTCAGTTCATAAGTTTAAATTTAGTTAAGTGATATAAAGTTAAAGTATTTTAGTTTTTTTATGAATAATTTAGCTTACTTGGTTTAGTTTATCACATAGTGAGTCATACGGATAAACATCAGCATTCACGATATGTGAAAATAAGTAAAAAATAATTTTAAAATAAATGGTTGATACATTGATATAAACGGCATATCCAGTTTCTCACTTAACCACAAGGCACCGCAATTTGTGACACAGAAGAATGCTTGCTGAACATGGCTAGACCTATTAACACAATCATGGAATGTGTAAGGAGAGAGTGTCGGTGGAATCCTAGTTAGGGTCCCATAAACCGTTAAACTTGTCTGACGTTGTCGCGATAAAGACCTGGGCTATATATAAACAAATAAATTTAATAACGTTTCTTACGTCGTCATAGTGTATTGCGTTTGACAAATGTGAATATGTTTTTGCTTATCTTTACTTTATACTTTTATGTTATGGCATACCAACTAAGCCCACCATCTTATAAATAATTATATATTCCGCACCATTTAGAAGTCAAGATCTTTAAAATCTGATACCTTTTGCGCGGATTTACAAAAAAATTAGTTTTCTCAATAAAAGTTCGCATGAAGATACCCATGTGCGCTTTATTTATAAATGTCTTCAAACAGCAAAACGCAATGTAGAAAAATAAAAGAAAACTTCAACAAAGGCCCGATACCTTCATTCAAAAGACTTATATTTGAAACTTTCTACCATAGACTGCCTCCTTAAAAAACACATTTATTAGTTATTAAGCTGATGAAATTGTTCTCAATATTAACTTTTTCCAAGCAATGGTAAGATGACAATGTAGGTACAGTACGTAATCACATTTGACTGAAATGAAGGAAAGCACGTTTCTACTTTTACTTAATTATTTTTAGCCATAGTGGATAACTTCGAAGCTTTTTTCTAACGTTTTGAATGCTAAGTAAAGTGGCCATTTATCGACAGATTTTGACAAACAAATATGCATGATTGTATTTAGTAAGATTGGTTTTTACCTACACGTTGGTGACAGCATATGCTATGCAATGGTTTCTTTTTTCTGATATTTGATGCAGAGAAAAAAAATGAACTAACTATGTTTTACCTGTATTCGGTGGCAAAATGCTTCATATATAAGGAAAAAAATAACTTAAGTACTAAAACTGTTCCTTGTCTTTTGAAACAAATAGGATTCCTTAAAATTGTCTTCACTTGTATTTCAACAGTTACCGACTAAAATTTATGGACCTGCCGTTTTACCATAGCGTTATGCATATTAATTTAAAGTTTAATTTTTTGCACAGAAACTACCTTCGATATGAGACCACTTCAAATTTCGTCAAAATAAAGGCGCATTACCCTCCAACACGTTCACCTAAAAGACGAATATCCAAACAAGAATACTTTTGCACGATTAAATCAATTCAGTGGAAATTAACGTGACAAAATATTTGCTAACGCATCCAGTCAAATTTCCTCCGGACAGTTCGAAGTTTCGTGCACATACCTTAAGGATGGTGCAGCAGATTTTTAACCATGTCCATTAAAGTGAGCTCTGAAAATGGGAGAGGTATACCGCATAGGGGTATTGCGACTGTTAGATGAGAAGGGATTTCATAAAAGTAACCTTTAAATTGATGAGCCCCACCATGCAAAGATTGTCACATGCTTGAACCAAAGTTTCGTCACCTTAATAACCATATTTTAAGTAGGCAACCGAAGTTACAATCTTAACTCGGAATTGCAATACATCACTGTCTAAAACGTTGCTGTCCTCATAAAAATCCTAATATGTTTGCTGGATTTGCACGCACGAATCAACAGTTGGCCAGACTGCATAATTTTCTAGGTAAAAAACAACTTAAAACCGGTTAAACTAATAGGTCGGTTAACAGGATGGTCTTCCTACAGGTACTATTTCGAGGACTGTATGCATTTGAAAATTAATATTTAAGAACACCCTATTGGATATTAATTGAAACAAGTGATCATTAAAATCAACATTGTATAGCAATGACGGCAAACATAAGATGCCCGGAATGGCCATATCTAGTTTGTAATCTGGCGACAGGTAGTCATACCCAGCCCAAAGTAGTGCACCACTTGGCCGCCTATACCAGGCGCCTCTATAGCTGATGTCATCAACGAATTTCAACCTTCAAATACTTTTTAATAATGCGTCAGGTCCTCCCTTATGAACCACATAGAATGTTCCGTAGTTAAAGCATGATTGTAAACTTCCCTGCAACCTCTTATCATCTCGAATTTTCTTTTACATCGTTTGCTCATCAACATCTACTTTCAACTAATTTGACAGCACAAATTGAACTGCATGAAACACCGGTAATCTCTGCTAATGTCTTTTCATTTATTCTCATGTCATTGAGCTCGTAGAATTATGATGAGAGGTGACAACATGGGCAACACAGCCAACTCGTTAGTTCTTTAACCAATCGCCTTAAATCCACACGAGGCTTAGCATCCAATTCTCCAAGTAAATATGTTTAGCCAACAAAATCATAATTTCCTATTCACAATCCTTACCGGGCCACGTTTGTTGCATATTCGCAAAACGTAAATTGTCTATCATAGCCAGCATTCGTGCCGACAGCTATCATTCCACACGAGTTAGCCCTTACATGTACATAAGACTTAACAAACCCAGAGCCATGACACACTTAAGCGAGGGTACAGCGGAGTTGCCAACAGTGACATGAATGGAGTTAGCAGTGCCTCATCCAGGCTCCTCAGCAGTCATCTGCCGAAACCACGAAATGAAAAATATTTGCGAGCCCAAAGCCGACGAGTGTGGTCAGCGCTCGCACTTCCGAACTAAGTTTGCCAATACAAGCGAACATCCGTGTCCCAGGAAGCAATTGAAGAGAAGAAGAAGAAGAAGACTCGATCGCTGGGACACTATGTTTATTCGCCTGACGTTTCGATATCCGTCACGGATTCGTCATCAGAGACATGAGTAGCAGAAAGGTAAAGTATGCACAGACGTTTGCAGTATTTATAGGAAACAGTCGTAACTGCAAGCATACAGCGACAACTAACGTAAATTGCCTTCTTGTGCGTGGACTGCTTATTGGACGGCACGCGGGCTCTGACCTGTTGAACTTTCGTCACGGGCGGTGAGCTCGGGCATGATGATTGCTCGGCCGTCTGGCTCCCCGGTGTTTATTAATCAAATATCGCCGACCAACCTTTCGGAATGTCTCTTTTTCATGTAGTCATCAGGGAAAACTTACCTTTTTCTAATATATGTTCAATTTTTGTTTTTGCAGCTTCAGCTGGCTGACCTCTGACAAATAAACGTTGCTGCATTTACAAAGGCCATCACAAATTGGGGGCACGTTCATCTGCGATAAAAAGGACATAACTTTGCCTTGTGGGCTAAGCTTTTTTAAACATAACTTTCAGGATCCTATACAATAAGACACAGTATTCTTCTTTCAGGAACATTGCATGATGCAGCAATCTACGGTTCTGATCAACAAATAAACAACTGTGCCGCTCAGTGTGGTGATATGTGTAGGTAAGGGATCGCCACAAGAGGCATTATATAACTGGATGAAATGTTATTCTCCAGTTAATGACACTTTGTTCTGTCAAGTTTCATTATCCGCAACTACTTTTTTTTTACAGAAAATGTCTACATCTCTCGATTTACTTTGGCACAAAGTATAAGCTAGCGAGTGAATAGCAACCGCAGGACATGTCCATTATCACTAACGAGGACCAAACGCGTAAATTTACCTTTCACCACGCTGCTGTGGTGAACACTGGCAGAATAAACTGATTATTTGTCCCCAAAGTGTAGAAAAATGATGCTTTCAGATTAAAGCAGGTCTCAGTCCATTAATGCTCAATGGTCGCATTGAGTACGATTTTTTCCACTGACAGAGTGAATTGGCGACTGACCCCCTTTATTTACTACAGGCCTGCCAAAAAACCTGAATCCGTTTCCAATTTTCACGACATCTACTGACACCGAGTACAGGCTGGTGTGTGAAAAGCGACAGCAGCACAATGATATAAAGCGCAAATGTATCGTCCACCACCACGTTTCTGTTGTGAATGTTGGCCGATTCAATGGGCTAACTGTCACTAAAGTTATAAAACGAATGCTGTAGCCGGAATTAATTTGAACACAGTCCATTTATATGCAGTGTTCACATAGGGGTTTGCCACTGTCGCAAACGCTAAGCATTCCTGAAGCATGATGTATTTTAAATATGTGGTTGATCGTTTAAGTGAGTCCACTAAGGTGCAAATCCTGGTCGGGTGCCTTTAAATTTTTGGCTTGCGGAATAAAATTTTTATCCATCAGAAGTGCAGGTTTCGCATTAGTACGACAGAAGATGGTTGACAAGATAAACTGTGATATGCGCTGTCTTTTCATATCTGTCATCAGTCATCAAGTTTTGGAGTGTCTGTAATTTCTGTGGAAAAAGGACGCAAAATTTACCACAGATGACCTGGAAATCAGGCATGTGTTTCATCGTCCAGTTTATTTAATGCTCTGAACTTGGCTAAAAGCGGGCTTGCCATCTTGGAATTAATAAGTTAAGACAAGTGGTTAATTTAATAAAATGTGAAACATTCCTTCCTCGTCAGGTTTAAAATCAAGCATCTGTCGTCCTTTATCTCGGTCTTTCTAAAATATACATGAAAAGGGTAAAACCTACGCTCAACCAGTTGCCTGCCAACACAGTGGAAACTAAATCTCTTTTAAGGAGCGAAAAATTTATACTTTAGTAAGATTCTGACTATAATGATTTCCAGCATCAAAACCGGTCATAATTTATCGTACCTTTCCTGCACGCTTTTTACAAAAATGCACCAAATATTCATAGAACACTTGATAAAACGGTCAATTCTAAAAATCCCAAAATAAGAGCCTTGGCTGTAAGATCAATAAGGTTTCAAACTTAATCAAACGATGGTCGCACTGCACCATGGCAATGAACTTAAACACAGCAAGACTCGGATTTATATGGCGTACTAAATGCTTTTCAATAAAACGGGCAAACATGCCTGTCTTTTGCACGCCACCTCAAATTTTGTTTATGGATGCACGTGTACTTGCGGATGTGAGTTATCTGGCGTAGGCAAAGGCAACTGAGAGACAGGCCCGCTGGAATTTCGCCTAACGGGCTTTTTGTACAAGATGATAGAATTAGACGGTCCTCAAATACTAAATACAGGAAGCCCCAATGAGATGAATACACCTTTTAAATCAATGTCACATTGGCGCTTATCATATATTATCATTTCAAATGAAAAAAAATATTTACAAGAATAATTTTATTGTTTTTTTGCACTGAATGATTTCAAATGGACGTCCATTTAAATCATGACACTGCTGACAGCGTAAGGCGATGGAATCACACACATCATGAAATAATTCCCTTGGTATTTGGATGCTTTCAGGTTTAATGGGTTCTCTCAATTCAGCCACCGTTGAAATGGCCAAAACGCAGTGAAAAAATCTAAAATTATATTTGTCAATATTGTTATCTTTGAAATAGAAGAATTATAGTAAACATTATTCATAATGCGTTTATATTTTTTTTCTAGACACGCTGTATACGCTTGCAAGTCATGGTATTTGCCGAGGTCAAAACTGTTTTTTTACTTTGTTGTTCGATCGCGAACATATCAAACCTGGCGCCACTTGGAGGCGGTCTCGATACGATGGAAGAAACTCAATATATGCAAACAACTTAAGAATGTGGTCAGTCATCAGTAAGAATGGTAATTCACCATCTATTTCGTGTTTCCACGGTGACTTGCGGTATACATTTTTTCTGCTTTCCCCGGCATCCTATATGCTCATTAAATGTCATGTTATTTTTTATCTGGTATGTGCTGTAAATTCGCAGTCTTGACGTTATACATTGACCCTCTGTGAACTGTCAGTCTAATAAATGCTTTTTTCATAACCTAACCCATGCAACTATCGGATGCAGTTAAAAAGCCCCCACGACCTTATTAGATTTCGTAAATCCTGCTGTGTACGCTGGTTTTTGTATTCTTTCAGGTAAAAATGCTTTTAATTTTGTCCAAGCAAACACTTTTGTTTGCTTCCTACTTTCATGGACGTAAGGCCACTTACCGCCAATTTCAGCGAATTGACCAACACACAAGATGCCTCAAATGCCTGAGTTTCAGGTCATGTGTGGTAAATGTTGCACTTTTTTCTCTCAGAAGTTACACACCCGTCAAAACTTGAGGACGAATGACAAACAGGAAATGGCAGCACACATCACTGCTTACCTTGTCAACCATCTACGGTCAAACTGATGAAAAACCCGCATTATTGATGGATTAAAATTGTATCCCGCAAGCCTAAAATTCCAGGGCTTCTGACCAAGACTTCGCACCTTAGTGGAGTAAATGAAAGGTTCAGCCACATATTGAAGATACATCATGCTTTGAGAATGCTTAGCGTTTGTGACAGCGGAAAATTCGATGAGAAATCCTGACGTTGTTCTCTGAACATGAATGCTGGCAAACGTTAATTGTAAGCGTTGCGCAGTTTTAAGATTTTTATTTAAATAATTAATGGTTTGGTCGTGTTGTCTTGCTTGTTCTCACGTATCACACCTTGATGAGCTAAATGACTTAAAAATAAATAACACGACATAAGCAGAGATGACGTGAGTAGTAGGCATTCGCTCTATCATGCAGCTAAGGCTGCCCAGTCAAATTAGCTACACTTCGATGTAAATGAACTAATCACTTATAATGCAATCAAGGTGATTAGAAATTGTGTGTTACTCTAAATGCATGCTTAACTACGGTTCATTCTATGTGGTTCATACGGTAGTGCTGACGACTATATAAATATTATTTTAAGTTTGACCTTCACTGATGACAGCTGCTATACAAGCGAGAACTATAAACAGTCATGCGGTTCACTTTTTGAGCTGGGGATGACTGGTTGTTATCAGCTTATAAGCCAGAACTTAAAATTCCGGTCTTCCTTCCGTTTGCCATCAATACTACCCAATTGCAAGGTACTTGGTCATTTTTTAAACTTTTATCCAATAAAATGAAATTAAAAATTAATGCCAACTACACAAAAGAGTCATCTAGATGGTTCCTCATAAGACGATCTCCTTGATAACTGACCTATTTGGCTTAATAAATTCAAGTGGCATTTAGAAAGGAAATTATGCAGTCTGACTGACAATTGATTAAGCATTTTTAATCAAGCAAACATATTGAACCTTTTGCGGAAATATTAACCTTGTAGGCAAATACACATTCAATTAAGAGGTAATTTTGAATTAAACCTGTAAGTTTGGTTGCCTGCCAAAATATGATTGGCTGGGCGGCGCTTGTGGGCAATCGTTGAATGGCAGGGCTCATGGTATCTAGGGTTACTTTTGTTAGTTCACTTACATTGTACCAATTTCTATACCTGTCTGCGGTATATCAGTGCAATATTTCAGAACTCACTTTAATGGGTATGCGTGACAATCCCCAGTGCATTTCCTACAGTACGTGAAGGAACCTTGAAACTGTCCGGAAGAAATTTAAGTGGGTGGTTAGACATATGTTTAGACCCGATATTTTACACTGATTAAATCTGATCGTGCATAAGCCTTTAACTCAGGAAAATCGTCTGTTTAGTAAACCTTGTGGATGGTTATGCACATCAGTTTGGAAAATTTTGGAAGTTGTCTCATATTGAAGGCTTTTTTGTGTCTTATAACACACTTTCCATTAAAAGAGATTAGGCTATAGGATAAATTCAGAATCAAACAATTTTGGCAAAACTATTCAGATGCAAGTGAAGCCACTTTAAAGGAACGGATTCCTTTTAAGCACTCAGTTTTGAGTTCACTTTGTTTTACTTCATTAAGCATTAGACGAAAGTAACTATCGCTAGTCATATATTATCGTCAATGTTTTGGGGAAAGTAAATCCAAATAAATCCTGTAGACATATATTTGAATATTCTCAATATTCTGGTGATGCGTAATTAAGTCAGCAAAAATACAGAAAAATAATATTTATGTCAAAGTTTTGCTATATATAACCACCATTTTCAGCATTCGAATGCCGAGAAAAGACCCTGCGAATATTTAACTATGGCAGGCAATAACTCATTATAACAGGAGAAATTGCGTTCTTGAATGTTTGTCAAATTTGCTTATAAATGGACAAATAAATTTAAATTTTTTTAATCAGATATCTCAATTTCCATTTTGCTATTGCCGGGAATAAAAGGTTATATTTAAAACAACTCGTCAGCTGAATATATAAACAGAGTGCGTTTTTAAAAAGCGACATATGGTAGAATGTTTTGACTATTATCGAAATGAAAAAAATGATGAATCATTTTGCAGTCGTCTTTTTTTTCCCGATAATGTGTTTTGCTGTTTAAGCGAATTTATGAATATGGCGCGTTTGGCCGTCTTCATAGGAACTTTTATCCAAATTCTCATTTAGTTTGGTAAATCCACGTAACTTGTATCATAAGTCACGAACTTTGACAATAAACGTCGAACGGAATCTATATTCATGCTTCACAATTTGAAGACACTGAAGGCACTGGACAATGCCTGGGCTTTCAAAGTTAGTTGATTTTATTCAAGACATATATTTGAGCTGGTTACTCTGTTAATATTTATTCATTCGACTTGAAAACCTGTTTAATGTGCAGCCAACCTTTGTTGATGGTTAGTCAACATCTAATTATCTTTCACCAAATATCAACGGCATTTATTTTATTGATGCTAAGTTAGAAATGACAGTCTCGAACGTCCTGATTAACCCTTATTTTTAAGCAGGCATCAGCCGGATAAAGAAAGTATCTAGAGGCAGATTATTGCCTGAAAAATTTGGATGATAATTTGGAGTCTTACGTCAACCGCTTCTAAATAACTAAGGTAGAAGTCGGTGAATGTTTCGGACAGCTCAGCGCACATTTTCCTAGCATTTAATATCAGCCATCCAGTCTCAATTTTTGCAAGACTGCCAGCGTACCTGGTGCCTTACCAGTCATTTAGTCAAAGGGTAGTCATAGCGAGCTGTGAGTAAAATGTATGCATGTGTAACTAAAGTAGGCTATCAATCCCATAATTTGTACATAAGTTTTATAAGGTGATTTGAAAATTTGTGCCTTGTCACGCAATTTATTTCCCTTACTGCCCGGTAGAGTCAATTGGGAGTGGATAAATGGCATGCAGGTAAGGATTGTGCAGTTGCGCACATACAGTGCAATAAATGTACTGGAAACCTTGATCAAAATATCGGTTCAACGAAACACGCACTCCCAGAATGGCATCAAAGTTGGACCACCGCTTGGTCTACTTTGCAGATTACAATTAAAAAAGACCTCACTTTTCTTTAGTATTTAAAACCCGAACTTTATCATGCGTTGTCTTATAATTCCATTTCTTGATGGATCATTTTATGATCACTTTCTTCTCACACACAAACATAGATAACTTTAACATGCGTTTTTAAGCCTTTAGTTTGATAGATTACTTTATGCTCAATTTCTACTTATATGCAAACACGTTTTGAGGTAAATCGGAAAAACAATTTGTGTCTACTAAGTGCTGTTACACGGCATCACTCCTTACAGTGTATTTTGCTTTATTGTCATACCGTTTGCTAATTTATCATTGTGATGTATCATTAAGCAAATGAAAGTATGTTATTACTTAATATACACACATATTTAAGACAGTATTAAACGTTTTCCTTTTATCGTCGTATTTATACATAGAACTACTCGAAAACTACTTGCTTAATCCACCAAATCTCTTAACTAAACTGATATGGATCATACACTTTTCTGCATTGTTAGATTTCCAGAAGAATACAAAACATGGGTTTTAATGTTTGACTCAATTTCATAGTTAAATTGATTGGCAGTGTATGGCTTTTTGCTTGATGCAATGTATATCCAAACCCACCAAACTTTCCTTCCCGTTATCTGGCCTGCCTGCCATGTGAACGGATTGCCTCCCTACATATTTGATTTTCGCTTCCATGTTACTGAGAACAGGAAGGCTTATAAACCTCCCTTTCTCTCCCTCGAATGGCAGCCAAACTGCGAAAACGTTTGTGTACAACTCTAATAAATAGCTTAAACTATTAAACATTTGTCAAACAGTACTATTTTCGATTTGGAAAGATATTTAAATATGCGCTCTGGAGAACATGCAAATCAAACAGGGCTTACTGAGTCACAATTCCATCGGAAACTTATTGGTTTTAACAAATTTAAAAAATATAATTTTGTGAACTCCTACATCATAACGGCCATTTTTGTCAAAGGCAGCTATTGTGAATGGATTTGGCTGCATAAATGGAGTCCAAAAATATCAGCTTAAACATCAAAATGAACAAAAATAAGTACAATTTAATTGCAATTACTTACTCCGGAACACTTTTTAAATAATATAAACTTATTCTCAATAAAAAAGCCGTCAGTAAAATATACCAACCTTACAGTATGCACTGATTAATGAAAAGGAAGTCAGGCAAGTTTCCTTTGGAGAAATTTCTGCATTTTACTATTAATCCTTGGTAATTTTGACCTTTGCTCACATTAACATTTACATTTGGTTAATATCAACTAAGATCGTTTGATTGGAAAAGCTTCCCTTTTTAGCAAATTTAAACTTATCATAACTTTGTTCAAAAAAATGCTAACCATATCCCAAAAAAGATAATTCACCATTGCCTTGTTGCTAAAGGTGTCCGTTAAGTAATCTGGCATGAATTAAGTCAGCCATATAAGGTCTTATGTGCCTACCAATGAACTTGCACTACTTGAGTAGCATACTTACAATTGTTTTGACTGCAAAAATGTTTAGCTCTGTCATTTATCTTAATTGGCCGCCTGAAACTCCATCTAAACCCACGCTATTCACGGTTACAATTGACGGTTGACTGATTAAGCATACAAAAATATATAAAAGTTAAAATAAGATACTGAAATAGAAACACGTATTCTTTTTTATCTACCCACGTTTAAGTCAACAAACAATGGGAAAGAGTTTAATTAACACTCTGACATATGAATAAAATTGACATCCCAGATCATCATACCCAGGAGACGTACACTATCTATCCCGCCAACAAATTGGCAACATTATCCTCATAACTAACCTTAATTTAAAAAAAATAAAAAAATCTCAAAAATATGTAGGCAAGCGTTATTATTAAAATAAAAAGATACATTTTTTTCCTACGGCTTAACAAAAACCATTTTAAATTTAACCGCTCGCAGATTATATTTGAAACAATACTTTTCCTGCAGTATTTATTCTTGTTTACTTTGACATTCACCCTAAGTAAAGTAAGCTTTGTAGTCGTTAAAAATCAAGTGAGATCATTTGGTTCGGATTGTTTCAATATCGTTGTATTCAAACAAATTACGCTTAGAATATTCCCCAAATAAAAAAATTCCAATATTGCTGTTTATGGTTTCGTGAGTATTTGCGGGAAACGGCCATTTATGTATGAATGGCAAACTATGTTAACCGCTAAACAAGACTTTATTTCGACAACCTATGCCGGCAATATTATCCTTGACCTAGTTGCATTTTGAAACTTGACATAAACATAAATCTCCATAAAATTGTGTGGTAGGCCAGCTTAATTAAGGACATAATTCTTCTTTCCGTCTCCTACAAAAATAATTTATGAACAGTGATCTTCAGAGCAGGTCCGTTTTTGATTTAAATCCACGACCTCAGACCTGACAATTTCTTTGTTACATAATTTGAGGCGCAATAAAGAAGAGGCTTTGCAAGATAATTAGAGCATGACATCAATCTCCAGTTTATATGGTTAACTTGGTGCATTCTAAGTACGCGTGTTGGAGGGTTGCAAACTGACAGATAACGTGGACGCTACAGTCTGCCGAATGAGTCTTTGTTTGTTGTCCCTTCTTAATGTGGCCTTTATGGCGCTCCCATGTGGAGTCTACCTAGCAACGTGACATGTTTGTACACCAGCCGTCTGCATCCTCCCTTATGTCCGTCCTTCACGGCGCTGTCTTTACATCGCTTCCAGGAGAGAAAGTGATGAGAGAATGGGTTGGATTCTCTGCAAGCCAAGTTTTGGCATAATCTCGCGTGAGCCACCGCGTTGTTTCAGCTTGCTGAGGCTGATCGTGAATAACCAGGCCTTAAATATCAACTACTTGAAAAAAGTCCGGCAGCATCCACAAATAGACAAACATTATGAATTCAATATAAAACTAACGCATAACATTTTTTTAGTTATCTGCTTAAATATAAAATTTAACAGACAATTGTAACTGTGACAAGTCTTAAACACATAGGAAAAACAAGATGCATCATATTCTTTAGAGTTTTCCTCAATACGCATGAAGATCTGCTTTCATAAGCTTATTTGATCAAAGTTTCAATTAAACAGTTAAAGACAGATGGAATCAGTAGCAAAAATACGTTAAATTCATGTCAGTTTCTCGAAGCAAAGTAAACCGGATGTAGTTATCCGTAAATGGAATCGGCAAAAGAAGAAAACAGTGGCCACATAAGCAAACACAACTTACCCTTTGGGACACATTTTCTATTAATATTATCTGTTTGGGTCATATTGACAGATTATATTTTTGATTACGTGGTTGCCAGTTCTTAAAGCAGAGAATAAGCATATGCTGCGTAAAAACGAGAGACGTCGCATGCTTTGGGGAACGGACGGGTTTGGGTTATATGCTGTCTTTCAAAGCTGTATGCTTAGAAGTAAATTTTAGTAACGCGCGACAATGGGAATTGTCCTTCCTTTGTATCTTATCACCTTCCTTTCATTGACGATAAAACACAAGCAGTGGTTTCTTCGCTTCCATTTTTAGAAAAGCAAAGACAGTGTCCGAAATCAGACAAAATACAACTGTATGTTATAAAACATGGGCTAAGGGCGTTTGTTTTTAATTACCTTTAAAAAGATCTTTTGGTAAAAACTACTTCTAACTTTTTACAAAGGTGGGGAAACTGCATTTGAGGAAAGTTGTCAAAGTGAGACACAATGAGACACAATGAAGGAAGTGTGACAAATCTTGCTTCAAAGAAATGCCCAAGCTTGATAAATGTAATCATCGGCGTTTTTCTTTCATCGCCAGCTCGCGCCCTTGTACGAACATTAGACAGGACAAAGTGAGTGTTATAATCTTGACTACATCTTTCATCTCATATCGCTCCAGTTAACTAAGTTCGTCAATCTGCTCACAACATTTAGTGCTGGCCTTTTTCTCCTGCAGTTTTCAATAAACATTTCGCTGTATTTTTCTTGCAGTGAATTACCAATCTGTTTGTCTTATTTAATGTTATATGCAAAGCGTAAGTGCTGTTTGCTTTTTATTGCCATATACCACATGTGCAAAGGTTAGCACGCAGTCAGGGAAATATTTCATTCCAATAACTTCTGCCGTGTTCGCCTGTTTTGCTTCGTTGCTTCAACATCCTGAGATATAAGATAGGATCTTGGAGATATGTTAGGTAATGTTTCAATGCACTTATCCTTAACGCGTTTGCAGAACATGGAAATGTTTGCAGTTGGATAGCTAATCCAAGTATTTTAATAGCACTATTTTCCAGTTGAGATTATTATCCATAAAGATGAAAAACAATGTTAAAACTCTCGCATGCACTTTTATTTGAAGTAATGCAATAAAAGTAAGCGTGTTTTTAAAACCCATTGCCTTGTTGCTTAGTCTACTGTACAAAAGCTTTAAGTCATACTCAATTTGTTTTCATATGAAAGACTGTGCTTTTTACTTGAAACGATTGACAATTTGTCTCGATGATGTAGGTGATAATATTTTTTTAAACATTTGGTTATAGTTAAGTGTCTTAAATTGCGTATTGCTACAAGTTTCTTTCTTGCCTCATCATGCAGAAAATAATGTTTGTTTAAGAATCTGGAGTCCTTTTATGCATAACATCTGCTACATGTAAATCTGTAGGACATAGAAAATAAAAAACAATCTCTTCATTTATTCGATTTGGATCCACTTAATATAAGAAATAAGATATGAAGATAGCAGGCAAACGTAATTGAAAATTATGCAAGTCTTACATCCGTTTTGCTGTTGTTGACATATAAAATGCAATGAATAAATTTATGCAAAAAACAGGCCTGAACATAAGATAAATAATTATGGTTTGGTCAGCTAATTAAACACTGAGCCAACCAATACGGTTTATTTATACATGCAGATTCTGACAAGGTTTTATTTGTTGTCCGGTAAAATAAGACGAATACGTGTTTGAGTGTAGATGAAATGCCATTTTTTCTATTCTTAGTAAATATTCGGAACATTCACTTGCATTTTTTAATCTAAGAAAAAGAATAAGTTATCACCAGCTCCAATAAAAAAGGAATGTGATTGCTTTCATTTTTAGTAAAATATCGCTTGCTTTTTTAGTAAGTGAAACACGACTAATGCTCTAAGCTTGTATCCTGACCTAACCGCGAAAATAACTACTTTATTTCTTACTTATAAAGTTTAAAAATATGTCGGTCAATCTAAACATTTAAATTACTCAGCGATGAAAACCATGTCAAAATTCGGGAATTTAATTACAGCAGATATATTCGTCGAGATAACAAAAGTGAGATAAAAGTATGACACCGTTGCCGCACAGGCAACGCATGTGCTTATTGCATTGAGTAGCGTCTAGATGAAAGGTTGGAGAGAAATACATTACTCATTTTCATTCAACAGGTCTTGATGTTAGCCTTTCACATCGGGTGTGTTTCGTATAATTTTGAAAAAGTTTTAAGAATCAATCTTTTTAACGTTTTTACTTTGAACCATATCTTCAGCATTTCGGAAGGCTTTAGAGCTTTTCGCTTCCTAACTCCGAAACAAAGCATATGCTTCATGAATATGAACGAATTTATATGCTAATGTTCTTAGCTGTGCAGGCAACATTTCATTTTCTGTGAGCGCAGCAAGGGACATTCTTTTGCCTTCTTCCTCATCACCTTGTCTTTGTCGACAATCAACAAAAAGCCATGGTTCAATCACTCCGTCTAAAAGGATAATGAACTTAGGAGTTCCTAGATCTAACAAACGGCTGCGAGCTCTCTGGTTTGAACACATTAGAATTCGAGTGTCCGTATTTTATAGCCTCCAGGCGGAAATGTTGAAACAACAGTTACCTTGTAATTAGTGAATAAAAACTAGAGAACAGGAAGCGAAATCCGGCAAAATGAGGTAAAGAAAACCATGTTTTCTAAGTGTAAATGCCCACTCATGAAAGCGTGTGGACATCATTTTTTCTTTCATCGCACGCGGACCTAGATAACCGATAAGTTGCCTGGCCCCCACCCTTCTATTTACTCCGCCCACATTTTAAATTCTAGCTGAACAAGTCTCTCCATCCACTATAACTGATGCTCTTCAGCATTTATTTTTTCTATGAAAAAAACAGGTGTAGGTGACTGTCCATATTGAAACACATTTTCTGAAGCTTTTTTACTTTGCTTCACCGCTGAAGGTTTGTTATATGCATGCGAACTCGCAGTACTCGGTTAAACGAAAGCCTTTTCAAGTAAACGGACAATCAGTGCCCTGCAATTGAATGCATCTGTAAAGTGATGGATATGCATAAAATATATTTGGTAAAAATAAGAAAATTAGGTAACTTCAAAGACCGTGGGTAAACAGAGCCCACAATCATTTACTTTAATGAATTTTAAAATCAAAAACAATTAGTTTCTATTTGATGTCGAACGTTTTCTTGAATATCAAAGACCCCGTTGCTATAAGATTATGATAAGTGGCACAAATTTTTCAAAAAATTAGCTATTTATGTTACCTTGCAGGATTATTAACCATGATTGTATTTCGTTTTGTCGAACGCAAGAAGTCAAAACATTTTTCCAGAGCCTGTTTTTATCTTCTTAAATAAGCTTTAAGTTTAATTTTCAACGGAAGTATTTTAATAACAGTGTTTTACACTTGAAAACACAATGATAAAGTGGTTACTTCTTGGCTGCCAAAAAAAGCTTTTTATCGTTTAATGTTTCAACAATTCCAATCTGAAAAATCTGAGGAGTATTTGGCAAAAATACGTAGGCTTTCGATAAATTATCATCGAACCACTACATTTATATGGAAGGCGGGAAACAAGTAAAAATGCGGACGAAAACGTTTATCAGTACAATCAAATTCCTCATGGCAATAAGTTAATAAGCTTGTGGGTTGGTTACGCCGAAGTGAGTGTTTGTGGAAGCCAAGCCCTCAATAGCGATAAAGAAAAGAAAATGTGCTGACAAATGCAGGCAGTCATGATGCCGTAGGCCATACCAAGATCTTAGTTTACCGGAGATTCCTTGGAGAGCTCAAACCAGCTTCCTCAAATGAATCGCGGTTTCTTCTGCTGTTGCTAGCCAATGCTGA
Organism: Ligula intestinalis; assembly: GCA_036362985.1. Classification (NCBI taxonomy): domain Eukaryota; kingdom Metazoa; phylum Platyhelminthes; class Cestoda; order Diphyllobothriidea; family Diphyllobothriidae; genus Ligula; species Ligula intestinalis. The sequence continues at coordinate 2,652,465 of JAYGXS010000005.1, forward strand.
ATCAGGGACTTTAAAACTTCAATGCAACCTTCTTATTTATCTTTGTCAGAGAGTCTTCTTAAATGATCACAGCATTTTCTATCTGCTGAAAAGGGGATTTCAAACTGTTGCAAAAATAAGGTATGTTAGTCGTACTTTAGTGTGCATTTACGGTGAAACACTTTTAATATATGTAGCTTTGCGCAGTTTAAAAATAAACAAATACGTTTCTATCGCAATCCTTTATTATAGGTATGTAAAGTATTGACTAAAATTCGTGTGATGTGTCTGATGTATATGAAATATTGGTGCTCTCTGGCTAAACGGCCTTTAGTAAATTTGCATTAATTTTGTATTGTGAAGGTTATTCTAGTGGTATTTAAGGCACGATAGAATGCCACCTAGTTGAAAAAACTTCCCGGTGACCGCTATTGGAATGTATGTGCTGTAATGCTAGCTACCTACTATTCATTTTACCATTGAGTTTAGTTGCCATTTTTAAATTCAAACATATTTTATCGAAAACACAAACGAAAAAAGATTATTCATTTTGCATGTTTGATAGCAGATTTCGACTTTTTGACTGTTGTGCTCAAAGGAAGGGGAATATTTTGGTTATCAAATGTATTCTTTTTTCGCATACGCCTCTATGAGAAGGTGAACCACGTCATTCGAGTGACTCCTGACCATTTCCACTGTATTATTTTATGGCTGCCGGCTGTCGGTCCCGCATTTATTTCGTCGTTTAACCTAATTCACCGTTTGAGCAGATTGTAGCCTCATGCACAGCGCTAAATAGGTACTCCGAAGGCAAAACGTCAGCCTAATATTAACTCGGCCCCGGGAATCGCCCCATATTATTCTTTTGCTTTAAGGTAAGGTGAACGCATTATATATTAATAAAACGTATAACATAAATAAATATTATAATTTGGTCCTGAAAATTGCCCCATCTTCTTCTTATGCTTTTAGAAAAGGTTAACGCGTTAAATGTAAATCACATTTACAAAACAAAGATCCATTGTCAGATGAAGAAATGTTAAGCAAGACAGAAAAGGATAAAGATCGCACGGATGAGGTTGAAACACAGCTGACTGATTGTCTGAAAAGACTTCAAAAGAACGACGTCATAAGCGAATATGAATAAAAGCGTCTTCGTCCCGTTTGCACGCACATACCTTGACTATACGGGCTGCTAAAGATTCACAAAGATGGCGTGCCCGTTCGTCCCATCCTAGATATGAGAAAACTTGCCATATAATGCGACAGCAAAATGGCTAGCAGACAAGCTGAAACCCATACAGAGTCAAATAGCATCTCACAGCCTCCGAGAGACCTTCGAATTCGTGCATGGCGTGAAAGACCTTGACCTGAACGGGATGATGATGTTCTCACTGGATGTATCGTCCCTATTCAAAAACGTGCCGGTCACAGAAACACTAGACTACATCTGTGAATTCATTACCTTGACTCAGCTAAACATAAAAATGTCAGGTACTGCACTAAAGGAATTATATCTAAAATGCACCTTGAATGTACAGTTCCTATTTGACAAAAACCTGTACAGACAATTGGATGAAGTAGCTATGGGCTCGCCCTTGGGCCCACTATAGCAAATATATTCATTGAAAAACTAGTAGCTACTTAACTTAGCCACCAAATAAATGATCTAACGTACTATACACGGTACGTAGATGACATATGTGCAGTTGCAGCAGATCAAACCAACTTATCATCGCTAATGCAAACAGTAAATCGGGCGCAACTATCGATAAAATTTTCCTTAGAAAAATAGGAAACTAGATCGCTTTTATTCCTTGATGTACTTTTGAGTAAAAGAGCCGATGGGAGCATTCAACGTAGGGTATATCACAAGAAGACGTGGTCCGGGCAATAATTCAGTTTTGTTAGTTTCATACCGTTGATTTTCAAACGCAATTAAATGAGATGTTTGACGCAAAGGGCGAAAAGGATTTGCTCGACTGATAGCATTGTAGAGGAGCTTAATATCGTTGAAGGCGTGTTTCGACAAAATGTGTATCCTAGTCGATTTATCGCTATAAACATGGCTGAAAGGCCGCCAAAGCCATCAGTATTAACAATGGAGAAGAAACGAATCTTCAACACAGTCCCTTTTCAAGGGGATGTACCAAGCGAACTTCTAAGGAGGCGCCTGAGACAAGCCATAGCAACTACCTTCCCAACAGCCAACGCCCATGTATTGCTGTCAACATCTTTCATCCTTTTCCGGGAAATAATGATTAAAAGCCAGCTCAGACCACCTCTGTGTGCATATGTTAATAAACCTGTTCCTGTAAAGGCAGGAAATATTAGTCGCAAGAGCCGGCGTTTATCCAAAAGAGTAAGAAAACAAATCCCAGCATGGTAAGGGAAGGGACAAATTAAGGGCATCAATAGTTCCATTCTAGCGCACCTGGTAGTCTCTGACCATTGCGTGGATGCCAAAGAGGCCTTTCGAGGGGTCTAAAAGGTGCCCGAACAGCGTCTGTTGGCAACGGCAGAGGCTGCCGCCATTTGGCTACGCTGACCAGTGCCTTGCGCCCAAAAGAAACTTCGTCGTGGCACTACAGTTACCATGGGTGAAACTAGCTAACACGCCTGCACGCGGTGGACCACTAGCCTCGAAAAATCATCTCCGCAGAGACAAACAAGTCCTAAATCCAACCATGCACACCTTATCACCTTATTGACCTTCTGTCCGCAGTTTCCCCAACCCCCTACACCCCCCTATCGCCCACCCACCGTCCCTGACAAAAATAACGCAAAATGTGCCCACTAAAAACCATTGTTTATTTATTTGAGTACCATATAAATGTAAAGGCTTGATGCGAATTTATCAAAAACAAACGTATTTT
>JAYGXS010000005.1:2667250-2684152 GCA_036362985.1 Ligula intestinalis
AGACGCATTGCATTTAAAATGGAAGACAAAGTAACTGAACTGACATTTATTTGACGGGAACTGAGTGCGAATGGTTACCAGTGCAATTATGTATAACCAGTGCATACGCAGACAGGAGAATTCACTACATCCAGCTGGTCCAAACGTTTGGTGAGCTCTTCCATACGTGAAGAATGCATCGGAAACGGTCAGCAGTCTACTCACTCCATTTTCAGTTGGAGTAGTGCACACGCCGGAAGCAACCATCAAGCGCCGGGTCATGAGACCAAAAAACACACTGCCGCACCAGAAAATGGTTGGTGTCGTTTACCGGATCCGGGACACATGTAAAAAATGTAAAAACGTGGGTGAAACCGGGAGATTACTCCAGATGTGAATGGCCGAACAGCAAGGAAAAACGCTCCCAACTTCCAGCTGACAGCAAACTCGACGGGCACTCTCCATATATTCGAGTTTGACGAGGACATTATCCTCGCAAGAGGTTAAAACCACGTTAGCTGCGAGCTCTTCGGGTCCCCCAGTCCATCAACAAGCACAGCAAGTTGGTGTTGCTTAACTTTTTACTGAGAAATTGTCTGAGCAAGAGAATTAGTCACATGGTAAGGACAGGGTCTAAAAAAAACTCTGAGGGCGTAAGCAGTACTGTCGCACAATTAACAGGCCCGCATCTAGCAAGGACAAGGAGATCGCAGCAATTAATTATTCAAACACGAGGGGTCAATCATCACTGCACCAATCAAGAACCCAAGCGGTGACTAAAGGAGATTGGCAAATAAATGTAGTACGCACGCGGATGATGGCAAGGATCTATAAATATTGTGCAATCTGTGCATTTATCACCATTATCTATACATGACTTTAAATATCATACAATAAACTATGATTTAAGATGCTTATTGTGATCAGAAATGCCAGGGCAGTAAAATGCTTGATCCAGTGGTCGCATCCTTATTTTCTGAACTGTTTTCTGGACCTTGCATATTCACGTTTAAAGACTATCTTGTGTATTGGCACGGTAGGTTAGACCACTAGTGTTGATCTGTTGGCATGTGTTTATATTACGAGCTTATCCGCGACTGCTGGTAAAGCTTTGCACGTAAAAATTCATCCAGTTTCAGTCTGGACAAGTGTTTTGATGAAAAAAATAAACACGACAGATAAGTATGTTATTGCCTTCAATCAGCGACTGAATCCTCCTGTGTTTTGTCTAGTCAGAACCCAATGTCTGTCAGCGTGCTCACTGTGGGTTGCTTTCTATGTCATTTAATAAGTAACTAATAATTGGTCACTAAGTGGGTACCACTAGCTTTAAGCAAAGATAAAAAGGCCGTGCCTTACCGTTTGACAGGCTACCGCACCGTTTTTGTCTTATATGATGGAGAACCGAAAGGGGTATTTTCGCATGCCCAGAAAGAGGGGTAATCTTTTAACGAGATGCTGGTTTTATGCCCCCGTCCAGTAGCACGATATGACCATCTGTTGTTCTCACAGTATAAAGAACTCAAGCAACCCTCGGGCCCTAGTTACTTCTTCAGAACACCTGTTTTCCTAGTTCATTACCTTTAATGAGATAACAAATAATAGATATCTAAAAAAGAGGTGATATATTGCCAATAAGGAAAAAAATAGAGCCTTCTTAATTAGACTTTGAATTAATTTACAACTAGAAAGGTGGATGTTACCTTCATTTATGTGTTGCAAAAAATAGCATGATAGGCTGCGCATCGTAAACTTAAGTTTCTTCTTGAGACAATTGCTGCGTAGGAAGATAAATCAGGAATCAGTACAGGGAAAACACTATTTTTGCCGTAGGAAGTGGCAAACATAATGGCATCTGGAGCATGCAAGGAAATTTTGTCGACAAATTGACACTGGTCCATACATAATAACTTTATAATATAAACCTAAATAAAGCAAATACCTTGTATCTTAAAAGGGAATAAATTTGTCAGTAGACACGAATTATGATACCTTTTGTTGACAGACCAAACCCATTTATAACAAAAGCGCTTATAAAAAAGATATTATGCATCACTATATGTAATGTTTAGTTCAGTGCCTTCATTCAGGCATCAATGCGCTTTGTGGGTAGACCAGGGTAGGTGCTCATTAAATAATCATAAAAAAGAACCACTAACTAGGAATTCTCAAATGCAAACTGTAAGGAGAGCTAGCCTGCCTTGAATATCGGATGGCTGAGCCATATTATCGGCTGTGCCCTTGTTTATTTTGTGAGACGCTTTACATTTTCACATCAAAACGTTAGGGTCAAGCAGTACGGCAGTCAGACGTCTATTCAGCTAATATTCACCGTAGTGTCCAAAGAGGTCGAGGCAGGGATGGTGAATGGCGCGTAAATTTGGTTTCTTAGTGATTTAATTCTTGCATTGTACCTACCGCACCCTCTCAAAATTCACCCACATGTGCTCAATGCCAGCAAACTATCACGAATAAGGGAGGCGGCCTCGAGCGCAGTCGTCTGGCGCAGCGTAATCCTGCATCTAGGCGTGCTTCCCTGCTTCTCGTCACATGCTAGACCTTTTTTTAATTGCGCGCAACCCGAATAACACATGGCCCACCCTTATGTTTGTCCCACGCCTCTATTCTTCGGCACGTTCTGTGTGCGTTTCGTTTACTTATCAGTTTCTTCACATTATGGACACATTTCAAAGGCTTGCATATGCGGCGTTTATTGATGTTGGATTGTTGTTTTATGACAAATGGTCTTTTGAACTAGCAGGACGCTTATTGACCACAAAGAACCTGCAAAGCCTCTGGCATTTTGTCCAATTGAAATTGGCCAGAACCACCCCGCAAAATTTCGCACATCCGCATCCAGTAAAGGGATCTCTAATGTCATAAAAGTACTTTTGAAAAGTATGTAAGCAAAGCATTTTTCCTCAAAAACCTTTTTTCGCAGATGTTTTCAGCCATAGGACGTACACTTCGTCAGTGGAATATAATTTCTAACAGAAAAAAAATGTTTCGTTCACAAACCAATCTGCCTAAACTCCATGATCAGCTGAGTTGCATTTTAAGTCTTTTAGATGCACCACTTAATGTTTAGACAATTTGGCAAAAAATACAACAAGCGCAGTGTGCCACGCAAAATATTTTTTTTAAGTCTCCGGAGAAAACCATATCAAAATTGACTCAATAATGTAAGCGTTATGTTAATTTTAATGTTTTCCAATTATGGACATGCAAGTTTGCAGCCAAACGTCAAAGTAAGTATGAAACGTTTTTGGTCAAATCCTCCATTTCATTAGAAAAGGCTACTTCCTTTCTCCAAAACAATCGCTTTCTTCTCAATTTCTTCCTGGAACTACCTTTTTTTAGACGGCTTTTTATACATATTTATTTTTCTGTTCGTCACGCAATACGTTTTCTTAATTTGATACCGGGAATCATTAAAATGACAAGAAACCGGCCTTCATCTTTATAAGTCGTAGCCAAAAACACCTAGATATTTAAGGGTGAGAGATTCGTATATGATCGTCCTTTCATAGATCAAAACCCGGCGGAATCACCGCAGGCAGAGCTTACATTTTTTACACAAACTGAAATAAGTGTCAACGAAACCTCTCGGTCGCAGTCGTGGCCGATTTAAATTGGTTGGTAATCTTTACTTAGCGAAAGAGATAACTATTGTTTTTAAAGTATCATTGCGCACGCTGCACTCACAAAGGCTTTCATCTTCCATGGATAAAAATGGGTACATAAAGCGGACAAATGTGGAATATGCAAATGATACATAGTGACTAAAGGCTGTTGCTTTTGGTATCTATAACAATCGCCGGTGAATTTGTAGCAAAATATAAGCCCTTTGTGGCTTCCTTCAAAACGATACCAGCCTGGTGCGTAGATGAATTCCCCTTCTTAACTAAAATAAAACAAAGGGTAATACATTCATCTGTTATGATAACATAAGCCAAGAGATGTGCATATGAGGAATATTTCAGGTAACTCAACATCTTCTAAGATTGTGGCATAATTTGAAAAGGTAGCAAGGGGCGGCAAACATAGCTATATTTGTTTGAGCGGTAAATTCAACGGAATGAATATAGATAGCGATATAATTTTAAGGTGCGTTTATTTTTATTAAAATTTTCATTGATTTTTGAAATGTCACAGGAGCCAATAAGAGGCACTTTGGTGTATTTTAAATAAGCAAATAGTAGAAGAAATTACAGTCATTGTTGGAGCTAGACATTTGTTTACCGATCGTTTCAGATTCCTCTTCAAATACAAAACTAGAAAAGACAGCAGATAAGGCATATCTATTGCTGTCTTCGGCTCATATATTACAAATCTAAATGACTGAAGATCTATCCCTACACTCTTTCATTGTGACGATACAAATAAGGAGCCACAAATAAGTAACATTAAAAAAAATTAACACTGTTATTTTAAAGGAAAAGACTTTGCACGAATTTTGATTTTTTGCTTGTTGCAGCTTCTATCTTTAAACTAATATTTACTTGATCAAATACTGATTTTGCTTTACATTGCTATATGAATGCAAGCAAAACTTATTTTTAGTATTTTTATATACGCGCCTGACCGACGGTATCCTCCACTTCAGTTTGTGATCGTGCTTGTACAAAGTACAGTACGACGTCTTTCTGATCGCTAGAAAAACGTTTGTACAGTAACAAGTGGCCGCTAACGAGGCACATTTTTTCAACGTAATGTAACAGATGTTGAACATGCGGTTTACATTATAGATAATCTTACTTAATTGAAGTATATGATGCGTTATGAGTGAACACCTAAAAGTCGTAAAGTCAGCTCATAATAAGAACCTTTTTTAAAACCAAAATAAGTTAAGAAGATATAATTTTCTACCAAACGTAAGAAAGAAATCGGTTTTTTGTATTTTGCTTCCATAAAATATTTACGAATATGTATATTCTTTAGAAGCCAGATTCGACATTGTATGGTATGTTTTTGTGGTTTGAAAGAGGTTCATATAACAGCTCACATTCTATCTTGATTATGCTATAATCAGCACTTCAACCTTTCTTAGTGCCGATAAGCGATAGATTATAAACCTTTCGCATTTATTGGCAGTTTAAATCAATTTCATGTCGTACTGTACATACCGCTTACAAGGGTTACGATATTTTTTTCAAAAGGAAAGACAATCGTATGAAATTTGGCATATTGGTTGTTGCTTAACCAAATACTGATGTTTTTGCATTATTTTATAAAGGTTCCTACATCATATTATTTTTGTCCATTCTTGAATAACTTTTCTTCAATGTAATGCTCCAAAATGTCTGATTGATAGGCAGAGCAGGGCAGCCTTCTTGGCAGCATACATGTTATCGAGCTCAAAACATTTGCACAAACTCGTGAGTTTCTGCAGCGTGCAGAATTCGTGCATGTTATGCAGACGAATTTTACGCATGATTAAGAACAGACTGTTCACTAATAGAAGAGAATATACGAGTAACAGGCAGCAGTTCAGAAAAAGAAGATGCGATCATTGCAGCATGCACATTATTTTCCTGACGTTTCGAATTCCCTCGGGAATCCTTAATAATTGATGAGGAAAACGTAGTCATGGTTATGCACAGATAGGGTGAAGACATGCACAGTAAGCACGATATTTATGGTTCATAGTGGTCATCCGCGTGTGTGAGATTATTACTCACTACTGTAGCCACCGCTTGGGCCTTACTTCATGCGGTACTGGCTTGACACTTCGCGTTCGACTCAGTTATTGCCACACTTTGCTTGTCAGCGTTGGATGCGGAATTGATAATTGCAGAGCGATTATGCTCGCTGTTGCGAGAATTAATGCTGCGCCCAGTCCTTCCCACGTGACTGATTATCTTGCTCAGGGAATTCCTCAATCCATCGTATGGGAACGCCAAATCCTTGAGCTTGTTTATAAACTGGACGCCTGAGAACCATGACTCCAGCAGCTTGCGGCTGACGCTTTTGTCAATTCTAATGATTATTTTGGCTTCTTTAAACTTGAAAATATGGCCAGGTCCCGTCGAGTGAGCTACAACCTAAATTTGGCCTTTTCCTTCCTCGTTGCCTCTGCATGCTCGGCCATTTGCGTCCGGAGTAATCTTCCGGTTTCTTCGACGTAGTTGCTTTGTCCACAACTGCACCAGATCCGGTAAACCACTCCAGCCGTTTGCTGCAGTGGCAGTGGGTCTTTCGGTCTCATGACCCGGCACCTGATGGTTGCTTCCGGCATGTGCACAACTCCAACTCCAAGTGATGTGCGTAGATGGCTTACCGCTTCCACTACAGTCTTCACGTACAAAGGAGATCGCCAAAATTGTTGGCCAGTTGGATGTGGCTTTTTCTCTCGGTTGCGGCGGCTAAAAAAGTAAGCAATTATCACATACACGCGGATGACCACTATGAACTATTAATACTGTGCAGCCTTTGCATGTCTTCATTCCCTCTGCGCATGAGGTAGACTGTGTTCTCATCACATATTATTGAGTATTCCCGAAAGAATCCCAAACCTCAGGAAAATAAAGCCCTTGTCCCACTGATCAAATCGTCTTCTGAGTTAGTACACTCTACTTCAGGGGAGTAATATGCGATGTCGTTCATATGGCTCATTTTTCGGAAAATGTAACTTCAAACAAGGCGCAAATTGGGTCAACGAAACCAAACTGACTTTACAGAATAACGAGTACGTGTTCATGCAAACAGCCGTATTGATGAATCAGCCAAAACACAAACAAGATTGAAATAAAGCTTTTTGGGATAACTGGTGGATTAAATATCATCCTGAAAAGCGTCCAATAGGTAATATGCGAGCTGGACAAATATCTTATTACTGACAACGCGGAACCGAATAAGCCCAAATTGGAAGCAGTAAAACGGTTCGGTTCATCTTCCTAAGCTAACAGCAACACAACTATAGCACGCAGCTGACAAATAAGACGTTGACAACAAAGCTTAGAAGCGTGTGTGTTTATGTCACATGAATGAAATGTTTAAATAATTTCTCTGGTATATAGCTAGATGAAACCATTCTGCATATAACTGCCTATACAGGTGTTTTGCTGTATGGAGAAGTTACTGGCAGGTATTTTGCTTTTCTGACTGTAAATGCACCAAACAGTATCGAATTAAAAGGCTATAATAGGTTGAAGGAATAAGAGGTTGCTAACGGGGTCCGGCAGATTTGTTTAATTGAATTGATCCAATTGTAAAAATTTGAAGCGTTGGTGGGTTTGCCACCCATGCAGCAGACAAGGATTTCAGCGAAAATTCCCATTTCTACGATTGAAAAGTCGTGTTGGTAAGCGATCGTTTTTGGTCATTCATCGTCAGGCCAGTACATGACATGGGGAATAAAATTGGTAAATTAATTACAGCGATTATAAATCGTCAAATTTAGGGAGGGGGGGAGGGGGAGGAAAAGGGTGAGGGTAATTAAGCAGCTGAGTCTCCCCTCGTCTCCTGAAGGCGGGCGCCTGCGCGGGTAGGACGCTGGTTGCCATGCCCAGATGAGACAGGGGGGATGTTCTCGCGGTCCGCGGATTGTGTTCTGTATGTCAGCCGCGCAGCTTGCGCTTGACTATTCTCTGTAGCTTCGTCTTCTTTGGCTTCAGTGGGTGTTGGATTTCCGCGTGCAGTTGGCCAATGGAGGCCGATGGCTTGAACCAGCGCCTTTTGACAGCATAGAATGGGTTTTGCTAGCCCGATTGGCACTGCTTCTGCTGTGGCTAACACCCGTTTGCGCAGGCCTTTGGAGTAGTGCGTTGGCGTGTGGTATATGACCCGAAAGGCTTCACTCGCGTCCACTTGGTGGTTTGTATCAATTAGGTGGGCGAGGATTGAGCTTGAGGTCGGTCTATTCTCCCCTCTGCTGAGCCAAGCTGGTATGTGCTCGCGCATTCTCTTCTCCAGACGTCGCGTTGTTCGGCCAATATAGCCCGCTCCACAGGAACAGGTGAACGAATAGATGCACACAGATGTGGCCTGAAACGGTAGTCTGTCCTTACCTCCCATTCGTAGAAGGGGAGAGTTAGTGAAGAGAACCCGCAAGTTTGCAGCCGGGAAGGCATTCATAACCGCTGTCCTCAGGCGCCTTCTTACTAGTTCACTCGTTGCGTCTTCAATAAACGGCAGTCTTATAAACAGATCTTTCTTTCCCGCCGTTGCAATTGCGACCTTTGGGGCATTTTCCTTGATGCTCTGAAGCATGAACCGTTCTGGATAACAGTTTTCCTGGAGTGTGTCCTTTAGTTGCTGCAATTTTACTTCCACTATTTCAGGAGAGCAGATTAGGCGTATTCTGGCTGCCATTCCCTGGACTTATTTCCGTTTGACGTTAAGGGGAACAAAACTGTGAAAATTAACGCATTGCCTAGTCCAGGTTTTCTTTCTAAATAGTCGGCGTTGTATCAAGCCATCTTCTTGTCTGTGTAAGAGGACGTCTAGGAAAGCGAGTTCCTCGTTCGCCTCTGTTTCCACTGTAAATGTGAGTGCTGTGTGGGTGGCATTAAATTTTTGGACTAGACCATCGATATCAGTGGTCTTCTTTGTCAGGCAAAAGATGTCGTCCACATATCGACCATAGAACTTAAGGTCATTGATAGTGTCTTTGAGCTTCGTTTCCTCGATCTTGCCCATGAAGAAATTTGCCAGGAATGGTCCAAGTGGTGAGCCCATGGTCACTCCATCAATTTGCCTGCATAGCCGGCCATTACAGATAAATTGTACATTTTGTGTACAGCATGTCAGTAGATCTTTCAACATCTCCACTGTCATCCCTATATGGTAGTGTGTTTCCCGTATGAAGTTGCATGTATATTCTATGGTTCCACCTACCGGGACGTTGGTGAACATTGAGGATAAATCTAATGACAGCATCATCGTTTTGCCAATATTAGCATCCTTGACAGCCTCCACGAATTCAAACGTGTCTTTCAGGCTTCTTGGGTACAAGCGGCTCTGAAGTGGTTTGAACTTTTCGGCAAGCCATTTTGCCACGGCGTGGTACTGTGAGTTTCTCATTTCAAAGATCGGACGGAGTGGCACACCTTGGTTATGGATTTTCGGGAGGCCATACATTCTTGGCATTGTAGTACCAACCGGCCTTAATTCCTCCAGCTCCTTGTCCGATAAACGTCCTTCTTTGTGAAGTTCTTTTAGTAACTTTGTCAGTTTGTCTTCAACAGCTTCAGTCCTGTCCTTGTCTTTATCTTTTGTGCGATTTAATAATATTTCTTCAAGTTTTGTCACATAATCTTTCTTGTCCATCAACACAATCCCCAAACCCTTGTCCGGTCTTGTAATTAGTATGTTTTCATTTCGGCGCAGTTCCTTGAGACTATCGAGATGAGCCTTGGTCAGGGGGCCTATGCATTTTGGAGCCTTTCTTAAGTATTGATGACAGCAATTGACAAGAGTGGATTTCAAGTAAGCAACTTCCCTGGCCTCTGAGAGGATTTTGCGCAGCTGGTGCTCTATCACTGAGCTACGAGGCTCACAGTGTGTCATGAAATGTATCATTAAAGAATCGATTTTATACTTTCAAACTACTACTTGTACGGAATGCACAATTACAGAACGGTGAGTTGACTGCCCAGACAGGAGTTCTTAAAACAATAACATAGAATCCACCAGATTGAATATTATGCTAAATTATTTGTGGAGAGAGGAGAAGGGACGGGCTGACCGTTTTGCTATGTGTGTTCAAGTACCTCCAAGACTACCGATTCGCCACAATTGGAAGACTATGAGATTGAAAAGAAGAAGACTTGATCGCTGGGAAATATGATTATTCGCCTGATGTTCGGCATCCGTCAAGGATTATCATCGGAGACATAAGAAGCAGAAACAGGTCTAAGAGATTAAGAGACGTTCAGTGGAAGAAACGTATTGTGAATGTTAATTAAGTACGCGCATTGACGAAAACTTACCAGTTAAGCGTGCCTCGGTCGCCTGGCATACGTCCCGGTGGCCGCATTTTCAAGACAATTACTGTGCAAATCAGGTGCTGAGCACTTTCACCGAGCTCAAATTTTTATATTTTAAGCTACAGTATGAGCCCTAGCAATGTGTACCCAGCACAATGCGCCCCCAGCAGCAGAATTCACCATTTTCCGCATAATTCTTGGTCTCCTGAAACTTCCTACTACGTTGCGGAAACCAAATGAATGCGAATATGTGTGCATTATTTTAGGTTATGAATTTAATATACAAACGGCAGACAGAAACGCATGCCACGCAGACGTTGTTGTAATCGCAGTTAAAGGCGGTTAAGAAAGCGCAAGGCAGATAAAGAAATTATGGACATATAACGGCTGTTGTGTCAAGCACCATATAAAATGGACTGCTGTATATAGGGATTTAATAGTTTAATTGGGAAGAGGCAGTCGTAGCACGAAACAGCCCATAGGAGTGTGTATAACGAAAGTCATAGTCAGGAAACTCTTGTTCCGGTGATTGCTTATTCTTTTTGAATTACGTACTATTATAGTGATATTGTCACGCGGTTTTTCTATGGATTTTGCACTTGAGTACTTTAAAGTGGCAGATATTACACTTCACAGGAAAAAGTTTCATCAGCCCATATTTAAAGCACTATAGAAGGACTGGGCGCAGCATCAACTATCACGACAGCCAGCGTAATTTTCCTGCAATTATCAAGTCCGTATCCGACGCTGACAAGCAAACTGTGACAATAACTGAGTCGAACGCGAAGTGTCAAGCCAGTACCGGTTCAAGTTAGGCCCAAACGGTGGCTACAGTAGTGAGCAATTATTACAGACACGCAGCTGACCACTATGAACCATAAATATCGTGCTTACTGTGCATGTCTTCACCCCATCTGGGCATGACAATGACTGCGTTATCATCATTTATTATAAAGTATTCCCGACGGAATCCAAAACGTCAGGAAAATAAAGCCTTTGTTCCAGTGAACGCATCTACTTCTTTTGAACTGTTGCCTGGTACTTGTATATTCTCCTCTATTAGTGAACATTCTGTTCTGAATCATGTGTAAACTCCGTCTGAATCACATGTGCGAATTCTGCTCACTGCCGAAACTCACGAGCTTGTGCATATTTTTGAGCTAGACAACATGTTTGAAAGCTCAGGACAATAAAAAATGGATCTAGTCCTGGAACGCCAACCTTTTGATTCATCCGGGAACAATTCGGGCGCGATACGCTTCGCACAGCTCGCAGCTGGTAGGTATTCTCCACTCGAGAAGCAGCAACGTATGAAAAAATCCACTTCCTTCGTGAATGCCTCAAAGAAGAATTTGCACCAGAATGCCTCAGGTATAAGGCTACCGTTAATACGGCTAAGGGCAGAAAAGTCACAGGACGAATTGCCAAGCAGATGACGAGAGTTCTTATCGACGACTTCTACCGACGACTTCAAAAATAAAAGGCCAAGATTGAGGAGGACAGAAGAGTGTTTCCGAATCTGCGGAGATCTTATCGCTAATAATCTGGGAAAGACAATCTCAGCTTTGGCACGTCACAGGCAGGCCCAGAAAAGGGAGGTTTTGGAGCGAAAAAGTAATAGGTTGAAACTAACTGACAATAAGAACTCAGACCTGGTCCACAACCATTCGTCCAAACCTCTCATTGACACACAACTTTCAATCCTACAGCGTAAAGCAACTTTAAATACAGAAGACGCTTCACCAGCGGAATTCATCGCTACCCTTGAACCAGTTCTTCAATCATCAAAGGCCTCAGAATACACAAAATAGTTAATGTGCCATCAAACATCATCACGGCTTGTGCAACGCAAAAGTTGTGAAACTATTTGCCGAGAAGAACATAGAGCATTAAAAAGTGTAAAGGCCGATGAAGAAATAGTCATTCTGCCGGCTGAAAAAGGTCGTTCTACAGTAGTGCTCAACAAGTCTGACTAACAAGCGAAAGCTCAGAGCCTTCTTGACGACAAAACGTCATACAGGACATGTCCAGCCAGCAAAATGAAACATTTACTTACCAAAATGAGCAAGAGCCTGGCGAAACTCAAGGCAAACGGTGCAATCACGCCCACCGATTGGTTTTCCATGAAACAAACCGACACGGCCCCAGTACGATTTTATGGCCTACCGAAAGTCCACAAAGAAACCACACCATTAAGGCCAATCGTCCCTTTTCGTGATACCCCTACATACGGTCTGGCAAAGTAGATGTTTACTCATCTGAAGTTCTTTACAGTAGGTTCAGTAACAACCGTAGCTTCTGCCAAACAGTTCCTTGAACGGATAAAAGATCTGAAGTTGGAGCCAGATGAATCCACGGTATCCTTCGAAGTGGTTTCACTCTTCACTTCTATCCGACAACAATTAGCGATTGATGTTATGGGACAACTTCTAAATGAACGCTGCGATGAAAGCGACAAACCTCTTAAGTGTGACCATTTGCTCGAACTTCTACGACATTGCCTTAAAACGTTCTTCACATTTGGTGGGCAAATTTACGAGCAAATAAAAGGCACTCCCATAAGCTCCCCCCTATTAGGCCTGATTGCTGAAGTGGTCCTCCAACGGATTGAACACTTGGTATTCGCCAATTATCAACCGAAGGTTTCGGCTCGTTATGTGGATGACAATTTTGTCGTTGTCAAAACATCTGATATTGAGCACCTCAAAAATTTACTGAACTCGGTTGATCCAAACATCAATTCACGATGGAAGTGGAGAGGAACAATCAACTACCCTTTATCGATGTCCTTGTGCGACGGTGTTCAACTGGACTACTGCAAACCACAGTATTCAGAAAAGCCACCGACACAAACCAAGTGTTACACTTCAACAGCAATCACCCCATGTGTCACAAACGCAGTTGCGTTCGTACTCTTTTCAAAAGAGTTAAAACACACTGTAGCACTCCTGAGCCCAGAAGAGTTCAACAACAGTGCCTTTATGAACTCTTCCAAGCCAATGGATACCCGATGTTATTTATCAAACGCAGCAGGCGCCGAGTGAACAGGCGATGGCCGAGGCAACAACAACCTGACGTCTGGAGGACCATTCCCTACATAAAAGGAGTCTCTAAAGCAGTCTCAAGACTGTTACAACCCGCTGGAGAGGGCATAGCCGATCGACCTGAGGCAACAATACGCAGGCGTGTGATGCAACCCAAAGGCAGACTACTCCCTACCCAAATCACTGCAGTTGTCTACAAGATATGTTGCAATGACGGAGACTGTAAGTTTGTGGGAGAAACAGGCCGAAAATTGCAGACCCATTTACGCGAACACAAACTGGCGGCTCAGAAACTAGATCCTAACTCGCAGCTTGCAGCACAAAGCCTACAAAGTTATGCACCATTATTAAAGAGAACGACGAAACAAGGCCACGCCTAACGAACAGGAACCCGCCAAGAACTGGCCAGAAGAGGAGGCAGGATTACCGGGACCCTCTACCCTGGAGACAAGGTGTTACACTAATTACTGCTTGTAAAGGAGGCATATGGTCGATCACTCGAACGACATTTATTTTTTCCTGAGCTTCTGAGGTCTAACAAGAGCCCATCGTCAGAGGTGGACAAGCAGTAACAAATGTTGAAGCTACTTGGGGCATGTTTAGAATAACTAAAATTTTGAACGTGCAGAAAATAAAGAATTGTGTGTGCTGCCGACTTGCCACTGAGGGCTGTGCTAGCCTGTGCCAGTAGGCAAGATCGACAAGCTGAGTGGAAATATTTACAGCAATAGAGTCGTCAACAAAACAAGTAATAGTTTTGGTGGGAGGCATTGACAATTAAAAAAAGTCATAGGAGAAGGC
Source organism: Ligula intestinalis (assembly GCA_036362985.1). Classification (NCBI taxonomy): domain Eukaryota; kingdom Metazoa; phylum Platyhelminthes; class Cestoda; order Diphyllobothriidea; family Diphyllobothriidae; genus Ligula; species Ligula intestinalis. The sequence continues at coordinate 2,681,004 of JAYGXS010000005.1, forward strand.
AAGTAGGCTTATGTAGACTTGGGCGGCAAATGGCTACGTCAGCATCAAAATTAATATGATTATGGAGAATTTTTGGCCAATTGATTACGGCGGGCGCCTCGATGTGATCGTTTGCAAAAGCGTAAGGCCCTGTACGCTGGCGCCAATTCAACACATCTGTTGACCGAATTCTCATCCATGGACCAGGCTTCGATATATGCTCTGCTCGCCTTGTTTTCCTCGTGGGCGATTACCTTGACGGCAGGGAAGTTGAACTCATGGCCTGTTTCGTAGGTGTGAGTTGCAACTTGTGATGATTCATCGCCTAGTCACACGGCCTGCTTGTGTTCACGTATATGCGATCCGAGCATGCGTTCCGTTTGACCTGTATAATTACAGTGACAGTTTAGGCATGGGATGCGATATAATACACCAGATTGTTCATTCTGCATAAGTCTGTATTTTATTTTCATCACTGTGCTGCGCATTGTAGCTTTGGGTGTGTGTGTGCAATTCCAACACTTAGTCCCGCAGTGATGCGCTCAGTCACTTCTGAGACGTTTTTTATGCATGGCAGAGCGTGCCATATCCTCAGTGGTTCTTCTGTTTGGGTCCTCCGGGGCCGAACGCGTAGGCATTGGTTTACAAATGCTTTTGGATAACCGTTCCACATGAACTGGTCACGGAGATATCTGGCCTTGAGTGCATTTTACTCTGGTTTACTGCAGTGGGTCTGGATCGGTTTGAAGAGTGTTTTTACACAGCTCCATTTGTGAGCAACTGCATGGTAACTGTATACACTTATGAGTTGTGTTTTGTTCGTCGCCTTCCTGTAAATCGCCTTCTCGAATTCACCGTTGGGTTTTCTTTTGACGAGGACATCAAGGAAAGGCAGTTGTTGCTCTTTTTCTTCTTCCTGTGTAAATTATATGTCAGGAAATATTCCATTGAGCAAGTCATGGCAGTTTTGCAGCATATTTCTATTGATGATGACAAAAGAGTCGTCGACGTAGCGGTGCCAGAAGATAGGCTCATGTTGAACAGAGGCAATATTTTCTAGTTCCTGTAGAACCAGTTGTACCTCTTAGCCAGAGATCGGGGACCCCATTGAAGTTCCTTTGATCTGTTCGTACGTTTATCAAGCAAAGGTACAGTAAGTTTTCTGGCAGAATTTGAGTAACCTCATAAGGTTTTTTTATTTAAAGTGGGCTCTGGGCCTCATCATATGCCTCTTTAAGTCTCTTCTGTAAGATATTGTGCACCAGTTTTGGTGGTATGGATGCGAACAATGAAGTTACGCAAAAGCGACCATAATTTCGTCTCATTGAATCGTCCGACCTCGGAGGTCCTCGAGGAATCGAAAGGCTGATTGAACTGAGGTAATGGAGTTGCCTTAGAGGAATTTAAGTTTTCTTTACATCCACTTTGCCAAATTATAGGTTGGGCTGCCTTTAAGGGCAACGATGGGCCGAAGTGGGACATTCAGTTTGTGGATGTTTGGAAGTCCATAAAATCGCGCCACATCTGTATCTGTTAATTTCATTTGGCGCCACTCATTCAAAGTGATCACATTCTTGCCCAACACTCCCACCAGAACTTTTACTTGTTTTGTTGACGATTCTTTTTATGTAAATATTTCCACTCAACTTGTCGATCTTGCCTACTGGCACAGGCTAACACAGCCCTCAGTGGCAAGTCGGCAGCATACACAATTATTGATTTTCTGCACGTTAAAAAGTTAGTTTTTGTACACACGCCCCCCCCCCTAGTAGCTTCCACATTTGCTACTCTTTCTCCACTTCTGACGATGGGCTCTTTTAAGAGCTCGAAGGCTCAGGGAAAAATAAATTTTTTTTTCAGCGATAGACCAAATAGCTTCTTTAAAAATAAAAATTCTTGGAATACGAGTATTCTCTCGAATTCGTGAACAATTCGGGCGCGAAGCGCTTCACATAGCTCGCAGCTGGGAGCTTTTCTCCGCGCGAGAAGCAGCAGCCTATGAGCAGCTACGTTTCCTTCACAAGTGCCTTCAACAGGATCTGACGCCACGATGCCTCAGATATAAGGCACCAGTGACTACGGCTATGGGGAGAGAAGTTTCCAAAACGTTCATCAAACAGATGGTGAGAGTCCTCTTTGATGACTGCCACCGACGCATAAAAAAGTCCAAGGCCAAGATTGAGGAGGATAAAAGAGAGTGTTTCCAGATCTTCGGAGATTTTATTGCCAAGAATCTTGGAAAAACGACCTCAACTTTAACACGAAACTGGCAGGCCAAGAAAAGGAAGATTTTGGAGAGAAAGCTGAATACATTGAAACCTGCAGACACTAAGAATTCTGACTTAGTCCACAAATTTTTCGCCGAGACGATTAGCAAAGCAGCAATTACACGTGCTTCGGCACGAAGCCTGTATTAATACTGCAGATGCCGACCCACTTGACTGCATTGTTACAGTGGAAGCGATGATGGTGAGAACGAAGGCAACTGACGACACTAAACATTCAATACGACAACGTGTGACCTCCTGGCTTATGGCTTATTACATCTCGCAAAGTGAGTCAAAAGCCTTGAAAAAACTGAGGAAAGATAATAGTATCATCATCTTACCCCCGAAAGTTGATTGGCCTATAGCCACTTTAATTACCCTCCTTTTGGTTGCTGTTTCTTATCCCTGAAAATGAACTCCTGTGAGAGTTCGAAAGCTCAAGGCAAAACAAATTGATCCAGTGCTCGACAAGTCTTCTGCCTTATCCATACCTGGAACGCAAACGTTTACATTCATACAAGACAACATGTATGCTGCCAAGAAAGCTGCCCTGCTACGCCTATCAGTAAGACTTTCTGGAGTATTTTATTAAACCAAAGAAATTCGAGGTTGGACAAAAATAATATGATTTAGGTGCCTTTATAAAATAATGGAAAAACATCAGTATTTGGTGAAACGATGATTAAATTTAAAATGAAAGCCGCGACAACAAACATGCCAAATTTCAGATGATTGTCTTCTTTTTTGAAGACATACTGAATCCTTTTAGGTGGCATGTACAGTACGACCGGAAATTCATGTATAATGCCAATAAATGCGACAGTTTAATAGTATCTCGCTAGTCGGCACTTATCAAGGTTGTAATGCTGATTAGGAAATAATCAAGATGGGATGTGAGCTTTT
>JAYGXS010000005.1:2689152-2737385 GCA_036362985.1 Ligula intestinalis
CAGTAAAAAGTTAAGCAACACCAACTTGCTGTGTTTGTTGATGGACTGGGGGACCCGAAGAGCTCGCAGCTAACGTGGTTTTCACCTCTTGCGAGGATAACGTCCTCGTCAAACTCGAATATATGGAGAGTGCCCGTCGAGTTTACTGTCAGCTGGAAGTTGGTAGCGTTTTTCCTTGCTGTTCGGCCATTCACATCTGGAGTAATCTCCCGGTTTCACCCACGTTTTTACATTTTTTACATGTGCCCCGGATCCGGTAAACGATACCAACCATTTTCTGGTGCGGCAGTGTGTTTTTCGGTCTCATGACCCGGCGCTTGATGGTTGCTTCCAGCGTGTGCACAACTCCAACTCAAAATGGGCTGAGCAGACTGCTGACCGTTTCCGATGCATTCTTCACGTACGGAAGAGATCACCAAACTTTTGGACCAGCTGGATGTAGTGAATTCTCCTGTCTGCGTATGCACTGGTTATAAAAAAATTGCATTCGTAACCATTCGCACTCAGTTCCCGTCAAATAAATGTCAGTTCAGTTACTTTGTCTTCCATTTTAAATGCAATGCGTCGCAACGCGCCGCCATAGTGCTCTAACGCAGCGACGCTGATTCCTGATTGGGTAGATGCTGATGAAATTCAGGACTTGCATAGTTTGGTTTCTTTTCTAAACACTATGGTTTTCAGGCAACCACTGTCTTGGCGGCAAACGTGGACATTCAGGAAGGCCAGTTAGTTTTTTTTCTGCTTTCTTCCTCAAAAACTGAAGACAGCGTTTAGTGGTTCCTTACATTTCAGCATCCGATGCCGCTTTATTACGACAAAGGTGTAATCGACACTGCCTGCCCGGAATTACGGGGTTTGCTGCCGGAAAAGCAGCTTCTCTAACCTTTGCAGGTCCACGTCCGCTTTGAGTCCGGAAACGGGCAGACCCATAGGCGTTCCCTTCAGCTGCTTGTAAATAGTTCCGTTGAAGGTTAATTACGCCTTGAAACAGTACTTCAGAAGCTTGATCATTTCAGCGTGCTCGAAGTGATTCTCCGCTTCATCGTTCTTCTCTCATAGGAGTTTTGGGTATTCTTGACTGCAATGTCCTATGAAATTTAAGTAAAAATAAACGTGACATCAAAGGAAGGCATGATATTGTTTGACTGGAGGCTTTACCTTTAAATTTGTTGATAACTTGACTGTTGTGTCTGAATCAACGGTGAAGACGTGTAGCCAGTCCGTAGGCATGAGTTCCGATGTATGACTGACCAGTCACAATTTTTCAATTGTTCTTGTCCACCGCTGTAATAATGTATCAGCCTGCACACTCCACACATGGATAATGGTACTGCCTATGCTAAGTCGGGGGCAATTAACGTGAAGGAGGAGGGTAATAGTGCATTAAAATGCCTTGGGGTTGACGTTCCATTGTTTCGTCATCTTGACTTCTCTGACGTTGTATCGAGCAGTCACGCGTATAGCACCTTTAAATAAAGTGAGAATTAAGGATGAATTTAATGAAATGTTGTTTTCGTGTTAATTTTGCTGTGAGGATGAATACCTGATTACCTTTATCTTTCCTGCATATCCTTACGTGCATTTTATACGGAACGCGCATTCATTCACTTTGCCTGACAAAATCGATTTGTTGTTTCACGTTTTCACCCTGGTAGGGGATGTTTTATCATTCCATTCAGTTTGTTTCGCCTTCTTGACTTTTTCCATTCTATATTCAACAGTCACACCTATGTAAAACTCAATGATTACAACTATCCAGGCAGAACGGTGATATTGAGCTAAAGAGTAAAGGAGTAGCAATGCATGAACCTCAACAATGGATACACAAAGCAAGAACGAAGAGATTCGGCCAAATTTCTCGACTCTTTACAAGGCAACAACACACGTTTAACAGGACAAAACCAGTTTTGGGGGAGTGTGTATGGGTGTTCGTGAGAGACGGGTTGTGGCTCCAGGTTTAGATGATTTCAGAAGGCAAGACATGTGGCATAAGGATTGGATTGACAGGTGAGCGCAAAAGGGTGTGGGCGTTTGGGTACGGAAGCAACATGAAAGTGTCAGCGACGGGAGGGGTAGCTGGACGAGCCCATCTCGGGGTAGCCGTGGCAACTGGGTCAAGAAGGGGGGAGGGGGACGGACAGCTGGGTCTCCACCACAATGTCGCGTCATGGAATTTCATCTCCGGGAGTCGAAAAGATTATATCTGGCGACAGTGGGGTGCCAGCGTCAATGTGGGAAAGGGTGTTATCAAGCAGCAGAGCCGAATCGGGGAGGGGCTGATGAATCTATTATTTGGGGTGGAATCAAGCGACAGTGGTAAACATGGGAAAACGAGGGGACTAGTGGATGACTTCAGAGAAAGGCGGACGGCCCTCACCAGAGGAAAACAACCATAGGTAGGCCGAACATGATCTACGTTTGAGAACGGACGTGGAGAAGTTCAAATTAGTTTAACCGGAAATTACAACTATTATCATTACATCACGTGATTATTGTATCGGGCCCTTACAATGACCCGAAAATAATGATGTTAGCCTTGCATCCACATAAACCTCGGCCATGCTGCTGTGTGTTTCACCCCCTGCGTTCTAAGTATTCCTTTATGTTGTCGAATGTCATTGCTACAAAAAGTGATGAATCTTTTTTGGCCATTGACATAGCGTTCAATTGCTGATATCATGCAATGCACAAGGGTATTCTGCTTTATAAGAATCACTTATTTATATTTGTTTACTGGCCTGTAATAATTTGCAAGTACATACACGAGGGTGTAGTAGCATGAGGAAAGTTAAAACGCACATCGTTCATTACGGCGTTAGAATTTTAATATTATGCCATCGCTAAGCAATCGTCTGTATGTAAATTATCATTAATCATTTATCTGAGTACAGGGTTAACATACAAGATATGGATTGTCGTAATAGTTTAGCGTCTAGCACATAGCGTTTGTGTCAAACCTGTGACAGCTGAGCGTTTTTTGCATATTTTAACTTGAATGATCAGTTCGATTTGAGGTTAGTTTATACGCAGGCATGAAACAATTTCGCATTTTATCCATGCTACAACAACTTTATTCTTTACTTTGATGTTCTGTTACTTTTGATCTTCCGCTTTTAAAAAGGATAGTAGAAGGTTGAATGATAGAAAATAAAGTGGTCGTGTTGCACTCACTTTTAGTGCTCATACTTTATTGCTTGTTTAAGCAACAATGTAAAGGCTACTTGTGTTTGAAGATGATAAACGATCAATTCAATGTTTTTGTTTGTTAAACAGAGAAAGCACAGTTGGTTTTATTCGTAAGTTTAGCTTTTACAATCGGGGATGATTATTAAAGTCACTTTCGGATTTCAAGCCGTACAAAGACTTACGAAATGTAACAAGTGCGGGCGAGCACGTAGGCTGAGCCTGGTGTACTTTGAGTTTGCACTGTAGTGGTGTTTGTTGCATACAAAAAATCGTGTGTAGCCTATTTATAGAATGTTAAAATTACACAATGAATCAAAAGTTCGCAAATCAAATGCATACGTCTATACGAATTTTAGGATTATTCACAACAATAAGGGGAAAAAATGCACATTAACTAAGAATCTCTCTTACAGGGCACCACACAAGTTGTCTCGTTGAATATATGTAAAGTTTTTTTTACGTTACCTATCCTGTTTGTGAACCAAACATTTTTATTATTTGATGGCAAGATTACGCAAAATAACATACAAGGAAGAAGCGCAAAGGTATATCAGAATTTTTTCATCTTCGTTTTACTCAGAACACACATTTAATATTTTCACATCCAGAATCCAGTAATTTAGTAAGCAGCATATCACCTACGTAAGCACTTCAGTTATCAACCCCCGTTTAACCCTAAATTCGTTTATACGTTCGAAGTAAATTATTCAGCTTGGACGTAAAAACATTCTAAGTCGACTTTAATCATTTATTTAAATAAAACTACACAAACTTGATAATTAACTATCTCTGTTGTAACGCATGAAATTTCTTTTTCTGCTCCTCCCCACATTTGGAATGAATTCCCAAAGCGGAACTGGTAGGTCAGCGGCTACATGTCACTCATTTTTACTCTGAATCGATATATTCCAAAAATCGGCAATAAAGTTCTAATCAGCTCTGACCTTTGTGCACAATTGGCAAGTAAACTCTGCAAAGAAAATCAGTGAATGCCGAGACTGACATGTGATCCTTATATTTGAGATGACATTCATCAGATTCTGCGAAAAAAACTAAAACCACATTCGCCACGGCTTGTCTACATAAAATTAAAACATATGCAATGCATTGTATTCCCACTAGCATCTACGGTATACGAGCAATATTTTAAATATAAAAAGAAATAATGCAAGTGCGCAAGCATCTATCTCACATTTTCGCGAGGGAATAGTGGAGGAACTATGGTTGCGCCATTTAGTTGCACTCAGCTTCTTTTTCTCCTCTTTATCATTTGACTTGCTTTTTGAAAATAAATGGAAGATAGAGTAGTGATTATGACATTCTTGGTAAATCGACGATAAAAATTGACGGTAAAGGCTGCGATTATCGGAACAAAAAATCTAGTTGCCTCAAGTTTCGGGCGCCTACATAAACTTGGCACAGCAAACAGCATCATGTAGAAGTATCAGACAAATTATCTCTAAATTAACGAATCTAAAGCACTCTGCGCAAAATTTATTGCTTCTTGGATTTTTGTCTTATTTTTGCTCATCTTAACTGAATCAAACTGACTCTTCACTAGATGCCACGACATGCCAAAAATCAATCCACATTTTAATTTTTTTTAAATCATCGCTGAAAAATTCCTCTCTCCAACGTTATCTCTTTGAATTTACATATCAAAAAAAGTAAACCATATTTTACCTCCGTGTTTGCTAAGTTTATTGGTTAAATATTTTTTATCTTCTTTTTAAACTGGACTTTTTCTTAACGATACATCTGCTGGAGTATTTTCTGTTTGGAAACGGGTTCTTTGTCCACTTTCTTATTTAAACTACTAGCGTACATTCATCTTCATGCTAAGCATGTATCCTTTTCAGTAAAGTCTATTCTAGGATATATTTTGTTACACTTTCAACAAAGACTCTTAAAGATAAAAAATGGCCGTTCTCAGCCATTATCTACCATTTATCATATTTGCTATTATCTGTTTTGTGTTCCAATTCTCAATCACAGCAGATGGCAACTTTGTTTGTTAAAGCGATTGAAATGATACTTCGAAAACAAGGAATATGTCGTTTGCAAAGTTAAAAGTTCCGCCAAATTCAAAAAACAGCGTCAATTTTTAGACGTCGAGTTTGACATAAATTTAAGTTTGCGTAAAAAATTATATTTTACATATGCAGTGATACCTACCGCTTTTTATTGATAAAAATACGATCAGACGAGAATCTCTGGAGTTATTTCTTACCCATTTTGAAAATGAAGACCGCATCCTGCGCTCAATTTCACCTGTGATCAGCATCGATATTGTTTCAATTTAGTTGCATCAATTTAAAAGCCATCGTTTTATAAATAATGGTCATTTGGACTCACGACATCTTTTAAAATGATATTTTAACTATCACTTTCACTTCCATTAACCATCGCTGATTTCCTAAGGCATAGAAAAAGCTGTTTAATAAGATCACTGAGAACATTATGAAAATAAAGTAAAATATTGTACAAGTCAACCAATCTTTGAATGAAGGAAAAACAAAAAAAACGATATGATACTTTAAAAAAACAGTTATCGCTTTTGCAAAATTGATTTTTTTGGTCATCTTCAAAATGCCAAAGTATGATGAAAAATGAAAAATGTGGAAGTGGAAATTGCAAAAACCTTGCGGGTATTTATTTTTATAGTGATGATGATATGCTGATATTGCTGTCGAATTTAAGAGTGCAGGCCGCTCTCACCGCAAAAGATCACGTGTGGCAATTAAGGACACATCGTACTGAATAATGGATACAATGCTGTCATTGTAATGACGTTTTAATATAAAGTTCGCGAACTCGTTGCACTTTTTAACTAAAAATAACATTATGCTTCTAAAAAGCCATCTTTTTGCTAGGCATTTTCTCGCATACGCCTCTAAAAGATATTAATTACGGGAAAAACATTTGAAAAAAACTTGTTCTAGGAAGCAATTCAAAAAAAAACTTTAGAGAGTTTACAGGCTACTGCACGCTGAATAAAATATATTAAATATGGCAATAGCAGCAAAATGATTTATTCGATCCATATCATTTTAAGAGAGCTCGTCAGTTGCCGCCTCTCATTACTGAACGTGCCTCACAAAGAGAAGATACACAATGAATTCGTACAGAAAAATTGATATAAACACAAGGTCATAAGGAGTGGCCAAGTGACTTATCAATAACATGAGAAGTTCAAACGCTATGGTCAGCAAAAATAAGAGGTAAAACCCCTGAGGTAACAACTTAGGAGAAAAAATGTATAAACAGGGAGCCAATGTTGCCAAGGCTAAGCTAGGTTCACTACAGGCTCCAACTGTTTACATAGGTATGGTTTGACCCGTCGTATGTAGGCTGCCTCCAAGTAGCGTAAAGTGTGAGTTGTTTGTGCTCGAACAAGTACTTGGAAGACATTTTGGGGTCAACAGAATGGCCCGAGTCTAACAGATGTTCAGTAATTGAGGACCGGGGAATTCTGTTTTTTTGTTTCATTAGCCAGCTAGGTAAATGTTCGTAAGCTCTGGTGGCCAATTGCCTCTCCGTTTGCCCTATGTACTTGCATCCACAAGTACATTTTGAATTCATAAATGCAGTTTTTGTGGCGTGCAACGGCATGGCATCCTTCGCATGAGGAACTGGTGAAGGCTTTATCGGATTGCAAATTATCAGCTCAGCAGCATAGAACGTCCTTCCAATGGCTTTGAGAAAGCGTCTTTTGATGGTGTTTAGTATGTTGTCGCCCTTTAATCGTAGGGAAATGAAGACGGGCTTTTGTTGGTGCTAATTGTTGAGTCAATTTAGGTCTTAGAGGTTTAGTGTATTTGTCTATAAATTGGCTTGGATATCCTCGCTTCATAAGGGTGCGTTTGAGGTTGATTAATTCATTATCCAATGTATCAGTAGAACAGATCATTTTGGCCCCTGAAATATTATGAAACTCATGATCTTTCTGTCTGGATAAGTTAAAGTCGAGAAAGGAAAGATGGTTATCTTGTTCCTCATTCATGGTAAATTTTATCTTAGGATGCAGGCTGTTCATTGAAGACAATAATCCTTCGGCTTCCTTTGGATTTTCCACAGTTGCAAATACATCATCTACATATCGACTGTTTAGTGTGTCATGGTTCAATTTGGCAGATACTTTGTCTTCTAAATGTCCCATAAATATGTCAGCAAGGGTAGGTTCTAGTGGGCTTCCCATCGCGACTCCGTCAATTTGTGGATATAATTGTCCATTGTATAAGAATTAGGCATTCTTTGTGCATAATTTTAGCAAGTTTCATAATATTTCAGGTGCCAGAATGATCTGTTCTACTGATACATTGGATAATGAATTAATCAACCTCAAACTCACCCTTATGAAGCGAGGATATCCAAGTCAATTTATAGACAAATACACTAAACCTCTAAGACCTAAATTGACTCAACAATTAGCACCAACAAAAGCCCGTCTTCATTTCCCTACGATTAAAGGGCGACAACATACTAAACACCATCAAAAGACGCTTTCTCAAAGCCATTGGAAGGACGTTCTATGCTGCTGAGCTGATAATTTGCAATCCGATAAAGCCTTCACCAGTTCCTCATGCGAAGGATGCCATGCCGTTGCACGCCACAAAAAACTGCAGTTATGAATTCAAAATGTACTTGTGGATGCAAGTACATAGGGCAAACGGAGAGGCAATTGGCCACCAGAGCTTACGAACATTTACCTAGCTGGCTAATGAAACAAAAAAAAAAAACAGAATTCCCCGGTCCTCAATTACTGAACATCTGTTAGACTCGGGCCATTCTGTTGACCCCAAAATGTCTTCCAAGTACTTGTTCGAGCACAAACAACTCACACTTTACGCTACTTGGAGGCAGCCTACATACGACGGGTCAAACCATACCTATGTAAACAGTTGGAGCCTGTAGTGAACCTAGCTTTGCCTTGGCAACATTGGCTCCCTGTTTATACATTTTTTCTCCTAAGTTGTTACCTCAGGGGTTTTACCTCTTATTTTTGCTGACCATAGCGTTTGAACTTCTCATGTTATTGATAAGTCACTTGGCCACTCCTTATGACCTTGTGTTTATATCAATTTTTCTGTACGAATTCATTGTGTATCTTCTCTTTGTGAGGCACGTTCAGTAATGAGAGGCAGCAACTGACGAGCTCTCTTAAAATGATATGGATCGAATAAATCATTTTGTTGCTATTGCCATATTAATTTTGCACCAGGGAAACGTTGCTTTAAAACGTATTAACTAACAGTCTTTCCTCTCCAAATGCAGTGGCGATTTTTGCAACTGATCAACAGGCATTAGTTGTATAGCACTGTCGCGAGAATTTCCATGCAAATCATTCAGAGATAGATTTTTCAACATTTCCGTAGGTGCCTTATCCCGTGGAAGCTTGACGGCACCCGTGATGTTACTCTCTAACCTGCAAAATGCATGTTGGCAGCCTATAATTGTAACTGAAATATGTTGCTGAACTTCGTGAATTTTTACCGAAATCTACATATGGACGTCGTGTTTAAGGCCCAAGTGTTTTTTTCTTCCAAGGTTTGTTCACCCAAAGGGCAGCAATACGAAGTTCTCAAAGAACCTGTCTTTATGTGTTTATGCTCGTTAATCAAACAAATTATATACTGGAGTCAAAATGTGTAAAGTTAATCATGAGAATGATGTGTATGAGGCAGGATGACGTTTTTGGTGTACAGGCTAAAATATATGTATTTATTTTTAAAAAAAAGAATAAAAATAGACAAAATATACTTTTGACAGAGACAAGGGTGAGTGAAATGGTCATTTCTGGCTTTTTAGATATTGCTAGTCAGTCATATTCAGCTCCAAATGATGCACCGTCCAAGGCTGAAAATCATAATGTTATGATCAGTCTAGCGCTTTGGCCATTGAGGCATAAGCTCTTTGTGATGCCGGTTTAGGTCAGCTGATATTGGCGCTTATTAATTATTATTTAACCTTTGGCTGTACCCGCTATTTCTTTAGCCCTAAGAGCTGTCCTATGGTGGCTAGTGGCCCAGGCAGTTAGTTTCGCCGGCAACCGGAAAGGAGACTGGAAGAGCCAATTCTGGCTGATTGATGGTTGTTGAGCCGATTACTAACGGCTGCGGCTTTTATCAGGGCGCGAAAACGAACGCAAAGGCAGAGCGGGACAAGTTACTTCAGGTTTTGGTCGGCAAGCTTTCATCAACGAGTGCCAATAGAAATAAAATAAATAAAACGCAACGGTCAAGGCATGTTGTCTCCAGGAAAAGGAAGGCAATTAGGACATATAATAAATGTTTGAAACAACGTCTGTCACAATATGTGCACCGAGGCAGGCTTCAAATTATTGTGAAAGTTGAAATTCTACCCGCCTTTTTGCAATCATTATATTAAAAATCGACCTTATTTCGTTAACCTAGAAACCTTTTCATACGCTCTAGTTTTTTGCAGTAAATTATTAAACAAGACCATTAAAACTATAGTTAGGGTCATCTTTTTCGCATCCTATTCATTTTTATAGCAATAATATATAGAACTTGCAGTCAAGGGCAAAAACCACTATTACTGGAAGCGACTTTTCCATAATTTGATGTTCTCCATTTCATTATTTTCAATAAAAAATAAAATATTTTAGCAGAAATTGCGGTTAACCTTGCGGATTTTAAATCATGTAGGGTTGACATTTAGCTGATATCTGGTCGTTTTGCTGTTTTTGCTGTTTGTCTCTGTAATGACTGTTAAATATGAAGTTTGTGAACTTATCGCGTTTTTTACCGCAAATAATAACTATTTTCTAAAAAGCCATTTTTTGTTACGGATAAATGAGTAAAGCTACATTAGTAACTATTGCCATAAGTCCTTTGAAAGAAAGATCCTGATCATTGCATACTTAATAATTCAGAACCTGAAAGTATACCCAATGCGTTTTTATAGGATAATTGTTAATCATTACCCAGTACAGTAAATTGGATTACATCGTTAGAATAATTTACTTTAGTGTGGTTAAATATGCAAAGGTACACAGTACTCATCGTTCCTTTATGACAAAGCCGTTTTATATCAGGTTTTGCATTAAATTCGTTACATCTTGCATTTCATCAACACTGAAGACCATTTTGCTCCAACGTGTAACGAACAAAATTGAAAAGGTTAAAATATTGTATTGTACTTATCAGCATTGATACATTTGATGGATTTATACATTTCATAAAAATCAATATAAATCAAATGTTTGCTTGCCTGAAGCATTGAATTTCTCGTTATATTACTTTTATTGGGTTAACTCAGAATTAGGGCATGCGCATGTAAAATTATGCATAAATATACATCAGAGTGATTTCCTGTACATAAACATTTGCAAATTTAGCCCAGGACACAAGAACAAATGCTCCTTTTGGAATGTTCATTCATATTGATCCAAATCAAGTGGTTGGTTCATAAAACGCATGGCGTTCTCAAGAACACATTGCACAACTGCGCTCAAAAAATCGTATCTGATAAGCCGTGACATCCGTTCATGAAAAATAGGCATTCGTATTTACGCTGATATCTTAAGTTAAAGGCCTCACTGACTACTCCGAGAGTTTCATCCCTTATGTAGGCTTACTGCATGTGTACTGCATATGGGAACCTCCTAAATCATGAAGTATAAGGTGAATAGCTCGGCATTTCTGACGTCGCTTTTACTTGATGTACAATAGGTGTATGCTCGGAAGGATTAATTGTGGAGAAAGTTGCGATGAAAAACCGTCATGAGAAAGTGCGTAATCTGCGCAATCAACTAAAAATTAATTTAAGCTATTCATGAAAATCATGGTATTTGCAATCACTAAGGCATGCTTGATGAAGTCCATGAGAAAAAACACGATTCTTACAGGTAAATTCCAGCCACCTTGAAGGTTTGAGCTTGGGACTTGTTGATGGACATAGCAAAACAAACCTTCAGTGGAAATTGAGGTCATCAGAAATTGAACGTAGCATCAGATGGTACGATAGGAATGCAGGGGATATAGGCATTTTTTCCTTTTGCACAACTGGCCATAATTGTGCCATCTATCAAATATGACATCAGCCGCTTGGCAGTCAGCCTAGTGCCATTGCATGACCATGGTGCATCGAGATTTCTCATGAGCAAAATCGTTGCACCAAACTTCAGAATATATTTTTACGATAGAACGCCAGATATTTATAAACTCACCATGAATTCCGCTGGATAATTAACACAATCTGAAGGATCAACCGTCGTGTCGTATGATTCTTGCAGTTCTTCCTCACCTGGAAGAAGATGGCTAACTCTCTCGTTAATAGCTAGTAGCCCTTGCTGGATCAGGAGCCCCGCCTCAATCCCGGGGCAAGGAGAGGAAATCGGAGCAGCGTGCTTGAGAGGGGCTGCTCCGTAATTACAGAAAGAGATGTAGAGGAGGGAAGATTGATCCACCGTAGGGATGTTTGGTGTAGCAGACCTTGGCCGCCGTGATTGAGAGTAAGAACGCGGCGAAGATGCATTTGCTGTGCTTTCCTACTGTGGGGATGGGGTGGTGTTTCAAGTGACCGCGACTACCTGGACGCAAGTATGGGGGTCAAAGTGGTAGTTGGTCAAGTAATTTGCCTTTCAATCGAGGACTGCTTGGTTAAGCCTCTCAGGGGGGTGTTGGCCTTGGCTTCATGCAGAGCTGCTCTCACCCTTCTTAGATCCAATGTCTGTATGCATATACAATGCCAGACTTCGGCAAACCACGGTCACTGCGGCCTGGTAGGCGCTGGCACATTCTCCCAGTCCTGATTCTCTGTTGGTGACTGCATTCGCGCTCAGGCCCCACTTCAGGTGTCCGAAAAGCTAGGTGGTCACTATGTGGTGGGGGCGCGTTTCTTCCCTCACTATAATAAATCTGACTGCGCTTGAACCTATCGCGGTGCGCTAAAAGCCGTGGCTTGGAGGGTTTGCCAACTGACAGAAAAACTCGGACTCTTTAAGTAGCTGCTCCTTCTGTATGCATCTGTTTGTGTGTGCGTTTGGGAGGAGAGGGAGGACTGAGAGTAAGGCTGCAATGGCTCCCTCTTAATGTGGCCTTTATGGCGCTCCCGCGCAGTTGGGAGCATACTTTGTGAGATGGCTTTGTCAAGTGTGCGCGTGTTGAGTGATTTACTCGCTAACCATCTACAACCTTCCTCATCCCCGCTCTTATTGACTATGTCTTTTCACCGGATACGGAGACAGGAGTGGCGAGCGAGTGGGTAGATACTGCGCGAGTCTGCCTAAACACCTGTTTTCTCTCGCACGAGTTCTCTGTGTTGCCCCTGCTTGCTGTAGCCTTCGTGTCGCTTCCCCAGCTCACCTCAGTGTCTGTTGCGGCTTGCTTCAGCGTTTGCTGCGGCTTTTGGGGCACGTGGTGCCCATCATCGAAATCGACGGGGGAACTGACGTGAGGTCAAGTGATTTACGGTTAGGCTAGCTTCCTTCCAAACAATGAAAGCAGTCAGGCGATAGGACAGTAGAGAAACACACACGCGCATGCCATTGGCGCGCGCACGCGCGCTTATAAAGTGAGCGTGGTACTAACACACATGCGCACACGCGCGACGAAGGAGCAGAAGGCGTTTCAATCTGGCCCCTTCGACCAATGATAACGAAGATGCACACAGAGACAGTCAAGACTTTTAATAAGTACTAACACTGAAGCCCGGCTTCGCCTTGGGCTTCCTTATCTTGTTTTGCCTCTTTATTTGGCCAAACCGTATATAAGAGCCTCGTAAAATGATTATGAAGAAGAAGGTAAGTAGGTCGGATTCTCTGAGGTCGTTTTGACTCGATGAATAGTATGTGTATGCTCAGAAGGCGTAATTGCGCAGAAAGTAAAGACTTAAATTCGTGTGAACGGTGCGTCGCATAAATCCTTTGCAACCTATCATCTCTCCTCCTCAAGACAATATCCCTGTTGCCACGCTGTGTTTTTGACATGACGATGGCCACCTCGTTGCATGTGGGAGCATAAAATCTCCGTTGCCGTTCTCCGCGAGGGCGTTTATCGGCATCTATGACAACGGCTAAAACCAAGGGAAGCATGCATCATCAGGGCGAACTTAAAACTGTTAACGTAGCTGTTGCGCTGATGCAGCATGTTTTGAAGGGACAATATTATGTGGTGATTTAAGCCTAAGTTGACAAGGGATCGGCGTTGAGCATGTAGGTTGATGTCTTTAACGTAGTATACCTCTAGATATTTTGGCTCGCCATCAAAAGGAGGTATTCGTGATCCAATCCGGTGGCAAACTTGGCCTTCCACCTTAAAGGTAGGCATAAATCCCACCTCATGAAGAATGTTGGCACCAGAGTATGTCATTTGAAATGCCCCTTTGTTTTTCCTTATATTCGCAAGGAAGTGTTTGGAGTCTTTGGTATCAGCTGCAAGCAATCTTTGTAGTAGTTCTGCTGGGTAATGGAAGTAATTAAGTAAAATTTTCCATTAGAACAACACATGCCGATTGTCTCACCAGTCCATTGTTTCGCCTGACAATGTCCGCAAATTTCTACCATCTTCCCAATGGAAACATGTGTATCTTAGGCATAACCAAGACTTAGGTTGTAGTTGAGTGAGGCTTTGTTCCGCACTTGAGCTTTTGTGGAAGCAACCGACGGGCCAGAGTCACCAAACCGTATGTGAATTGGTTGCAAACTTGACTTTCCTGCATCGGTCGGGCGTTAATCCGCTCTCTGAAATGCTTGCACAGCCAGACGTGCACTTCGCCGTCTGGGTGATTAGATGTGCCGACGTTGCGAATCTCTTACTCTAACTAGCACTTTCCTTCGCAGGGTTTGGACATCGGTTTCTTGGGAGAGGTAAAATTGATGGTGAATCGCGTCTTCATGTGTTCTTTGCAGCATTTGATCTTCGGTTTCTTGGGAGCGTCGATATCGCTGACGTATGGCATAAGTCTCTAGGTGAAGGCACTTTTTATGCTTGTGTTTCTTGCGAAGGTCTATTAACATTGACAATTCTCTTCTGTTCAAACGTCTGAACTTGTGTTCTCACGGCTGCTCTAATTCATTTTCTACCTAATGAGGGAGAACCCACAAATAGGTTATTATTCCGAACAAAATAACATTGGGTAGAAAAGAAGTAAGTTTACAACGTTACCTTCAGTCATCAGCCAATCATCGTTTGTCGGATTGTTTGTGTTCACAACATTTCTGACGACATCACTGTTGTCAATAGGGATAGTTTGTTAAGGTTCGATTGAAAGAGAACGGATTTATATGGTAGGCCATTCAGTTTAATATAAGAGCTTCCCGCAAGTCAGTCAGATTGGGCCATTGGGGGATGCTGTGGCAGACAGCCGTATCGCTGTGGCGGGGGGGTGGCTGGCGTTTCAGGCAGCTGTACAAACACCGTTATAGCCCTTCTTACATTGGCGGCGGGAGGAGGGGGACATTTCAAGCGGCCGCGACGACCTGGAAGCGATGAACCCTTTCGCAGCCCCGCCCACCCCCCCCCCCCGTGGCGTATTCACATTCGCCTGTCACGTCGGGCGTGTGTGTGTGTCGTAGCTCGAGCGTCACTTGAAGTGGCAGCAGGATGAATGTCGGCTGCCCGTCTTCGTCGTCGTGGCCAACAACGGAGCGGCAGCGACATGATCGCTGAATCCTCACGCGCACGGACGAATGGGACGTCAGGGCCAAATCTGGGCTTGAAGTCAAAGAGGGAGCGACGTAGAGACAGAAACGCACAGGGTAGTGCGCGCGAGCGCGCCTACCAAATGAGCGCGTTCGAAGGCGCGGAGGGCGTTTCAATCTGACCCTTGCGGCCAATGATAACGGGGACGCACACAGAGCCTGTCATCACTTTCATTAAGTATACAGATGTGTCTGAACTCGTTGAAAGGCACTTTCTGAAACACCAAATAAAAGTGGTGCACAAACCGATGGCTACTTAATGCACTCAGTTAGTACACTCTAAGGATAGGGTCAGCTACTTCAATAAGAAAAAAAGTCATCGACAAAATCCCATGTTGCGTTTGTGATACTGTATATTGTGGTCAAGTAGGAAGATTCGTCTCCACGCGCATCCGCGAGCCCCAATTGGCTGTGAATAGACTTGATCGTTTTTCCGAAGTGGTTTCGCATTACCTCGACACAGGACACACATTTGCATGGGAAAAAACGCGCATTGTCGGAGTTTGCAACTCCAAAAATGGCCAAATCTTCCTCGAAGCCATGCACTCCGATGATTTATGCAGTAAACGGCACGTCGAGTTGGTTATCCTTTATAACGACATCAAAGAAAGATGGACAATACATAGGCCACAGGACAGAGACTTACCAAGACCGAACCTACCAATCACGCCTCAATTTGCATAACTATTGATTTTTGGCAATTTTGAAATTTAAGTTGTCCATTGCAATTTTCCTTGTTAGTCTGAAGACAAACTGGGGCGCTAAACCAGAAAATCCACTGATTAAAGTTATTTTATCCCAAAGGAATATCGTTTACAAATTCAACGGTTTTATTGTCCTGAACTTTCGAACTCTTACAGGACTATATCTTCAGCCATGAGAAGCAGCAACCAAAAATGGGTACTCTTAGTGGTTATAGGCCAATCAAGTGTCACATGTCATCAGTTTGTCAAGGTGTTGGAAAGAGCAATCAAGAAGGATGCGGGAAGCAATTATAACGGTGTACGTTAATTAGCCGTCGGTGTAGTCGGAGGTCATAAACAGCAATTACTGTGGGCACTTGTCCCCACGGTAGCGGGGCTTGGTAACCCTGCCTCCTCTTACGGCTGTTTCTTTGTGGGATCCGCTTCGCTTGCCACTCTGATATCCGGTTTAGCATTGTTTTGGTTTTTGCCCACATAATGATGCAGGACTTTGTAGGCCATGGGCAGGTCTAGATGTCTGTTGACAGAGTAGGCCTCGGAGTAACAAGCGTCCAGCATCACCCTTTTAACTTTGAGTTTTATCTTCCAACGATGGTAGCCCCTTGAAAATTGAAGTGGTGGCCAGTCTCTCCAACATGTGCCGCAGGGTGGGAGTTTGGGTTAAATCTCCAAGCCGCTGGTTTGTGCTCGTGTAGGCGGGTCTGCATTGCTTTGGTACTCGTCACGTCCTCTTCCGTGTCTGTCTGTGTTGCATGAGGTAAATGTAGCATTGACAGAGAACTAGACGAAATTCTCATGCTTCTCTCCAGGTAACGACTGATAGATGGCCAGAACAAACATGTAATTTCTGTTTTGCAATGTCTGCAAAATAAAGCAATAATTTAATATTTGTTATTCGTGTTTGCTTTTAGCTGTTAAAACTAATTTTCTCATTTCAGCGGGAAGCCGTTTAATATGTGCTTAACAAACGTTGGTAACAGACAAATATTTAACCATTAATTAGTGCGCGAAAGATTTAAAGATTTATTGGCGGTACAGAAGCTCTATGACTACCGCAATCATTCTGCTCTTAAAGGGATTATCTGGATGAAATAATCATCTGACGCTGGGAAAAAGTAACGTGTTTTCGTAAACAACGTCTTCGAACACTTATTCAAAGCGCAGAAGACAAATATTATTTTTTGCGTCCGTGTTAGTTATTCGGAAACTAATTCAGTGAAAAATTCAATGAAATAAATTGTTGTTTATAACTCAGTTGGAATAAATCACCGTTTTAATGCACACTTTATAATTTAGAACCTGAAAGTTTACCAAATGTATTTTTTTACACAGGATACTTTTTTACATTACCCAGTACAGTAAATAAGGTAACATCGTAAAACTCATTTTCTTAAGTGTGGTTTAGTATAAAAAGGCATACATAAATCATCGTTCGTTTATGACGAAGCCGTTATATAGCATTTTTGCATAAAATCATTACATCTTGCATTTCATCATCTCAGAAGACCATCCTGTTCCAATATTTAACCGAAACAAATACAAAATGGGGTAATATTTAATTGTGCTTTTCAGCATTCATACCTTTAATTTAGTTAGAAATTTCATGAAACTCGATATATATGCAACTGTTTGTATGTATGTAGCATTCATGCTGTCGTTATATTACGAAATTGGGTTTAATGAGAAGAAGGGTATATGCATTTCAACTTATGCACGGATATACAACAGAGTTATTTCCTGTTAAGACACATTTGCAAACCAAGCCCATGAATCAAGAAAAATAGTCCTTTGGAATTTACATTCATATTGACCTAAATCAGTTGGTTTGTATATAAGACGCATGCCGTCCTCAAGAACGCATGAAAATTCTCTGTGGAAATGTCGTATGTGTTAAGCCGTGGCATCAGCTTGCGAAAACAAACACATTCGTAATTATGCTGAGTTCTTAATTAAAAAGCCTTACTGAATACTTGGTGAGTGTCAGCTAAGTAAAAGTCTATGTCGACCTCACAGATTTCTAAAAATACCAAATATTATTTTTGTAATCTACTAGTTAAAAGTATATTATTTAGAGGGTGGTGGATGCAAAAAAAACATTTGAGACGCAAAGCATTAATTAAAGGAAAACAGTGCTATAGGACATGTATGGTATATTTATCAATAGCAAAGAATAAAAAAAAACGTTTGTCAATGGACTGTCAACTTCCGTTTTGTAATTTCAGGTTACGGTCTAATATCCCATTTATGCTGTCTTAGTGTAGGAATTAGTCAAAAAATTCCGCATAGGCTTGGAAAAAAGTCGTAAAGAGGCTCTTTTATGGCGATCATTTTAAAATATGGGTTCATCTGCTAAAAAGCACGCTTTTCCAGCAGGTCGCGCTGGGCTCAGTTTTTGTATTCTACCTGGTGTATTTTCTCCAATGTTCAAAATTACTAAAGTGCGTACGTTAATGCCCATTAGCAGGTATCTTGTATGACAGGCTTTAAGAGGACATAGTTGTTTTGAAAATTTTGCTTATACATGAGGCATACTTTGTCCGAAAATTTAAAAAAGATGAAATCAATTAATAGGAAAATATTGCAAAAATTAACATTTTGTTTCAGTGACGTCAATTATTGCCAGACAGCGTGAATAATTATCACAGCAGAAATAAATTTATTCATAGAATTTTTTTTTTATGATTCTTTTGGTTTTAAATTAATAACGTTTCCGATATTTGCTATTGTTATGTCCTTTTAGAAAGACGTAATATTCTGCGATTGGTCAAGCAACGCGTGCCAACCGCACTAAACACTTATTTTGTTGAAACATTTAAGTGATCATTTGACTAAACTTGACGCAATCTTCAGCTGTCGGACATATATTATGCTGTATGGTAGGCTTAATCATGTTATTAAGTATTATAACAGGTGGAAACCTGCGACTTTCAATATAATCGAGTAGCATTTATTTCATTTGGTCACTTAAGCACACCAAAACGAATTCTGTTTAAATTCCTGTTAAATAAGTTTCATAAGTATACGGGGATATTTATCAATTTTTTCAAAAATAATTTCGCAAAAATGATTAAAATTTTACATGCTTTTATCAAAAAAGCATGAATTCCAGGAGGCAGTCAAGCGCAGTGTATCCTCAGTTGTGCGAACACTTTCCTCTGTTCTTGCAGAAGTTAACTGAACTTATGCTGAGAGCATGCATACGCAAACAAACACAAAGAGCATTACCAGATAGCGAATCGTCTGACGCGGCTGTCTACACCGATAATACATTTTGACAGTTTACTTAAATATATAACAGAGCGCATTGCAGTGGGACTAGACGTCAAAATTGCACCCCGTCCAAAGGCTACCATACGTAGCAGGAATAAATGATATTTTAAATCCCAATGAGCAGAGGGACGAAGTGTGTTGTATGCGATGTCTTTAATTACCCAGAAATTACACAAGGTAGACTAGACGCATGCTGGGTGCGCACATCCACGAACATGAGCTGGTTACACGATGGCACGACGCAGTATCGCAAATGTCGGGCCATACCTATTGCACGGGTCACGAGTTCATTTTCGCAGCTGCGATGATAATTGCCCTTGCCGGCATAAAAGGCCAAAACCTAATCGAAGCCCGGCCTTCAGCTGACAACTCAGTAAACTCATACATCGAGCTGGCGCCCGCATAAATCGACCTGCGCAGGCATCGCTGGACTCATTGTATCGCTGTTTAATTGGTCCTCTCTACCCGCTTCTTTGAAGATTGATTGGCCCCTGCCCCGTAAAAAGGTAGTTTATTTTTCGTTCACTAAGAAAAGTTTGATTTCGCTGATCGACGCGGCTTCTCTTCTTCGATCTACACGCATACCGTGCACGTGGAAGCTCGCCTCAATTCAAGAAAAAGTTTACTTCCTGGCCCAGAATGATAACTGCCAAAATCGGAAACCGGACATGCATTAGGTCCCGGTCAATTGAAACACCAACTCGTCATCTGTTCAATAAACCCTGGGAAGACAAATTGATTTGCACTTTAATCTTAAACGGTGGCGCAAAATTTTCACTGAATTTTTTTTCGCATGATGGGCAATGCCACGAGCTTAAACGCTTAGGCAAGTAAGAAATTGGTAAGTCTGTTCGACCAACCTTCTTGGTTAATTCATATTTTATTTACTGCCTCTAAAAGGGGAAGTGTCCTTAAATTATAATGTTCATTTTAATACACATGGTGCATCTCGGCATTAAATATATCAAACAATGAACTAGTATTATATAGTGGCATGTCCTGTACATCATTGCAATAAATTGTTCTTGTCTTATTCGTTTTCGAAAACTGCTATACCTGCACTGTCTTTCTGTACAACTGCCTTAAGCAATACCAAATATAAAGAATCATGCATTTTATTACATAGGAAGTAAATCAGCAAGCAGTAAACTATTTCAGAAAGCCAAATTTAGCAAACGAACGCTTTCGATTAATTCATCATCAGGCAATACAATAACATAACGGAGGGAAGAGTTGACGGGAGTTTAAGCAACCAACAAGTGACAATTAGGGGATGAGTAAACTCTTTGCAAATTAAAAAAAAATATGCATATATATTTACTCAGAAATGTGCGAACAACAATCAAATAGGCTTCCGAACAAAACAAAGTTCATGTGGTGGTCAGAGGTTCCCAACGGGTGACCACCTGCCAGGCCGATTCCGGCCAAGTCATAATAGCAGTAAAGGGGTATGACAGCATTTGAGGGTAACTTGATACAGAACTCTTTCCGGCTTAATAGCCTTCATCAGCCAAGCATAACCATGAACACCAGCTGGTCGGACAACACAAACCAACACACTCGCAGACGGCGCAGTTGGTTCACGACTGGTGTCTATCAGATGGGTCATAAGCACTTCATCGAACCGCAGTTCATCAGCGCCTCACCACCTGCCATTTGCTGTCACTGTACTAGCTTGACAATGAATAATGAAAAAAGGTCCTTCAACTAACTTGATTCTTGAAGCTTATCTTGGTATCATCGCTGAAGATGCATCCATAGCATTACACAAACTTGAAGCGATCGCAAATGAACAACGCATAAAAATACCAGTGGAACGTGCCGTAAAAACAAAAAACTGCAGATACGAATGCTTCTTTCCCATACACTATCCTTATTTACCATTATTATCGGGTTCTAATCTTGCGTACATGCGTGGTAAGGAATGGGCACCAAGTAAGTGTGTTTTACGACCTAAACGATTGACTTAAAAGCCATCAAAAGTGGCAGCAGCCTATGCTTATATACTTCCTGTCCATAAGGCAGGTTTCACAAAAGTTAACGTTGTCATATTCCTTTTACCCAACGCTGAAATTGAGAGCAAGCATCTAAGCGATATGCCACCATTTCAGACAATATTGGCGGCTTAATACACGACAATAGATAAAGCAGACAGGAACAGAAAGTAAAGACATAGGTATGTAAAAATTAATAAAATAAAACGTTCTACAGTAAGTAGAAGACATTTAGGGGAATAGGGAGCGGAAATAAAAGTCATGTGCAATGTTTTTGTTTTGTTGCACGTGTGGTGCGTACGTTCATTGGCAAAAATTTCGATGAATTTAAAAATTTTAAACTACGAAGGTCGCTTATTTTGGGATTTTTCTTGATTCGAACAAAAGCCATGTACATGACCACGTTAAAAACGTATACTAATTTGTGTAGTTATGCATTTAAAGTTCTGCCGCAGACAGCAGCTTATATGTGGCACGTTAGTTGTGCAATATGCAATGATATGCATTCGGGGTCTTCACAAAAGTCATCCCGATGCGATAATGACTAATTTCTTTGCTGACCTCCAGTCCTGCCTATTAGCCCCTACAGGTTCTGACTGAAATAAGCATATTTGCAACGGGTTTCCTTCGGTAATGCATATACAATCAAGCCCTAGCTATCGAGGAGGTGAGGGGATAACTCTAGTTAAAGACTGATGACAGTATAGTTCTTGTGCCCGCCGACAAAGGTGGAGCAACTGTTGTCATGGATAAGACCGACTACGTCGGTAAGACAAACCAAGTCTGCAGTGACAGAGAGGTGTACCATCACTTGATGTTGACCCAACAATACAAGTACACCGCTGTTATAAAAATAAAATGAGCGAGCTTTCTCGTTTGAAACTCATCACTTCATGGACAGAAAATGAAATATGCTTATTTACCCTCGCATCGCACATGCCAATGGCCATCCAAAGATACACAAGCCTGAGAATGAGGATGCTAGTGGGCCTTTAGGTAGTACCTAGGCTGTAAGTATGGTAAGCTATAATGTCAATATATTCTGTCAAAGCCTAGCCAAATATGCAAATTTTTTAGCAGTTGACGGATCTCAATCCAAATAAATACTTATAGTTTCGGTCTGCCACTGTAGACCTTGCATATGTTGATTTAAACCGCAAACAGAAAGTAATTTTCCAGGAAGTTAAACAGCTGAGTTTACATTACATCAGACCGAAATGTGTCTCCGCAAATCAAGCAAATCTGCCAAACCTTCTAATTAAGTCATCCTAGTAGTCATTATGGCAGATTCTAGATGATTGCTTAGATAATCCTGCTTGGGCAGTCACCTAACTGTTCCATACTGATAGATTCCATATGGGACGTAGAATAAGGCCAGTAATATCGACACAAGTGTGATTTAATTCACGGCGCGAGGTGGGGCATTTGTAGCTTTGCTTTTAGAGCATTGACGTCCAGCAAAGGTCATATCTGAT
Organism: Ligula intestinalis; assembly: GCA_036362985.1. Taxonomy (NCBI): domain Eukaryota; kingdom Metazoa; phylum Platyhelminthes; class Cestoda; order Diphyllobothriidea; family Diphyllobothriidae; genus Ligula; species Ligula intestinalis. The sequence goes on from JAYGXS010000005.1 coordinate 2,711,447, forward strand.
GCGTGGGTTCATATCCCACCAAATGCCTTACATTTTTCACAATTGGGTCAACTCAAAGGAAATCTTGCATCCCAAACGCTTTGTATCAACCAAAGAAAAAGACGAGCCACAGATACTATTGCCGAAAAATACAAGGAAGAAGCGAACGATCATTTCTGGCTTATTAGCCCTCGTTAGCCAGTTTTACCCAGACCAATGTGGTGCAGCGCTCGAGGTCCGAACTTGCTAACATTTCAATCAGATTAAAACGCCTTGACAATTGAACCACGAGCCTGTTGCCTATCCCGTTTATGTCAGGGCTTATTGATACTTTCGATCAATGTTAACGGGACCACTTAGCGGAGCGGACAGAGTGGGACAGATAAGTCTCGTTAGCGGTCAGATGAACGTTCTTAAAGTAAGCAAGCTGTATCCATGAAAAGAACGATGGACGCGCCCCATTTCACATTTGCTTATTGTTTCCCAATCCTGCAAAACCAGGTGGACCACCGATGGTCAAAGTGTCATTAATATGATTGCATATGCCTTGCTAAATGATTACCTCGTCATTCAATCACAGCACATCATCAGTAATTATCCTGATTTACTGCAGAGAATACAAAACCTCGGCGAACGGTATTCTATAGGTTGACATGGTTGTTTTATTTCCATTCCTACATACAAACTTTGAAAACGACTATTATTTGATCGCTCTTTCTTCTCTTAAACATACTTTTGCCTATTGCAGGAGTTATTATTTTTAGAAATTTTAGAATTGCACTTTATTTAATTTAAATTTTGACTGCCCTACCCATTTGCATGCGGTAGACATTCTAATCCATCAAGCTGCCCTTCATCCCGCAAATTTTTGCATACCACTAAAATATTTGCTTTTATTTTCACCGCTAGGCATAAAGTGTATTCCACTGGGAAATATTGCGGAAACGGCATCAGATGGTACGGAATTTAGCTCAAGCACTAATGTGGTTAAAAACATTCAACTGGTGTTTTTTTACCGAACAAAATGTTTTTCTGAAGTTAGAAGTTGGGAATAAAAGTTAAAAATACGAGTTATTCCTGAATAAGAATCCGCCGTACGCACACTTCCCTGTTAATTTCGTGCTATACTGGTTTGCTTCTATGGTCCTCTGTTTTTTGTTTGATAATATGTATGCAGGTTTTGATGATGGAACTTGCCCTGTGGTAGCTTAAGTTCAAACAATCCTAATTTCCAGATTCTCCACGAGCAGTATAATTTGTCATGTTGCCCGTCTGCAGATTTAATCACGATAATTGGACTATTTTTTGCAAAAGTTTACCTGTTAATTGAAACCCTGACAACGTTTCTAGACGCTTACAGTTGAAAAAAAATGAAACTTGTCCTCAAATTTTCAATTATTACAGAAGTCCATCGTCAGAAATAAGAAACAACAGAAGGGGCTTATTATAGTGTGCATATATGATTCAAACTGTCCGGGTTAACCAATTTGTAATGGGTTGAAAAGGAAGATGAAAAGGGGAGAAGGGGCATGGAGGGGTGAAGAGGACAATTACAATATTACACGTTGATTAACCATCAGTGATGTCACCGTTCGTCAAGATGCTAGCAGTGTTAAGGGGGCGGACAATTATCGGGGATATGAGAGATTCAAGCGTGATGGCTGTCTTGGCTTGACTGTACGTTATTATGAGATGCTCTGGACAGTTCTAGCCGTTGATGGTGCAATAACGACAAGTCTACTTGAAAAAAGTTCTAGCTCCCAATGCATTCACCCAACAGACCCGCAAGTAATACTGCGTGAGATCTTCAATAAATCCTTAAAGGAGGCATAATTCGATACATAAAGTACCATTTGTTATCTAAGAACTAATGTGTTCAACCAAAAACCGTCAAATTCAAAAAGGAGTACGTCAGGTTGAGTATAAAAAGTCGTTTTAAAAGTGAAAAAAATGTAAGAAAATAAAATAAAAAGACAAATTGAGGAAAAGTAATCAAGAGGTAACATACTTATATTTTGTTGAGCATGCTTTAGCGTTTATAGGAGCAGTCATCGAGAGGACATATATAGGATTGTGTTAAAAATTGTAGTGTAGTCTATTAAATTATACAGATCGAGCGCTAATTCATTTTTCATATAGAGATATTTAAGGGGCTTTTTCCAGTTTTAATTGATGAGGGCGAAGATATTTTCTTTGGGATTGAGGTCGCGGCTATTGGGCGGGATGGAAATGGTTCGAAGGCCACATGCAGAAAGGCTTGCTGTAGTTATAAAAAATAAGCTAACAGTCGTACGGTAAATTATTATCATACCTTCTTTGTATAAAACGAAAGGCAGGCATCCCAAAAAATGTTTTTTTTTCATGGAAAGGCATCCCTTGGGAATTAAGTAAGTTTATTGAGTAAAATTTCGACACTGGATCTCCAGTTCGTCGTCAGACTTGAGAGAAATTTGCAAACAGCAGTTAGCATTGTAAATTGCTCAAACAGTTTTATAGTCAGTCTGGTTTGTGAGTTATTTGTGAGTCACAATTTGCGTCACTTCGTGATGGACATGATTATCAGTTGCAATGCCGTAATGACTAATGGGCAACTGAAATTTGAGCTAGTCAGGGGTCAGTCCGGGGTCAGTTCACGTTATCCGGTGTGGACGCTAATTGCGGTTCATGTTGGTCAATGTTTGTCAGCTGCAATCTTTTCCACCTTTCTTTGAGGTGTTTGTACACTCCGGCTAACTCAATACGCCGGTTGATGCATGAGTCATCGGAGTGCATGGCCTCAGGAAATTCTCGGCCTGTGTTGGAGGGGCACACTGTAACGATGCGTGTTTTGTCCCATGCAAAAGTATTTCCTGTGTCAAGGCAATGCATAGCCACTTCGCACAAATGGTTTTGACTCTTCACTGCCAAGTGGTGCTCGTGGATGCGTGTAGAGACTGATCTTCCTGTTTTGCCACAATATACTTTATCACAAGCTTCACATGGGATTTTCTAGATGACTTATTTTTTATCAAGGTAGCCAAGCCTATCTTTAAGGTGTACTTACTGAGTGCGTTAAGCATCCAACAGTTTGTGCGCCACTTTTATTTGGTGTTTCCGTAAGTGTCTTTAAACGAGTTCAGACACGTTCCTTATGTAAGGAAGGACTCGCCATGTGTTCGTTTTGGGCGCCTGAGTGGAACATTCCGGTTCCTTTTTTCTTGGATTTTTGTTGTCTCATGCATAGGCGCACAAAGTCTCCGGTGTTACCATTGCGGAAAAACAATTCATACTGGGGTCTGAGAGAAAATTGGCAAATGTTCCCTTTAAATAGCGGAAATGGACATCTAATGATAGATTTGAACGTTCGACGAATAAAATCGTCATTCTGTTTTGTTGTAGAGCGTTTTACTCCAGGATTCTTCTTTTTAGAAACTGTTTTTTAATTGATAATTCTGGATTCTCTGGCCTTGCTCACATCGAAAATACTTGCTAAAAAATTAAGCACCAGATATTTGGCTGCCATTTGTCGTTAGTGGACAAAATCATCTTAACAACGATAACTGTCAGACATCATGAATGCACAGCCAAACACCAAAAAAGGACATATATCGCGCCTTTCCGTTTCTTTATCAAGCTGACGCTGATAGTTATCGCTGCGGTATAACAACTTTGTTATGCCAATAAATTAATTCATTTTGTGGCACAAAACTTAACAGAATAGCAGAAAAATATTAAAAATTAGAATTCTTCCTTGCTTCCGAAAATAAATGCGATTCCTTTAACATGAACTTTCTTCCACCTAAAACATTTTGAACAACATTTGCCAGTTCTAGCAGAAATATGTTTCATTTCTTTTTCCTTCACTTTGGTGTTTCTCCATAGTGTAATGCACATAAATAAAAAGTTTGGTTCTGCAATACGTAATATCACAGTAAATTTCTTCGATTAGGGACTACCCTCATTTCCGCGAAAATTAACGTCCGTTTCTCTCAATTAACCTAACTTAAATGCCAATATTTCTAACGAAAAGGTTTTTAACATAATTCAATGAATGCAACAAATCACAATTGTGTTTTCATATATATGCTAAACAGTCCAACCAAATTTCATAATTAGCGTTGCATGGTCTCCGGTGGCTACTGTACGCAGCAGCAATGTAGTTCACCGGTTGATTGGAATCCCGTCAGTGACCAGGTTTCAATTAATTATCTGCTCAACTTGCTTCTGGCGTGAGCGAGTAATTGGATGGCAGCTCAGCTAAACTTATTGCCTGGTTCATTGGTATGAGCTGCAACTTGTGATAATTCGATGCCTCATTGTACAGCTAAATAATGTTCGTGTATACGCGATTCAATCATTCGTTAATTTGATATTGGTAGTTGCGTAAGCGGCTGAGGCATAAGATGCGATTCACTAACCCCGACTGTATATCGTGATTGTGCCGTTCTTTTATTTTCATCGACATGCTGTGCATAGTAGCTTTGGGTTTGTGTGCAATTCCAACACCTCGTCCGGCAGCGATGCACTCAGTCGCTTCTGAGACGTCTTTTATGTGTGGCGAAGCGCGCCATATTCTCGGTGGTTCTTTCGTCTGGGTCTTCCCGGTCGGATACGTAAGCATAGGTTATTAAAGGCTTCTGGATAATCATTCCGCAGAACTTAGTTGCAAAGATTTCCGGTCTCCTGTAGTTTTTCCTCCAGCCTACTGCAATGAGTTTGAAATCGTTTAAATAACGTTTTTAGACAGCCTTTTTTGATGAACAACTGGATAATTGCTGTGAAAACTGATTAGTTACGCTGCGTTCTTGCTGTCTTGTAAATCATTATCGCAGTTTCTCCGTTGAACGTTATGTCGACGAAGATATCAAGGAAAGTCAGCTGTTCTTCTTCTATTTCTTCCCTTGTGAATTGCATTCCAGGAAAGATTCCATTGAGCAAGTTATGGAAGTTTTGCAGCATGTTATTCCTGAAAATGACGACGGTTTGTTAACACATTGACACTTATTTTGGGGGAATGCGGTGTTTTCTAGCTCTTACAGGACCAGTTCTGCCACTTAACCTGAGAGCAGAGAACCCATCAGAGTTCCTTTGATCCGTGCGTTAGCTTCGCCCGAAAACGCAAAGTTTATCTTAAGACGAATTCGAAAAACCTAATGATGTGCTGTCAACCTGAAAAGTGAATGTATTCTTTGATTCGAGGTACTTAACTCTTTTTTTCGCAATAACCCTGATTGTAATCTTCAGCTCTTAACGCCACGTATTTTGCAGTCTGTTCTAATTAAGTTCTTAAATAGCACAGGAATTGCAGTCATACGTGTTCGAAAAAAAGGAAAAAAGTGTAAAGGGTCAAAATAACTTGAGTGGATATTCTAATTACAAATAACAAGTTGCCATTTGCATTCTGTCAGGAAAAATAATAAAGTCAGAACCAAGCAAATGTTTAAAAAGTAAAATATTTTTTTCTATCCAAGGACGCAGCTTAGACAAATGGTGGATGTCATACAATTTCCAAGTCCACTTATTTTAGTTGACCCCATTTAGAAAAAAACTCGCGGCATTCGGTGACTTTTTTCACAATTGGGTCAACTAAATTAACTTAATCTGCCAAACCAACTTAATAATTGTAATAAAAAAATTTCGCTTGCGCGTGGCGTGTTCTAATGCCACCGTGTTAAAACACGAAAAACAATCTATTCACATATGTAGATTGTTTTACGATCATGTGGTTGATCTTGTTGCCGCATGCGTTTGCCGTACACGATGAGCCAGCTTGCATTGCTTTTTACGAGATCGGTCTTCCTTCAAATCAATAAATAATCATCTGTAGTTACTCTTAACGATAAGTATATTTTGTTTAATTTTTGGTTACGTATCAATGTGCAATCACTGTGCGTACGCCTATCTGCTCCCTGATGTAATTTACTCTCTTGATGATACCAAAAAATTAACGATAATTAATGTGCTCTTAACATGGATTTGGCGTGAGAGTCGCTTGCAGTTTGCCACCACCCACTCCAGGATCTCGCTGATTGCACAGCTAATTTGAGAGGTCAAATTTAACAGAACGAAGTTTCACAAACCTACTCTGTGATTTTGACAATAGTGGAGTGCAACGCTGATGTTGGACCTGTAGAGGATGCTGTTTAACCACGTGATACCTAATATTTTTTTAATTTTACGAATGCATCACGTGTAACATTTCGCATATAATTTAGCGAAAATTAATGTATAAAGACAACATTTTCATGGTTGATTTCTTAAAAAACAACAGTTACGACAGAATGAAACACTTAAGCAAAGTAAGATTCTCCCAAACGTGGTCATGTAGCATACTTCAAATGTCATGCATAATGATCTAAAGTAATGCATAAACAAATTCTGCGTGCTTTTTGTGCAAGAAATTGCAAAAATTAGGCATTCAAAGATTACTGACGATTACTGACTCTACAGTGAGACTGATTGCCTTTCATTATTAATCCTATGGAAAGAGATCGTAGGTGTGTATGGCTGGATTCGGAAAGCAAAATATCAATGGATTTAAAAATATATGGCTAAAGCCAAAATGCGTGTTGTGTCTGGAGTGGGTTCTGTACGGAGCCTCACATCATTTACGCAGGACCAAGCAGCGAGCGTATACATATCGATCTGCCAATGGCCAAAACACACAGCCGCAACTTTGAATTGCTGATCGAGAAAGTCAGTTCTCGATTTGACAAAAGACATCCGATCCAGTTGTTTGAAACGTCAGCAGAAAAAGAAGCACATTCTGGTGAACTAAAATTATCTATATCCTCACCGTTTAAGGTTGCTGCCATTTCGGTTACAATCCGGTGACGGTTGCGGTTTATAATTAAAACCATCTACAATGCAGAAGAACTCGTCTTCGTAAGTCTTTGATAAAAGTCCTCCAGGAGAAAGGGAAAAATATGAATTTTGCGAATAAATTCAGGTGCACTTGCGGATGCGTGTAAATTGGGCGTACGCAAAGGCAAATGACAGCCAGGGCATGAAAGCACTTGTTTGAGTGGCTCTTCAAGCAGGGACATAGAGTATCACGGCCCTCAATTTCTAAGCATGTGCTAGACAGCAGTCATTCTGGCAAAGTCAAAAAATGTTTTTTAAGTACTTGTTATAGCGTGAAGAATTTAAACCCTGTGAAACGTAGAAGCGGCTTACATACAGTGGGATAAACCCGACCTATGCCATCAGCTCGACCGTTTTGTCAACCTTTATTAGCCCTGATAATTGTTTACATCTTTCAGTCCCAACTTTATTTTCCTGAACGTTCCTCCGCCTACCCTCCTTCCTAGACGATGATTTAATGCAAAATTCCTAATCTGACCAGTATTTACAGTAAGCTATGGCCCCAACTCTTATGCTATGTCATTTTGTAAAAAGTCGGAATGTTAAATGTTCTATTCATTATCAAACCCATGCAATGACAATGTACACTTGAAAGCCATCGCGTTATTTATTGAATTTAATAAACCCTGTTGTATATGCCTGTTTCAAATTTGTACGAAGGAACCTATTTAACGAACAAATATGTGCCGAAGTGTTCCTTACGAGTAAAAACACGCGGACCAATGTTCACTATGTTACTGTTGCTTACAATTATTCCTTTTCCCGGAAGCACATTTTCGATACGCACTGTCCCATGTGAGACACATTCATAAACCCTCCGGGTATCGTGGTCTACTAAAGTTATGTTAAATAATTTACAAATGCAAGCCTGTGAGCTTGACGAAGCCTATAACTTCCTGTATGAGGGTTTGAACGTCAAAGCCCTCTTCGTTTTTGATTTCCTTTATCTGTGATCACATCCTCCTACAGCGGTCAGCTGCTGTCGAGTGCTTTGCGCCTACGGCACTGGTTAGTTTTGAGGATCAGCGTATGGGTATTTTGCTTACCGGGCTTCACTTGTTGAAACGAGGAGGGAAGAGCGGTTGTGTTACCGTGCCAACTGTTAATCTTATGTCGGCGAATAAAATTGAGTGTTAATGTTAAAGTCTTTTGGGAAAAAATAAGGTTCATTACGTGATTTTTGAGTCTGTTTCCCCAGTTCGTCTTCAGAATGCGGGACAAAAACCGAGACCGATACCGCTTCCTTTGTGTTTTAGACAGACAGTGATACTCAGGCAATGGCTAACAGAAGGACAATGAACACTACAATACTTTTCAGCGTTCACATAAATCTTCCAGGTGTTCTCGAGTTATAGTGTGCGCTAACGCCCTTCAAAGTGATCGTGGCTCAATGTTACCAAAGCTAAATAAAAAACCGTAGCCAGCTATTTCCGAGATCCATTTGTGCCGAACGGTCTTCTGAAGTGGTTTATAGACCTATGAGTTTGCAGTAATTTTTAGCGGACCAAATCGGGAAGAAAAATCAAAAGTATTGCGTACCCTCCAAAAAACTAGCAAATTTTTAATGGCAAATAACTGTATGGCACTGTATAACAAGGTGTCGAGCGCAGCATATTCGCCCAAGAAACAAAGTTGCGGCGCTGATTGGCGCTAAAAAAGCACGGTGGTGCAGTGTCTCGTACCAGGTGATAGCATAGATTAATTTGTAATCTTCTTTGGATTCCATATGCAAGAGCAAAATCCTGCTTGGGAAGGCTTTCATTATTCGTAGAATTAAACTGCTCCCATTTTTAGGATAAGCTAAGGTGAAGTTTTAGCGGCCGCTTAGATAATAACAAACACCAAACAAAAAGTAGAAATAGCGCAAAAACCCCAAGCCACAATGCGTCAACGTGTGATGCAAACTAAAGGCAAACGTCATCATATTAAACATCGGCAGTTGTCTACAAGATAAATTGCAGCGATAGGGACTTAACTTTCGTTGAAGAAACAGTTCGACATTTGCAGATCCGCTTACGTGAGCACAAACTAGTTGCTCCTAGAGACGATCCAGACTCAGTTTCTCACAACACACTGGAGAGACTGGAGATGACTACAATATTCAAGCAGCAATCGTCGAAGGCCGATTAAACTCAAAAGCCGAATGGTTGCTGATTAAGGCAGGATGCTCACATGTCAAATGCATCAACAGGCACCTAAATCTCCCCGGGGCCTCCAAATGCTTGCACCATAATGCAAGCAAAGGACGGAACTGGGCCAAACTGTTAGTAAAAATTGCACATAAAAAGGAAACCACAATGAATCGTCTAGATGAACAGGCCGCATCATCTGCACCCTATACTGCGTGGTGCTCGCTTAGCCTCGCAAACAAACCTTTGTTGGGCAACTGCATACGTGGTACCGTACGTGAACGATGTAAAATTCCTCTGCTGGCGCCTCTTCATTGTTGAGGATACGCAGCTCCTCACGGGGTTCATGCCTGATGTTGAAAACTTACTCACGTGACGCGGGATGATGATCTCGGGAGCCAAGTCGTCCGTCACTGTTTACACGCAGGATCCGAAGGAGTTCAACTGTCGCCCTGCCATCACTGTCAAGGCTCTGGCGGGCACATCCTAGAGTTGCGCGAAAGAGACTTTGACAACTACGTTCAAGCCACGACTTACTTAAGCAGCACCAATCTGGTCTCATACGATAAGCTTTTCTATCCTTAGCGCAGACCCTGCCCTCCGCAGGCTCATTGGTTGCTATAAAATATCTCCTATCACCATCTTCATGCAAGATATTCTGTCTTACCGGTCGCGCCTCACAACATACTCCTAAGCTTACAGTTCTGGTGGACCTGTTAGCAACCCGGACATCCTAATTGTCAACATTGCCATGAAACGGAATCCAGCCGCAAAGATCGGTCGTCTGTGCGAGCTTTTCAGATGGTAGCTGTCACCTCGTCTCTCTGGTATCTGCCCGTTGATGGCTCTGCCCACAAGAAAGGCCTCCAGCGTCTTCGGTAGAGAGCTGTGGCGAGGAAAATGAGGTAACCAGCCCCTATGGCCAATATAATTACCATCTTTTGGGTTGCTGCTTCTTATATCTGGAGATGGACTGTTGTAAGCGTTCGAAAAGTCAGGAAAATAAACAAATTGATTCGGTACTCACTTAACGAGCATAGGCTTACACTGTATTTTGCAATTTTTGCGTCAATGTCCTTCTCCTTCGAGATTGCACTTGAGGTTTGGGCAAAAGTAGCTTATGTAGGCCCACTCATATACTCCTAGCTCCTGCATTTTCGCTGCATATACGGTGGTTGTAGAGTTGTAAGGGTGGTGGAATAGGATAGGCAGCGAGGGTTTTTTGCAGAAGTAAGTGTTAAGTGGGAAAAATTTAGTCAAAGTTGCTTCCCATAGCCGCTGGGAGGAAGTAGTTACGCATTTGAATTGAAGGTGTGCGTGGCAGTTCGCGCCGTGGACTAAACTTATCTTACTTCAAAACGGTAAATTAGACCTCAGATAAGTTGAAGTAGACAACCGTTAATTCATTTTTTTGGAAAATTTGATAATCGCGTATATACGCAAGAAGTTACGCGATAATATAAATTGAAAAAACCTGCGGATATATTTCAACAACACTTCTAAATGCATTAAAACTAATTAAATTAGCATTCGTTTAAGTAAATTAAACTGCTGGTCCCATTTCCCCACCCATAAAACCGTCTAACCACCGTTTTTGTGGGGAAACGTGCAGGTGAGAGGGATAAATGAGTGGGCCTACATAACCTCTTTCATCCTGCAACGTTGAATAGAGGACTTTACGTTAGACATTAAATCAAGTTTTACTCGCTGAGCAGGTTAAATGTCAGAGATAATACAAGCGAACATGCTAGTACCAGGAATTTATTTAGTAGTAGATGACGACTCGATCGCTAAGACAATATGTTTATTCACCTGAGACTTCAAAATCCGTCGCGGATGCATCATCAGAGACATACTCACAGAACAGTGGCAGGAAGAGTTTGTGTGCGCACAGTGAACAATGTTAACGAGCAGAAAAAAATCGATAAATGTCTTTGCTTGTGCGCTGATTCGTTGTGTCAGCCATGACCATCTGGCTGAAATTTTTTGCTGAAAGTGATAATCGAGTGAGCCGGAATTTACTTGTGTCATGGTTCATGGGACCCCAATCCATCAACAAATGCAACGATTTACCGAATCCTAATTCGGTATTGAGAATAAATTTGGCCAAAGCAAATCACCACTCTGGGAATACACAGGCCACCACATCATCTTATGCTGACACCACAAGGCCAGATGGACATTGCTGACACAAGCAATCAGCGAAAAGCAAAGGCATTTATCGATTATTTCTGTACGTTTAAATTTGACAGCAGAACCCTTTGCACCCCCACTGCCTCTGCGGCTGTTCAGTGAGTTTGTCTTTGATGATTAATCTGCCACCGGATTTCGAAACGTCAGGCGAATAAACATATTTCACTTGCGATCCAGTCATTTTCTAATATTTCAAATTCAGAGCTAAAGCAGCATGACTGTTGGATAAATGGAGAAATTTTTTTCATTAGGAAGAAAGAAATAGCTTAAATCGTCCTTCTTATTATCTTTTACCTTAGACGTTCCTGCTGGACCCCAGGTTTCCCTGAATAAAACCAGTGGAGATCATTGTCGTCGACGTCAGTAGAGTAACGTTCACCACATGAATATAAATAATGTATTGTCTCTTTCATCCAACGACCATATGTTGTCGCAACATACTTTAGGCTTAAGGTGAGTTCTGCATTGCTTTGATGCTTTCCTCTCAACTCGCATCCCCGTATGTCGGCTTTAGCCATATGTGCTGCCCGGCGTCTACTTTGGTGACAGCACAGCACTTAAAATTTGGTGGCTAGACAGTCACCTCTGACCGCATGTTCCGATGATTTTTCGTACTTGCGGCTGCTAACGGAATTAAAAAATCTCTATCATAAATTCTCATCATCACTTAACGGCGTAACAGACGCTAATCGGGGTCATGCAGAATGTGGAACGGTATCCTACTGGACGATGCTTTGATGATGAGGGTATGTTCAAATGTACCAACTAGTTGGACAGTAGAATGCAATTTATGTGAGTCAGTCTTAAACGAAGAGCATGTTCGTTTCGTAAGGCAGTGGTTTTCCCGAGTCTTAAAAGGTATGTTAAAAAATTTCTCATTTCAAAAAATTCTGCAGCTGCTTTTTTCATTTGAAATTAATAAAATAGGGTCACCAAAAACAGGGAAACATGCATTAAGTAATCTTATTTGCCTTTGCAAGTCTAAGAGTGAAGTAAATTAATGTAAAGTTTATATCGCAATATAAACCCACTGCCATGATAAAATGCATCAACAGAAATACAAAATATTTGGATAACGTTGACAGAAAAATGTTTTGACATGCCACCAGCCATTGTTTTCGCATACATTCCGGTAGAATTGACCAGATATTAATGTGTTTTACTTTCACAACCACATTGGGAACTGTAATCCGTAACATAAACAACCCGTGTAGACAGCTTTATTTAAATCTTTGTTTTTGGACGCAACTATGAATGGCATAAAATTTTTTTCGGCTAAAAGTCGACAAATGTGATCAGTGGAAATTAAGTAAGTAAGTGAAGTATTTCCAGGCTACAAGTTTATAAGTGAAGAAGTAGATGGATAATCCATTTAGCGAAGAATATAGAATTATTTGTACGAATACGGCTCAGGAGAGCATTTCAACTGCTTCCTCTATTTACATGCATGAGATAACGATGAAGGAACATTGCATTTTGAATTTTCGCAGAAGCAATAATATAAAGTTATTTTTACGCGGTGACTTTTCAATAATTATGTCATCTTAAAATTTAAGAAAAAATATAAAAACTGGATTTAACAAGAATAAAAGTGCTGCATGCATTTACCAGGGAAGTTGAAGAATAACCACTTAGTTTTACTGCTTATAAAGGTCGGGCTTCTTCCGCCGTATGTAAGCTGCTCCATGTAGCGCTAGGTCTGATTTGTTCGTGCTCGAACAAGAACTCGGAATGATAAGGTGATGTAAGCGAAGTGATCACTGTCTTACAAGTGTTTTGTAATGGATGACCACAGCATTTTGTGTTGTTGATAAAAAAGCCAAACAGGTACAGGTTCAGCAGCCGTGGTCACGAATTGCCTTTGCGTACGACCAACGCACAGTAGTCACCAAGGACCATGCAATTTTTAAAACTTTGAATAAGTTTGATCATTACTTGAATACCAGTGTAAATGCATTTAGGAAAATGCAGAAATAAAAATTAACTGCATTAAGCGTATTAAGTACTCAAAATAACTGTAGGAATTACTTAATTTTGGCACAGAAAATTAAATTTTTCTCGATAATACCGGGATTTTAGTGGTATAAAAAAGAGCTTTAAATTACAACAATAGATTAAGATATTGTGTTAAATTAAAAACTTGAAGCAACCACATTTTTTTCATTAAATAACTTTTCTTAAGTCAAGATATTCTGTAAACTTTACTCTTACTGGATAATTAAAAATTGAATGCCATCAATAAGTGTGTCATAATTTTCCTTGTTTTCACTGTTTTTATTGATAAATTGATAAATTTTGCATCTCTTCGTTGTGTACAACAAAACCTTTGAAATAAGATAGATATAAAAAGCATTAACCGAAATAAAAAGGTTTTTTGATGTGTTTTAATGAATATGGCAACGCTTATGATATGCTGAAATGTCTCAAAACAGAAAAACATATTGTCGACGGTAGATCATGTCTGCAGTGGAGGTGTGACACACTTATTCCTAAGATGAATAAAAAAACGTCCCATAAAAGGTTACCTCTTACTAAGTGCTATGATAAGATATTCAGATAACGACTTCTGCTATGTTTATTTTTTTAACGCAATCTTACAATGGGATTTGAGAATTTTGAGAATTTATTTTAGTTTCCTGAAGAAAAAAACGATTCAATTTGACTGGAGATGAAAGAACTTCTATTTCTATTTTATGATTGATTTTTTTTCGCATAAGTTGATTTATTCCACTTCTTGATATAATTATGCGCATCCAAAATAAAAACTGGTCATATACCTTGCCATTTTTTGAAATAACTTTTAAATTTCTGTCCGTGACGTTACCGAATAACGCAAAAGGTTAACGTAAAGTACACCAAAAACCATATTTCTACACGAATTATATTCAATAAGCATTTTTGTCTTCAATTCGCATTATCATGTTCGATATTTTGTTTTTGTTGCACAGTCGAAAAGCGGATTATTTATGTATTAAAACAAACACTTCTGTCACTGCATTTTGTGAAATAAAACTTCACTGGATAGCTTTACATAAATTTGCAAATATAAATATACAAAAACTATATACAAGACACATTTATTCATGTATCACAACTAGATAATTTGAGAATTTTGGAAAAATTCGTCTAAGCAGTAGAGGTGATTGAGTTAAATATCTTATAATTAAACACTGGATAACCCCATTTACTTTGAAGTCAGTTTAGATTACAAAGCAGTTTTTATAAGCATTTCTTTCCCGGTATTAATTTTTAAAAAATCAAACACAGCAGAATTTATGAGTGCGAATAAATTACGATAGAGGTTATCAACTGCATCCACTGTGTGCATAAATGACGAAACAATTAGATAACACCTCTTTTTGAATTTTCACAAAATTTATAAAAGCAAGGTCATGTTTACGTTGCAAATGGTAAAAAGTTATTTCAACCTGAACGATTTTGTGAAAATTCAAAATACTGTGTTCTCTAATTTTTTTGTCATTCATGCACACGGCGGACGCAGTTGATAAGCGCTCTGGAAATTTTTTTGCGCTCATAAATTCTGCTGTGTTGGCTTTATTCAAATTTATACCGGGGAAGAAATGTTTTAGAAAGTTGCTTTGTCATCTAAAGTGACTTCAAAGTAAATGTAGCTATCGACAAATGTTTCCAGAATTCTCCAATTCTCTAGTTGTGATACATGTATGAAGGTGTCTTACATATGGTTCTTGCGCTACGCTAGAAAAGTGCACATCTCAACTTCACTAACCTAAACAAACGCTTGCGTACGTTTTTAAATGCGTTTAAACTATATATTTGCCCACTGGCTGCATCTTAATTTTGTAGCTTATGCATCCAGTGGAATCTCTGGTGTAGAAATGAAGGCACTTTCTCATTGGACAATAATGTGCCTTTGCTTGGACCAATCAAAATTGTATGTTAATGTGCTAAGATTTCCAGAATGATGGAATATATAATTACTTATTGAAGAAGAACAAAGTTATGCAATATTGGCAGATTTCTGGATGGTGCCCAAAACTATAATGTTCTTAAATACCTCCTACACCCTCTTTCCGCCGATTGACGTGACAGTGGAGACAGATGGCCTCCTTACTAATTCCACATCGACTACTTCAAAGCTGGTGCTTATGCCGGCACTGTACTATAGCCTACCATTTAAAATACTCGGCACCATAGCAGCCATTCTCATTTTAAGTGTAGGCCTAACCGGAAATATACTCGTGGTTGTTGTTATTCTTTGGTGCTCAAAGATGCGGACTCCTACAAACTGTTACCTTGTTTCCCTATCCTTCAGTGACCTGCTTTTTCTCCTTAACGCCACGGCTCCGCACATTTGGGAGCTGTACGAGATGATTCAGGAGTGGAAATTGGGACTACATGCCTGTCGACTGATTGTGGCTATTCAATATATGAGTGTTGATGCATCGGCACTGTCCATGGCTGCATTCTCCGTGGAACGCTGGGTTGCCATTTGCCATCCAATGAGAGCCCAGACACTGTGTTCAGTTAACCGGGCACTCAAAATAATCGCTGGAATATGGATCTTCTGTGCGGCCTACAATGTAGTCTGGCTGTTCACGCTAGAGACGCAGACGGTCAGCTATCGAATGGGAACCTATGAGAAGTGTACTTTCAAGTATGCCAGGGTCTACTACGGCATAGTGTATATGCTTGATTTCCTACTGTTCTACGCCCTGCCACTAGGTCTCATATTTGTCATGTACCTACAAATTACATTCCAGCTTTTTACCAGAAACCGAACTGCCTGGTTCCTGAAGAGCATGCGAAAAAATGACGAGTCAGTGGATGCCGGCAAAATGGTTCGAAAGCGCTTCCAACGTCCATCGCTAAGGAAAATAAATCCCATGGACTCAATGCAAACGCGTAGTCAGCTCTGCATGACTAATTGTCTGGGTTCAAGAGCCACTCATTCCCGAAAACAGGTGATTTAATCTATGTGGCTTTATTTGCTTTTGCAAGTTTTATGAGATAAGGATCTAGGCTGTCGTATGAGATAGATAGATAGATGGATGCCCTCTGTTTGAGAAAACAATTGCAAAACTTATCCATTCAACATGCACAAAATTAGGCGCAAAAAAACACAAAAGTGGGGCATCAAAAGTAATTCGTAAACACCTATTTCTGCCATTTTGACATAATCGATAAATCTCCTTGCAAAAGGTGTCAACCGTAAGCTGAATTGCATTGATTTTCAAATGACGATTGCATTGTGACCTTGTGCACCCACGACCACATTGTAGGTCAAATCAAGAAAAGGACTACTAATCGACTTTAAATATATGGAAAAGGCCAACTCACGTATATAGAGGATTGCTTACAGGAGCCTTAAGGGTATAATAATTGCGGTTCAATTTCTCAAGCCCTCCAAAGGCCGCTTTTGCTATACAAAGTTGAATTTGAAGAATATGTTTTTTTAGCTCAGCAATGATACCGCTTTAAGCATTCAAGAAGTCAACATAGGCGAACGAACGTCTTCCAGTAATTCAGCATCAGGCGTATACAGCAATATAAACGGGTAGAGTTAGCAAATGTTTAAGCAACCAATCAACTGTATTCAAGGGGGAGAGGGAATTGTTAAGAGATCAAATGGGGGCAGGTGGCGGGGTGACGTCCCACAATTAGTTCATATTAACTGTTCAGCTCGTGGCTTCGTGGCGTCTTGACAATAGTTGAAACTGTCTGCTCATCGTCCCCCTTCCCCCTACCCCCCTTTGGTATCTTAAACATTGACCCTTCTCCCTTAAATATAATAGATTTGTTCCTTAAACGTTTGCTCACTCTACTCCCGTTTATATTATTGTACAAGTCTAATGATAATTTAATCAAAAGCTTTCGTTCGCCTATCTTGAAGTCTCGAATGTTTTTTACCCAAATCTGAACGTTTATAACGTAAGAACAAATACGGGTTATTTGCGACTTACCAACTTGTGCGATATAAGAAAAGAAAACTCGTCAAGAGTCCTGTCAATGAAGACCTTATGAGAACAATTTGTAAAGCCCTTCTTGACACCTATAACAGTTTAGGTTAAATTGCACAATATATCATAAAACAAAACACTCATATCTTATATGTATTACATGTTTTTATAATTGCGGACAGGGTTTTGTTTTTTTCCGATTGTAATCGCTACAGGTATAGCAAAAACGGAACGCATTTTGTCCTTTTGTTGTTAAATAACAAAGGTTTAAAGTAATGACGTGTAAGTTTTAAACGCTATTTTTGACCTTTGAGAGTAACGTTCATTAGCAAAAGCACCAGACGAGATAAGTAAGATTGCTAGTATAAGGGGAATTGTTACAGGTGTTTAATTCTACCTGAAAAATTCACTTTTTTTCCAATATTTAGGCTTTTTTCGCCTGGTTATTTCCTTATTTCATAAAGTGTGTATTAAGTGTATGCTAGTTTAAAGATAAAATTTTAAAAATTATTTATAATCTGTAAAGTTTAAAAAATCTTATACAATTACAAATTCGAAAGCGCATAACATTAGCATTAATGTGCAATTTTGCTTTTCTGAAATTCAAGCTAATCTAATCGTTTACTTTTTAAAGCTCAGAAAGAAAAACATGTAAATAGGGCAACGATTTAGCTCAGGCAGACGTTTTTAAGACTGCTCATCAATCACTCCCCATCTGCTGATGCACTATGTTGCACGTCCTGTGCGTTGGCCTTAGGACTGCATCAGCCATTTAACCATCGAAAGTAGTTCCTTCTTTCAAACCCAGCAGCTGTTCTTGTTATTTTCTTTCAGTTAAAAAAAGGTGCGTTGTCCAGTTTCTCAAGATTTACCATCTTATATTACAAATCATGACGTTGGGCATTCACATGCATATAATGCTGTGTATTCTTTGCAAAAAATGACTTTTACCCTACTTCCTAAAGTAGGGCTATTCAGAACTACTGATTTTTCTATGCAGGTCTACTGTTTAGTTTCCATTTTGTTTGGTGAACGAAAGAACCATCGAAGGTTAAGACTGTACGTTTGCTGTTTTCATGAACTCCTTAACTAGGCAATCTGAAAATTTTAACCGCTAAATGGGCCGAGGGATAAATTGCGGAGCATCAGTCTTAAAACCGGCGTTAAGCCATAAATTACGTTGTTATGAGCCGCCAAATACACCTTGCAATTACACAAAATGGTCAAATTATTCCAACGAACAGGATAATGAGCATGTTACAAATAATTATATGCCCACAGCGTTTCCTGATGACAGTGAATGCGCCAAAGGAAATGTGTCCTATCATTTAGGAACTTGCCTTTATTTTTTATCTCTGTGGCAATAATTAAAAATACCCAAATACTGAAATTAGCTTGCAGAGGGCATATGGCGTGAATTTACTCTCCTCATTCATGGTTTTCGTGTTTCTACTGGCATGACGCTAACCTCTAGCTTTTAAGTATCCTGAGAAATAAGTTTGCGTTTGCGATATATATCAGTATATTAAAGGTCTATAGGTTAAGACCTAAAATGTAAGTGCATATTTGGGCTGAAGCCCGTCAACCATTGCGGTATAAGCAGAAGCTGCAAACAGACAAACTGCGCTAGTAAATGTTCATGCCGTAGCTTACCATTCTTACAGCCTGCGTACTAGTTAAGAGACCCGCTCACATGTTCCACCGGTGTTTTGCCGCTGCTTGACGCATTTGCGAGTGGTCCGGCTCATCAGTGGGTCCCCTTGCCATGTCAAGCAGCGGCAGAATACTCGTGAAACATGCAGTTTGTATCGAGTAACTAGGCTGTTAGATAAGTAAGTCGCAATATCAACCTTGTTTTTGTTAACTTACTGAAGTCTTTGCATTGTCCTCAATAATAGTTAGCGAATTTAAAAGCTACAAAAAATTACGAAGAAGTCTTTCAATAACTTCGAAAGGTCAACCCATCCAGCGTGCAAACTTCGTTTCCTCCAGTTTCTGAGCAGCTACCATCACAGCTGCTGTCTGGCAAAATAAATGAAACAGATATGGCCATGCACACACGGGAAACTGGCCAGAAATTCGCATGGAAGAACATACGGATTGTTGGTACTTATTCAAATAGAAAAGGCCCTGAATTTCCAAAGGCAATGTACTCCGACGAAGCATGCATCAACAGGAATGTAGACTTAAATACCAGCTATGGTTACTTCAAAGCCAAAATCAACGCGCGCCAACAAACCAAATGGAATGATTAAAATCATGTTAAACCCACTAGCACAGACTCAAGATCCTGCCAATCAGAATATATGTCAGATGAATATAAATTTTTCTGACTGTTTAAACAATTTACATATTCCTTACACAATTTCTTGTGTCTGAAGATGACGAGGGGTGCTTGCGTTGAAAATTCTTATCATAAAATCCACAAAATCTTAAAAAAGCTTTCTCTTAATAGATATGTTTGTGGTTAAAATGTAAACAAGCGCTGGGAAGTTATGCTTAATGTCAAAAACTGCGGACGATTGAATATCACTGGCAAAATTAGCATTCACACATGTATGTTAACAAACAAATGCCTATGAGTAACATTTTTGAAAATGTTCTACCTTAACCAAAGGAAGAAGTGCATACTGTTTGTTTTCGTAAAAAAAACTTATGCTGAATAACACTCAAGTTCAGCAGCGATTAAAAAATTCATGCGATAAAGCAATAAATGTGCACCACATCGTCGGTCGAATTGATAAAAATATAAATTTTCCCTTCGATGCCGGAACATATTCGAGCATGTTTTATCCTTCCTCAAAATGCTATTCAAAGTAACTAATGATATGGGTATTAATTTGTTTGATAATGTTTTGCTCTTGTAACTGAATTACAGGGCAAGAGATAAACCTTGCAAAGCAGAAAAATAAAAATGAATACAATAAGCATGCCCATACAGAGCATCCGGTTCTCTTAAGTTGACTTTTATCCTTTGTTCTCAATGATTTTCTGTTTTCCAAAAATAATTATTTTCAATCACCATTTTACAGGGAGACATATGTTTGTGTTTCATGTAGTTAGGCTCCATTTCGTCAACCCACCAAGTCGGAAGTTTCAGAATTTCTCATTTCGAAATAAATGCAATGTAAGTTAACCACCGATGACAAAATCAATACAAAAGAAAAGCATTTTTTAAAATCAAATATATCCTTGACAGGCTGAAGCCAGATATCATAGCATAAATTTGGTTCGACTGAGTATTGAAAACTCAGATGTACTAGAAGAAGAATAGACAGCCTAAATTCCACGATCTTTATAGCATCCGTTGTAGGAAAAATAAATTTTGTTAAAAATAAGTTGTTTATTTTACGTATGCAATATAACGAATTTATGTGAAAGGTTTTTTGATTAAGATTTCACGCCCGATCTAAATCCTATAAACTGAGCGTCAAAGACACGCAAGAGTGACAGCAAACAGATCACACATATTGGAATGCTCCCTGCTTCCATCTAAATGCCTTTTTATAGTAGTCTGCATACATGATGCCACCCGCGGAAATCTATATGATGGTCTTCATTGTTAGAAACATGCAGACTCGCTTTTGCGGGCCTTACAAAGCAACTTATATTGTACACTAGACCATTTGGCATACAGAAAAGACGAGTTTATTAGCATGTAGTGTTGACTCGCTTAAAGCGAAGATCTTAACGCTGCGCAACTGAAGAGCAGAGCGACTAATACCTGGTAATCAAACGCAACTGCGTCAACAGATAGCTTGTTTTTCTGCGTCCTGCAAGCTGTTATGCCATAACGTAAACAAAGACGAGAACAAGGTGGCCAAATCGGACCAGGAAAATCAACAGAAACCAACCCGATGAGAGGTACACCTGGGTGAAAAAAAGAGACACCAGGAAGAAGCTTCGTTCATGGATCCTCAGTACAGTAATAGTTGTTTGATTACAGTTTCCAAGTACACAAACGGTTCACATAAATACCGAGGAAGCGCGATTTGTAATAAATCGATCAAACCAAGCGCAAGTCTGCCAA
Organism: Ligula intestinalis; assembly: GCA_036362985.1. Classification (NCBI taxonomy): domain Eukaryota; kingdom Metazoa; phylum Platyhelminthes; class Cestoda; order Diphyllobothriidea; family Diphyllobothriidae; genus Ligula; species Ligula intestinalis. Next base: position 2,732,560 of record JAYGXS010000005.1, read on the forward strand.
GACTTTTCAGTTCGATGAGAAAGTCATAAAAATGTAGAACTAAAAAACGTTAAACTAATTTTTTTCCTTAAAGTTGGCTTTGCCTGCCTTGTATGAACTTTGGACCGAAATGTCCCATTCTAGAATGGATATATTTTTGTATTTCTTACTTTTATTTAGGTACGTGCATGTGAAATGACACAAAGATGAATAGGTTTTTCATCATGCATTTACAAAACCCCAAAGAAAAGGCTATTTCGGTTTACATACAGACCTAAATGGCTTTTCTTATGATAAAAAATATAATCTGACCACATGGCGGCTAAGCTTGCAAATCCAATTTTCTCGTGACTTTTGCATGAGTCTCCCAGCGTATTGCAGGATAAAAGTTGACTTTTGCCCAAGGTATGCTTTGGAAATAGGGCGTCAGTGCCACCATCCAATACGTCAGTAGTTTAATAAATGATCTCAAGCATACGAGCCATCGTTCTCAAAATGTTGAGCCTAATGAAGTGGTTGTTGCAAAGCTACAAATTTTGCTATCACTTATTTAAAACAAGTACCCACTTGAATCTTGAAATCATAGAGTGGCAAAGATTCTTTTATTGTTTTTCTTTTCGTTTAAGTATTAAGCAACCTTATGAGATCCATGCATGCGCAATGCCACTCAGTTTATTTTTCATCTTTTGAACGACTGGATATAGCTCGATACTCACAAATGTCGTTGCAGGACGTAGAATGCGCCATTTTGTATTTATCAATTCATAAACGTAGGTCGAACTGATACACAAGGCATATGAATTTTTTTACCTTTTCACCTGCGTCAAAGGACCTTATCTCCATCGAAAAGGTTGGTCATGACATGTTTTATGTAACGCGGTTTAATTACTTACTTACCATGTGCAGAATTCAATTGCAGCTGAGCTATGTAAAACACTTAAATGAACAATACAAACTCACAGAAACCGGCGGAATTAAAAGGTATGCACGGTTTGATAGCCCCGCAAACGATTTATATAAAATGGGTAACCGAAAGCATTTACAAACTGATGCCTACACGTACGGCCTAGAGGTACTCAAACATTACAACGAAAGAACATACGGCATGCTCTGCCATGCAGAAGTAGTATCTCAGCAGTGACTGGGCACGTTGATTAAACCCAAAAATATTCCGGGGTAGTGTTTTGCATGCCATGCTTAAGCTTTCCATGTAAATATACAGGGCAGACTGAACACATCGTCGGTTCGCGCATACTCGAACATAGGCTCACTGTCAGACGGTGAGACGCATTCCCGCTATTGGCGGCCTACCTGTACACATGAGGTAACAATATTAACTTTGCAGCTACGAAGATAATCGTTTGCACCGGCAGCAAGTCAGACTGAGAATCAGTTGAAGCCTGTGCCTCAGAAAAGAATTCAGTCAATTGACCTATCGATCCGGCGTTGGAATACATCGCTTTCCGCAAGCATTTTCGCACAGCCGATAGTTGTATTGAATGAGTTCTCTCGGGCCGTATAACGGCTAATTGATTACAGTACCCCATAACTGCTGCTGGTTTGTCGGCCACGCTTTAATCTCTGAGGATTGATGGCCGCAACAGCCATTAGGCTCAAAACAATGAATACATTGATCCAGTCCTCAACAACCCATTTCAGTATTCAGTTTAAAATGCAACAGCAAAAAGTTTGAAATTATAAATCCTTTTTTTCTTAATGAATCGGATTTCATTTTGTGTTCTAGAATCACAACCTCGTGCCATGGCCCGCATGTATGAACGAAAAGCACTGTAGAAAATTATGTAACATTTTTTCCAAGTAATATTATGAAGCGAGCAAAAAAGGCAGAATGAATTTGCACAAATAAATTCCGAAAGAACTTGATAACTGCGTTTCATCTTTGCTGTGTTAAATGCGTGATATATTTACTCAACTTCTTTTTCTTGTGAATTTCCGTCCCAACTTTCGTTTTTCCAGTTAAGAATATGAAATTACTTTTGACCATTCGACGTGAAAAAATGACCTTGCTATTATTGGTTCTGCTCAATATTCAAAATGTTATGTAACCCAACTGTTACGTTGATAAGGCAAACAGAGAAAGCAGTTTACAAGATCTCACATACTTCATGAGCACTACGAAATTCTGCCGTTTTCGCATGCTTCTAAGGCAAGAAATAATTATATTTGCCGAAAAAATACAAAATGAAGCCTTAAAATGGGCTTTACACTTTCTCTATAAGGCAAAATTACGTTCGTTCAGTTATCTAAGCCTTTCTAGATTTAAAGTTAAATGGGGATTAGCTTAATTGAGTAGCTCTTGAGATTCAGATTTGTGCCATACATTTTCGGAGCTACGCCAGTGTAGTGTACTAAATAATGTCTTTAATTTACTTTTTTTCAAGGCATTAGCTTTTTCTATGTAAAAAAGCATAAACACTTTTATTACTGCAGAACCTCACTGACTATTGAAAGCTCTGACATCGCAAGCAATTACTTACCAGGATAGGGAACATCTTTTGCCAGCAAAATTCATTACTTTAACATAACTAGCATTTAAAAAGAAATTACACATATATTTTCAACGTGTTTTTCTGGCATAATTGTGACTCATCTGCTCTTTTCTCCAAACTGTTTTAGGTTGTGAAAATGTTGATGGCAGTGGTATTTCTATTCGCAATATTCTGGCTACCCTATCGAGCTTGGGTCGTATATAACAGCTTTGCTGTTCAACCATTGGTGGACTACTGGTTCACACTTTTTGCCAGAACTATGGCCTACCTGAATTCAGCTGTCAATCCTATTCTTTATAATGCGATGTCCAAGAAATTCCGTCGTTCCTTTAAAATGCTGCTTACTCGATGTAAGTTCTTTTTCCCCACAAAAAGGAGGCGATCACTAAACACACATTTATTCGTCTAGTTTTTTTTCACCTATTAATGAGAAATAAATAAAGTTGGTGTAGTTTCCTTTTGTTGTGTCTTATGCGGGTTGACAGAAACTTCCTTAAAACGTTTTTTGCTTCAGATTAATATAAATGGTAATTGATAGACCTTATAGTTTTGATCCGTTAAAAACTGGAGTTCTCATTTGTCAAAATGCTACCTCTATCTCTTATTATAATGTAACGTTACAAATACCTACATAATTGATAACAGTTTGAGACGTCCTGCAGTTTTTTTTCCTTTTCTAAAGATCCCACTATCTTATTGTATGTCCGCTCTTCTCGCTCGCAAAAACCAGATTGTTTTATATTTTATTTGTTTGTGCAACAATCTATTCCTCAGAATTCGCCCATCCTGGGATATTGCTTTTGCATGGTAAGCTTATGTAAAATGTTAAATGCCAATTACTAAAAAAATATTCCTACGGCCTCAATCGCGGAATGTCTCTTGTACTTTTGCTGGTGCAAAGAATGCATCACACCTTTTTTCATGTTTAATCAAAAACAAAAGTTCGAAAACCTAAAGGTAAATTTATGCGGTTCATCTTGTACGTAAAACCATTGGATTTGTCATTTTTCTACTAAACATGCGAACCCGCGTTCGGGTTTTGCGAATTCCTATTAATTCTTCCATGAATAATTTGGTACCAGGCAGCATTTATATTAAGCGCAAACTGCCCATCACATGTTTATGAGGGAATGTAGGCATTTGACCTTGTTTGATAAGGTCAAACTTGGCATTGCATCCTGGTTGAAGTCTGACCGACACGCAAGAAATATGTGCAGGAATATCCGTGCACATTTATTGCACTGCCCAGGTAAATGCATTACCTTATCCTGACAGAACCTATAAACTGTCATCATAACTGTGCTATGGCTAAGCAGTGAGTTTAAAACGAGTACATATTTCCGAATATCATGAGAACGTACCTGGAAACGAACGTCTGAAAGTAGCATGCAGTCAAATGCACTTTACAGCGGTAGCTATGTTAAGGTAAAACCAATCACGCCAAAAAAATGAAATGCATAGGTCATGGCATTGGTGGAAAATATATTTGCTGTTGACGTTTTGTGTGAATTATCTCCCAATCTTTCTTATTAATGGCGCAATGAAAATTCAGATGCGAGTAAATGATTAACAAGAGCAAAATGCTATCACATTTTTAAGTGTTATTAAGCCAAAGTACCCACAATCAAAACTTTAATGCTCCTTTTTTTATTAAACTCTATTTTATCGATGCGAATTTATTCATTCCTGTCCAATAAATCACCTTTATATATAATATGCTCTCTCAAGGTTTTCATACATTGCATTTCTTTAAATATTTGCCCTGTAAAAGAGAAGTTTACCATCATCGATTAAAGGAACAAAAGTGTTAGCGATCAAGTAGTGTCAACAGTTCTTTAAGTAATGCATCCCACGTTTCCAATGTTTTAGCATTCTTTTACGGAAACTGTAGTTTAAGGGGTTTAACGGTGAAAAATTGGGAAAGGAAGTAGAATATAGTTAGATAAGGTCTGTATTCATTTTAATTTACCATCATAAGGAGCATCGTTAAATTTATATTTGGAAATTTCCTATATCTTTATTATTGTTTTACGTATTGCGAAAAAGCCCGATTATCAATACGCAAGTTTCTTGAAATTTTAGAAAATTTATAAAAAGTGATACGGTGGTCGTTCACTTCACCTTACGTTAGGTTCAATTTACGGTTCTTGAGTTCGATTAGTATTGTCTGCTTTGCACCGCATACATGCGGAACAAATTACTCCCAGCGGCCACAGAAAGCAAATGTGATTGTATTTTTTTTCTTTTTTCTCTTACCTACTGTCTATTCTACTTCCCCTATCAAAAAACCCCTATAATTCCCGTTTTTTTAGGACCGAATGCTAGAACTTTGGGTTT
>JAYGXS010000005.1:2744038-2846538 GCA_036362985.1 Ligula intestinalis
CCTTTTCTAAAGTTACGATATGTCTTGGTGAGTTTAAATATGTAATAATTTACACTTGTATATTTTAGAGGAGAAGGTGAACAGGTTTTATGCATAACTATAGAATTATCGAATCAATAAGTTTGTAGTTCCTTATAAGTACATCAGTTCTTTACTTTTACCGTGGCTTTTCATGCGTGTTTGCGAAAAAAGTACCTTTCTGCTTCATTTACATCCACGTTTGGCATTGTAATTTTCCGCATTGGTATTCTGTGCTTCTAAGATTTTTTTTAAATTGAACAAAAGTCTATTTAAATCTTTCCGCAATGCTTCGAAATACCAAATTATATTAAAATTATATTAGAAATCAAGAACAAAGGTTAACTTATATAATAATATAAAAAAATAGAATGCTATAACTTATCTGCTGAAATACTAAATGAAGCGTTCAGTGAAATAGTTAAACGTGTGCCCAATTTGACAAAAACCATATCAAAGTAGGTGGTTATGACAGTCATCATAGAGCACAAAACTCCTTCATAGATATCACACTACGATGCTTAATCTTTAAAGTGATTTTTAAGCAAACCGCAAAAACAATTGTACGAAGCATATGTTCTGCTGTTGCAATTCATTGAATTCATATATCAATATATTCATTCTTATAGTCATTATGTGGCAAAATAAGTAGTCTTCAAAGATTTTGTTAAAATTAATTGCAAACGTCAATCTTTTGAACGAATAAAATATGCTAAATTAATTAAAACCAGAACTGCATGCACTGGCATCCATATATGAAAAAGGCCTTTAATAAAGCACTCTCGGAGGTAACAGAGTAAACGCGGACTTTTTTCTTTATTTTAGAAACATCATAAGCGCATAGAAGTTTGCGATGGTTTAAAGTCCCAAAATTTGATTTTGCTATAATTTTAGGACGTTATTTACTGCCAATCTATTAAAATAAGAAACATTTGTATCCACCTCTTCGATGAACTATATTTTAAGTTATAAAACGTCAAAAAAGCAAAATTCATGGTTCTAAAGTTGTGTTTTTTTATAGTGTACGCTTTTGAGTATGTCGAAAGGACACCCGGTAGAAAGGTCTCACTATGATGTGACTGAAATAACTTCAAATTATTTCGCAAAAGCAGAAAGTAAAAAATCAAACTTTATTTCTATTTTGAAGCACAACAAAATGTCAACAAGCTGTTTGCTGCTCTATTGACAATTATAGTGGGTTCCTAATGTTTTATTATTGAGAGCTAGAAAAAATCCAGCATCTTCTTCGCGGGAAAGGGTTTCCTTAAAAATTAATAACAGGGAATATGGTTGAGAAAAAAATAAAACCCACAATATTTCGTTCGAAAAAGAATACATGATTCATTAAAATCCCATTTTAAGAGGACAAGATAAGTAAACTCTTGAAAAGACGCATTGACAAAGCTATGCGTCGAAACTTTCCAGCCCGAAGAGTTAGGTTGTTGTTCTCAACTAAACCCATTCCTGCATGGCGAAGGTAAGGATAGGTTGCCAGCTTACACCACTACCATGTCCATCTAGAGATTAACTTGCTCCTGTGAAGCAGGTTATATCGCTTGCAAAAGTCACCTCCTATTTAAAAGGAATAGGGAGCAACTCCCTGAGCAACTACGAAGTCAGGGCCATAAACAACTCATTGTTGGCTATGCAAATCCTGTAGAACCCAACCCAGCCAAGCCAAACTAAGCCAAGTCACCCAAATATGGCCTGTTTACAGGTGCAGAATCAAATGCTATGGGATTGCACACAAACGAACCTTCCGCAGTCACCGTTTTTGGCATTCCCAATGGTTGCATGCCACTTACAACCAATTACCTATCTACTTCCAGGCATACCTTATCGACCCCTACCACGCTCTCTGATTCCCATGATTTATTTGCTAAAAATATCGAAGTAACAAATGGAGGAGAATATCCGAGTTCCAGAAAGCAGTCCAGAAAAAAAGAAATGATCACTGGAACAAGCGTTTTATTGTCCTGACGTTTCGCATTCCGTCGGGAATCCTCAGTCATAGGTAATCGTAAACAAGTCTAAAACATGCGCAAATAAGAGGTGATACATGCGCAGATTGCATGGTATTTATAGTTTGTAGCGGTCACCCACATGCGTACTAATAATTGACAGTTCCTGTACCCACCGCTTTAGGTCTTAATTTTTGCAGTGATTGCTCATTCATTACCACAGCGTTCTTGTCCGCGTCGGATGCGGGTTTTATCATTGCGCGAAAATTATGCTCGCTGTCGTCAGAATTGTTGCTGTGCCCAGTCCTATCCACGTGGCTGATTCTGTTGCTTAGAAAATGGCTCAGTACACCGTACGGGAACGCCAAGTCATTGCGTTTGTTGATAGACTGGGGGCCCGAGAACTATGACTTAGGCAGCTCGCGGCTCATGCGGTTTTCACCTCTTACATGGATTTCGGCCTCGTAAAACTTAAAAAATATGGCCAGGTCCCGTTGAGTGAGCTGCAACCTGGGAGTTGGCGTCGTTCTTTCTCACCGCTGCTGCATGCACAGCCATCCGCGCCCGGAGTAATTTTCCAGTTTCTCCGACGTAATTAGTTTGTCCAGAACTACATCAGATCCGGTTGACCACTCCAGCCTGTTCATGCTGTGGCAGTAGGTCTTTCGGCCACATGACCTGGTACCTGATTGGCTGCCTGCTTACCAGTGACGTTACTCCCATGTAAATGCAGTTGCCTGATTATTATTTATCAAAGGCTTACATATGCTGGCCAAGTGCTATTTTGATACATCTATAGTAGTCAGACATCCTCTTCGGGCTCATTTTGTTAACGCGCTAACCCACTTCTATATAATTTCTCACCAGTAAAGTCTATCAGTTCTCTTCGCACACACGCACAGTCTGCCTACACGTTTTCTACCGTACTCCAGATTATAAAGCTCCGCGCCTGCAAAACTCTTACTTATTTGTGACGGCAGGCACACATGCATATTGCATGTTTAAATACATTCAGGCACAACTCATCAAGTCTTCATCTAGCCTCCTCTGAAGCATGCGGTAGGTAGTCAAAATTCACTACTTACTGTCATATGACTTTACAGGCCCGAGGATGAGTACTCATTGGAATAAATTTGGTGAATTAAGCATTGTTCATGGCTATAATTGCTGAATAATAATAGTTCTAATTTCAAATGAGTTATGGATTGACACCTCTATTTTAGAGGTCTGCATCGCACGCAAGTCAAATGCAACGCTAAGGCGTCAGCTTACTAAAGGAAAATGCCCATTGTTGTGGCCAGGGATATCTACAGAAGCCAATAAGGTCTAGCGCAATTGCGTAAAATACAACTGCGAGTGAGAAATTGGAAGAAATCTCAAGACGTCAATTGCCGGAAACATGGCAGCAGTGCGACCAAATGACGCCAATTTTCAAAGTGCTGCTCTTTCAACCAGGCCTAGTAACATACACAGATTTGTTTATGACCGAATTCTCGCAAGAGTTGACAATCGTGTGGGTCGTGAATTACTTGAATCATGGTTTACTTGACTCAAATCAATACTTGATGCTGAGCCTCAATTTGGCCAGAACAAGTCGCCACTTGCGGACTGCACATGTCACCGCGTCATCTATCACAAAGACTGGGAAATAAGCTGGTTGAGCAGTCATCACTTTTAAGTCCACCAAGTTTGATGAAAGTTCAGCCGGCCAGCAGACTGGTCAGTTTACATAGGCATAGTGCCTGCATCCTATTTACACGTCAACTACCCGTGCAAAAAGTTGCTGATGCTGTTTTTGCATATGCCACTGATGAGAAATCCGCGACAGATTTCGAAAGCATATGGGAATAATGATCTAGTCCCAGCCATCGCATCCGCTTTTTCTAACTAATAAATATGCCAAACTGAGTTTTTGCGTCCTCAGATAATTTGTGCTGACAATTTTTGGTGCAAGAAACGTGCAAAAAAGCAAGCTTATTTAACAATATCAAATATTTGAATGATTGCAGAAGGAGAGGTTTACAAAGCTGATTCTTTCTTCTCGTCAAATGCAAGTGTAGTATTGCACGACTTGATCCTGTTTTAACCCCTTAACGATTTGTCGATATGCTATAACGTGTATTTAATTTCAAACACGCGGAAATGTAAGTCTTTAAGAAACTTTTTGTATTCCCAGCAAAGTGGTAATGCGCCAGTATGTTAAAGTCCCTATTATTTTAGATCAACTATAACGAGAAATAGGGATAATGATAGAAGGTAGAAAAGACGCAAACCAATGGAGAGTGTCCCATGCAAATCGGAAGCACATAAATAAGAAGACGATGCAATTGATGCAACCCGCCTTGAATATGCTATAAGAACAAATTTGGCCACTTAACACTGACTCGGCAGCATTTTTAGAAGTGATTTTGCGTGGATCTTGCAATATGCAGCACAATTTAAATACTGACATGATGAACAACTCTGTAACAGACGTCAGTACATAGCTTCGCCTAAGGATCACCTTCTAACTGCACAACCAAATGAATTTTTCCAGCGTTAATTGCAAGCAAATTTATTATGAGTATTTGTGTAGAACTTATGATCTGCTTCATTTTTGCTAGGCGTTCCTGCCAATTTTCCAAACTTTAATTGATATACTTTACTCTCGTGTAATTCTTCGTGAATATTCGCGTTATTTTAGATACTTAAAAAATATTTTAATCTTGGTGTCTTGTGCAGGATTTTAAATTAATCTGAGCAAAAAAGAGCTAGAAGGCACAACTGCCTTTCAATAAACCACCTGAAAGTCCAAGGGATGCAATGGGCAGCTAAGAAATTCGGCAAATCTGGCGTCGGCCTGCTTAAAGAAGCACCGTGTGCGTTAATTTACTCAACTCCACTTTACCAGCAGTTATTTTTTGAAATCTGGGATAATGTTTACTCCGTTTTTTAATATAGAACAGCATTGAAACAGAGAAAAGGATTTATGAACTGGCTTTAAGGACAGTCGTAAAGTTATGTAGTTTGCTGCCTAATACAGCGACCTCAAAAAAATTGCCTGGCAGAAAATAAATATGAGGAACTTAAAGAAATTCAGGACCTGACTCGTGCAAACGGGTATCCTGAGAGATTAATCAAAAAGAATATGGCAGAGAGAGAATTAAAGCCCAGCACGAACGCTGCGGAAAAGAAGACGCTATTTTTCAAACCCCTTTTTAAGGGAGAAGCAAAAAGTGACTTTCTAAGAATACGCCTTGACCAAGCTAGGTAACGAACCACTACATTAGCGAGAGTTTGGCTGTTATTCACAACCACCTTGATCTTGCACAGCAAAGATAAGGATAGGTGGTTTATAAGGTGCCACCAAACTATCCAACGTCCCTTGGTCAATGTTTTCTGATAGCAGCAGAAGTGACCGCTGTCCGGTTGCGGAAACTGGTTTTATGTAAACAAAAATACCTCCTTCAAGCTCCGAGCTTGTCACGTACAACAGTTGCAAAACTGTCTGCATTTTCCTGCATTTTCTCATTCTTTCTCTCTTTTGTCCTGGTCTGCCTTAAACAAACCCACATTGTTGCACTAACACCTGCCTATTACCAACCAAACCTCGCTTCCGTTGCGATTTGCTGGTGAGCATTTTTTAACTTCTCCACCGAAACTCCTTTCCGACCTACCTATGGTTGTTCTTCTCTTCTCTTGTTTTCTTCGAATTCTGACCTCTCTCTCGTGTGGTTACCCCTTAACTCGATTGCACATGACTCAGTTTGCCTCTTTCACGATGATTAAATCCTGTGCAATACATTTGTGACGAAGAGCCAACCGTATTTCCCCACCCTTTTCATTACCCCATTAAACCGAGCACCAATTGTCCACCACCCTTCGTGGGCACCCTTCGCGCGAGATAGACGTGTTCTTTCATATAATTGTTCCGGCTGTGATCAAGCTGGATCTGGCTACCCCAATGATTTCACAGATGGTATCTCTCCATGCGTGACGATTGGTTGCAGTGGATCTAAAAAGCTCTACCCTGTCTCTTTTTCAACGAAGGCCACTGAGTAAAAGAAGTTCCGAGGGCTGCTTCCGTGTACTGATGGACGGTGTCGAGCAGTCTTCTGATGCTCTCTTTTGCCACGCCTTCAGGTGAACTGCGTTGTCGGATCGAGGGCGACATTGCTAAGCTCGTGGGACGGACGAGAGAGAACGTGCCTAAACCACCTCAGTCGCCTTTCGTGGATGGCCTGAGATATCCTTGCAATACGATCGCAGCAAGTGCGAACTGTCTTGTTCGAGATTATGTCGCTACACTTAACCCGCAGGATGGACCTTAGACATCGTTGGTTAGATAACTTCAGTATCGGCGGGCAATACTAAGCATCCACATCCTAAGGGGAAGACTGACTTGATGGATGCACGGAAACCACAAATCTTTCCGGAGATGGAGATGTCACGTCAGAAACATATGTGCTTCCGAAGAATTGATAAAAGAAGACGTTGTGACCATGGGAGCAATATTTTTATTTTCCGTTAGTTTTGGATTTTATCGGGCATCCTTAATCACAGGCAATGAAAAGATAGTCTGAGTCATGTGAAGAAAAGATTTACGATGGATTCCGAAACGTCGGAAAAATAAAACGCTTGTTTCAGAGGTCGCATCTTCTTCTTCTGAAATGCTTCCTGGAACTCGCATATGTACATCTATTGGATTGAGAAAACCCAGAGAGAAGAATCAATAAGGGAGAAAATGTCAACCTAACCCTGCCCATTTGGCAGAAACCTTGCGTCGAGGTATTTTAATTCATATGCTTAATCGAGGAAGTTATAGGCCAGTATTTCGAACCTGACTAGCAGTCAGAAAAGACCAAGAGAGCGGTTTTGACAGAAAGCCTTTTTTCAGGAAAATGCAGAGACAACGAAATGCTATGCTTCTTTGATACAACCTATTTCTGAGGCTATGGCCTTCTAGAATGCTCCTGAATTTATAGCGTGCGATCGCTATTCTGACCTGCTGCGGATCGATATTTTGCTTAGTTTTGTGAGTGGCTATTATATGCGCCTTCTAATCGATAGTTCTCCAATCTGCATAGGCGATCGTCGCGTGTGCAGGTTGGCCGATAATTCCTCATGGTATGCGAATGGTCGTTAGCATTCGCAGTTTGCTAGCGCGTATAACTCCAAGCTGTAAACTGAGTGCAAGGCCACCGGCGTTCCTATAACAAAGTTATGGTCATTAATCATTAGGGGTATCTTCTCATCATCAAGAATGCAGATTGAGAATAATTTTATCTTTCCAAAATTTATGAACATGCTTGCCAACATAGTGATCTGATTTAACTGCGACACTACAAACTGTGGATCACGAAACTTGTAGGCTTGCAGTGCAATATTATCGGTGTACTCAAGAGCGGTAAGCTGGCGTTCGGGTGCAAGCTCAAGACCATCCTTTTCACGTAGCGCCTTCCCAATATTCTCATCGATTGCGTAGCTAAACAGAATGGGCGACAGGACGCAGCCCTGTTGTACACCAGAAAACATATCGAACGAGTAGAAAAGATTGTTTTGGTGGACTGATAGTAGGCCTTAATGTTGACAATGCGTTTGGTCGGCACTCCATCTCTTTCCATTATTCTCTGCAAGGACTCTCAACAGATGTGGTGGTGAATTCGACAAAGCTAACGGCCATCGGTTGCTGGTAGCTTGAGCGCATTTTTGGAATACGTCTCAGCGTAAATATTTGGTCCGCACATCCATGCCCAGCGCAAAATCCGGCTAGAGTGCGGCGCATCCTGGAGTCACGTACAGACTGGGAGCGCTTAAGAAGAACAAGATTGAACATATTGGCAGCCATATTGATAGGACTTATGCAGTGGTTTTTTTCGCATCATGGCTTTTTTTTCTTGTAAACAGGTACAGAGATGGCTGAGCCCCAGCCATTGGGAACAGTCTATTCTTGCCACGCCTGTGCCATCACCTGATGAAGCAGAGGAGCTAGAGTGTCGACGCAGGACTTGCGGATTTCTGCGAGAATACCGTTTTCTCTGCAGGTCTTGTTGATGCGTAGTCTTTGTATTGCATCAGTTACTTCGTCATCGGAAGGGAGGTGAAGGCAAAAAACTCCACTATGGAGGGGAAAGAGGGTGTGATGTGTTGCCAATATAAGCTGAGGAGTTGTTCTGTGTGTAACGAATATTTGAGGCCGGCATTATAGAAGTCACCGTTTCCGACCAATACTTCTGCCGGTCATCTCTAGCCGAATTTGCAGTCAGCTTTCTAAATTGACGAAGGAGCTATCGTTGCTAAACCTGGCTCTAGTCGTCTCGGTGGACAGCTGCAAGTTTCTTTTACTGATCCAGTGACTGTGGCGCCGTTGAGTGAATCCAATAATTTTCTCAGCTCCCCATAGACAAATGTCTCATGGGACAACCATATTGCCTTTGCTGTCAGCTTTCGTAGTTGGACGACATGGTATTTCTGTGCTTAGGGCCTCGGTAGTGCTGAATCGGCAGAGCTTTGCTTCATTAAGGCATCTCAAACGTGGCATTTGGTTGGCGGTAGAGCCGTTGTTCGAGTACTAGGTGAGTAGATGATGCTGGAATCATGGGTTGACAAAAAACAGTCGGTTCTCTTCAGCAAACTGCAGCATCTTCTCGCCACTGTCGTTACGAGTGCCTAGGACAACACGACCAATAATAAGGTTGTTTGACGGACAACTGGGTCCACTCCAGATATTCCAGTCTTCAGTTACAATTAACAGATCACCCTTGGGGCGTCTTTTGCTAGCTCCTGCAACTTTAAGTAGAAATTATTTTGTTTTGCTGTTTGGCCGCTGATATAGGCTCCTACACGGAGACGCCTAAATGTTTGTGAAATAGCCTTTGAGTCAAACCCAAGCCATGCGGTCGTTGATTGGTTCCCATGCCAGTAGTGCACGACCGGCTTGCTCCAAGAGCGCAATAACCACACCATGTCTATCATATAAGTCACGTGGAACACTGGGATGCAGGATGAGGTGAAAATCGACTCCCGGGTTTTTTGTTTACCGGGGGCCTGAGTCCGAGCGTTGAAATTTGGACAGGGGGCAAATATCCACATGATACTCATGGAGACTGCACATCGCCAGACTTTGAGTACCAGGTTCTAGAAATGCTCGCAAATTCTAGTATCTTATACCAAGAGGTTGTTTTCCGTTTAGGAGCCCAACTTGCATTTTTTTCGTCCGCACCACTAAACATGGGCTGCAGAGATCGTCGGTTTTGCGCGGACGCCGCAAAAGGGATCGCAGCACTGTGAGTTGACATTTTTGCATTAGAAAACTTTGGAAGGTTGGATTGAGAGCGATAGTCAACACCCGCTCGGATTCGTTGTTCGAGGTTGCCTCCTCTAGCACTTTGTCAACACGAGGCAGTGGTCGCCAGCACACCTATTTAATGATAGTAAACGCTCGCCATGTCACAGTGCGGTCATAAGGAATTGCGGAGTTGTATAGGGCAGTCGGTTTGCCAGGACTCAGCCCGCCACGCTTAGGTAACATTGTTGCCGTTATGTCCGCGACCGCTCATTCGGCAGACCCTGAAGTCTGCTTATTTCACATGTAGCCTTCGTTGAAGGCCGTACCACTATTTACCAACTGTGGACGCGCCAGATAGCCAGCAGGTGAGCTAGCTGTTAACTGCCTTCTGCTATATTTTAAAAGCAGACCTACACACCCTTTTACAGTAACACCTACTCGCTACCCCTGTGTGGCACTGTTTCCCAACGAGTGTTTTTCTCTCCTAATGAGGCAGCATTTTGATCAAATCCCTTCGCTTTTGACCTTGCGAATTTATTATTGAGGTTTATAAATTTCTTATGTTTAACCTGTTTGATTATTAGTACCGCACAGCTCGTTAGGTATGACACACGCGTGACTGTTGTACGAAACATTCCTATTCCCGTGACAATTTTTGATGTTTGCTTTTCATCCCCCTCTTATATTAGTAGAATGAGCCAATGACCATTAATCGAAAGCCCACGTATACTCACCGCTTTTTTTCTCGATATTTTGATAAGAATGTTTGCAACTGTAAACGATAAACCCTCATTTTCATACATACCAATTTACAAAATTTTCAGCGTTTTAAAGTGCAAAGCTCTATTTTTGGCACATACTTTTACTGAGCGCAAATTAAAGCTTTTTACCCAATAAAATTAATGCTTAGAACACTGTTAACTTTCGTGCGTAAGGCAAAAGGCAATTAAATGAGACAACGAAAACACAAGTGTTCCACAGTAGGGTTAATAATCCTATCAGGTACCACTAAATACTTAGATGTTTTTTTTTATAATTGCCTTAGTTATCATACTCTCATAATTTTAATCATAAATAAAAAACAGCCATTAGATTATGGACAAAATTCTAACAATGCCTCCTGGTTTATGTCTTTTTAATCAATATATTGTTATCCCGAATTTTAAAAAAAGCGTACATAGCAAAAGGTTTCGAAATAACAGGTTTACTTGGCTGCTTTTAAGCTGAAACCCTTGGCCGCATATCATATACAGGTTGCTCCAAAATGCAACCAGGTTTTGAATAACTGTTTTCTCGGTGTTTACTCTAGCTTTATTATTTCACAAATGTAAAAATATTTGCGAGTATTTTTTTATTTTGTTTATTTCAATGCAAGTGCTCAAGCGGACGTTTATTTTGCTCCAGACGCTGCTGACACCGCTAAGCAAGGCAATCGCACACACCATGAGGCAGTTCTTATAGTATTTAGGCATATTTTAATGGCTTTCCTCACTTCAGCAACTGTTACAGGTTTGATATCAAAGACCTTTTTTCGTTCGGGTACCTTCGTAAGAAAAATAGTATCATGGAAGTATATAGTTTTATCTACTCCTAGACATTCGAATAAAGAACAATAAATGAAACTTATTACGAACCAATTTCTGCTATTGTTTCCCTTTCATGTCTGTGATGATGAATCCACGAAGGATGTCGAAACGTCAGGCGAATAAACGCATTGTCCCAGCGATCGAGTCTTATTCTTATCAAAAATCCAACACTAGCCTTAACGTGCCCAGAAGATAAGAACATACGTGCCAATACCTGTTGTTACTGCACAGAAAATAATTTATGAAATTATAACATGAATATGTAGCATAAGGGAAAAATGCATGCGTATAAACTGAAGGGCAGGCATCTCAAGAAATGCAAGTTTAAGGACAAGTGTCCTTTGAAACAATCATTAAAAATTTATTCATTTTCCAGAAAGATGCCTTTCCTCGAAAAAATGGATGCGATGATGAAGGTAAATTGACTGGGTTAATTGGATTGATACTAGATTAAACATGCAGTTCAGTTTTTGGATTCGTTGGGTTATTACAGCCACATGTAAACTTCCTTCACGCAGAAAACAGTCTGACATGTAAGGACCCCAAAACTTCGTGAAAAGCAGTCTTGGTCGTCGGTACTTAGGAGATTGATCGTTATCAAATACGAAAAAAATTTGTTTAAATATTTAAAATTCATTTAAACAAATGCTTATTGGCCCTGTTTACCAACTGCTTTTTTATTAACCCAAATTGCAAACATTCAAAAATGCATTTAAATCATTTGACGCAGAAGAAAAATCGCAATGTGCTGTCTGTCCATTAAATTGGAATATCTAAGTTCCGTAAATATTCTCATGGTCAATATTTGAAGTCAGTTTATGGCAAACAATTGTTTTCAGCATTTTGTCACCAGACCAAACGTTTGCAAGGTAAATTAACGCTGTCCATAGCAATTAAAGTTTAAAAAGGTAGAAAAATTAATGATTGTCTAATAGGGACGTTGACTGGTCACGTGGACTATGTCAGCTTGCGCACGCAAGCCCTGTCAGCCTGTTGGTTGAAAGAGTCTGGCTAGTTGATAGGAGCGAAATACTACTGCCACTTGTTATGTACAGCGTTAATTTTCCTTGCAAACGTTTGGGGTGATGAAGAGTTGCTCGGAACGCTAGCATGCCATAAAACAACTTTAAAATTAAAATAATTTCAGTAAATAAGGTTGGTTTTTGTCTTCCTGCTTAATCGCAAATATGATGTCCAGGAAGATGCTGTTTATTTACTCTTTTAACGTGAGCAACTGATCATGCTCGACCCCAGCGAATGCATGGTATGGGTATGAAACTTCCATCGCTATCGAACGGGATCAGTAGCTCACCTTCAATGAACGTCTCAAGAGCCTTCTGCTGGAGGCAGTGAACAACCAGCTTTTCTTCCATGATCCCCACGTAAGGAATCAAAAACCTTTTCTTTCGCTGAAGCTTTGCACTAATGGCTGTATGCTATAACTACTGCATTCTCCTGTGTACATAATACCCGTTTCTACTACTGACTTCTGCAAACGTCTTTGATGGTGAGTCCGCAACAGATCTCGAAACGACAGACCCATATAAATAAAGAAAGTAACCTTACTCATCAAATTCAAGGATTTATACAAGTAGCTCCCAGTTACTCACAGGCAGCTCAACCTGCGGCGCCATAGCCTTGACGCAATTACATAATGGTCCTTCTTCGCAAAAGAGTATATTATGATGAGTGGAGGAATATTATTTCATAGAAAAACCAATATTTTTCGCCAAAAGCGAAAATTCAAATTAAGTGCGAATTGAGTGTACTAGATACACTAAAGTTTATATGTAGTGGAAGTGTGTTTTCATGCAAAACTGCCGAGTGACTTAATCAGCAATATAAACATTACGTTTGAAATAATCCGTTGCTTAGATGTTCAAATACGTATGTTTCCATTTAATTAGCGGTGGTTGCCGAACAGCCCAAATTTCGAATATGTTATCCGTCACGTTTTACCGAGATTCCCTAGCTTTTTTTCGTTTATCCACCACCTGATCTACATTTGACTTAGGCAACCATGTTTTTGCTTGATATGCCCCATTGGGATATCAAAAGGAGTAATATATTTTGTAAGCTCACGTGCGGAAATGCCGGTCTGTGTATAATACATTTAAATGAAATTGTCATGTGCACTTGTAAACAAACCATTTATTACAGTTATAGATGTTGACTTCCACCAAATGTCTTTGTTATTATTTTTCCATTTTGATTAAGAAGAGGCCCATATTTTCCTTTTCACTGACCTCAGTGGGTTGACCATAAATAATGATTATATTCTACTTGCTTGTTTCAACCCTTAAATAAGATACCTAGAAAGCATTTACCTGAAAAACGAGCTTTTAAACCGTTCTTTCTATGCAGCAGCCTATTTGTGTGATGAGTAACAAATCACCCAAGCATGTCAACTAATTGCAGAGAACAATTTACGTCCACGAACAAAGTCACGTACGAAAAGGCCTTAATTTAATTTTAAAAATTCATATGAGAAGTTACCTCTTGAAAATATGCTTTAGTTATATATTTTGGCTTCGAATATCTGCGGTCTTATTTTTTAGATGAAAAAATTGCGATCAGAGACGGAAAAATTGGTCAGATTTTTTTTATTTCCTAAAAAGTGCGGATATATTTTATATTATAAACAAAAGAACTAACTATTTTATTAAAATTTGCAAAGTAATCGATAAATTTGGTTACTTCTGAACTCAGTTCTACAATAAAAAATTCAGAGCATAACGGCAGAATATCAATGGCCATTTTGAGGAAACTGTTTTACAATGTCCCGCGAAAATTCACTCAAATGTGCGTTATGTTAACCTTCTTGCTCTTAATATTGACTGTGCCACCGACTTGATTGTACTTATACTAAAAGAAATCTCAAAGGCATTTCTTGAATGTTACACTTCAAATTAACAATTTAACATATAGGTGGGGTATAGCAAATAAGAGACGTAAAACTTTTAACTCAATTCTATGGCAATTAACTCGCCAGATTTGCATAATAGCATTTTCCAAACGCATTTTCTTTTCTTTTCCTAAAAATTAATACGCTGTCTCATATGTGTACTAACTACAATTTCACAGAGGAACAAAAAAACTGTCTGCTCTCTAAACATATAAAATAAAACTTTTTTGCTTTTCATTAATGTTTTTTTACAGTAGAATGTGCAACAATAAGGATTTTATTCCGCCGTGTTTAATGGTGCAGGAAATATTTTGGATGTCAATAAACCTTGGATTGTCTTCCCACTTCAACCTTTTTGCACCCTGTTGTTTGATCTGAGCAGAACAAATGCCTAGTTAACAGCATTTTGCACCTAAGCTGTACTCAATGAACAAACTTAACAACCACAAATGTTTGCTTAATCACGCACCCAAATTGCGCCCTTCACATGTTATCCCATATGCAATCTACTGTAAATTCCCTTAGATTAAGTAACCTTCTTTTGAAGATATTCCTGTGACAAGCAGTTTTGCTTAATCTCTGTGAGGATGAATAGGCAATGGGTTTCAAATCGTATGATGAATACAGCCATTATTCCAGCGATCACAGTTTCTTCTTCTTATTTGGAAATTTTGATTGGCTGTGTACTCAGGAAGTGTTTAATATTTTCAGGCGTTAAGGTCATGGCTACTTTTGAAAAGGTAAGCATATGATATGGTCTTTTAAGTTTTGATGTTGATGAATTATAAACAGTGTCTTACGGATATGTGTGTGAAAATGTGCTTTCTGTTTTGTTTCCTATTGACTAAGAGTGAATTATTTTGCCAGCTGTAAATCCGAAAATAACAAGAAAACGTTAAAACGGAAGTTCGCAAAGACAACTTTAATAAAAGATATGAATAATAACAGGAGTCGTCAAAGGTCATTCAAAATACTGACATATGTGAAAGGTTAATACGCCTTCGCTTATTGGCATTGGCTCAATTCCTGATAATGGTTATCTTCTTGTCTATTTTGAAGTCATTTCAGTCATGAAAGGATGCGGGCCTTTTAACGAGTTTCGTTTTAACCACTAGCAAAACGTTGATAATGAAAAAACTGGCTACTTAAGTTTTATGCCTTTCCATCATTTATTCTGACTGCCTTTATAAATTCAAATATATATATATCATGGAATCAATGCATGAAAACAATTTTCTTACAATTTTTGATAGCACATTTTGCCTTCGTCAAATTTTAAACTCAAGGACAGGGCATCTTGTGGTTTTAAAAGTGGGGCTCAATTGCCTTTTATTTGTCTTACCTAATAACTGCTTCAGTCGAATTCAAGGCTTAAATTCTGCGCACTCTCTACATCCTGTTTAAGTAAAGTACGTTTTCGCCTAACATTTGAGAGTGAGGTCACATTATTGTCATAAAATACTGAAATACATTTGGAAAATATGTGATGCTGCATAGGTGGCATTATAAAATTGAGAGATACGATGTTTTTTGAAAGAAAACCTCATATTTGTAGAAATACTTATAACGAACCATTTTTTGGACCGTAAGCTATATTTTGTTTATTAAACTCAAAGCTGGCGTAATTTTCTACCAAACGATTACAAGAAATAATTTTTTGTGCATTTTTTCCATAAAATATATTTTAATTTCTAAAGGCAGTCAAAATAAAAAATAAAAAAGTTATGCTAATCAAGTTGCGAATTTTTACAATAGATGCGTCCTGCTGGTGGTTAGACCGAAACTTGTTAAAAAGCCCGCGACCTAACATGAGTGATGTGACTTCATAATGGAATACACGATGATAAATATCGCGACTTGAGTGAATGCCGATAGGCAAATGAGTATCGATCTTTCGCGTATGTCGGCATGCTGCGTAATTTTTGGTGACTACAGTAGAGTGCGCGTGTTTTCAACTAAATTGGGCAGCGTATGGTGGAAACAGGTAGATTGCAGATTTTTTTAACTCGAGATTAATACTAGAGGAATTTTTGCCCAAATGAACGGTGTAATTTGTCGCTAATGTTCGAGTTTTTGTCTGAGTCTCTGATATTATTTGATTCATTCTAGACTTCCAGCTCATTATGCATGAATTAATACCCTATGACCAACTCCACAGCATACCTCAAGAGCACGTATTTAGCAAACATAAAATATTATTACTCGACCTTGTGAAACGAGTCGATATTTTTAGCAATTGAGTGAGCGAAACTAAGAGGAACAAACAGGACTAAGACCTCTTGAACAGACAATGTGACTTCATTTGGAAATATGGGGCTACGATTTTAGAAAAGCCAATGTTCCACCTACTGTTTTTGATCCCGACTTAAAATCGGCACAAAAAAAATTCACAGACGTGTGATATCATGGAACTTTCCTCTTCGATTGTATCGGCCCTGTACTGGAGCATCTTATTAGCGCGCGACCTGGAATGTAAACTGTACATGTTCTTATGGTTTCCTAATGTAATACACTGTCACATTTTTAGTGCCAATGACAGTGGAATACCTCATGCTAATGTAATTCTTGAATTCAGGGAATAAAGAACTTCTGGCTTGGCCGTTTCCGTTTTTCTTGAAATGTAAAACCAGCATCCGCAGCATATGGTTGTCATGTTTAAATTCTTCTCAAATTCCATGGTGTACATTTCACAACAGGCAGTAGAAACGAAGATGCATCATACTGATTCTGGAAAAAAATTGCAGAGGGTACTTTCCTTGGGACTGTTGTCTGGTATAGTGCATTGCCTTAGGAAATGCAGAAGAATCTTTCTGGTACAAAAGCCAATTTAAGCTGCCTTCCCCTAGGTATTAAAATTGAAAACTAAAAATGCATATACAAAGAAGGCATATCTTTTAATCATGTTATATTAATTTGCTAGTGAATTTATATTTATTTAAGCAAAATGGAAAACCGGAAAAGTGTGAAAAAATTTACTTAGAAGAAAATTTAAGTTTTAAATGTTAAGACACTATGCTCGAGCAAAAACAAATCAACAAAGCAATTCAAGTGCAATTACGCTTAAAAATAGTCATTTTGTGAAATGTGTGGACGCATAGAATTCTTTATTCTAATACACTGCAAAAAGGAAGTACGATTTTCACGTTAATGGGCCGATAATTTGCAAAATCACATGTGGGCATGCTGGTCAATGATCAATTAATGCAAAAAAATTTATCAGCTGTAACCCTTGACCAAACATGTCGTGTATATTAACATGAAGTTCCTTCTGTCAAATTTCTTTGTCCTCATTTTTGTGGGCTCCTTTACAATGACGTATCCATCGTTATTGAAGTAGTGGTAAACACATTGTTATTTTCAGTGATTTTGGTCGATTTTCCATATGCACAGACAAAAGAGGGACCCGTGGACTAAAGGCCGCGTATCTAACGCAATGACCAAAGGTCTTGGGTTCAAATCCCGGGGGTGCCAACGCTCGAGGTTGGGTATGACTGGTTGATTACGGCTAATAAGCCACAAATGGCCATTCCGGTCTCCCTTTGCTTTGTCGGATCCACTTGTTTAACATCGACCCTGTTCCACGAATTTACCAATATTGTTAGGTAAATGAGAAACATTTTAAAAACATTTACCAAAATAGTGGGTTTTTAAAATTATCTCTCAGGCAGCTCTCTATTTGGGACATGGTTTTAAAATAACCCCAAAAGTTCAATTCATTAATAAAAAATGAAAGCTATCAAAAATTGTCACTAACAGTTACGCCCATGACTAATTAAAAACTTTTTATAAATATGACCTCTAAAAAGCGATTCAATTAGATAATTTGGCATCTTATATTCGTGAACTACAGTGTCCTTGAAGACTAAGTAAAAATAAAACTGGAAATTGTGGCCATTTTAATGATTTTTGGGGAAATAGTGGGATAAGTCTACTACAAAAAATGAGAGAACTCACTGTTCTATGTATACTGCAGACGTTTATGCTATATCAGCTACTAAGATTGCAAAAACACAAGAGCACGGCAAAATATTTGCTAAGATTTTGCAACGATATTATTTATATTCTGTTTTACTTTTCTGAACCAAAGTGAAATCATCTGTTAAAAGGAAATATTTGGAAATATTTCGTTTTAGCAAGACAGAGGAAACTAATGCCATATCGCGGTAGTTCAAAGCTAAACTGGCATACCTTCTTTAGTTTCATACAAGTATAACAAACTGCCGTTGCATAGTTGTACAGCTTAATTGCATGACAACGTTGCCCCTTTTGCAAAACGATAGGCTTACAACCGTGTATTATCTCACATTTTCGAAACGAATACCGCTAGTCCTATGTTTATTCACCCGATTTTCATGAAGGAAAAATTAAATTATCTGTTCCCTGAAAATCAATAATTCAAATCATTCTGGATTATTCTATTGTTCTTTTATAACACAACACTATTAATAAGATGCTTTGGTCTACATTGTTTTAAAACTTGCGAAACTTCCTCGAAAAGCGAGAAACTTCAGATTTGGCCGAAATTCGCGCATATTACTCCTCACGATATTGATCTGAACCAAACAACCTACTTGTAAACAATTTATTTCGCCTCAAGTCACATCAATACAGAAATGCGTCTGTAAACAATCCTTCAGTTTTGGATTTTAATAATTTTATGAGTAAGGCAACCCACTGTAGACTAGGAATTATGCATTTTGAGGCCCTTTGATTAAAGGACCACTTTTTCTTGAAAGCCAGTTTGTTCTATGCGTGTTGATTTTGCCTCTGAAAGGCTTTTCTGCTTTGGCATGTTGTCATTCTATAAACAAATTGCAAAACGCGGACTAAGCTGGACTTTTCCTGTGACAGCGCATGATAATAATACGACGTAGGCCGTACCACAGCTGACTGCACCAGAATTATATGATCGACGAAATTTATGGCCTGACTGTCAGATTGAACCCTTGTAACCGACAGCTGAAAAGTACGTGCCTAGAGCTTATAACCTGCAATAACTGTTAGAAAAAAGGACTAATATGTTTCGCAGTGTGCAAGGGCGCTAGTACTTGTCTTGACTGGATGGGGGCAGATTGTTTTCCGTGCTTACCCCTGATTAGCATGGAACCCATCTGGCTCAGACAGAAACTACTCAAACCCTCGCCCGCTTTACAGATGCTCTCTAAACATGTGACAATATAAGCCTATTTATCTTTTTTACAAAAATAATTTACAGCGTTTAGTATATTTTCGTCCATAGAAATAGAAGTCATCGAGTATGTTATTGCTGTAACTTGACATACCAACCACTCAGGTACTAGCAAGAAGGCAAAGACTGAAAACAAAAGTTATTTTTTTAGATAATAAAATGCTGAACTTTGAAAGCTGGTATATCAGCCGAAAAGAAAACAGGGGAAATGAGGAAGACCCAATGATGAGCCAGATTACTTACGGCCTTGTCGTTCAGCTACAGAAAATTGGCGCACCACATGTCACTGCTTTTAGCTAATACCTGCGCTGTTAGTTGGGAACCTTGCAATATCAGATAGAGATCCGAATATTAAAGCTTTTAATTTATATAGAAACTTATTTGAAAAGTCGTGTTGGCAAACCATCGTTTTCGGTCATTCATCGTCAGGCCAGTAAATGACATGGGGAATAAAATTGGTAAATTAACTACAGTGATTATATAATCGTCAGGTTAGGAAAAGGGGGAGAAGGAGGAATAGGGTGAGGGTAATTAAGCAGCCGAGTTTTCCCCCGTCTCCTGAGCGCGGGTGCCTGCGCGGGTAGGACGCTGGTTGCCATGCCCAGATGAGACAGAGTGGATTTTCTCAAGGTCCGCGGATTGAGTTCTGTTTGTCAGCTGCGCAGCTTGCGCTTGACTATTCTCCGTAGCTTCGTCTTCTTTGGCTTCAGTGGGTGTTGGATTTCCGCGTGCAGTCGGCCAAGGGAGGCAGATGGCTTGAACCAGCGCCTTTTGACAGCATAGAATGGGTTTTGCTAGCCGGATTACCACTGCTTCTGCTGTGGCTAACACCCGTTTGCGCAGGCCTTTGGAGTAGTGCGTTGGCGTGCGGTATGTGACCCAAAAGCCTTCTTTCGCGTCCACTCGGTCGCTTGTATCAATTAGGTGGGCGAGAATTGAGCTTGAGGTTGGTCTATTCTCCCCTCTGCTGAGCCAAGCTGGTATGTGCTCGCGCATTTTCTTCTCCAGACGTCGCGTTGTTCGGCCAATATAGCCCGCTCCACAGGAACAGGTGAACGAATAGATGCACATAGATATGGCCTGTCCTTACCTCCCATTCGTAGAAGGGGAGGGTTAGTGAAGAGAACCCCCAAGTTTGCAGCCGGGAAGGCATTCATAACCGCTGTCCTCAGGCGCCTTCTTACTAGTTCACTCGTTGCGTCTCCAATAAACGGCAGTCTTATAAACAGATCTTTCTGTTCCGCCGTTGCAATTGAAACCTTTGGGGCACGTTCCTTGATGTTCTGAAGGATGAACCGTTCCGGATAACCGTTTTTCTGGAGTGTGTCCTTTAGTTGCTGCAATTCTACTTCCACTATTTCAGGAGAGCAGATACGGCGTATTCTGCCTGCCATTCCCTGGACTAAGTTTGGTTTGACGTTAAGGGGTACGAAGCAGTGGAAGTTAACGTACTGCCCCGTCCACGTTTTCGTTCTAAATCGCTGGCGTTGTATCTATCCATCTTCTTTTCTGTGTTTGAGGACGTCTTGGAAAGCGAGTTCGTTGTTTTCCTCTGTTTCAGCTGTAAGTGTTAGTCCTGCGTGGGCCGTATTGAATTTTTGGACTTAATTTGGACCAATTGTCAATTGACAATTGGTAGTATCAGTAGTAGTTTTTGTTCTAGTAGCAGCAGTCTAGGTCAGTCTTACCTACCGGAGGTGAATACTCGCCTGGGTGTCTAACAAATCAGCCCACTTAAAGTTCAGGACACGCGTTAGCTCATATTTCCCTGTGTGTTATGCTTTTTGCGAAAATAGGGTGCATGTCAGCAATTTATACAATTATAGGAATATGTGACTAGAATATACTATCCGTTGGCATAAGTAACTCTGATTACTAGAATTGACGCTCTATCAGCAGTATCCTAGTTCAAATTCAGCAATATGCGAAACAGCTTTAGGTGGACAGATGTGGGAGGGTGGTAAGTAATGCAAGCCCTGATATGCTCCAGTCTTCAAACGTATACTGACTCGGAATAGCATATACCCAGATTCACCCTCTTTGTTGAGATAGAGGTGATATGAGCCCTAGCCTTGAGTTAAACTAGCAGCACCTCTGACAAATGCTAACGTCTCAAATAGTGGCTGTATTACTAACACTCACCTTCACTCCTGTTAGTAGTATTAGTAGTAGTAGTATTAGTAGTAGTATTAGTAGTAGATGTAGTAGTAGTATTAGTAGTAGTAGTAGATATAGTAGTAGAAGTAGTAGTAGTAGATGTAGTAGTAGTAGTTGTAGCAGTAGTAGTAGTAGTATTAGTAGTAATAGTAGATGTAGTAGTAGTAGTAGTAGTAGTAGTAGTAGATGTAGTAGTAGTAGTAGATGTAGTAGTAGTAGATGTAGTAGTAGAAGTAGTAGTAGTATTAGTTGTAGATGTATTAGTAGTAGTAGATGTAGTAGTAGTAGTAGTGGTAGTAGTTGTAGATGTAGTAGTAGTAGAAGATTTAGTAGTAGTAGTAGTAGTAGTAGTAGAAGAAGAAGTAGTAGTAGATGTAGTAGTAGTATTTCTAGCAGTAGTATTAGTAGTAGTAGTAGTAGATGTAGTACTAGTAGTAGTAGTAGATGTAGTAGAAGTAGTAGATTTATATTAGTAGTAGTATTAGATGTAATAGTAGTAGTAGTAGTAGATGTAGTAGTAGTAGAAGTAGTAGCAGAAGTAGAAGTAGTAGTAGTAGCAGTAGTAGTAGTAGAAGTAGAAATAGCCTTAGTTTTCTTGAGTCTGTCTTGCCACTTACTGTTCCTAAGTGTGGTAGTACCCGCGCAGCCTGCTGTCAATTAACAAAAAAGTTAGTCGGTGTTCTGGCCTGCATTGGAGAAAGCGGCCTTCACCCGATCCCTACTCACGTAGCTTGACTTTGTCTTGTCACCGGTTCAAACGGGTAAAGTTTTAGAGTGGGGGTAGACAGTTGTGAGTCTATTTACACTTTATTTTCGTCGCCGTCTCAAGTCACAATGCCTGCTTTTGGTCATATGGTGGACATCATCGAAATCTATGGTCCAAATATAATCATCATCAGTGGCTGTAGTAAGCGTGTTTGTCCCGGTGTTTGTTCCCTGAGTAGCTGTTCCGTTCCCCGAGACGGGAGTGTCTGAAGATTCACCTTTCTCTTCTACCTCTCCTTCAATCGCTTTCAGCTTTTCACCACGAAGCCTGATGTACTCCACAAATGTGCAGACAGACAGACAGACAGGCCAAAAGGAGTCAGGGTCCCAAAACGTTAATTCATTGAGGAATCTGGACTATTAAAAAAATAGTTTACCGTGTCATCAGCTTCTTTCACTCCCTCGTGTCTTGGCTCCTTGCATTGTTGAATTCTGAACTTACCCCCATAAACACCCCTTCTCGCTCACATGCGTTCACTCTGTGCAAACTGGGAACAGGAAAGCAACAGTCAGGAAGTCAACAGTATATACAGCGATTAAAACAGTAGCCATAGTATTATTATTTTGATTGCAGCCTAACCGGCAAACAATGCTACGGTATTGAGCGAAGGTTATCTTTGGGATGAGCAAGAAGCATGCAGACTCTGTGAACAACCTAGATAGGATGTCGTCCTTACTCTGTCCGTTTGTTCTCAACCTCTCCACACTTTATTTGAAACTGCCTTTTGTTTCAAGTTGATGGTAATTAATTCCGAGGCTCGCGCATTTTCTTCTCCAGACGTCGCGTTGTTCGGCCAATATAGCCCGCTACACAGGAACAGGTGAACGAACAGATGCACACAAATGTGGCCGGAAACGGTAGTCTGTCCTTACCTCCCATTCGTAGAAGGGGAGAGTTAGTGAAGAGAACCCGCAAGTTTGCAGCCGCGAAGGCATTCATAACCGCTGTCCTCAGGCACCTTCTTACTAGTTCACTCGTTGCGTCTCCAATAAACGGCAGTCTTATAAACAGATCTTTCTTTTTCGCCGTTACAATTGCGACCTTTGGGGCACGTTCCTTGCTGTTCTGAAGGATGAACCGTTCGGAATAACCGTTTTCTTGGAGTGTGTCCTTTAGTTGCTGCAATTCTACTTCCACTATTTCAGGAGAGCAGAAACGGCGTATTCTGGCTGTCATTCCCTGGACTAAGTTCCGTTTGACTTTAAGGGGAATGAAGCTGTGAAAATTAACGTATTGCCCAGTCCAGGTTTTTTTTTCTAATTAGTTGACGTTGTATTGAGCCATCCTCCTGTCTGTGTAAGAGGATGTCTAGGAACACGATTTCATCGTTCGCCTCTGTTTTTACTGTAAATTTAATGCTGTGTGGGCGGTATTAAATTTTTGGACTAGATCATCGATATCAGCGGTCTTCTTTGTCAGGCAAAAGATGTCGTCCACATATCGACCATAGAACTTAAGGCCATTGATAGTGTCTTTGAGCTTGGCTTCCTCGATCTTGCCCAAAAAGACATTTGCCAGGAATGGTCCAAGTGGTGAGCCCATGGCCACTCCATCAATTTGCCTGTATAGCTGGCCATAACAGATAAACTGTACATTTTGTGTACAGCATGTCAGTAGATCTTTCAACCTCTCCACTGTCATCCCTATATGGTAGTGTGTTTCCCGTATGAAGTTGCATAGATATTCTATGGTTTCACCTACCGGGACGTTGGTGAACAGTGAGGATACATCTAATGACAGCATCATCGTTTCGCCAATATTAGTCTTCTTGACAGCCTCCACGAATTCAAACGTGTCTTTCAGGCTCTTTGGGTACAAGCGGCTCTAAAGTGGTTTGCACTTTTCAGCAAGCCATTTTGCCACGGCGTGGTACGGTGAGTTTCTCATGTCCAAGATCGGACGGAGTGGCACACCTTGTTTATGGATTTTCGGGAGGCCATACATTCTTGGTATTGTAGTACCAACCGGCCTAACTTCCTCTAGCTCCTTGTCTGATAAATGTCCTTCTTTGTGCAGCTCTTTTAGTAACTTTGTCAGTTTGTCTTCAACAGCTTCAGTCCTGTCCTTGTCTTTATCAGATTCTGAAAATTTTGTGAGATTTGATAATATTTCTTCAAGTTCTGTCAAATAATCTTTCTTGTCATCAACACAATTCCCGAACTGTTGTAAGGTCTTGTAATTAATATGTTTGCATTTCGGCGCAGCTCCTTGAGACTATCTAGATGAGCCTTGGTCAGGGGGCCTTTGCATTTTGGAGCCTTTCTTAAATATTGATGACAGCAATTGACAAGAATAGATTTCAGGTAATCAACTTCCCTGGCTTCTGAGGGTTTTAGGTCCGAGGTCTGACTGAAGAGACTCTCAAATTGTATTTCCAGGTCTAGCTGTTTTTGCTTCCGTTGTGGCACGCAAAACTTAGGACCAAGAGATAGTACTTCTAGGAGCGTCTTGTTAAGATGTAGCGACGAAAGGTTATGCACGTATTGCTCTGGATTGTTCGGAAGCACTGTCTGTGCTTTCACTGGTTGGAGACTTCGTAGGAGCTTGGTCCACTTGACCTCGGTTCGCCTATTTCTGATTGTCTGTACGTAGTTCTCGAAGGCTTGTCTCTCAGAATTTTCAAGATGGTCGAGGACGGCAGTCTTCTGGCGCAGGTTCCGCTGGAGCTCCTGAATTCCGTCTCGAACTGTGTCTAGATGACTTTCCGCATATCGTCGTAGCGTAGCTGAGGTGGGATTGATATGGTTTATGCGCAGGTTTTTCCAGTATTGTTTCGGGTATTCCCTGTGATCCATGAATCATGATATGAATTTGGAATTAACATTTGCCTCCGCAAGTCGGGTGTCAAACTTCAGGAAGTTATTGAGTTCCCTTAACACCCAGGGATCTTTGGTCCGTCATAGTTCAGCGAAAATTCCCATTTCTACGATTGAAAAGTCGTGTTGGCAAACGATCGTTTTCGGTCATTCATCGTCAGGCCAGTACATGACATGGGGAATAAAATTGGTAAATTAATTACAGCGATTATAAAATCGTCAAATGAAGAGAGGGGGAGGGGGAGGAAAAGGGTGAGGGTAATTAAGCAGCTGAGTTTTCCCCCGTCTCCTGAACGCGGGCGCCTGCGCGGGTAGGACGCTGGTTGCCCTGCCCAGATGAGACAGAAGGGATGTTCTCGCGGTCCGCGGATTGAGTTCTGTTTGTCAGCCGTGCAGCTTGCGTTTGACTACTCTCCGTAGCTTTGTCTTTTTTGGCTTCAGTATATTTGATGTTTCTTGGAGTAGAAGAAACTTTGCTTTGTAGATTTGAGCGGAACTCCTTCAGCCACTGTGTAATGTACGCATGTTGTCAGCAGGCATACAATTTAACGTTACCTTGATATTGTTACTGACAGCCCAGTTAATAGGTGAAATGCCCAGATTTTGAACGTTAATTATTTTTTAAAGAAATGCAAACGCTGAATTTTCAAAACAACTATTTTTACCAGACTGCAAACAGGAAAAGCTAGCGGAACCAGCCGGATCCATCGTGGCTGTTTTTAGCTGCGGCCCAATATATGCGGACCACAATTGGAGCATTTTGCTTGTTATTGGATTTATTGTTGGAACACCATCCAAAGAGGTCTAAACTTAACAGTAAAACGCAAATATTTGCTGTTATATAGTAATGTGCAATATACATTTGTTAAGGAAACGTGCAATGCTTAACAGCATGCTTAATAACATGTCAGTTGCTAGTGAAAGAAGTGCCAGGTTGGCAGGCTGAAGTGCATAAAACGTTCTCTGCAAAACAAAGAAATAATTGTAGGTTTACAAAGGCTGGTACACTTATCTGTGTAAATTTATGGTTCAAATGCAGTGTCCAGTTGTGGAATAAGTTCATCACAAGGAACATTCACAGATTTTTTCCGGCAGGACTCTGTCTGCCGCAGTTGGGTAATTTTAGCTACAAGCCTGTTTCGATGCAAAAAACAAAAACCCATTTTCAGCAGTTCTAATGGCGAAATTCACATAGATACTACCAGTTTAGTGAAAGAAAGTTAATATTCACAGGCTTCACTCCGCCGGCGCTAGAAACGCCTATAAGCGGAGATGCAGATGCGCCCAATTAGCGTAAGCAGAACCGCACTATTCGGTTACACCTGAGGGGACTATTTGAAAGCAATTTGTTTATAAAATCAAAACAGACGGTTAAGATAAATTGAAATCATGGGCGATGTTTGGTTGGTGGTTGTTGTTGTTCACCTTGTCGGGCATAAACATTCACTTGAGTTTGTTTATTTTGTTCAATGAATTGAGGTCATGAACAACAGGCTATTAAAAAGGGAAATGTTCGCTTGAAATCTGTGAAGATAACAAAATAGAGAACAAAACTAGGCTTGAGGTCTAAGAAATTCCCCACGCTATAAAACACTGTGGATCAAAACGTCTTGTTTATATTATTAAGGGTTTGGCTGATTTGCCTAATTTAAGTTAAAACATTAATGTTTGTCATTTTTGTGGACGTTCAACGTTTTTTGGCAATAAGTTCCTAATGTCTAGAATTTTCCGTTTTTCCATAAAACCTGGTATTTGGAAACCGCGTTATATTGCAGGGGTCGCCGTTGACCACGTAATTTTAATCAATTTGTATATGTTTGGTCATTACTCTAATACCAGTGCGAATTGATTTAGGAAAACAAAGAAATGATAATAAAGGGCATAAGACCTTTTAATTGTTTAAAATAATAATGGGAAAAAACTAAATATTCGCAAAGGAATATAAAATTTTGTCGATAATACCGTGGCTCTAGAGACGTTAAAAAACGTTTCACTTTAATCCGCACTTTGTTAATTTCGGGAACGTTTAGTTTAATTTTAGTGAAAACGTTTAAGTGTTATTTTTAGGCTCATACCAAAATGATGGAAGAAACGGAAGACAAATGTGCAAGTAAGTGGTCGAGGTTTATGAAGTTATATACTTAGAAATGCATGTTTTTTGCTTCGAATGAAATCAAGAAATAATACTTTTGTTTAAGTTTTTTTCAAAACCATCTTCATTTATAAAAGCATCACAATATACTATGTATTTTGGTTATTTTTTCAACGAAGTATTTGCAAATGACGTCAAAAAAACTTGGATTGCCAACAAGACAGTACGCAAAAATGCTAGTTCTGGGTTTAAGCTAATCATGACCAAAATCTAAACATTTTTAACTGCATATTTGGGTTACATTTTTTGGTTGCTTCATGGAAACCTCTGGTAATTTAGTAAGCATAAAACTACAATGACAGCACGATTTATTGGATCCATGACATTTTAATAGAGCTCTTCAGTTGCTGCGTCTCATTGCCTAACGTAAGTTACATGAATAAAAATACTCATTGAATTCATATAGAAAAATCGATAAAAACACTAGGTCATACGAAACATCCAAGAGGCTTATCAATAACATAAGAAGTCAAAACGCTATGGGCAGACGTTTTTCTCCGATTTTTGCTGATCATAGCGTTTTGGCTTCGTATGTTATTGATGATTCTCTTGGCTATTTCTTATGACCTTCTGTTTGTATCAATTTTTCTGTATGAATTAAATGAGTATAATTTTTATGTGATTTACGTTACACAATGAGAGGCAAAAACTGAAGAGGTCTCCTGAAATGCCATGGATTCAATGTATCTTGCTTTTATTTCTATATTTAAATTTGCACTTGGAAAACGTTGCTTTAAAACTGGATTTCTCGATTTTAGAAGGCATGTGGTGATTTATATAACCATTCTTTATTGATTTCCGAAATACCATTTTGCCTGGAATTCGACCGCAGCCACCAAATTTCAACATTAGACTTATCTTTTTTAATGTACATTAATCGCTTTCCTTGTTCATCGACGTGAATCAATCCACGATTGAACGGAGATGGTGCTTTGAGAAGGTAGTGACATGTAAGAGCCGTTTTCATTAAAAGTTTTGAAAAGTTAGTGGTTTAAACTATATCTCACACTCGTACTTGAAGATACAAATAGCTAGTCATCACTGTCCTTCCGGGAATCAGCCAAAAACGAACAAATGTCAACTAAATATATGCTTAATTGGAAAATTCCACGAATGATGATATTTGAAATTCATTTTAAACACCAATCACAAATACGATGAGTGGAATGGCTAGAATTATTTTAATAATTGCGAGAATAAATACCAGCTTAGCCGTTAGCAGAGAAACATACAATATAGCCGTTGCATTAGGTTCTGAAATTCCTCGCTAGAAGCAAGTTGTTGCTAGATCGCGACCCTGAATCGTCCACCTATCGAGAAACGATGATTGAATTGATGATTTATGTTTGAGCCACGTCTGGCACTTTTAATTAACACAAACTGTGGGCTTACCAGATTTTTGTTCCTTAATCCAGTATGGGGCAAGAAAAAGACGGTTATCGACTACTTATTCATTTTTTACAAGAAAAGGTTGCGTGCATGCATAGTGTCTGATTGATGAGGATAACTTGAGCGAATTCTCACACGGGAGGTAACGGGCTCTGTGCTACTCGTCGTTTCTCAAATGTTCGTGCTGACGCTTCGCTTGATAAAATTTGATTTATTAATCCAAGCTTCTTCTTCTTCTTAAAAATAGAACTCTTTTGTCAAATTCAGATAACGCTGAGTAAGTAATCCTTTCAAAAATCCATTCAACTTTTTCACGCCGGCGTTAATCAATTTTTGACAGGCAACATGGAGTTTGCGACCCGTACCAGCAAAAAAAGCTTGTTTGATTTAGGCTTGTTTAATTTGCAATATCACCGCATTCACCGAACGACTCAGCGCCAAATAGGTATCTAGCAAATTAAAAACATTTTCATGCAATTTTAAATACTACCTGAACCCTTGATCTGACAGAATTTATTTTGTATGTTTGGATATTTTGAAACATAGAAGAACAACTGCACAAACCAGGCTGCGTGAAAGACTGAAGGACGCTGACATCCAAATATGAATTTTGTGGTTGTACTCAGATAAGTAAAATCATCAGGTCGAATCGCAGGTTGGATGTAAAAGACAAGAGTCACCAAAATAAGGATTATGTTGTATACATAACTCTCACTTTCAGTTTCAGACAGCAGTGGCCACCAACGATGTCAGGACTAGTGCTGACTGTGTCCAGGTAGGCCTGAGAGAGTTGACTCTGTGTTGTGTGGGGTGATGACGGCTACTGTATCATACTGTGAAGCGACTTTAAGTGGTTTGCTATTAGTGTGCTGCAAGTTGCCCGAGGGGGTGTCACCTGCAAA
The DNA here is from genome assembly GCA_036362985.1 of Ligula intestinalis. Lineage (NCBI taxonomy): Eukaryota > Metazoa > Platyhelminthes > Cestoda > Diphyllobothriidea > Diphyllobothriidae > Ligula > Ligula intestinalis. The sequence goes on from JAYGXS010000005.1 coordinate 2,773,146, forward strand.
GGCCCCTTGCTGCGTTGGCCGAATGGGTGGCGTGTGAAGTGACCCTTAGACAGCTGCGTCTACTTGACCACGCGTGTGCATGTGTGTGTGCGCACGTATGCCTGTGAGTGGAGGTTGGGCAAGTGGTCTTCAGGTCACCAAGTCAAGCAGCCACCTGTAAAGGCACATGACGTTGGCGCAAGGAGCATTGGGACGGGGAACAGCATTAATGGGCTGTTCATCTCTTCGTTGGAGAAATCGCTAGCATCCGGCTGGCCGATGCAGTACACTTGAACATATTAGTGCTGATTGAGAATCGTTTAGTGAAAATATTTTCTGCAACGCAATTGATCCCAATATTATCTCAAACAAGAGTTCACTGCTGCCAGTTGTTTCCTTTTTGGCAACAGTGTATCAGCATCACTATATTTGAGGGATATGCATCTGATTTCTTTAGTTGTACATGTGCGTTGTGGTAGCAGAAAGATAGAAGCTCAGTTTGCATGCGACACCATTTTACCAGACCCATGAGGTGTAAAGTATTATTTTTTAACAGACATTTAAAATAAAGTTATTGGGATTTGTTAGAAGAAATAAATGTAGCTCTTTCGGATAAAGCATTGATGGGGAGGAAATAGGAGAAAATACTTCTGCCGTAAGACGTGCCATGGTTCACCAGGTCCTTGGTCGGATTGCATCGCAGAATCAAATGCGCTTCATGTTGACCAAGATTCCTAACGTTAACGATACTGTTAGCATGACTCATGTTTCTTTGGCAAGTTGCTCTAAAATTTTTTAAGTATGCTGAATGGGGTGCCCTACTTTCTAATACCCTTTAATGTTTCCGAACTGTAGAGGCTTTTACAGTTTTGACCGACTGTGCTCTATGATATTTAGAGACGGGTCCGTTCGTGCATTTACTTTCTACTCTGCCTTCCTAGCGCTTAATTTTGCCTGCCTGGCACATGGAAATCTTCTGTTCTTCTCATTAAATTGTGAATTCTTCTGAGATTTTATCGCACTTCCTGACCTCTTGTCAACACTAATAACCTGACCTTGTCACATTACTGTCAGTCTGTAAAATATGCTGAAGGTGAAATTAGAAAGGCCAAGAAATCAGAATCATCTCCAGTTGTTGATAGAGAATGCGATTTCCAGGAGGCATGTAAAAAAGAACAGGTTTTATGGTCGCTGATTATTGGCAGCCAACGTCGTTGTCGTTACTGTTATCACGTCACCCCTATATCAGTCTGCATATCACCTCAGAAGTTCTGCCCTACATTATATCCCTCTTGTTATCGATTCTACGCTACGAGATAAAAATAAGGGTTGCTGGGCGTACTCATGTGCATTTAGTGATTACCCGTTCGCCTACAATTATATGTTACGTGACTTCCCCTAAACAAGTCATCTACAGGCGTCTCGCCCGCCTAAGCTGTCAATTGGCTTGGTCAGTGTGATCGTGCAAGCTAAAACTTACTGCCTTTCACAATACGTGTCGTCCTCTTGAAAGTTCCACCTTATCCCTGTGCATATTCTGCCTCCACACGGATGATGTGAGATTGCCAAAATAATGTGTGTATGTTTAATATACAAAGGGTTTTTGGGCATCCTCTTAAAAAATTAAAAACATCTCAATAAATGGAAGGTGGCCTGGATGCCGTCTGATTTCGATCGTTGGCAAATATACTTATGAACACGGCGAAGATCACAATTTGCTCAATTTGTGATCTTCGCCGTGTTCAAATTTCTTTCGAGAAACAACGTTTCAATAAAATATACTAATAATGACTTATTAGAAATGATGCTTGTGTGTCTTTCAAATCTAGTGAAGAATCATTGAATATTACTTTGACGACTAATCCTCCTTAGGGCACGCAGGTTTTACGTTGAAGCCTAATATTTCATTCACCCTTCACGTTGAAACTTGTCTCACTACTATAAAAAAACCGATGCTTAAATTGATGGCAGGAAACAAGAGTAACAGGTCGGTAAAAAGGCATCTTTGTAAACGTGACGCCAAAATGTGATCTGGTTAAACGAAGCAGTCCGACGAAATGGTAGTTTCCTATGAATCGACGTCAGTGTTCACGTCTATAACACCAGGTTTGGCAGAAGACGCCTTACGCCGGAGCGTAAAGGGCAAACTAATGTGTTTGCTGAGAACTAAACACCTCATTAGGCCGCTCATGTTTTTTTAAAAAGACCTAATCGCAAGTTGCAAAATAAGATTGTGACCAAATCACCGGTACTCTAATGGGCTCCCCAGTCAGCATTTTTGTAACAGAATTTGTCTATTGAGAAGAAGAAGAAGAAACAAGAGGTTGCGTAAGTCCATTATTTATCATCTGTGCGATGACAACACTTTTACTATCATCAATGGGAACATGTTGCAACATTTTAAGCATCATTTTATGTTGATCATGAATTGCAGGAGGATAAAGGAGCAGGAGAAGATACTGCCTTTTCTTCAAGTGCCCTTTAGGTGCAATTCCAACAGCGAACATAAGACAGCTGTCAACAGGAAAACTATGAAAAATACGTAGTTTTTTAAAGGTAAGGGTTGCTGACCGTATGCAGGGGCATGTTGTGCCTCCCCATTCATCTAGCAATGCTGCGGCTTAGCTTGATTAGTGTTAAAGTGCAACTGAAAAGTAAATGTCCTTCCCAGTAGCTAAGGTCTTTCTGAAATGTCTACCTCATTCGCTGCGTTTATTTTTTCTTCAAACGGATGTGATGAGATGTCTAACAAACTGTAAGTATGTTAAATATGTAAAGTGTATTTTAGGCATCCTCCTAAAAGTTAGTACCACCTGAAAGTAATGTAGGTTGGCATGTACGTCGTTTAATTTTGATCGTAGGCAAATGTACAATAGACGCCCTATCTCATGTAATATCCGCCGGAATTCTGAAATGCATTTTTGATTCAAGATTATTGACTATGTAAGGATGTAAAAATGATGACTTTACAGCTTCATCTCAAAATGTTTAGGTCACGTCAGGATGCCGGCTTTTCAATGAGCTTCGTTCTGACCGCAAAGTAAACTTAGGTATCATACAAAGTGGTTAGTTCATTAGAATGCCTTTGTATCATTGGTTTTGATGGGCTTTATAATTTTGAATTAATTTTTGGAAAAAATGCACAAAAATATTAATTAATGTACTTTTTAGGTAGCAAGATACGCATTTTTAAAATGTTTACACTTCAGGAAAGGGCATACTTCGGTTTTAAGAAAAAATGTCTAATTATTAGCATTTTGTAAATTTGCAGGTGTTTTTTCATAGAACATTCCAGCCGTGAATTTGTAAATTTACTTGTACTCACTTACTTGTACTCGTTATGGCTGTCATCATACCTGATCAAGCTGGCCTCAACGATGTCACGAAAGGTACCTCTCCATGTGTGGTGATTTGCAGCAGCGGATCTGGAAAGCTCCACCCAGTCCATTTTTTTCAAAGACGGAGACCGAAGATAGAAGGTCCAAGAACTGCTTCCATGTCTTGACGGATGGTATCGAGCCAAATCTTCAGTTGCCCTCCTCTTCAACGTTTCCAGGTAGGCTGCGGTGCCGGATTGAGGGCAGCATAGGTATGCTCGTTGGGCGGACGACGGAGAACGTGCCCAAACCACCTCAGTCGCCTTTCTTGAATGGCCTGAGATATGCTGGTGATACGTTCAATTGTAAGATTTTAAGACCAGGTGGTGAGGCAAGGTCGGAGACTAGAGGATTTGGGCTCAGGACCGGACGGGCTGGAGGCATGGAGATCGGTGGGGGCACGGGACAGCTGGGACACGCCAAGGCGGGCGACGAATCGGCAGCCGTGGCGAGGCAACTGCAGCGGAGATGGCACCAACCATTGCAGGAGCCGCAACGTACAGACCAGTCGCGGCGGCCCAGGCGGACTTGGCAGAACGAGCAGTACCAGAGAGGTCCAGGATTGGCCTCGATTCCGGCGGCGAGGAGGAGGAGTCGGAGCAGCGTGGCTGGGAGGGGCTGTTCCGTCATCAAAAACACGGATTGGGCGGAGGGGAGAGTTGATCCAACGTAGGGAGATGGGTGTAGCAGACCTTGGCCACCGGGAGGGCGGGTGGGAACGCGATTCGTAGACACGTCTTCTGTGGTTCGCCACTGCTTCCATGTCTTGACGGACGGTGTCTAATCAAGTCTTCAGTTGCCCTCCTTTTCGGCGTTTCCAGGTGGGTTGCGGCGCCGGGTCGAGGGCAGCATAGCTAAGCTCGTGGGGCGGACGACGGAGAACGTGCCCAAACCACCTCCGTCGCCTTTTTTGAATGGCCTGAGACATCCTCGTTATACGATCGTAGTGGATGTGGACTGTTTCATTTGAGATAGATTCGGTAAACCTAACTCGCAGTATTGTTCTCAAGCACCGTTAGTCAAAGACCTACAGTCTTCGCTCAACTTCAGCGCGCACCGCTCAGCATTCACATCCATAGAGAAGGACTGACCAGATGGATGGACGGTAAACACAAATCTTTTTGGCGATAATGATGTCACGTTAGATTCATAGGCGCTTTGGAATGATTGATAAAAAACCCAGCAAGAAGCATAATATGGAATACAACATCATTCTTGCTCTGTCCATTCGGTAGTAGCCGCGCCCCGCGGTATTTAAAGCTGTCTAATTCTTCAATATGATGGCCATTAATACCCAGGGGTGCCTTTTCTTGGTCAGGAATGCAGCTCAAAAAAAACTTCGTCTTTCCGAAATTTATGGACATGCCTACCGATATAGCGATCTCATTTAACCGCGACACTACTGACTGTAGACCACCAAAGATTGAGGCTAACAGCGCAATATCATTGGTGTAGTGGAGATCAGTAGGTGCGCGTCCGGGTGCAAGTCCAACACCATCCTTTTCAAGTAGGGCCTTGCCGAGAATCCAGCCAATGGCATACTAAAACGGAAGGGGCGAAAGGACGCAGCCCTGACAGACACCAGACTGGATATCGAATGACTGAGAGAGATTGTTGTGGACCAGGACTCGTGCGGTGGTAGACCGATAGTAGGCCTTAATCATCGCAATGAGTTTGGTCGGCGCTCCATTCAGTTCTATCATTCGCTACAGGGACTCACGATGGATGGAATCGAATGCGGCGGCAAAGTCGACGAAGCAAACAGCCGTTGGTTGCCGTTAGCTATGGCGGAATACTAGGGTGCCCCTCAGTGTGAATATTTGATCCGCACATCCACGCCCAGCTGGAAAATCCGGCTTGGTTGGGTCGTGTCCAGGAGTCACGTACAGACTGGAAGCGCCTGAGAAGAACAACAGCGAAGATCTTTGCAGCAACATCGATAAGACTTTTGCCACGGTAGTTCTCGCATCTTGTCTTATCGCCCTTCTTGTGGACAGGTACAAGGATACCTAAGCCCCAGTCATCGGGAACGGTCTCTTCTCGCAATGCATGTGCAATCATCTCATGGAGCCGAGGAGCCAGGGTGTCGACACAGGACTTGTAGATTTCTGCAGGAATACCGTCCTCTCCGCGCACCTTGTTGTTGCGTAGCCTCTGCATTGCATTGGTTGCTTCGTCTGCGGAAGGGATATCACACGACACTGCGTAGGCAGGAGAGGGTTGAAACTCTGCTGTGGAAGAGAGGGCGGGTGTGATGGGTTGTTCGTCGAAGTTGAGAAGGCGCTTGAAGTGCTCACGCCAGCGATCGACCTTGGCCCAGTTAACAGGAATAAAACCTCCATTCACATCGCGAACAGAATCATAGTGTCGGGGGCTTACCACTAACCTGGCGGATAAGTTGGTACAGTTTTCGAGTGTCACCAACATTTGGGGCCTGCTCCACAGAAGTCGCCGTTTCGGACCAGTACTTCTGCCCGTTATATCTTGCCGATTTTGCTGTCAGCTTTCAAAATTGACGGAAGGAGGCATCGTGGTAGAATCTGGCTCGAGTCGTCTCATCTTTTGCTGACCCAGTCATTGCGGCGCCGCTGAGTGAATTCGAGAATTTTCTCAGCTGCCCCATAGATGGATGTCTTCAGTGATGGTCACCCACTACTGCCCTCCTTGTCAGCCTGGGTCCTAAGACGGGACCGGATTTTCGACCTTAGACCATCGGTAGTGTTGGTTTGCTGGAACTTTGCGACATCAAAGCGTCCCGCACGTGGTAGTTCGGGCGCAGATGAGAGGTGAAACTTCAGGCGCGTGAGAACGAGAGCATGGTCAGGCCCGTCAATTTTTTAATGTTGCTCCACAACTGTTGTACTATTTTATGAGAACTATGTGAGTTCTCCCTCAAAATGTAGACGAAAATTTACTTGGTGTTTAAACGGGATGTACATAGTGCGCAGTTTCTGAACCGTGCATTCCAGTGTAGCAGTCAGGAGGTTTCGAAATTCTTCGGAAATTTAGAAACGTTTTTTAAGCCAACACCTACCATTTCTTTCAGTATAACATTTAAAGAACTTGTCACATGCTACTAAACGGGTGCAGGAATAAAACGTAACATTTTTGTTTTCAAAAAAAATATATTTGAATCTATGAAGGCAGTCAAAACAGTGACATGGAAGGCATCGTAATAAAGAAGTTTATTTTAATAATAATAATAATAATAATAATAATTTGTATATTTCAGGCCCAATGGGCCTCATCAATAAACCAAAAATTTAATAACACGAAGTACTAGAAATAATTGGTTTAACTAACAGTATCCGTAGTCTATAGCTATAAGACGAGTATAACTGTTTAGAAGCGAATTTGTTAGATTCACAAAAATGAATATGGCAGTGTCATGCGGAAGGTGAATTTCAAGGGCATACACAGGTGAGCCACATCGTTATCTATATTCTGACTATGTATTCTGGTACCCACTGCCTCTGTTAGTGAGAGGGGGGCTTGGAAGCAAACTCAATTGAAGCTGAGCGTGGGGCAGAACAATAGGTATTAACGAAACATTACTGGTATAGACGGGTTTCGTGCAGTACACTCGGGTTCCTAAACCGGTGCGGCATAAGGAAACATAGGGAACCCACCAGTTTAAAATCGTGATGGGCAACGCCGTATGAGATCCAAAAGTCTGTCAAATCTACAAGACCATAGTTGGGGATGTCTGAGTTGTGACCAAATATAAGGCACTGATGATGGTTGATGACCAGCGAAACGAGAGTCGTCAAGACTGCGTCCTGATTCAGGGGGACACGAGTCAGAGGAAGGTTGTTTCAAGAAGGGATCCTAAATTTCCGATGTGCTTTTCTCAGGATCGTGGAGAAAGCTGCCCGGAAAAGATGAGGGAAACAAAAGGTTAATATATTCAGTGTTAAGATAAGTGTGCAGTCTTCCCTTGAATGCACATAGATTAGTTAACGCCCGAATATCAATTGGCAAATAATTCCAAAGAAAGCTATACCTAGAAGCAAAAAATAGAGATCGTTTAAAAGTGGAATAAGCAGGAGGACGTAAAATCAACGTTGAATTTCTTAGGTTGTATGGGCGAGTAACGGGAGTAAGGGCAGAAATCTTGGGGAGATTTAAACTATTATTAAGGCGAAACAGGAGACAAAACCCTGCTTCTAATCTCCTGACCCAAATAAATATTTTTTATTGGCGGTCTGATAGAAGCTGGATAAAAAGCTTGCATCCTGCAGTGTAGAAAATATGGTGAGATAAGGGTGTACGGCAGTCTATTTTATAACCATCCGCAACCAATATGTTCCAATCAAAAACTAAATTTAGAATTCAAAGTGACGTTTCATGAGAAAGGAAATCTTTTTTTACTTATAACAAATGACAATAAATAATTATAATGTGCTTTTTGATCGCAACACTGTTTTGCCATGGATCTTTGAATATTACTTCGACGACTTATGCACACTAGGTCATGAAGGTGTTAATTTTATACGCAAAAGGGCATACACCCTTCATAACGAAACATTTTTTCACTTCGAAGAAAACAGGTGCGCTAATAAATGGCAGATAATTTTACTGAACAGCAAGAAATTCAGAAACAAGAATAGCATGCCGGTTTAGAGAGTTATTTTCAAATTAAGACGCTGGATTGTGATGGTCAAGAACGTATCAGTCGGATAAAATGATCGTTTCTAATGACTTAACGTCAGTATTGATTTCCCTAACACCAGGTTTGACGGCTAACCCCTTACGCAGGAGGGTTGAGTGAAAACCAGTGCGTTTGCTGACAAGGAAAAACTTCATGAAGCTGCCCGAATTTATTTTTAAAAAGACTTTATTACCAGTTGCTCTATAAATTTGCTATCAGATCAATGGAAATGTAACGGGCTCCGCAGTATTCATTTTAGTAGCAGAAAGCGGTTACATATTTCTATCCGTTATCAGCCGTTCGATGACGACATGTTTTCTTGTCATCAAGTGGAAAACGCTGCAAGAGATGAAGCATCAAATACATTTCAAGAGGTAAAAAGAACGGGAGGAGCTGGTGCCTCTCCTTCACGTGCTCGTCAGACCCGATTCCAGCAGCAAAAATGAAACAGCTGTCTACAGGAAGACTATAAACAGTACGCATAATTTCATTTCTCACAGAAACCATTAAATGGCTCCAAAACAAAATTACGTGGGAACACTGTTCAAACAAATCTACACTCATTTCAAAGACCTCGTAGACATGAGGTTTGATATCGCTTCGGTTAGTTATATGGAACACCTATCCTTAGGAGTTAATTAGCTGATATCTGGCTGTTTGCCCCTTAGTAGCCAAACACAGCTAGCCCATATAATACGGCATGCGCCGTCACCAGGCTACCAGAATTGCGCACAGGTCCATAATAATTATCCGCTGCAGGGTTATTAAGCTAAAGAAGTAATGAATTCGTAGTGAGCAGTCAGGTGTCACTCTGGGACATCCTGTATTCAACCTGTCCTGAAGCCTTTGTTTCACCGCCCGTCTGGCGTGAAAAATGTTTGTTGGCCCCTGCACTCTCTGGCTATTGCTCGTTTTTGTTGCCGTTTCCAATTTAGACATTTAACTCCAATAAAATCCTCCAAAGCTCAGACGGCTGATCTAACATGGTCGACGTTCGCGTACGCTCTTGTGCAGACGTCTCGTTTATCGACCAGTGTAACCTTCCGAACTGGAGCAGGTGAACGAATAAATGCATGTATGTGTCCTGAAGCGGTAGTCCGTCTTTGCTCCTCATCAGCAAACATGGGAGTTTTTGTGCACAATACGGGTTTGTTGCCAGAAGAAGTCTGTTAACTGCTGTCCTTAGGCATTATCTTACCAGTTTACTTGCTGCATCCCCCATAACAGGCATTCTTATGAGTAGATCTTATTTTCCGCCGTTGCAACTGTGGCCTTTGTGACAGGCTCCTTTATACTCCGAAGGGTGAACTTTTCTGGACAATTATTTTCGCTGAATGTGTTTTGTAGCTGCTTAAGTTTGCCTTTATCTATTTCAGGCAAACAGCTACGTCTTGTTCTGCCTGGCAATCTCTGGAATATGTTTCGTTTAAGGTGAAAGGGGACAAAACTGTTGAAATTAATATATTGCCCCGTCCAGGTTTTCTTTCGGAATATCCAACGTTCTGTTGTGTCTTCCTCTTCTCTGTGTAAGCGGACATCTAGGAACGTGAGTTGAATGTTTACTTCCCTTTCCTATACAAATTTAGGTGGACTTTAGCCCATATTAAACTTACACAGTAGGCAAAATATATCATCCACGTACCGATTATATAACTCAAACTGGTTGGTAGTGCATTTGAGGTCCGTTTCTTTGATCTTGCCCATAAAGGCATTCACGAGGAATGCGCCAAGTGGTGCGCCCATCGAAAATCCGTTTACGTGCCTGTATTACTGGTCATGGCAGAGAAACTGTACATTTTGTGTGCTGCACGTCACAAGTGCTTTTAGCATCTCCACTGTCATTCGTCTCTGGTAGTTTGTTTCTCTTTAAACGTCGCACAGGTACCCAATTAGTTCCAGTACCTGCATGTTAGTAAAAAATGAAGATATATCCAAGGTCAGCACCCTCAATTTACAAATGTTAGTGTATTTGATAGTCTCGACAAGTCAACGTTGTTTTGCACGGTGTGCTTGTCTGCTTCTCTAAGGAGGACATTCTGCTGAAATGGTTTGGCATTAATGAATTTCACTATGAGCAGTATTGCCATAAATCATAGAGCTCGTCTGGGCGAGGTTTAATATTTTCGCTCCTTTTTCTTTTGCAAACCCACGAGGAATAATTGTTATTCTAATATTCTTCGGAAGCACCCTGTCCTTGCTGACAATGACAAGACAAGGATACAGGTGGCCGTGCGTAACATTTCCGGAGGCACCTTCATTCCTGTAACCTACGTCTTACCCAAGCCTTACTACTAACTTTCGAGCAGTCTCCTTGCAAACTATCACAAGCATTTCCAATAGACCCGAGACTATTTCCATGCATTGCATTCATAATTTCCCTTGAAATCTAATTCCACTAGTCCAAAATTCTGATGCCATTAAATATACTGCACGTGTAAAGCCATGCAGCAGAAACCTGTCCTGGTAATTTCACCAGCTGCCTATTCTGCACACAGGTATGCAACGTGACCAAAGCATAGCATAATAATAGCACAAATCTCCCCAAGCTTTCTGCCATAATCCCCGCTAGCCGTAACTACAACGTAAGAAACTCTGCACTCGTTATGCCTCCTACTGCATCTTCCTCACCTACACACCTTTTGCTTTTCCTTCCAGGTATAGCTTTATTTGGGATCATTTGACATTAGGTCGTTAACTAGACCGTCTGCTTACAAGCAAAGACTGCGCAGTTACCTAAACACTGATTTTATTTTTTTCACCTTTTCCGAGCAGCTTTCTCCATGGCTCCGAGAAAAGAACATCAGAAATTTAGGAGATCCTCTTGAGAAGATTGTCTCTGCCTCGTGCTTCCGGGAACCTTGACGTTTCCATAAACCACAAGTTAATCAAACGAAAGCATATGGACTTACTCAGTCTAAACTTCTGCCGTTTCATTGGCTTCTATTACTCTACTGATCTAGCGTAGTTCCTTAAGCAGTTTTTTTTCCAACACGCTTTTGTGAAAATAAAGGCACGTTTAACTCTGCCTCTTTGTTCATTGTAGGACTTGTTTAAGTGTCTATATTTTTCAGTTCATCAATTATTGCAAAATATCGCTAAATATTGCCATAAAATGAAATGTTTGCTTACATGATTACAAATGTTTATGTTTATTTGCGCACATTATCAAATTCTTTTTTTGCATGTTTACGAAATTAATTTGTTTTGACAATGCCTTCTTGGTGCTAAGTAATATGAATTCCAAAATTATTTATTCCAAACGCAGCCATCAAAATCAACTCCGTGTAAATTATACGTGCATCGAAGCGCAGTGTCTTGTGGATGCTTCAGGTGAAAAGCAACGCTGGAGGACGGATATCTGCAAACGGCGGTTTTGTAAGTTTCGATACAAAAAATTACCCTTCTGATCAGATGAACGGCCAGGCGTTTATCGCATTATACGTGAACACCCTCGAGGGTGGCGGGCCAATGTTCGGACACCTTGACTTTACGGAAAAAGACAGAGACTCTAGAGTGCTCATTCCTGGCTTTAGTTTTGCGATCAGTTGGGCATGCCTCAGGTCTAACAACGTTTTCGAGGTTCATACCTAATTAAGTCAATAATCTTCACATTTGTCCACCACGTCGTAACTCGGTCTCGACTTTAAACAGTTTCTATCCTATCACCCATTATGTTCAATCGCATTATTAATTGGATTATTGGAAAAGCCCTACGCAAAGATGCTGAGAGTAAAGACGAAACAATATTTCGAATCGATGACACTAGCCGGGCATTGCAAAGTCCCAGAAAATACGCAAGGAGCTTATGCAACATGTGAATCGGCATTATTATTCGCCACTTATGGGGTTTTCTCCAGCCTACCGTTCTGCATTAAACGCTGAGCCGAGCGTATTGCAGGAAAAGACAAGGGATACCGGAATGGTCATGGCTGATTTCTATGATATCGTCAGCCATTCATACCTAACCTCATGTGGCGCACTAAACCAAGGCTTGAAATTAAGACCTTGCTTTTATAAGTCTAACGTTCTAACCACTGAGCCACAAGTTAGTTGTCTTGCTAGTTTAGGTTTTGCTGGCAATACTATCTACCCCTACTACTGAGTGCTACAGCTACCGTCTTGACCCGAGAACTTCGTCCAAAGCCAGGAAATAGCAGGACAAGTGACCTCCGTTATCGGTCTGTGAACATTCATCATAGTGTGTAGAAGTGACAACCCCAATATTTGTACCACTATTAGCATACTCTCTATTTCAACTTGCCAGCGGGTTAGGACTTCACAGGATTCCTGGACAGTTAAAAAGTCCTATTCCAGGCAGTTTGGCCAGCCTTTCTATGAACGATTTCCCGCCCAGCTACCAAGGAGTGAATTAATTGGTTTTTTCCGAGTTATCTACCGTTCTCTACTTACCATCATAATCTTCCGTGGAAGGATGTAGGGTCATACTGCAGCGCCAATGAGTCAAACTGCAACGCACCAGAAATGAGATAAAGGCGCTCCAAGTTGGAGTGTCGCCTCAGGTGGGTCTTTTGTCATGATCAAACTCGCAGACGATACAGAAAATTTGGACGTCAATGCTCGTTTCCAGTGAAGCCATTCGACATAAATCACGAAATTTAATGCACATTTACCGACATCATCGTGGAAATACACAGACTACACAATGTCCAATAAAAAGGACCTGCACAGTGAGTTCTACTATCGTGCAACTAAAAACGCATATCCCCTCAATTTGGGTGGCTTACCATGAGTTTCAAAGAAGAAAAAGCGGACACAAACTACTTACGGATATTGGCTAGAAAGTAATAACACAGCAGGCGACACTTAAACTTACATTGTAATAATAAAAGAAAGAAAGCATGACTTGCGTTGACCGTTTCTTACCAAGCAGCATAAACACACCACTGTTCGACTAATTTGGCCAGCGACAGTAACAACAAGTTACTACTTGTAGACTACAAAAAAAGAGGGATCGTCTCCTGGGGAGTAGGGGGTTAAACAAAGGGTAGCGGAAAGGCAAAATGGTACATTTGTATCGGAAGCAGACGTCCGTCACGGTACCTTGCCGTGAACTACGAGCTAAATAATCGCATAAAAAGAGGATGTAGGAGTGAATTTGAGAGCAAGAAAGAGAGAATAAGAACTTAAAGTGAAGTGCCTAGAGTGTATAAAGTCATAAGTGCCGCCTCCGCCTCGGACATGGCATATAGACAGAGTTCATTTTGCCAGGACACGGCCGAGACCTGGACTGTGATTGGCTGACCCTCAGTGCCTGCTTGCAGCTAAAAAGAGGATTAAAAGTACATCACAAGCGGAACAGAACTCAGCAAATGAATAGCTCTACGGCTTAGCTTGTTAGTCTACCCCAATCGATCAAATAACGGTGTTTGGTTGCAAAACTACCGAAAGAAAGAGAGAAAAAGGTAGGTTGCCCTGCAGTCAGCTGTAAAATTTACACGTTCTACCAACGACGGTAGATTAAAAAGAAAACACGACAAACGGTTGGTGAGAATGAAGCGCATGAACACATTGTAGACATTAGTTGGTCCTGCTAAGAAACAGCCGGACGTTAAGTAATTCAGTCTTACAACAAAAGGAGGTACGGTGAAGTTGTAAGAGGAACTGTTGCGAAATAAAACAAGAACAGCAGTACGTCAGAAGGGATGTGAATGGATGGAAAAAAAAGCAGAATAAAATCGGATTGTGAATGGGATGAAGCCATTCAGCCAAACATAAAAGGGTATTATACAGACTATACCCGTCAAAATTCTTTTTAAACAACCAACATCAGGTGAGGAAGTCAAAACGGTAATCGGCCGCGGGGACGCATGCTCTCAGATAAAACTATGAGACGGCAGATAAAGGGATGGACCAAAAAGGCCAACGGAATTTGACGAAGGAACCAGACGGGTCAGCAAAAAAGCGGAACGATTTGAAGAAAGATGGAGCTGAGAGCATATAGCGCAGAACAACGTTATCGGCAAAAAGACTGAAAACAACGAGGGCAAACCACCCAAAAGGCCAAAAAGTGTTAGATACACAGACAGCAAGGTTGACGATATATATTTGTATATAGAATTTTTCCAGAGTTTTTCACGATGTCTAGCATGTGCCTCCCACAACGGGGCGTAGTCAAAACGGCGGAATGCACGTAAATTGCTTCATATTGACACCAGACTAGTTAAGGCACCTCTCTCTCACGTAAACTCGTTCACTGTAAGCACAAATAATGACGACTTCACGCGGCTTCGATTCTTTCTCAGAATTAATACGCAGTTCGGTAAGAATATTTTCTTGAGCCGACAAAATATATATTTATGCGCCCAGCTGTCACCCGGAATGGGTGGTTGAACATTAAGTTATTGTCTAAAGATTAAAAATGAAAATTTTATATTTGTCATAAGTGACCAAATAATATTAAACTAAACCTAAATATAGTTATCCTAATGAGCTAATCAGAATGTGCTCCATCAGCATCAACTCCTTTTGCTGAGGCAGCTGATGCCTATTAATGGACATTTGGCTTTCTATTTACGGAATTCGAAGGAGAAAGGGAAAATATGTTTACTGCAAAATTTAAAAGAAGTATATTATTATTATAAGTCAAATGCGAGAAGCACCTCAAAAGACAGTCCTTCCTACATTTGATTCGATCAGGCATATAGGAAATGATTATGATATTTTCTTTCTGCCAGAAATGTGGCTTTTAAAAGGTGTACGAAAGAAACAGAAAGTGAAGTTTATTAAAAGTGAGAACAACCAATAAGAGAATATAGTAGAGAGCAGGAAATATCTTTGTATACTCAACAATTTACTGACTTCAGTCGGCAAACAATTCGATAATGCCGTTCGCATATTCCAAGATAATATATGCTTTGAAATTTTCACTTCGGAAATCGTGAACTGAAGGTTAATGATCTGGAAGGAATAGCGGACAAACAGATGCTCTGAGCATCAAAGTAGTTCTAATATCACGACCTTGTGTGCGTGTCAACTGTGAAAACTGCTGATACTTTACGATCAGTAAGCACGGGAACATCGCTGTTGCAGGTAAAAGCTCATAATTTTCCTGAAAAATAGCGAACGTTAATCGGGGAAATGAAAAAGCTAATAAACAGATAATAAAAGACGACAAGTCCTCAGGTACAACTGCTGGTTGGAGCATAGGGGCCGGGACAGAAAAGCCAACGCATGTAGACAAAGAAAGCAAATGGAACCAATAAAAACGGGAAAAAAAATAAAACGTGATAGGGGGCGGGGCGAAGAAGAACGAAATGAAGAAATCAAGATGTACAGATCAGGTACGGAGCAGGGTTGACAGCAAATATATAAGTTACATTTTATTTCACACTAGAATCTGCCATTAGGATACAAATAAAAGACGAACGTAGATAATGTGAGTTCTAAAACGATCCAAATTATGCTGAATGCACCAGATCTGTAAGCGAGCAGCAGGTTTTCACAGCAGGACCAAAAATATGCAAAAACGAAAGTTATTTATCGCCAATATTTCGTCAAGATGGCCCAAACATACATTGGGGTAAGGTTTGGCTTTTTTGCAGTTGTGTTCTGTTTTGGCTCAGACTGGCCAAACAATAGACAACCATTCACATTTGTTTATGGTATTGGATCTATTAGCCTTAAATGTGAGTTTTTGTGTTGTTAAACAACAATGATAAATTGAGCTGTAGCGCTCAATATGTGTTTTGCAGGACGTTTTACGCATTTATGAACTGCAGATTTCTGAAACCTGACTCAATTAACTCTGTCCACACACGGGAAGATTGAGGAATCAAACACACATGTGATGTGGTTTAATTAGTTTATTGGGTTGAGTTGAGGCGCAAAATACAGATGACTCTAACTGAATTCTGTTCATGTCCGTATAGTGGGAGAAACATTAGGCAGATGTGGACGAAATCCAGCGTTCATTGCTATCAAAGAAATTTTTACGATATTAAATGATGAGGAAAAAACTTTCTTGTTTTTGCATGTTCAACTATAAAAAATGCATGAAGAACAGGAACATTTTAATTATTTTTTTTACTAAACAAAAAGTTTTGTACACATAAGATCAAGCATTTTTGTTGGAAATAAAGATGAATTGGGTTTAAAATTTTTTTCTTTACAAGTCTGTTATATTTTGTGCCCCAAATATAAGTAGATAAGTAACAAGAGACCAACATGTGTTTTAGTACGCCAGAATTACCGGTCCTATTTTACTTTACATGAACGCCCGCGGCATTAGATAAGTTTTCTTGATAACACTGTTAATGAACTTATTCATTATGTTGTCAAAATATCGAAGAAAATGAATGGATATAAAACAGAAACATGCAAATGGAACAGGAACAGGCAAAATATTATCATGTTTAAAAAACACAAAGGATATATTCGGTCACTCTGTACTTTAACCATAGATCATCGGGGAAGTTCAACTCACAACTTTTGATTAACAACGCAAGCATTCGTTGTAATTAAAAAGGAGCGTTAGCAATGACAGATTCAGCAATGGTGTTCTCCCACTGATTTTCATCTTGACGCAGACCACGCCTCGCACAGGCTTCTCTGTATGTAGAACACAGAGAACCGTCAACCGTCGTTAGATCTTCAAACGATGTTGGACCTTTCATTTCAAGGAGTAGCATTCGTAAGTAGAAGCATTCTTTTTGAGAGGGGTGAACAGTGTAAATTCTGCCAATTTTCACATCATACTTGATGCTCGGATGTTTGTCAACTGAAATACACACCTTTCGTTGGGCTAACTTGTTTTTAATTTCATTTGTAGTATGAGGGGGCCTGAATGGACAAAAGTGTCTTAGTAAACACATCTTGCTGGCACAATTTGAAGAAAGCAGTTAAAGTTGTATCTTTAGGATTTTGAAGCTGATCCAAGAGGAATCCTTCCGTAAATGAAATCCGTTGGCCATTTTCCAGGTGGACGCTTAAGTGGTTAATGGCCGGAAAACGATTATAGATATCACAACCAAAGAGTCTACAAAATACCTCATTGCTGCTGATGTATCTGCCCATTTCATACTGGGTAATCTCATCATTGTTGTAACGGTGGTTGACAGATTACATTGCGGCATTGGATCCCTTGTTGATGTACTATCAGACGTACTTGATGGGCTTCGCTGAGTTGCCAAATTCAACGTTGATGTGGGCGTTGAATACTTTTGACAGAAAGGGGCAATACGTCACAATCCAATGGTTATCAATTACCACACCACCGTTTCGCCTTTCATTGATAACTGCTTCGAATCCGCCAATCTCAGGTTGT
Source organism: Ligula intestinalis (assembly GCA_036362985.1). Classification (NCBI taxonomy): domain Eukaryota; kingdom Metazoa; phylum Platyhelminthes; class Cestoda; order Diphyllobothriidea; family Diphyllobothriidae; genus Ligula; species Ligula intestinalis. Next base: position 2,790,436 of record JAYGXS010000005.1, read on the forward strand.
TTACTTCTATAGAGAGGTTTACCATCCCCACCAATCTGAGTTGCATCTAGAAATCACTTGGGATATCTCTTGGTACATTTTCCATCCTTCGTGCAAGGGCTGTTAGGATTTATCTGACCGCATGGGCCATGCAACATGTAAGTTTTGATCGTTTCAAACAGGACAGGGTCAGCGTTTTGCTCCAGCATCTCTGCGCATATAAATTTGTCGACATTGGAAGAGTGTAATCTTTTCTTTAGCCAGACCAACATATGAGCGTGGGGAAATTCTCTCTTTTGCCACTCAACAATGTGCATGTGACATTAAACATCACCAAAAATTTTGAATTTTGTGATGAGTCTCATCATGGTTTTCAACTTAAGCTGGAATACCCCCACGGAATAATTATGGCGATCCTGTGGCATTTGACCGGGGAACAACTCATTAGTAATTTCAGGCCACGATGGGTTGCAGTTAAATGTAATGAATAGGTCATGTTGACCATAATGCCTAACGTAAACCAACACATCTTGGGTTTTCTCATGCATGTAGCGAGGAGACCCAGTGGCTTGACGGCAAGATGAAACGTTGACCACGACCAGCACCATTACCACCATCAGAAAGGATATTGTCTCTAAGGTGGATGTAGTTTTCCACGCGAAGTTCTTTCTGGTGTGTGTGGAAATAGCAAAGGCGTTCTGTTTCCATTTTGGCAAACATATTAACAGCCAACGCACTTAGACAAAGAAAGCAAATAGAACCAATAAAAACGGGAAAAGATTGTAAGTGATAGGGGGGCAAGGCGAAGAAGAGCTAAATGCAACACACCGAGAGGTACAGAACAGGTACGGAGCAGGGTTGCGGACAAATATATGCATGACATTTTATTCCACATTGTGAACTGTGTGCCTCACTACACTGGCATATATGTCAGTAAAGTTTCAATGACTGCAAACAAGCGCAACTCTCCCTGTCAATAAAACGTGCTCGTCATACGCAAAAATAACTAGGGAATAACATGACAACATATTTGTAATCTACACATGCAAAGGGCTCGAAAAAAAAAGTTGGAAAATAATAATGATTTTTTCGTCAGAATCGTGGCTTCTTATAGAAGTAGAAATAAAACAGACAGCAAGGCTTGCCGCAAAACTGCACAAAATAAATTGGAAACAATAGCGAAATAGGTAGAAATTCAACACCCAGACAGACATCGGCCAAAAAACAACTGAAGGACGTCGTTCGAAGACGGCACTGGTATTGCTTGTAATTTTCAAGAAAGGAAATCTCGAACTTAAGCTTTATTATCTAAAACGAATTGCCTACAATCAGATGCTCTAGTAAATGGACTCCCTAGCATCTATATGGTGTTGACACTCGTTAAGTAACGTGCAGCGACCGCTTACTGAGGTCGCTTACCCAGCTCCTGTTTGCGTCTCATTTCTCAAACTTTGACAAATAAGTTCGTTGAACTGTCGTTTAACGATTTTCAATGAGTGTGAATACCACTTTACATAAACCAGCAAGCCAACGATTACTTGACGCAATGTTTAGGGTGCTGCACTCCGACAAATAGGTCGCGAGCACGAGCCTCGCACGCTGCATCAGTCTGCTGACAACGGCTAGCTGCTAGGGCTGTTTAAAACATTCTCGAGACCCTGGGCAGAGCGGTAAGGTGAACGTTTATCAATAAGTATATTCTCCAACAGTTGCACTTGGCCGTTAAAATCACAAATATGTTTGAAAGTGGTGCGATTGCATCCAGGTAGGGGAAAGTACAACATGAGCATGGCAATCATTAGGAAATATTGATCATTTCAATAAACGAAGAAAATATGTGTTGCATGATTAGATTCACAAATCCTTTCTTTGCTATTAATTAAACAAACCTGATCACGTATTACAACTATTAATTGTAAAAACATTTGACAAAATCCTGATGTGTTTCTATTTCTGCAGACCTACAGAATATTAAAGGATAATAACTTTACAACATCTTGCAGATAAACGCGTTACAAGAAGAAACTTTTTTTAAACAAAGGGTCATATTTTGAAAGGCCTGTCAGTGTCATTTGCATTTAAATAGATTTGGCTGATAAAGGCGTGACGTTCAAAGCGGTTTATCACTAAAGCGTCACGAGAAGAAAAGTCAAATATTCAATGGCCTGTGTGTGTCGATTGAATTCAACAGAATTGACACAGGAAATTATATAACGTATATTTTGCGTTTACTAATGGAGTGTTTTTAGCTTAATTCATCTGTGGTTTTTGCTCAAGTAAAAGCTCCTTAACTTTCAGCGCATTACAGTATTTTTTCCCGCCGCTCAAGCACCTGACAGATTGCGTTATATGTTCTGTTTTTCAAAGGTAAACCAAAGAACACAATGGACATTTTTGTGTGCTTTTTCAGCTGCCTGAAAACCACAGACAGTATACCTGCGTCCAGCGTTAATGACTACCCTTTTTCGTTGCTTAATTATTTTTTACCATGATTTGAAATATGATAAAAAATGGTCATATAGGTGCTGGAAAATTGCTGAAGCCGTTTGGATTTGGCGCATTTTTTCACTGCCACGTAACCAAAAAAGTAAGTGGGGTCCTTAAATTCTTGCGCAATGAGTGTCTTTATGATGCATATTTTGTCACTTACTTTACAAATAAATTTCCCTTGACCTTGAGGACATCTTATACCCTTGTTGCCATAGAATAAATAAGAATTCCTGGGGTCTTTAACCAAACGCTCTCTAAGACTTCATCAGGTTTATCTACAAGCCACCAACAGTAGAAAGAGCAGGCAGTTACTGGTTAAGCACATTACCAAGAATCTACCATTGGTCACCATTTGGATTTTAGTCAGGACTGTTTGGTCCTGCAGAGTGCTGATGCTTTGTGAAGGTATCTTTCCGCGTTATCTGGGAATGCCAGTACTTTTCCGTCATGAAAAGTACACTCGTAGCTTATGCAAGCTCACCGCTTCCCGCAGCCTCTATCATACTCATGCTTCAAGATCCATCCGATGACTTCCGCGACATCAAAATCCCAGACACGGCATTTTACGGGTTGAACCTACTTTGAATTCATGTCAAGCCATAGTAAACACTGTTTTATCAGGAAAGTTGTGTATGTCCGCTGCTAGAAAGCCTTGACGATCATGTGCGTCTTTAGAGCAAACCAAAAGAGATTGTGCACATTGATGGGCTCTAGCGTGCGCTCGTGTCAAGCAATGAGTTCGCGGGAAGACGTAGGAAAACGAGATTTCTTGCAACGATTGACACAGAAGGTGTGGGGTGTGTTTCCCGCGCGATTACACAAAAGTTAGATGAACGAAAGGCACGGACTACCACATTGCTTATATTATATCTATTTCTCATGTTTTAGAAACGTCAGCAAAAATACAATTTGGTCTCAGCACTTGACACGCTTTGTCTTACTCTTCCGGGGATGATGAGCACGACATTTATCATTCTGTACAAAAATTTCTTGCCAATAGATCAAAAATCAATGGCATTGAGGAAAACATAAAAAGTTCTGGCAAATATTTTATTCAAACACAGTACATAACTTTAAAAATGCCAAATAATATTGGGTTACCCTCTTTAGACCACTAAAAAACTACATTTCCGTTAAATAAATATGTTCGAACAGCGTAAGGACGCTCTATCGGCGTATAAAGACACACTGCAGCGAACAAGAAGATACAGTTGGCGAGGTAGAAAACCTTCAATGGGTGTTTAGAGAGACTGGCGACCCGAGTTACTTTGCAACCGCTGCTTGCGTAAAGGAGATGGCCAACAAAAGCGCACCGACCCCAAGATTTGGCGTTCGATCTTGTGCGTCAAAAACGTATCAAAAGCCGTCGGCCACCTTCTCGCTCCACTTGGAGTTGGAGTCGCACATAGGCCGGAGGCAAGCATAAGGGCGTCAGACAATGAAGCTGAAAGACCCACTGCTGCGGCAAAAACATCTGGGGTCGTCTACAGGATCTGGTGTAGTTGCCGTCAAAACAACTATGTCGGAGAAACTGGTAGACGTCTGAAAACGCAAACTGCCAAACACGTGGCGCTAGTGCGGCTTAATGATGCCAATTCTCAAGTTGCGGCTCAGTTGACGTCACCCGGCCACACGCTTAAATTTGATGACGCCGAAATTCTCGCGAAAGGTGAAAATCGGTTGAGCCGTGAACTACTTGAGTCATGGTTCATGGGCCCCCAATCCATAAACAGGTACAACGATTTGCCCAACCCTTATTCAATGCTGAATTTCAATTTGGCCGAAGCAAGTAGAACCAGCAGGCCACCGCCTCATCCTACGGCAAAACCGGAGAACCAGATGGCCGAATTATCATCACGCTCGAGCCCACTTCCCGTTATTAAATTTGAGCAGGTCAGAGTCCTCGTGCCATCCAAAATCTACCCAAGCGCAAGAAGAGAATTAACGTTAATTGTCACTGCATGTTTGCAGTAATGACTGTATCCTGTAAATACTGCAATCTTCTGTGCATACTTAACCTTTCTGCTACTGTCAATGTATCTGATGATGAAAACGCGACAGATGTCGAAACGTCATGTGAATAAACATATTGTCCCAGCGATCGAGTCTTCTCCTGCCTCTCAATCGCTTCCTATGACACGCATGTTTTTTGGATCTGTAAGTGTTCAAGTGTTGTTGAATAAATTTTCCAATCTTAGCTTGGTCTACCCGACAACCATGAAGCACTCGGGTGTGCCACAAACATCTTCTTGAACCATTATGATACGAAATATATCGAAAATACAGGAACCTTTGTCATTTTCGTCACATCCTTCAAAGAGCGAAGCAGGAGGTTTGATGATATAGGCCAAGTTATATTGAGATTGACGTTTTGTACATTTGTTTGTTTCCATCATCATAGTAAGTAGGTGATTTTTCCTCTTTGCCGGAAATGTTTTAGCTTTGCTGCATGTCTGATATTTTACCCATGCTCGACGCACGAATTTTAACCTGCTTTTTCGTTGCTGACTCTCCGTAAGGTAAACCGCTGGTAGACTCGTTTTACCTTTTTGCCCTCCGACTGTCGTAATTGTTGGTATGCCAGCATGCTTAGCGACCAATCCCTTTTCCACCAACGGACGAATCACCTGTTTCTGCTCGCGTTTGTTGATGTCAATTTCATGTGTGTGCCGGTGACGTACGCTTCTACGATGGTAACGTGGTTCATGGCTGACTCCTCTTCTAGTATCCTCTGATGTCAGTTGTGGTGCACACTGATGGTTGCTTTGCCGTCCTGTTGGCTTTGCTCAAAATTATTCAAGCCACCAGCGTACGACCTAGAAAGCGGGAGGAAAGTCTATGGCCCTTTTATATGTGCCAGTGTACTCCTAAATTTTTAAAAATAACTTGAAATATTCTGTGTGAAAAAATATTCATTTTTCAGGAGAGCCTGAGCAAATAAGCGAACAGGAACATTTCACCTGCTTAAATGCAATAGTTCAATCAACGTAGTTAGCAATGAGTTAGATCACCTCGGCGTAATGCACTTCAGAACCCACCTTGCAAACAAATGTAGAGAACGCATTGGCCTAGAGCAGCAGGACTCACAGGAAACTGACAGTGATGCGTGGGAGATCTGCTGCCATAGTCGTCGTAGTAGGCAGCTTCATCCTTGTCAGCAGCATCTGGGATGACGAGAGAGCCGGCGCAGGTGTGTCGCAACTTCTCAAGATCACTTCGCTCAACAGGTAGGTCCGAGAGCAAGGAACCTGCGGGTATACCCAACAGATTGGCCAGATTGACAAAGGAGAGCATGCTGGTGAAGGCGGGGGGTGGTTGTAGGGGAACAACGGCTAGATGCCCCACCACGGAGCGAGAGCAGAATGTCGATATCGGACTTGCGCGAGAATTTGAAGAACGTGCCTTGAAATTCTCGATGCGAAAGGCAATTGCCTCCTGTGCCACTACACTGCCGAGGCCATCAGTCGCCCGGACGATGCACAGATTCGCCCAATTGCCGGTCTAGAAAGGGATTGGAGGAGGTTGAGAGAAAATAGTGAGGTAAGAGAGGAGGATAGGTAAAGACTGGGTCTAAGCGATAGCCTGGGATATGCACAGGTTGCAGAGAGTGAAACGACCTTCGGCGAAGGTTACCTGCGCACTTAGCAGCAAGGGGTATCGAGTTTGGCAAATGAGCTGTCAAGAATCCGCCTCGCTTGTATTAACAGAGTGCGCTGACTGTTTAATGAAGTCCTGTGGAGCACGATATCAGCACTGTGACACGGTGAGTGCCACCGCGCCCGGCTGTTAGGTTCTTGGGCTCAAGCGCTGTAGGATTCAACCTCGAATATGCAATCCAAGTGGCCGCTACGTACCGGCCCGTAATCAAAATAACAAGATAACTCCCTCAATATAGAGGTAGTTGCGCTATTTCAAAGAATAATCGAAGCATGATGCAAGAAAATCCGCACAATGGTGGTCAGGGTGTCAACTACTACCCCATTATCGTGTAGGATTCAACAGCCAAAGTTTAACCCAATCCATTGGGCGGTGTATGCGCTGATACGAATAACAGTGGGAAGCGTGTATGTTTCAACTCAAATTTTATAGGTTACGGATAATTCACACAACATTAATGAAAACGTTCACGTTCCAGGTATTATCATGGATAAGCAGGAACGATACTCGAGAACCGGATTAATTTTTTCAATATCCTGAGCATTTGAACTCCCACAGAAGTTGATCTTTAGAAATAAGAAAACCGAACAAAGAAGTGGTATTTGATCGTGTGCGTACAGCCATTTTTTGTTCCTGAATGCGCGATCCAAGCATCCGTTAAGTGTGGCATGTGTGCTTGAAAGGGCAGCGTAGGCATCGGAAGTGACATACGCCATTGATCACAAAGAAATTGATCCAGTGTTTAACAATACCTATTTCTTATACTCACACACAAAAATGCTGGCTTCTGGAGTACCCCGAGACTATATACACCATTAGTATAACATGTACGCATGGGCAAGTTCGACACACATTCAAAGTATCATTTCTTCCGAAATGCATTTCTGTGGAATTTTCGCTACTTCTCAGTCCTGGGTGGATATTGGAATCTACAGTTAACGATTTAAAACCAGTACGGACTAACACCCTCTGACTGTGTCACCTCCCCTCACACTGGAGTTAGTCATGAAGGTGGCACAGATTGCACGTTTCCAGGAAATATGTATAACGAAAACAGGATTATTGTTTGCCATCCACAGGATAAGCGATACAAGTATGTCTATTGTAAAAAAAGTTAAAATGAATATGGGGAATCGTCGTACGAAAGGCCGCAACGAGCTTACTGAGGTGTCATAATTTGGCAAATATTCTTATTTTACCATTAAAAATCTTATTGCTCAAACGCGTTTTCAGCAATTGCTCCTCAAGACAGTACAATTGCAGGGAATACAATGGAAAGTTTTATGCAGTAATTAAATTTTCCTGGGGTAGGGATGGAAGTAAAGGGTTATTGAGGTGTAATGCGTTAAATCGGTGTTCACTCGTCTCATGCATGTAGGCGCCGGTGTGTTGAGGACGCTGGACCCGGCACGCATGAAAGAGGGGACAACGATTTCCTCATGAATTGCAAATGCTTAGGCTGTGTCGGCGCCTGAAAAATTACTGAAAAGGCCTCTCTGGTGTTAACGTGGCAGTTCGTATCAACGGTGCGAAAACTGAACCTAAAATCCATAAAATTTTCCGTTTGCCGAGCCAGGCTAATATGTGTACGCTTACCCAATATATCCCGCTCCATAGGAGCAGGTGAAGGAATAAATTCATCTCCTAGGGAAGGAAGTGTTATGAATAAAACATTTTTCGGTGGTTGCAGCGGTGGCCCCTGTGACAGTGTCCTTGATGTTTCGATGGATAAACCTGTCTGGAGGAATTGCTGAAAATATATGTTGATCAACCTGACTTCCTAACTGCTTTATAGTTCAAACTACTGCGTGTCGTGTTCACGTCGACTTGTAAGTAATAAGAACATCCAAGGCATTCACTGTTGATTATTTTTTTTAAAAAGCAAAAGGAAACGTCCGAAATGTCGTCATTTAATGCTTTGTTATCAATATATTCTGAGAAGTGCCTGTATGTACCACAAAACAAGACAGAAGGATAAAAAACCAGGCCAACATAAACTTTAACTATAATCTTAACCTAACTTTGGGCCATAAATTCCCTGGCATTGAACCTAAAGCATGGTTTCGTATGCAGTCTTCCTGTCGAGGGGTTACAGGAACAGGTATTACTCAATCGCACACTTTGTGCTCGTTTTAAGCTGACATTATTTCAATTTTTACAGGAAAGTTACAAAAAATTCAATCAGAAATTTCAGGAGAACATGCGCATACCCTGGATAAATTCTTATAGGGCCAATTATATCTATGTGGGAAGGCGTAAACGGTTCATGCTTCCGCCTGTTACCAAATCAAAGCCCTCCCCTATTCCCATATATAATTTCCTGTAACCATGACCATAATTACCTGTAATTTACCATGCACTATTTACAGAAAGTTAAAAAAAAACTCCAAAACTATAAATACCCCTATTAGCAACGAGGCGGGGGCCTATAAGTAAGATGATTCCTTGATGGTAGCATACCGTCCGTTGGGAAATCGTCACTTTAGTTCTGTAAATGAGACTCATTGGGGAAAATTATTATCGCAGTGAGTGGGCACTGTGTCATTTCCTATGTTTGTATAAGTACTACAAGAACACAGGGTGGATGTTAGCAACACGATGCCATACAGCCGCTCCACGGATGACAGCGCACCTGTATGCCATGCAATTGCATGGGTTCCCGGAGAGGCTCGCATTACTTATTAATATATCCCAGAAAGCAAGCAGTGGCGTTCACACGCATAGCAATGCCTCCTAACCCGCAGCAAGCACTTTCGCAAGCCGAAGGGTGAAATTAGAAATAGCGCAGGCAGGGTCCGCGGCAAGCCCGGGGACGAAGGCAGTTTCAAAGCTGTTTTTGGTGGCACACAGTTGACAATAAACCTAAGTAAACTTAACACGAATTTCGAAATTAAGTAATTGATTTAAAAATAGTTTTTTTTTTATAAGGTAGGGTTGAAATATTTATAATCCATCAGCAGACAGGTAGTTATACCAGCTTTTAATTTGCATCTATCTGGTGGCATGCAAACAGCACACTGTTAGAAAGTGGATATGCAAGCAGTTTAATAGAAAATTATTACCAGAAAGATGTGCACTTCAAAGGGAATAAGGACTTAAGAAACAGCAAATAATATGCATTTTGTAAATTCAAAAGCTGTTTTTCCCGATCGCCTTTTTACATCCGAAACATTTCTTCAAAATAAAAGAAGCTGTATACCCGGGTTTTAGCTTTTCAGTCAAATTTGAGTATAGGTTTATGTTGTACGCGTCAAAAACCATATATTTATTCATTTAAATTTTACTATTTGAAATATAGACGTCCCATAATGTAACAATGGATGTGGACCACGTGGTGACCTTCGTGCAAAGAAACTTTAAAAAAACAGACGCAGATGACGCTGTTTGATCAGGCATTTGAAGATGGAAAGGGATATATTACTTTAATACAAAGTAGAAGAATACGAATGCATTTCGATTACAGGAATCGTAATTGATTGCTCCTTAGCTTTTTGGCTCTTGCAGAAATCTATCGTCAGCGAGAAATCGTCACCGAAAAGCGAGAAACAGTTATAGGGGATGGGAACCAATCAACTGTTATAGGGGAAGTTAGTGAAGAGGAGGGGCCGTTTTACCTGCACAAAGCGATGTAGGTGGTGCCAGCTCTGTGCACTGGTTGACTGAGTTGTCATCGGAGCCCCGAGCTTCAATTAACTATCGTGTGGTCTTCCTCTCGGCGTGAACAATTATCCTTGCGGCTGCTGAGTTAGACATGGTATGCGATGCACTACGCCCGACTGTTCATAGCGACTTAATGGGTCTTTAATTCTCATGATCCAGCTGCAGATGCTAGCCTTGGGACGGTGCGCAATTCCGATGCCTAGTCCGGCAGCATTGCGCACAGTTGCTGTATGGCAGCGTTCGCCATATCATCGGGGTTGGCTATGATGGGATCCTCGAAAGGCGTGCACGTTGGCATCGGTTTATGAAGGACTTCGGATAGCCACTACGCATTAATTGGTTGCGGAGGTATGGGGCTTCCCATGCTTTAACTTTGCGGTTACAGCAGTGCGTCTAGATTCGCTTAACCCGTGTTCTGTAGCAATTTCGTGTGTGGGCCATTGGACAGTTGCTGTGAAATTTGAGAAGCTGTGTTGTGTTTGTCACCTTAATGTAAACCGGTAGATTGCAACATCATGCTCGAGGTCATAAACAAAGTATCTTCAGGCCTTTGCCCAGTGGTGCTGCACATGGTGCCACTGCCTTTCTTGGCACAAATGTTTGGTTGTTGGCAACAATCATCAGCCTGAACTAAGGGTAGACGCCAGGAGTTATTCAGGGTCTAGGCATATCCCATTCCAATAGTCTCAATCTGTCTGGGCACTGTGCCCTGATTGTCTCGAAAGCAAGCCGAACTACCGGATTTATTCTCAGAGATTTGAAGACCATCAAGGTCTTTATAATATACACGTGAGACCTATTCTGGAATTCTTCCTGCCCTTATTTAGCGTTCTCTGCGCTAGTGAATGGAAAAAAGAATCTGTCCAGCACCCCTTCACCAAAAGCGTATTATATTATGAACGCCGCAACTGGTCCTACCAGCAACGTTTTTAACGTATTAACATCGATGTTTTGTGGCTTTGCTGACTACACAAGAGACTAGTTTTACTGTTTAAACTTATAAAAGGCCGTACCTTTAATCCCTTTAGTAGCATAAGGCAGCTTGACCACTGTTGGTGCGCCAGTCATCTCTGTGATTATTTTATTTCTTCCTATGGCACGCAAAGTTAAATACCAATTTTTGTCAGTAAATGCCATAGCAAGCTGAAATAAACTGCTCATAAGTATTAAGGCTTAGCAAAGTTATCCTTTCTTTAAGAAAGCTGTCACTAGCTTTCTGCATTTAGGACACCTTTCACGAATTTTAAGTTCTGACTCAGTGGAATCTCTCTTTCACCATGATGGCGTTCGTAGACTTTGAACCCTGTCAGGCCTCATGCTGAGAATTATGTGGCTTAATCTGCGGCCCAAATGCGGCTAATTCTTCAGCCGACGGCAGGCCACCCTTCGCCAACAAAAATTCCGCTGGTGCACAGTCTCCAAAAGCATTACACTCTAAGAAGACTGATGACACTGTGATCCTGCAGTTTTTCCTAAACTGTCAGCTCAATCCATAGTTGTACATATCTTTCGATAGTATCATACAATTAAAGTCAATTTTTCGCACTTGAAACAAAATCTTTATTTCGCTCACTATAAAGCAATCACAAAACTAAAACAAAACCAATACTGACTACAAAAGAAGGAATTTTTTATATTTTTTCTGTCTCCGAGGTTTTAGAAGGCGCCCAAAAGGTGCTTTATCAATTAACCTAATTTTTAAAGTTGCCTGTAAACTGGCAATCAGTGAATAAATAAATAATAACCGTTTAAAAACCGAAGTTTACGCGTGCGTCAACTATCACTTGTAAAGAAAACGTGGTTTTCCAAGAAATGGTTAAGAGCAGCACTTTTTTTTTATGAAGTATGATTATTTCAATGAGGTCATCCCCAAGCCATGTTAGGAGGGGTATTAGAGATCTGGCGCATTTGCTGATTTGCGATTATGCTGAATGAGATTTTATTTCAAAGCCTCAGTAATTCAATGTTTTGTACTGTAGAGAGCAGTTCAGTTACATTTTCATACAATTAGTCACTGAGTTAACATGAAGCAGAAACACTCCTCTACATCCAGCAAAAGGTTTATAATAATCGTATTGCTTGAGAGAATGCAGCAAAAATATATATCTGATCGTTTCTTCTAAGAGATTTGTGCAAATTCATAAAAGACACTGAAATACCTCAGAAAAACAATCACTCCAAGTGTTATCAGCGTAGGCGGGCAAGTAGGTATTCAAGCGAAGGTCATCTGCTTATAAATTCCATCACAATTAACTGCAAGCATTTAACTTTCACCTAGGTGATGCAATGAATTTTCGGTCATAACCGTGTAGGGACGTTTAAATGCTTCATTAATTTCAGCTCCTACAAGCGACTTAAATGGGGTGACCAACAGCAACAAACGTCTCAAACCAAAAGGGTGAAAAATGTTCCGTTTTAATCAACATACAGCGTTCACAAACACCTGGACCCTTGACCTCTGGCAAGGCTTGGGCATTGTCATTAGCCGGGACGCCGGTTGACCAAATGCCACCCACGATTTGGGAAATCGTCTCCACCACCTACAGTCTGCCAAAAGGCTGCCTGAATTACGGCAAACTTTTCACTAATTACATCTTTCTTTTTGCAAAGTGAAACTAGAGACCTGGGTCCTTGAAGGTGAAAAAAACTGTGGTTGGCACTTATTGACCCCGTGTGCTTTCGGTTAAAGTCACACTCTAAATATGAGTGTCACGTGTTTTTGAAAAAAAATTCCCTGCATGTTGTCCAGGCATAGCATAGTCAGCTTACACTACCCCCTCTAGAAGGATAAATTTAAAGTGTCAACAGAGTCTGTTGTGGTTAATCATTGTCGTCAACCAGCTGCACGCCGAATATTAAAAGGGATTTTGTTTTTTTCCCGAAATGATCACATTCACACCAGAATGTGACTGCAGTCGAAAGTAGCAGAAGCAGCCTAAGGAGGTTATTAAAAAGAAATGGCTCTGATCGATGGGACGAGAATTTTCATTCGGCCCACATTTCCAAATCTATCGTGCACTAGCATCAGAGACAAGAGCAGAAAGGGGTTATTCATAAATAGGGAAGGGCAGTGTTTTTTATCACACATAGGAAAATTAACGAATCCTCTCAGAGGATAATTTTCCGCTTATGTGCTAATGGCTAGATCGCTGACCTGCTGACCTTACCCCACACGTGATGGAATTGGACATGCTGATTACTTCGCCAGTTGGTTCCCCGGTACTGGCGTTTATTAGGAGACATCGTAGTTGTGTTAGCGTTTGCCTAAAAATACTCGACACAGAGCTGAGAAGCAGCCTCAGGACAGAGTTGCTAGTACTGCTACGGTCGATGCAGAAAAAAAGGCTCATATAAAAATCAGGAACATGAAAAGCTATCAAATATCGCAGCCGGAAGGGTGATGTATACTAAGTGAATTCGCACGCAGTTTACCAAAATCATGAGAAGCTTCAGCCACATCTTCCTGAAGTGCGACATATTGAAAAGCCCATGAGTACCACGCATGCAGGGATCAACCTCATCGTAGCGAGGCCAGTTCATAGTGGAAGTGCCACCATCAGCAAAAATTGCATTTAAGAAGAGCTGCATCTCGAAGCCTCTAAACGAAGGTCACAATATCACGAGCTTCAGAAAATGGAAAAGGGGGAGTAGATATTGTTGAAAATTTAATTTTGCAACAGCCTCACTTCGGGATCACTGTAGCAAGCACAAAACCATGCATTTTACAACAGTGGACCAGGGATTAAATGGCTGGGAATACTAGGAGAAAGAAATAATTAAATAGGAGAGTATCTAACAACGGAAAAGGAATGGTTATTTAAATTATCTTTTGCTCCACGTGTGATAATTAAATAGAGATATAAATCCAATGGGAAACAAGAACTGCTTAACATAACACTTGAGTTGGATAGAATCGTATATGAACTCTTAAACAAATTTAAGAGATTTAACTAAAACCATGAATGATAGGGATTTTCCCAATTTTTCACGCCTCACAATAGATTCCAATTTATAAAGACCAATACTGAAGTATGATAAGCCAGAAGACTAAAACTTAAATAATATAAAACTAGTCTTATTTTGAATAAAAATATTTTGGAATACTTTGAATTAAGTCAATCTTAATAAGCTAAGAAACTTATCTCAAATTATAAATAAGCTTATCGAAATAATGGTTTGCTTGATGAAACTACTTACTGCATTATCCGTAACAGTACACTACGCACTTAGCATTTTTTCATGAGGGCGGTATATCGTTGTAATTTTTTGGTTCACTCCGTTTCTTGGCAGAATTTTGTTGGACAGAGTGAAAACGTAAGCAGCACCGGTGCATTCTTCATACGGCTGATGACATAGTGGAAAATAAACTTTCATAATTTTTCATAATAGGCAAGGGTGATTTTGCGCACTCTGGCTGCACAGCATCTCGTAATCCGGATGAAACCAGACAGGAAAAAAAACGAGAGCATGCAAACTCTGGCTTGGATAAAATAGGGACACAGCAGACTTCCACGAGGCACGCTTTACTGCAAAATTAGTCGGGAAGGCTAACATCTCAGCTGCCGAGGTACTCGCGCACCATCCTCGATACAAAAGTACGTGTTACGCGAAGTTAATATCTTGCCCGCTGAAGGACAGCCGTGCGTGACAGAAACTCGCTACGATCCGCGGAACATAAACTGTCTATCAAAATTAGACAAGCGAAAGGTCCTATAATTATGGCCGAGTTATGCTCGCCATTGTGCTCAGGGCAGATAAATGCCATGGTCCTGTTGAAGGGAACCCCAGCGCCGAAGGTGCCTGTTGTAGAGTGGACAGTTGCAACAGCTACGGTCTTGGTCAGTTACAGGCATGCAGTAAAGACAGTGTTGTCCTCCTTATCCTACACCTCACCATTAGATTTAAAACCGCAAGAAGTGAACGTTGGTGCCCCTGCTATTCTAGACTTGGCAATGTCTTGATTACTTCAGAGGTTACAGGCCAGATCAACACAATTTGCCATGCGGCGTGCCATGACAAATCGTCGGTCTATCGCTCATTTCATCTCTGGCGATCAACTCCCGGATGAGTTTGTTAGTTGTGAAAAATAAGCTCCGCCGCAATATCAATTCCCGCCTCCTAACTACAAACTTATCACCAAGGAGGAAAACCTTAAAACACGTTCGTACATTTGAAGTATGGGAGCAAAGCAAAACAATAACTGCGAGGGTTAGGAAAGATGCAATCTCAGATTAGGGGTCTTTTTGTGCCAACTTCTCGGGGATCAGTGTTAAACGCAGCAAAAGGTGGGAGGTAACACTATGCAGTTTGACGTATCAGCATCCGTAGTGGCTGTTCGGCCATTCGCTCCGACGATATGAGACGTGTGCCCACAAACATATTTCTCGCACGAACAGTTTCTTGCGCGTCGATTAGATTACCGTGAATGTAGACTGGCATTTTATCTACCTCACCTTCTGTCAACTCTACCCAAGCAAGGTGTCATGACAATCTCTAGAATAGTAGAGGCACAAGGGGGTATCAACAGCTGGGGCGGCCTGATCCCCGCTTTTAATCATGCATTCGCGCTCGGCACCGATTTTGCACAATGGTGATGGTGTCATAGAGGTCACGTCCGGGAGGAGCCGCTGCAGGCTGACTCTCAATGTAGCTGCCGACCGCTCTATAAAAACATAAAGCTGGCTGAATTTATGACCTAAGTTATTTCGTCCGTTGGCAACTCAGCAAGCCACGGGTTTTTAAACGCACCATTGTAGACTCAAACGGCTCAGTGAAAATGCAATTCCTTTGGTAGTTAGGTGAGAAGGCAGAAAATATTTCACAGAGGGGGTCAGTGCTATGCTGACGAGAAGGCGCTGCATCGTTGACCTTATTTCCTTCTCACATTACTTTGACGCAATGTCTAACACACTTAATGATCTTATCTGTTATGTGTCACATACGCGAATACTATTATATAATAAAGCTATTGGTGGGGGGTATCCGTAGCAGGAATTTGTCTCAAAAGTACACGTGAATGAGCGAGCTGTTGGTCGATGATACACGACTGTGTAGGAGGTAGTGAGGGTTTTTTGAAAGCAGGCCAGTGTGCGGGCTTTGTTGGGAACCAGATGACATCCAAAATCAACCTTGTGTGCCAGGTGCCCTTTCCCTCTCTGCTCCCCCACATTTTCGCACTCCCCCTGGCCCGCCTTGGACAAAACATAACTAAGGCAGAACCAGTCACCTTTATGGAGTCCCAATTCCAACCCCCCCCCCCACTTGTTACCGGTGGTAGGAGCATACAGCGAGGCGCGTTGAGGGCAGGCTGTCCAATGCGCACACGCGTAAACGCAGATAACAAAATATAACAAACCATTAAGGCCCAAAATGATGGAACAGATAGTACCAAAGAAACTGGTTTTCATATATTTGCCCTTTAAGGGCGACAACATTTTCAATACCATCAAGATACGACTAACTGATGCCATTGAAAGGACATATTATGCCGCGTAGCTTATAATTTGCAATCTTACAAAGCTTTTACCGATTCCTCGTGCGAAGGATGCCTTGCCGATGCAAGCCAATTCAAACTGTGTTTATGAATTAACATGCACTTGTGGATGCACGTAAATAAGGTGAACGCAAAGGCAATTGGCCACCACAGCAAGGGAACACTTAGCTAGCTGGTTGCTTGAGCAAAAAAACGAACTCCTAGCTCATCTATCACTGAACACCTGCTAGATACGGGCCATTCCGTGGACCCTTAAACCTCCGTTCGAGTACTTGTTCAAGCATGAACAACTCACACCTTACGCTACCTGGAGGCAGCCAGCAAAAGGCGGTTTAAACTAAACCTATTTAAACAATTAGAGCATGTTGTGAACCGAACTCTACCTTGGTAACACTGGCTCCCCGTTTACACATTCCCCTCCCTATTTTTATTTTTTTGTTTGCCAAGACTTTTTTTTCATCAGTTTTTGGTGTGAATAGCGTTTGAATTTTAGCTTTATCGATTGTCTCTTGCCGTTTTGTATCGATTTTTTCTATGTAAATTCAATTGTGTATTTTGCCTGACATTCATTTACGTTATGCAATAAGAGCTAGCAACTAAAAAACCACTCTCGAAATTGATGGATCCATTACATTTTGCTGTCTAAACATTCTACAAATTTTTATCAGGGAAAAGAAGATTTAAACCACTCAATAATTTAAATTTGTGGCCAGGCTGACTCTGACATGCCAGCCGTTGAGTCAAAATCAAGTCATGTCGCAACTTGCTCCAGATCAGTATCTGATTGATCCGATGAACATGGGTGTTTACGCGTTTGGTTCCTTAATCATGTTGCACACATTACGCTCAAAGACGTCTGACTTTGCGTTCTTCTTGTCGTGTTCTTCCTTGGTGACACACACAATGCGTAATTAGGCGGTGACATCTGAGCATTGGTTACATTTACAACAACCATGACGCAATTGCATGCAAAGACGAAGGTAGCCGCCGCACGTCAACCTTTTCCGCTTTCCCAAATAAACGTTTAATGACCCAATGAAAATTTACTGAAAGCTAGTGGATGCTCGATAAACTGCTCTTTCTGAATTATTCGATGGGAATTTTCGAAACTACACGCTGTAGCCTAACTGAGCATTATCAGTAGAAGGAGTCTTTAGCTTCAGGGAAAAAACATGAAGCAGAAAGGATTAACTTTTGGACCCGTGGGATGTTTAGAAAGTTAGCACGGAGGAGAAATAAAAAAGACAGAAGCAATAAAACGATATTTTGCTGCAATTAAACGCAACCTTATCAGGCCTTCATCAAAGATGAATTCCGTTTGAAAGGAACGTACAAGAAATTGAAATATCAGCATCTCAAGCGAGCAAATTGTTGGCGCCTGCCCAAATAGGAAGGGCTGCGAATTCCTAGAGGCACTGCTTTCAAGTGGGGCATATATTAACAGGTATATCGATTTGGAGGTGAACTAGAAATTTCTCAAATCCAGATGAAAGCCAAAAACAGTCACCACCGAGAGCATGACTATATGCGAGTGAAGACTATTCTCCTCTCCACCTCCGACTACATAATAACATGCCGATGACAGCTTTTTTCCTTACTCACCGCATTATACAACGCGGATGACGCTGCTCTTCCTGTACGCTGACACATCATAGAATTATTTTTTTTGGTACACTCCTGTTTGTCTGGCGAGTACCTGCCGAACCGGATTGTGAGACTGGGTGAGGAGGATCAGTCTAACGTTCCAGATACCATACCCGAAACAACACAGGCTAAAAGCTAACTAAGGGCTAGACATCGCATGATAACCCATCGATGGCTGTACAGACCATAAATAGCCCAGCACGTTGTCGCTACCAAAACTCTATAACGGTGATTTTCTATGTTGCTGCTCGCGTATCGGTTTAAAGTGTCCTGAAATAATTGCGAAGTTGCAAAAGGAACTATTAGTTACCACAACAATAATCGCTGAATGGAATCTGAAAGATTGCTTGAGTGAGTCTATGAATACAGAACACGCAATTTTTTTGTCCTGAATAGAGAAATGCATAAGCAAATTGAGGATACTATCAAAACTGAGATATTCTTATGAGTTACTATTTTAAAAAGATAGATATTGAGTTACAATAGCAACCACGCATTGAAACACAAGCAAAGTTGCATACGCACGCTATACCGCCGAATCTAAACCCACTGCAGCACGCTGGCCGCCAAACAAGACGAAGGTGCTCCGGGAGCTTTTCAGAGCTAATGGCTATCCACAAGCGTTCACTGAACGGAGTCGTATGCCAGCATAACCATGGACCGAGAAGCGTTGCCCACCGAATTCCTGGCGGAGCATTCAGTACATAAAAGAGGTATCTGAAACCGTGGGTAGATCCCTCGTGCCTCTCGGTATAGGTTTAGCCCACAGGCTCACCGCCACAATCCGGCAGCAAGTTATGCCGCCAAAAGACCCTATACCGACACAAGAAAAATCGGGCGTTGTCTTCCGACTTTAGTGTAGTTGCGGGATGTGTAACTTTGTTGGAGAAACCGGCCGGCAACTTAAAACGTGAATGCACGAACATCAGCGGGCGGTAGATAGGCAAGATCTAAAGTCGGGCACGTCTTCAATTTTGACGTCGTCAAAATTGTGAGCTGAGGTGACGATCACACGTCAAGGCAGATTAAAGAAGCTTGGATGTCGACCGACTGTTCGCAAAGGATAGTCACTACACGGAACAGTCGGGACCCTCAACCAGTTGCCCCCTAAACCGACATACCCAGGCGGCAGACTACAATGAGACGGAAGGAAGCCAAACAAACACTGACGCTCCGGGTACAGCCAGCTCTAACGCGGAACAGACAGCGGGAGACGGTTACCAAAGGACAGCTGATGGCGAGAGAGGAGGAAGCCACAAAAACACTGACGCTCTAGGGGCAGACAGTCACACCACATAGCCATGCGCGATATGCAGTTACCAAACGGTTGGTACGGTGAGACGTTACCACCCAGAGACGCAACCAATGCAGGATGGCTTGACCTGGATTGGCAGACTGCACCCGCGGACGGAAGGAGCAGCACACATCGAGAGCCCGGAGCCAGAGGATTCATTCTCTGAAGATGGATAGTCGCGATAACTATTCGAAACGTCAGACCACAAATACACCTCTCCCGGTGAACGCACTTTCTCCTTCTGACTTTTCACCTAGGAATCGAAATTTCGCTACCATTACATTTCTTCCTCCTTGGAATGCAGAACTACAACATTCGGCTGTCATGTAACTTTTTAGTTTAAATTTATCATCTCACATTTTGTGATGACCTTTTTAAGGGCAGGAAGTAGGACGGATGACTCGTCATGTCGATTCCGGCAAAAGCGCAGAAAGTAATTTGCATGGGGCTGCCATCTGGTACAGTGAATTTCCTAAGGATATGCAGAAAAATATTTCTGGTACGAACGTCAGCTTAAACTGAGATCTTTTAGATCTTGAAATTGAAAATTCAAATTCAAATAAGAAGAAATTTTATGTTGGTATATCACCCTGATTTTGTTAGTAAATTTGTTTTATTACAAAGGGAAAATTCCGAAAGTTTGAGGCATTGTGATTTCTAAGAACCTTAAGTTTGCAATGTAAAGATAGTATTTTTACGCAAAACGACTAGTGAATAAAGAAGTATTAGAGTAACTACATTTAAAAATAGTCATTTTATGAAATGCTTGGACACATAAGCTTCTCTAATGCGCGAATTGTAAAGATCGGCGGTAAATTAGCTGTTTATGCATTCTTTAATGCTGACAGAAAAGATTCTTTGGGAAACGTGTAAACACTCTTCGTCCGACCTGAAGAAAATGTGTAAAAGCAGTATGCATGTTGAAACAGGCTGAAAAATCTTTTTTGGCATTCAAAAAAATTCAATTGGTTGGCGAAGAAGAAAAATATTCACAGCAAGAGTCACACACAATTATGCCTAAGGCTAATTAAAAAATTTCGATCACAAATAACCCCTTGAAAAAGCAATCAAAATAGATGTTTCCGCGTTGCATATTTGTGCACTACAAAATCCTTAAAAAATGAGTCAACTATAGTGGCGAATTCTGACCTCTTTCATCACTTTCTTGATAATTGGGAAAATTATTCCGCTAAGCATGAAGGAACGCAATTTCCTGTATATACTGCAGCAGATTTCACTATATAATTTATTGGTAGACTCCGTTATAAGATTGCAAAAACAAAAATAATTGCAAAATATTTTTTAAGCTTTTGTGACAGCTGATATTTTGCCCATATTGCTTTTAAGTTCCGCATTCACTGAGACTCCAGTGTAGCGAGGACATCGTCCACTACAACGTGACGAAAAACAGTGACACAATGTCACGCGTTTTCATATGTTTGCTAGCTTATGGTATTTTTCACCTCAGTAAAACACTTCCGCAAGCATATTTCTTATTTTTGGCAAAAAACATACCAGCTTTGCAAAACAGAATTCTTAAAACGGAATCCAGTCTTGTTTTTTGCCAAAAATGCCGTTTGTCCGACTTGCATCTACCCTAATTTCGTGGATGAAAAAAATAAATTCTCAAATAACTGAAAAATAATAATAAACACCATTCTGACTAATGAGTGTTCTGCAATAATATAAAAGTAAACAATAAAAGTTGATTTACAGCTTTTAATAGCATAGAACATAATTTGATCTCGAGCAATTTTTAGATTTGGCCAAATAGGGCACCTTTTATATTTCACTAAACTGACTTGAAACCAACTCTTTCCTTGTAAAGAGTACTTTGGGCCACAAGCCACTTTAATGAACAAAATAACAATGTTGAGTGCGCTTTTGACACTCCCTCAAATGTTGATTTCCCATTTTACGATTGAGGTGAGAATTTACTGATATTTCAGTCTGCTTTAGGGACTTCTATCCCTAGGAAGCCGGTTCACCCTACGCGTGCTAAACCGGTTGATACACGAAGTGTAGGCTTCCCTGTCTTCGAAGGTATCTGTGCTGTGAATAAAATGCAAATTGTGGGGTAAGCTGCTCCTTTGGCAGGGCACGACAATAAACCGACGTAGGAAGTGCCGTGAATGATTGCATCAGAATTATATGAACGACCACATTTTGGGTCTGACTGTCAGATTGACCCCTTGCAACCGACAGCTGAAAAGTACGTGTGCCTACAGTTAATGACCCAGAGAGCAATAACTATTAGAAGATAAAAGGAGTCAACACGCTTAGGAATGTGCAAGAGCGCTGAAACTTGCTTTGACTGAAAGGAGACATACTGCCTTAACGAAAATATAGCTAGCGTTCGTTCTTTATTAGCATTGCATCCATCTGGTCTAGATAGGTACTCCTCATGCCGTTGCATGCTATAGGAGCGATCTGTAAACCTTTAAAAATTTCAGCATTTCAATGTTTCCAGAAATTACTTACTGTGTTTGGTATATTTGATGTCGATTGAAGGAGAACGAAATAAGATATGCATATTGTGGCTGACTCTGTCAGCCGCTGTGTAATTTACACATGCCCCCACCAGGCAGACCGTTTACTTGAGGGAAATAGGTTCATTGCCTTTGAGTTTCCTAATTGTACATGTGCACCGGGGTAGCAAAAATAATATATCTCAGTGCATTGGCGAAGCCGATTGTCCTGAGCCAATAAAGGATACATTTTTTTAAAAGTTAGCAGACTGTAAATAAGCACCTAGGGATATTTTAGGATAAAATTTATCGCTATTTGGGGAGGATGTGTGGGGTTTAGGAGAGAAAGCGTCCAATCTTGGGGAAGGGTCCAATGGGGGAGGGTCCAATGGCGGGCGGTTATTGTCAAGGTCTCTAGGATCATCACCGAGTGCGGAAGATGCGGCCTTATACTTTCCTGTAGATGCCGCCGACAAGGTTGAAATAAATAAACATCCGCCGAGATCGTTGACAGTCCGCTGCGAGTCGAAACAAGGGTGAAGGGTTTAGGCCGCCAGGTTCGGCTGATGCGATGGCTAATGTGGTTATCATGGTGCACAGATAGCAAAATAGGGAGGACCGCGGAGACCTTCACATGGAATTAACGGTAGGGCAGCTTAGCCATGTGTGAAAGCATATAGGAATATTACTTAAAATGTTGCTATGAGTATGAGTAGATGTATTAGTATTGCGATTCGCCGTTTTTAGACAAGCTGATTGTACCGGAACCTCCTTTATGCGTCATGCTTTATACTTATAATACTTAAATATAAAAAGTACTTTTATGATCGTAAATTGCTAGTGACAGTCAGTTCATATTCTAGCGCACACTGCTCTATCGATCCAGCTTTCGCATAAAAACATCTATGGATTTGGACATAACGACATCCAGCGTCAACCACTGTTTCGGAGAAAAAATGTATTTGAGTGTCCACTCTGTCCTCGGTCACGCTTAATATGAAACGATGAGCTCTCTATTTTGTTACTGTTGCTAACTCATAGAAATCTCTTGATACAAGACAACAGTTCCGAACATGTCATATGCGAAATGTTGGTATCAGTTCCCTCAAAATATGCCTATAGCATAATGAAAAGAGGTTGAGATTTGGCAGCCGTGTTTCATAACACTGTGAGCCCAACCCAATAAAAAGTTTTTTTGCTCACCTTTGAACCCTTATCAAGATGGTGGTGTCTTTCGCGGCCCGAAGTCTCCAAGCTTAGATAGCAGATTCTAGTTGCGGCCGTACGGAGGGTTCGAAGACTTTTCCTAAGCAGTCGTCATTGAAGTCAGAAGGCAGTTGTATTGTACTAGATAAAAGGCCCTGCTGATCTTTTAAAATTTGTATATCGATCAGAAAGCAAAAAACGAAATCTGAGGGAACCCACTGATGAGCTCGATCTCTCGCAGCTCTGTCAAGCAGCGCCAGAATTTAGGCAATGTAAGTGTCTGAGCATTACGGTTAATACGCAGACTATGACTATGGGTAGTTGCAACACCATCCGAAAAAGTATTAAAGATACAGTTAAATGCGAATATCTGCGGTTATATACTAATTTTACATTAAAAATCGCTAAGAAAATGTTTACAGTCTACCAGTAAAGATGGGATTGGTGCGTTTTTAAAGTAATCATCAGATTGTGATTTTCGCGTGTCGATTACTGTGGAAAAAGGCAAGCAATTAGAAGGCTGAAAGACATTACAAGCTCGATAACGTCCCTGTCTGAATTCGTGGTGCCGGTAAGTTTTCCATTTGTAGAACTAGGGCATCGCATGTTTAATGTACTGATTAGTTGCTATCGGGACCTTCTCAGCGCCAGTTGTACAATTGAAGTTTAACAAATTCGGTTAAAAGCAAACAAACAAATGCACATTTTAGCGAGTGTACGGTCAAGGGTAAAATATTTGGGGGCAATGCAGAGGAAGAACAATAACTTCTATAGCCTTCACTCAACTAGGGCGGGGCACGCATTGAAGTGCAGGCGCAGATACGACCAATTCACGTGGCCAGAACTGCACTTTTCGGCAACATCTGAGGAGACTATCGTAAAGAGGTAAGTTGATAGAAACAAAACGGGCGGTAAGGAAAAATTAAAATCTTGGGCCACATTTCGGTTAGTTGTTGCCGTTATTCTTTAAGACGCGGTCGCACATTCCTTTTAGGTTGTTTAGTTTGTTCATGGAATTGATTTAATGCGAAATAAACTGTTCAGGAGGAAAACTTTTACTTGGAACCTGTGTATTAACTAAACCAGAGGACCGAACTGGGCCAAACCTAACGTGCATTGAGGTCCACGAGAGTACCTGTTCTATCGAACACTGCGAAATAAAACGTATTTGGTATATGTTCAAAGGAGGGACATAAATATAAGCCAGCAAAGTTTATTCTGAAGGCTTATCCCTGTTTTTTGTTGCAATGAATATCCGGCCAAACTCTTTCATTTTGAGCATGATCTTACCTCTAAAAATGGTAAAGCACACATATATCTGGCATCAACATTTCTGAATAACACGCTTGTTTAAGCGAGCACATATTATAGAATGCTTTTCTAATTTATTATGCATATATTGCTCATTGGCATTTGTTGCGGACGTCCATTCTGCTGGGCAATGAAGTGAGATTGTTCAAAAGTTTAAGCTTTCCTAAAGAAGCCGGTATTTATAAACAACGAAATAATACTTGATAAGCCGCGATATATCTTTTATTTAAACACTATAGGTGTTTTACCGCTGCTTTTTGCGAACGATTGATTTTCTTGGAAAAGTTCTTGGATTCAGTCAGCTAAAATAATAACTGCAGCCCATCAAATATCCTAAGAAACGTTTTCCTCTGCCACTTACTCCAATCCCTTCCGAAATACGACTTCTCATGCACGCGAACTAAAGGCGACCAAAGCCGGCCCCTCAGTACTCACAAAAAACAGTAATAACTTCGTCTGACGAGCGGCAGAGTAAGATCTTCAGAGAGCCTTTTGCACAGTCTTTATCGTCTTTTATCAAGATGGTGACTCATTACGCACCCAGATGTAACGCCCCCAACATAGCCGTTAAAAGGAGACGATACCTACAGAAGAAGAAAACTACGTATTCAAGGCCAACTGCATCAGCACGTAATTAAAATTGCTGTCCGAATTTGTGCATTAAGTTAATTGATACTGGTAACTCTCCGAAGTGCCCCTAATCCAAAGAATTATGTTCCGTTGAGCATGCCCTCTTGCTCAAAGCTGATCCTCAGATTGCAAACACAATATTCACATGTTCGCCGGCCAATCAAACCATTTTTCTACGGATAGGGCAGAACTGTTATTTCCTATCATAATGAACAGATGAACGGTAGTCCTTTGTGCATTAATGTCGCACCTTTCGTGGGTAAGCCTGTATGCAAAGTGGACTTATCTAAAATAACCTGTGAACAACCATTTTTGAAGTTCCGTACATATCAAACATTTTAACTGATAAAAAACAAACGTCTATTCTAGCAAACCAAATCCAAGCCGGCGACATATATGTCGAAATCATTTTTTGTTCAACCTGTATTCATTTGACCCAATAGGGAGGACATCAGCGGTGTTGATGGGATTAGGACCCACAACGGCAAGAGCAGGAGTTAAGTATAGTCAACACTTTAACCGCCTGATCGAGGAAACCCCTTTGGAGGCATGAATTACATCATGCCAGCTGACCCGCTCAGCTTGGTGTAACACATGAATCCACCAAATGTGACACAACGAATTCACTAGACAGATAGTATTGCTGGTATTGCTGGTGACTAGAATGAACGTTTCTGGCTTGCAAATAGAAGTTGATATGCAAGTTACAGAAGGAAGTTCAGAAGAAAAAGATGTGATCACACGAACAATAGTTTTATTTTTCTGACGTTTCAGTTTCTATTGGAAATCCTTAAGCATAGGTAATGGTAGGTTACTCGAAGCAATGCGTAGTTAAGGGTGTAAGATGCACAAATTGCACGGTATTTATAGTTCAAAGCCGTCCTCCACGCGCGTACTATAATTATCCATCCGTTTACCGAAGTCACTACTTGGGGTCTAAGTTGGTGCGGTGATGGCATCACAATTCGCGATTTCTTTGTCCGTGTCGGAAGTGGGCTTGGTAATTGCGCGGCAATTATGCTCACTGTCGTCCGAGTTGTTGCTGGGCCCGGATCTTTGCCACGTAACTGATTCTCTTGCTCTGGCAATGCATCAGTACACGGTAGGGAGACGCCAACTCGTTGCGCTTGTTGATGGAGGGGGGTCCTGCATGACTCCAGCAGCTCGCGGCTCATGCAGTTGACAACGATTGCAAGAATTTCGGCCTCCTTCAACTTCAAAATATGGCTTGATCCCTGGAGTGTTGGCGTCTTTTTCCTCAACGCCGCTGCATTCTCGGTCATTTGCGTCTGGAGTAATCTCCCGGTTTCGCCGACGTAGGTGCACTGTCCAAAACTGCATGAGATCCGGTAAACTAATTGTATAAATTGCCGTCAGCAGGTCATAACAAGACTCAAGACCCATGACCTCGTTTTCTCACCTGATTCAGTTTCGGGACTAATGTAAATGTCGCCATTTCCAATACCTCTGACCTAAGGCAGTGAGAAAACGAGCTCGTTGGTCAATGCTCGGGGCATTTGAGTCTGGTCAAGGAGTTACCGGTCAAGTAAACGTTCATGAGCGAGTTACCTTACTGCCTAGAAATCAATCGGAAACCCACCAGTTGACTACCAAACTCGTGTATAATTTTGATTTGAAGACGAAACTCACGCATTTAGAGCGTACACTCTATTCAAGACTTGTCTTTGAAACGGCCACGTTCTTCTCAAATGAGTGACAATAGGAAATTACCCAGAACACAATCATACGTCAATTAAAATTAACGCAAATTTTATGAGTTACCAGTGTTTTGATGAGAAAAGGGAAAATAACTGTTTTTTAAAGAGTGAAAAAAAAATTATTTTCCTATGGATAATTGTATGAATAAATTCCTGGTTAAAAAATTTCCAATAATTCTCCCGGGTACGCAAACGCCATTTACGTAGACCCGCTTTTAATCGTCTGCTTGTGCATTCCGTGTAGCGTACACGGTTTATGCTGAGATTGTGCCGTTTGCCTGGACTTGGGTTTGCACATGTACATTTCCTTTTTTAGCAATATAACGGAGAAACTAAATAAATGCACCTACATAATAACCTATAAATGGGATGATTTTACACTCTATGTACGCCTCAAACTAACTTCCTATCGGAAAATCGACAGTTGATAGTTTTGAGAAATGTTATTGACCTTGATATTGATCTTGATATATAAAAGTTTTGTATATCAAGACATTATGTTGCATGGGCAGTTATGTATCAATTGCAGAGCAGTGCAGTATGTTCTCTTCAGGCTTTAGTTTAGCTATCCCACACGCAGATTTGGCATTATGATGTTTAAAACTTATATGTATCCCATATCCGACTTCGTATTATAGAGAATTAACTGCGATCCCTCTAACAAAAAAGGATCTTTACAAATGTTCAAAAACGAACCATAATAATAAAGCTAGGGGCAAACTTCGTTTAAGTACACGTACTTTTTCTGGTCTTATGTTAAAAAAACTGGACTGACCGCATTTTAGGTGTTATATATTTGTTAGAGAGGTTACACGCCTTAATGGCAGCTCATGGTTTCTCGGAAGGTATAAAAATGCACTACCTTCCCAAAGGCAATTTACTTTTTGCGTATCCGTTATATTCAGCTTTTTCTTATGTCACTGTTCCTGAAATTCAAGAACAGCAAAGAAATGCCCACAAATTACTCTGTTCCAAATGGCGGCCAAGAAAAGTTTTTTGTCTCCTTGAATTAAGGCTAATCGCTATTCCGTTTTATAGACATGAATCAATCTAACATTCACCATAGCAGTAAACCCTCTGAACTTATTCTTTCATGTTCCTATTTTACATGCACACTTGCTAGTCATCACTGTCATTTCAGGAACCAGTTAAAAAACGAACAAATGTTAACGAATACGGACGGTATGCAATATATTCCACCAATGCTTAACATTTGGTATTTAAATCAATTTCTTACGTTGGAAACGGATGGGAAAGGGGATGCGTAGTGTTTTTAAAACTTAATTTATTGTTAACTTAATCGAAAATAACAACAAAATTGTTCAAAATAAGCTCGGCTCAGTTGGTACTATAACACGTTTTATTTTAAACTTTGCATTATTTTGTGATACGCCTCGTCAGAAATAAGTAGTTGCTATATTGCAACCCCGCATTTTCCGCCTAATCAGAGAGGATGATGGGATAAAGCAGTTTTTTTTATAAACCGCGCCTGCAACTTGTACAGAACACAAACTGCAGGCTACCCAGACTGTTGTGCCTAAGAAAAGGAAAAGAAGGAAATCAACCACCAACTCACGCTCACAAAAGTGTTCCATGTATTCACAGGGCCTGCTTGAGGAGAAAATTTGAACGACTTCTCATAGATGACGTGCTAGACTTTATGATAATCTCCGTTCCCTCACTACTTGCGCTGACGCTTAGCTTGATCATATTTGACGTGCCACTCAAAGCTTTTTCTTTTCCCTTCACAAACAAAGATCACACTGCGTTATTAATCCTTCCAAAATTTATTCAACTTTTTGACGTACGCGTTAATCCAATCCGACAAAAAATGTAGTTTTCCACACGTTACCGCAAAAAGTTTACCTAATTTAGACCTGTTTAGTGTACACTACAGCCATATTACTCGACGGTCTAGCGTTGAATAGTGCTGTTTAAATAACGACATTTTCATGTTATTTTAAATAATACCCATTTCTTCGATCTGGCAGATTTTAGTTGCCTGTTCGAATATTTTAAGGGGTAGAAGAACGTCTGCACAAACTAGGTCTAATTGACTGCCCAGATAACGTTATCATCTTAGTATAAAAATTTAATTTTGAGACTGAATGGTTTGTTTGGCAGTTAATTGTTTGCCTAATGTTTTAGCTTTTAGGTTCCCGTTTCCTCTGCTGCACCTGAATAAATCGTAGGCGTCTGATTCGCCGATAGAGCACACCTGACATGCGTCGATACTGATCGACACTCGTTAAGTGAAGATCTTAACTTCGCTTGCGCTGATCCGAATCTAATCCCAAAGAGTTCGCACTTACCAATTCTCTCCTCTTTTGCGATTTCGGCAACAGTTAAGAAATACTGTAAGCACATCCGTGGCTCAACATGTACTGGGTCGAAAGCTATGGCAAAAAAGCAGTTGCTTAATATTGTCCAAGATTTTAAACGCACACGATAGTGTACGAATCACACCTTTTTCTATAAATCTACTAACTGTGATCTTAGCTGTGTTCTTACAAGGGCCACTTACTCCGAACTGTTGAAGTATGCTGAAAGAGATGCCTTAGTTATCATAACGCTGTTCATCACCAATTTTCCGAACCGCTATATTTTGCATTTAAGGTCAATCCCTAGAGGCTTTTACTTTAATGGCCCACTCTGCTTGATGCTATTTAAAAGAAGATTTCCTATGCGTCTATTTGTGCATTTTATGGCGAATCTTCTCTCCCTGTGCTTAATTTGTTCAGTCTGCCTAATGGTACCGTCTGTTCTTCTCAACAATTGACTACTCCTCCGAGATTCCATCTCGTCTTTTGACGAATATTCCAGCTTGATTGTCAGTCTGCTGCTGCCAAAAATCTGAATAATCTTTTTAGACGCGGAATGCAATGTCCAGGTGATATGTTTAAAAACCAAGTAGCTTTCTGGGCACCGATTATTGTCAGGCTATGCATAGGACCAAGAGGAGCTCTTCCACACTGCTGACGCTTACTGGATGAGTTTTTGTCACTATTATGACGCCATTCACCTATCAGTTTGCATATGACGTCAGAAGTTGTCCTAGATTATATCCCCCTTTTTATCTATTCTACACTAGGAGATGAAGATATGGGTTGCTAGACGTACGCATGCGCATTTTGTGACTATATTCTCCCCCGCCTACGATCATATGCATCTAGATCCCCCTTTCTTCAACGAATCGTCTACATGCCTCTCGCCTGGGTAGGCGACCGCTCGGCTTCGTGAGATTATTTATCTTACCATAAGTGGGGTTGTGCAAGCGAAGAGTTACTGTCATTCCAAATAACTAGGGAATTCTTGAATGTTTTACGTAAAACTTGCATATATTCCCATTAGAGAATTCAGAAGAGTATTTGGCGAGTGAACGTATACTTTCTGTAAATCCTCGTCAGGCCAATACCTTATTCCCTGTTCGTATTCTCACCTCTCCACAATGACGACTTGATATCGCTTAAAGGCTGCTTGTATGTTAAAGATGCTGATAGGTTTCTGAGTGTCGTCAAAAAATAGCAAAATTTCAGGGTTTTGGTGGATGGCCTGGACTTGGTCTCTCCAAGATCGTTGGCAAATATTATTCTACTAAATCATCATAAATAGTTTCGGCTGATTTTCTGATTGCAACTCTCCTCCAGCACTGAAGCTCTGAAAATTCCATACACCTAGGTATTCTCTTTACGTTACCTACGGGTTACTTTGACACCCATTATGCCCTTCACCTAGCATATCCAATGCAGTACAGTGATCAAATTACGATCCGCAGTCTGTAGAAGATGTTGCCAAAAGTATACCAGCCACGGGCATTTATTTAGAAGTGGATGTGCATGACTTCAAAAATGCGGTCCACTGGCATCTCCTTATAATTTATTCGAAGGTAGTTCGGCAATTTGGGTTGGGAGCTGGAAACAACTGGCTGATTATACATGCCTTTTTTGATGTAGATTATAAGTTGAACCATGCACGAACATGCTTCGACAAGCTGAAAGATCGCACCAATAGGCAAAGCTTGGCTGCGATACGAAGAAATGTGTCAACTACTCCAACTGCGCAGTTAAATGGCAAATGCGGTTGGCAAAGTCGGTTGCGGAAACTTTCCCACGATGTTAGTGCCTCGCAAGTGACATTGAACTGCAGCCGTAGTTACTTCAGGATGGAGATAAATATCGCTTCAAGAATAAACACACAACTGATATTCCTGCCCCATTAATTAGTGTTCGCCTAGCGCTAACAGAAATTGACTCCTCTCACTCTCACCTAGAACTCCTTCTCAAGCCTCGCCATCAGCCGCGCAAGACAAAGGCAACGGGACTGGGCTTTCGCTGCACATTGGTCATCATCAGCTGGTAATCAGCAATCAACCAGTATAAATACTCCCTAATAAAGTGTCGAGACGAGCCAACAGCTCAATGGTTAGAGCGTAAGTTAAAACGTTCGCGATGTTGTGCACGGAGTGGGGCACGACTGATGAGCCCCAAATGGCAACTCTCGAGTTTCAGTTGAAGGCGAGGGAGGTCGGACGATTATTGAGCTCGGCCACATCAGAAGTTTCGTTGCGTGTTCATCTCACGATTGGGGTCACCAGTTATAGGAGTTAAGGTTAAAACGGTTAACCCTAACAGATACCACTCTATTCAAACGTGGCCATTCCTCAGGTTTCAGTAAAAATACACCAGCTCTTTGCGGCCGAAATCTATGGAACTCTCGGTTCCGGAAAAGCCCATTTTTATATTTTTATCTTTTAAGGGTGACAATATCTCAAATACAATTAGGCGACGTCTGCGTTGCACCATGGAGGGAACGTACAATGCATCCTTTACTGACCTCCAGTTATTTTCCCAGCCTTACTTAAAAAGACCTAATCATTTTTAAACGTATCCTTCGAATGCTCTCTTCAGCTGCCGGGGTTTCCTGTGTTTATTTAACTGACCTTACAATACAACGCCACTTTAAAACGGTCGAGCAATTTGCTGATCGCATCCTTAATGAGGTCGTTCACCCTCTCCAGTCTAAAATAATGGCTGCGAAGGCTTCCCGTCTAATGCGTCGAGGCTTCCGTCATATTTCTTACCGCACATCAGCATATCAGCACTCTGTACTCCTATTCCTAGCACGCTATCTCACTTGCGAAGAAGCGAAAATTGAGAAGTTGAAGGCTGACCTGTCTCCATTGTACATGTGAATATTGGGCTATATTCGCAGAACAACGCGACGCCTGGGAAGGAGGATACGCGAACACATACTAGCCTGGCTTGGCAGAGGAGAAAATCGATCGATCTCAAGTTCAATTCTGGCACACTTGATCGATGCAAACCACCAAGTTGACGCCAGAGAAGCCTTTAAAGTCATATACCGGACTCCGACACACTATTCTAAAGGCCTGCGCAAACGAGTAAATATTCGCAACTCAAGAGTCAAAACGAGCCCACGGCTTAGTGGTTAGAGCGTTAGTTTAAACGTTCGCGATGTTGCGTAGGGAGTGGTGTACTACTTGGAATGGGGTATGAATAGCTGATGAGCTACAAAAAGGAATTACGCTTACTCATATCTTTACCAGGAATGCTTGTTGGCTCTTCCCCACCAGGGGAATGTAATCTGTTGAAATTGTTTACCAAATTTGCGGTTGACTATGAGTAGGATTGCTTTGACCCCAAGAGCCTGAGTTGAAGAGGCTACTATTTTCCCCTCCCTATTCTTCTCCTAGCAAACGTACTAGTTTAAATCTCTTTTTTTGGAAATTCTTCAGAAGTGGCTTATAAGTGCTGACAATGACAAGTTAGTGATGGGATATTCGTGTAACTTACGCCTTACTTCTACCCTTATAATAATCTCCCTGCGAACTACCATAAGGCCTTCTAACAGACGTGGAGTGAGGGTTTATTTCCGTGCATAAAATTAAAAATTACCTCTTAAATCTGTGAAGCACATATTTCAAACTGGCAATCAACTTGCACTGCGTCCAAAACATTCATGCCTTTGAAGCGACCTTGTATAGTAAACCATGCTTTGTTCGCGCGCGTCTAGGGCATGTCAGCGAGGCCACATGCCCATGCACGCCAGTCGGGGTCAATCGTTCGAGTAAGGTCAGGGACATATCTGGCCAACCACTTCCCAAGGCCAAGTCACAAAAGGACCTTAAGGTAATGACTGCTTATTCTCATACAATCCCGAGCAGGCGACCTACTGCATGTTGCAGACTTCCAGACCCGGCGAATATACCGACCGGAATGCGACTCTGGACTCCGGTCCGCTCACGGCTGGAGTGCACTCTTCTGGGAGCCACTTTCGCGCTGCTTACATTATACTCATTAAACCTTATTAAATTATCCATAACACTCTGGCCTTCCACGGGTTTAATTATTTACTGGCTTATAATTATTAGGATAGGTTCTGTCTTCAATTATTCAAATGGACTACCTCGAATCCCACACTGTTAACTCCGAAGATTCTATAGCCCAAACCATTAAATATAGTCCGCGTATAGACCCTTGCGGCAGACACGTGCCCCGGTAATTTTCATTAGGCGCCTACGCTGCACACAGACATACAACCTGACCATACCTGAACAACCGGTCACCCAAATCAACCCCATGTAAATTATACATGAAGCGTGTTTCAGTATCTCGTGGATGGTTCCGATGAAAGGGAACTCGAAAGGACGGATGTCTGCAAATGGTGATTTGCGCAGGTTTCCATGCAAAGAATCTGCTAGGCATGTAAAGCATTCTTCGGAGACGTCCCCTCTAAGCGTTTGGCCACCGCTTCGACACCACTCCTTTACGATCAAAGACCTGGACACCAGTGGGCTCATTTCTGGCCTATTTGCCGCCATCAATCAATCATAACCCTAATCCTAACTCTGACTACGTTTTGGAGGTTCAAAGCTGAGTAAGTCAATCATATTAAAATTTCTCCACCACGTCATACCTAAGACTCGAATTGAAGCAGTTTCTATATTATCGCCCATTCTGTGCAACCACGTTAATACTTGGGTTATAGGAAACGCCCTACGCCAATATATTGAGAGTACATACAAAATTTCCTGGCGAATCAATGCTGCTAGCTAAGAAGCTTGTGCAACATCCAAACCGTCAGGAAGACTCAATAGTACCGTGATTCCGCCCGGTCTATCCTCCTGTGTTGAAAGCGGGACCGACACAAATGCCAGCAAAGACAAGGGATACTGGAATTTTCATTGCTATCGTCATACTGTCATAATGTTAAGTGGCACATTACCGTAGGCTCGACAGCAAGACGTTGTTATTTAGAAGTCCATTGCTCTGCCCACTGCCCCATGAGCTTTTTGTATTGCTGGTTGAAAGTTATTTTTTTTGTAGGCAATGCCTATACTACTAGCTGTTACAGCTGCTTTCCGGACCCGAGAAATTAGGTTCCAGGAAGAGTAGAACTGCGCGAAATTTCCTGAGCAAGAGAATCAGTTACGCGTGAGGGACTGGGCGCAGTAACATCTCTGATGACAGCGGGCATAATTGTCGCGCCATTATCAAACCCGCATCCGACGCGGACAACAACGCTGTTGCAATTAGTGAGCCAGCACTACACCAATTTAGATTTCAGGCGGTGGCTAAAGAAACTGACAATTACAGTACGCATGCGGGTGACCGCCACGAACTCTAAATACCGTGTAATCTATGCATCTTTCCCTCTCATCTGCGCATGTCGTACACGGTTTTACTATTACCCATGACTAAGGATTCCAGAGGGAATCCGAAACGTCAGGACAATAAACCCTTTGTTCTAGCGATCGCTTCTTCTTCTTCTAAATTGCTTCCTTGAAGTCAGCTATTATTAGGTACAAATTCCCACCCGACTACAAAAGCATGAATTGAGTGGTTATTTCCGGGTTATCAACCGGTCCGTGATAACCAGCGTAATCGTTCGTGGGTATATAGGGTGACGCCGCAGCGACCAAGGTTTCAGATCAGAAGGCTCCCAAAATGACTTAGGGGGCCAGACTGGAGCTGGGCTCTCAGGTGATTGTTCTGTCAGAATAAAAATCCCAAACGACTTAGTAAACGTTGATACTGGTTATCGTTCCTACTGAAGTCAGTTGACATCAGTCAGTAAATAGGCGAATATTTAAACCACTATAAATACATTCAAATTTTCAAGTTTCCAGCAGGTCACGACTTCACAGGATTCCTGGAGAATCGGAAAGACGTAGTCTAGGCCCTCTGATCGGAATCGGTCATGAATGTATATTTTCATCAGCTGTTCCCATCGGGAATATACGCCGACCACAGTGGTGTCCAAGTAAAAGGACCTAAATAGTAAACTATACAACCATGCAATTACAAACGTATACTTCTTCGATTAGGTTAAATGGGTGGCTTCCAGTGGATTTCAAGAAAGCAGACCCAAACCACTTAGAGAGATATCAGCTTAAACAAGTAACCAAGAAGGCGACAATTTGACTAACGCTGTAATACTAAAAGAAGGAAAGTAGGCCCTGCATGGAACGCGTCTTTTTCAAGCAGCGAAGTGAAGTTAGTTGACATCGGTCACGAAAGTATATGTGCATTAGCTGTCCCCATTGCGGAAATACGCCGACCACAATAGTATGAAAGTAAAAGGACCTGCATAGTAAGGTCTAGAAACATACAAATTGAAACGTTTACCCCTTCGATTTGAGTTAATTTCAGTGAGTATCGAGACAGAAGAAGCAGACCCGAATCACTTACAAACATCGACTGGAAACAAACAACCAAAGCAGACGTCAGTCTGACTAACACCATAATATAAAAACGTGGAAAATATGCCTTGCATGGAACGTGCCTTTTTACAAGCAGCATGAACACAACACAGTCAGAATAAGTTGGCCAGCCAGAGTCCTTTATCAGAGTAAACTACGAAAGCAGAAGAATCGTCTCGGGGAGGGGAGGACAAATAAAAGGGCAGGCGATTAGCAAAATGTTACATTTGTAACGAAAGTTAACATCCATCATGGTAAAAAGTCGCAAACACCGAGCTAAAGAATCATGTATAAAGGAGAATGTAGGAGTATGTCTGAGAGAAATAGCGAGAGCGAGGGACGAAGGGAGAAGAACTTAAAGTGAAGTTGCTAGAGTGTATCAAGTCCTAACAGCTGCCTCAACTTCGGACATGGCATAGAGACAGAGCTCATCTTGCCAGGGCAGGGCGGAGATCTGTACTGCGATTGGAAGGCCCTCAGTGCCCTCTTGCAGCTAAAAAGGAGAAGAGAGTATTAAAAGTGCATCGCAAGCAGAACGAAAGGAAACTAACGAATAACTCTACATCTCAACCCGCCAATCCACCCGAATCGAGCAAGTGAAGATATTGGCATGTAAAACTACCGAGACAAAGAGAGATTAGATGAACATTAGTCAGCCGTTACCTTGACACCTTCTACTAACGACGGTAGATAAAAAGGGAAACACGACAAACGCTCGGTGAGAATGAAGCGCATGAACACATTGTAGACATTAGTTGGTCCTGCTAGGAAACTGCCGGAAGTTCAATAATTCAGTCGTACAAGAAGAAGGAAGGGCAAAAAGGCTGCAAGCGGAACTAATGCGAAATGGAATTTTGAAAAAAAAAAACGGAACATCTGGAGGGAAAGCACACCAAAACACGTACGAGTGGGACAGCAAATAAAGCGAAAAAACAGAGAAACATGAGCTGGTGAATAGGATGAAAATATTCAGATAATATAAGAGCGAAGTATACAGAAGACACCGCCCAAAAGTCTTTTTTTAACCTGCGAACATCAGGTGGGGAAATCAATCAGGTAATTGCCCAGGAGGACGCGTGCCCTCAGATAAAACTACGAGAGGGCAGGAGGAGATGGAAAAGCGGACGCACTTAGACAAAGGATGCGAAAGGATCAGTAAAAACAGCGTAACAAGGTAGGGGAAGGGGCCAGAGTAGGTAGAACGTTACAGGCAAAAGGCCCAAGGCAAGGAAGGTAAAACTCCCAAAAAGGCCAAAACGTGTCGTTGCACAGACAGCAGGGTTGAGAATAGATATGTGTATGCATAGCATTTCATGCAGCGTTTTCCACGACGTACGTCGTGGTTTTCCCACAAGTAGGTAGTAGAGGGAACGGTGGCATACACGAAAATTACTTTCGCTCACCGCCTTTCTCTCTTAATTTAACCCTTTCGCTGTACGCACAAATAATTATGATTTAACGCGGCTGGGATGCAAACAGAGGGGAAATACGCACTTGGGTACGAGTATCTGTTACACTTGCAGAAACTCGCTCGATTACAGCTTCAGTTCGAGTTGAATTTAATCTTCCAGATCGTTGTGTATCATAAACATCAGCAAATTCTGTAAATTTTCGATACAGCGATTTAATTGTGTTCTTCGAAAGGAATGGTTGTTGTTCTGAAATAATTTCTGTAATCACGTTGCGCTTCTGTTGTTGACATTGTCCGAGTATAGATTTGCAAAATTCTTATTATTTCTTCTTTGCTGTATGGAGACATGATGACAATTAAGGGTTTGCAATGAAGCAGAAATCAAATGTCGCGCTGGTTTGTAAACAGGATAAAACGTATCCTATTGTGCCATACAAAGGGTTTTCTTTCGAATAAAACAAGTTTCAATACCCTAGCGTTAATATTTTTCGTGTTATTAGCAAATCAAAAGGGTCAGTTACTTCTGGGACACAGAAAATGCTAAGATAACAAATATGGGAAAATGACAATGATATTTTGTTCCGTCAGAGCTGCGGCTTCTTAAAGAAGTAGGAACGAAACAGGCAGCAAACCTTACCCAAAATACGAAAATCAAATGGAGAATATAGTGAAGAGAAAGGAAATAAGGTAAAACTCAACTGGAGGACACCGCACGAAGATGGCGATTTTAGTGCTGGTAAGTTTCACGGCGGAAATCTTGAACGCGAGTTAAATTATCTGAATCGAATTTCTAACAACCAGATGCTTTGGATGACGGACCTTCTCAAAATCTGAATATTTCTGAGAGCACACAAACGTTAGACACACCTTAACGAATATTTACCAATCGCTAACGGAGCTCATATGCCCCAATCTGTCTTTCGTTTCATTTATCGGGCCCTGGGAAGAAGTTTCCGCTAGCGGACGGTGAACGTTCGTCAAGGAGTGTCCGAACCTCCCGACCTAAATCAGCTACACAACGAGGGTGTGAGTCAATGGCTAGGGTGTTAGACTCTGCCAATAGAGGAAAATATACGAGTTCCAGGCAGCAGCTCAGAAGAAGAAGAAGAAGAAGAAGAAGAAGAAGAAGAAGATGCGATCACTGGAACAAGGGCTTTAATTTCCTCGGGAATCTTTAATCATGGGTAATGATAACACAGTCATGATCATGCGTAAATAGGGTGTTAGACACTGATTAAAAAGGGTCGCGAGTAAGAGCCTCGGCTGATGCATCACTCAGCTGAGGAAGGCTAAGAAACCTGAAATGGCATTTCCAGGCTTCCTTACCACTGCTCGTAATACTATCTGTCTACAAGTGCAGCTGCTACAGATACCGGGGCCTCTGTCGAGACCCCAGGCAGAGCGGGGCAGATAAGTTCCGTTAGCGGTCGGCTGAACGTTCATCAATGAATACATACAAAATGTCGGACCAATCAAAAACGAATCTGCAAACAATACCATTGTGTCCATTAAAAACCCAACGACCGTCCTCCAAGTAAAGTAAAACACAAGATAAAGATGAAAGTGATTAGAAGACACACATTTTCTCAATAAAATACGATTATTCGTGTCACATGATAAGAGTAATATTTTAGGAGTATAAAAATGCTGGTCCGTGTTACTATCTAACTTAGAGAGAGGCTTGAAAAGGGGTTTCTTTACGCCCGTATTCATTGAATATAATCTCAGGTGTGTTGTATCTGGTCACGTGTTACAAACGTGTATTGTGAAAAACATTTGACATAATTCTTCCGTGTTTGTATGTTTGCAGACCTCCAGGTTAGTAAAGTATGAGTAGCTTTACCAGATTTTGCAGATAAGGGCATCATAAGAACAAGTGTTCGAAACAAGAGTTCACAGTTTGAAAGGCCTGTCAATGTCTACTACATTCAAATAGAATTGGCTGATAAAGCCGTGGATGACAAAGGCGTCATGAGAACAAATGTCAAATGCTGAATTGCCTGTCTGGGTCGACTAGATTTTAACCGAGCTGTCAGGAGTAATCCTTGTAAAAGGGTTGCATTAGGGAAACTTAATTCCGTTTAATTTGGCGGTGGAATTTGCTCACATGGAAGTGCATTAACTTTTAGCGTTATCATAACACAGCAAAACTTTTCAGTTTTTCCTCCTTTCAATCACCTGACAGATCGCGTGTCGTATTGATGAGAACTATCAACGCAAGATATCTCAGGAGAGCATTTAGTGAAAAGATGTACGTTTTAGTATTATTTTTAACAAGATATTTGTTCGGGATGCATCGGCAAACTCAAGCATACAGGGAAATGCCTTTACATAATGCATTGTTCTGAAAATAAGTCACCTACCTAACAAATGCTCCAAAACAACATTCCGGCGAGGCATATTAACGTACTGTATGTTTTAAGACGTTAACGCCAAGACCTTGGCCTGTTTTTTAGGCTGTCTGAAAACTATAGTACAGTAGTCGCCAATGACCATGCAACGTTCATAATGAAAGTTGACCTGGTGATTAAGCGTATATTTAGTAACACTATTTTGAGTTATTCAGTTAACTGAATGCTGCGGAAACCTTATACTGAGTTAAATCGTCAGTTTAGTTAGGTTCATTAAGAGCAGGGCCATTCGTTTTGGGAAAATTGGGAGCAGTTTTATCGGAAAGGAATTTCCTACGCAATTACGAAAGAGAGAACCAAACTACATTTAAATGTTGATAATACTAGAGAGGAACGGCAAAATAAGTTAAAAAAAAGGTACAGAAAATATCCCTTCCAGAACTGGAAAAATTTTATCTAAAATCGTTCAGACTGCAGTGAAGCCAAGTTAAAGAGGCCAAATTTTCTTGCAGTAACATTGACGGTTAATATTTTAAAAATTATGTTTAGCTATTCTGTGACGTTTTTTGCACAAAATGCATTTGTTTGAATGCACCAATAAACCTCGAATGTCCTTCAATAAAAACCAAATGTCTAGCATGTTCTCGCTAATTTAAGACAATGAAGCCCTTATTGGCTATAAGTTATGAAGAAATATAGTTTTTTGTATACGTGACGTTCCTCTTTATCTTTATTTAGAAACGGACGAGAAGAAAGAATAATAAGTAGTTCAACAAAATGGAAATTTATATGGTCTTTTTTTAATTCGCCAGTTTATAACTGAATGTGGAATTAATCTACTCATGCGAAAGGTAATCCATTATAAAGAGACAAGAAATGTCTTTCATATCCAGTCAAATTGAATCGTAAATCTTCAGGAAACAGAAATAAATCAATAAAAGAATCAAATTTTTATTGTAACATTACGTTGGAAAAAGTTAATATACGCAGAAGTTTGTCAGCCGAATATCTAATCACAGCAATTTCTAAGGGGTAACCTTTTATGGAAAGTTTTTTTATTCATCTTAGGAATAGTAGTTTCACAACTCCAGTGCGGACAAGATTTACACCCGACAATGTGTTTTGCTGTTTTAATGCATTTCTGTATATCAAACACGCTGCTATCTTCATAAAAACTAATGTCGGAAAACACTTTATTTCAGTAAATGCTCTTGTTACCTATCTGGTTTAAAAGGTTTTGGTGTAAACGTCGAACAAATGCAAAATATATAAATTTATCAACGAAGACAGTAAAAACAAGGAAAATTATGACATAATTTTGTTGATTACATTCAATAAATACTTATCCAGTAAGACTAAAGTTAACAGAATGTCTTGACGTTTTCAATTTAACACAATATCTAAAGTTATTGTTTTAATTTATAGCTCTTTTTTACGTCTCCAAAATCACGGAATTATCGAGAAAATTTTATTTTTCTTTACAAACACTTAGTAATTCCTATAGTTCATTTAAGTACCTAATATGCCTGATGCAGTTCATTATTATTTTTAAATCTTCTTAAATGCATTCACATTGGTATTCGAGTAATGATCAAACTTATACAAAGTTATGAAAATTACATGGCCTGTGGCGACTACTGTACTCCTGCCACTAGTGTAGGATTTTTACTTTATGGCTTCTTTCTACGATCGAAAATGTACAAAATACCGACCATATCAATACCACAAAATTGCTGAAAATGTCAATGTTTTGCACGTATTGTTGCAAAATTACACATAGGCAAAAAGGCAGTACTGTTCCAAAATTCTGGCACTCTCACTTTCTGAAGTAATGCATATTTCACCATTTACTTTAGAAGAAAGTTTCCTTTGATCTTTAGAACAGCTTTTATCCGATTTCTCTTCGAATGAGACCCTGGAGAGTCTCCAATGGGATCTTTCTTCAGGAGTCCAGCAGGTTTCTCTAGAATCCACCAGCAGTAGTAGAAGTAGGCTGTTAATCATCGACCACAAAAATGGGAATCGACCATACATTTCCAGCTGGATTCAAGTCAGCACTTTTTGGTCTTTCAGAGTTCTGATGCTGTATGGGGGTATCTCTCCGCCTGTAGTGCCACCACCAATACTTGACCGTCCCGATATATACACTAAAAACTTAAGCAACCATCCCCGCTTCATCCAATCTCCTATCATACTTATGCCTTGAACACCGTCAGCTGAGCTCCGCGAAATCAGGAACCCAGAAACGGCCTTTTACAGGTTGAAGATGCTTTTCCTCCATGAAAGGAGCTTTACAACAGGCTCTACCAAGCAACAGCAACAACTGTGTTATCAGGCAAGATAGGAATTGGTGTTCGTTATTAGGAAGACCAGATTGCCAGGTATTTTTACGGCCAATACAAAGAAACTGCGCGCATCGATTGACTCCAGCTTACACGTGTCTCAAACAGCGACGCGATTGGGTACTGTAGGACAGCGCGGACCCCTCACAACGATTGGCAAAGGTGTGGAATGTTTGCTACGCGCGACTACACAAAGACTTGGCGAACGAAAGGGCGCAATCTACCACAATACTTGTATTAAATTTGTTCTGCTGTAGCGTATCGTAAATAATGTGTTCAAATTTGTCTACAAATAAATTCTCAATCAATGAGGTTTACAAGTACATAAAATATATTGCGAGAAAATTCGAGGTCCAGGTACAATATTCCTTGCATCCTCCCTGGAAGAAAACGAAGAAGAGGAGACGACTACTGGGACAAAGTGCATTCTGGCTGACGTTTCAAAAGCTCGCTCACTTCCATCGTCAGAGCGTAGTGGCTGTATTCCTATTTGCGCCAGATACATCCTCTTCCGGGGATGATGTAAGGAATATTGTTGAATATTTAAAAGTAAAGAAATTATGTGACTTTTAAAATGTCCTTATAATTTAAGGACAGCCTATGGACCACTGAACAGACACTTTTCCATATCTTAAACATTTTAGAAGGTAATCAGACCAGTGTGGTATAAAGAAACGCCAGGTTAACATGCCGACATCAACAAACCTTCTGGGTTTTTTTCACTAATCTATTTGTTCCTCACCTCGCTCTCACGTTTTACTGTGTTCAACAAACAAATTCTCAAGTATAACACGATCTGTTTAGTTAAACCAACGAGGTTAAATTGATCTTCTCGAAGGAAAAATATGGAATCAGCTGTGCAAACTAGATCCATAAGTGTCATTACATATCAAATCTTCCTATAATAGAGAAACGAAGATTTGTGCTTCAATTCCTAAATTTATATTGACAAGTTCTGTAACTCTAGAAGGGTCTAGATGAACGATTCTGTAAGCAGGACATTTCTACATGCCTACAATGCAATTTCTCAATCACCCTCATCAGATTTATTTGACTGAGGTCATATTCGCTAAATGCCCTTAAGACATGATCCTGCAAAGAAGAGC
This sequence comes from Ligula intestinalis, assembly GCA_036362985.1. Classification (NCBI taxonomy): domain Eukaryota; kingdom Metazoa; phylum Platyhelminthes; class Cestoda; order Diphyllobothriidea; family Diphyllobothriidae; genus Ligula; species Ligula intestinalis. The sequence goes on from JAYGXS010000005.1 coordinate 2,832,918, forward strand.
ATAGAACGTACAGGGCCTAGAGCAGCAAGACTTACGGGAAACTGATAGTAATGTGTGGGAGATCGGCTGCCATAGTCGTCGTAGTAGGCTGCTTCATCCTTGTCGGCAGCACCCGGGATGACTAGAGAGCCGGCGCAGGCGTGTCTCAACTTCTCCAGATCACTTCGCTCAACAGATAGGCCCGAGGGCAGGGAACCCGCTGGTATACCCAACAGATTGGCCAGATTGGCGAAAGAGAGCATGCTAGTGAAGGCGTGTGCCGGTCGTAGTGGCAGAGCGGCTGCATGACCCACCACGGGCGAGAGCACAACATCGATACCGGCCTGGTGCCAGGCCTCGAAGAAACGCGCCTTGAATTCGTCGATTCGGAAGGCGATTGCCTCCTGTGCCGCCACGCTGCCGAGGCCATCGGTCGCCCGGAAGATGCACAGATTCTCCCAGTTGCCGGTCTGGAAAGGGGTGGGGAGGATAAACTGAGGTTAGATAGGAGGCATGACGGAGATCGAGGGGTTACGCGTTAGCCTGTCGCGTGCATAGGTGGCAAACTGTGAAACGGCCTTCGAGGACGGTTAGCTTATTTCAACGTGAGGGTATCAAAAAGCCATTTTAGGGGAAATTCAATAGAAGAGTGCAGGCTAACTACTAATACGAGGCTTCCTGCTTTTGATTATGCTCAATGACAGCCACGGTTGCAAGAAACACATTTCCAATCGGCAAAATTAAAAAAATACCAAAATGTCATTAGCAAATAAATGCTCTAAGCGTGATCAGCATAGATGGTCGAGGTGTTCACGCGAAACCAAGCGTACACAACGTGCTGACAATTAATTTCTCCAGAACTTCAGTGTAAGCGTTTCGTTTTCACCCAATCGACACAATGGCTTTTCGGTTAACACCGTGTAAGGATGTTTAAATGCTTCGCGATTTTCAGCGCCTACAGGCGGGATGCAAAGGAATTTTACGGTGGTAGTCAATATCAACACCCTTTACTATGCCTCACACTAACAGGGGTCGAAAATGTTTCGTTTTGGTCAACACACAGCGTTCGCAAACAGCTGAAATCTCGACCTCTGGCAGGGAGTAGGCATTCTCATTAGCCGGGATACCGCTTGACCTAATGCCATCCACAATTTGGGAAATCACCTCCACCACCACCACCACCACCTAGAGCGTGCTAAAATAGTGTCTGAATGACTGCAAACTGTTCACTAATTCAGTTTTCCTTGTCGCAAAACAAATTAGAGACTTGGGTCCTTAAAGGTGAAAAAACTGCGGCTAACAGTCACCGACTCCAAATGCGTTTTTTGTCACTAATGGCTTTTTCAGTTAAAACCATGTAAGGAAGTTTAAATGTCTCAAGAGTTTCAGCGCCTATATGTGGTTGGCGAGGGAATTTTAAGGTGATAATCAAAAGCAATATCTTGTATTATGCTTCACTCCAACAGGACGGAACATGTTTCGTTTTGGTCAAGGCACAGCGTTTACAAAGAGCTCGACTATCGACCTCTGGTAGCGAGTGGCCATTGTCCTTAGCCGGGACACCGCTTGACCTAATGGCACACATTATTTGGGAAATCGCCTCCTCCTCTAACCCCTTCACCAGCGACAATCACTACCAACTACAGTCTGCCAAAAGGCTGCCTGAATGACTGCAAGTGACAAAGGAGACTGCTCTGATTAGGTATTGTCAATCGTACGCTGGTAGTGTTTCATTGTTCCTAAAATGGACGTCCTCACACTAGAGTAGCAGAACCACAGAGGAGCAGCAAAGGTTATCAATCAATTTCAGGTAGCAAAACTATATATGGGCAGCATTAGGACATATGTACTAGAACTGCTACGGTCGATACAGAAAAAAGACACATTTACGACTCAAGAACATGAAAAGGCATAAAACACTTGAGCAGAAAAAAATTAAGTGTACAGGAGGAATTCGCATGCATTTTACCAAAATCATGAGAAGCTTCAACCACATCTTCCTGAAGCGCGACATATTGAAAAGCCCATAAGTACCACGTATGCAGGGGTCGACTTCATCGTAGCGAAGCAAACTCGACATGGAGGCGCCGCCATCAGCAAAAAGTGCATCTAAGAAGAGCTTCAGACTCTCGAAGCCGCTAAACGGAGGACGCCATTCCACGAGCTGCAAAAAGGGAAAACGGTGAACGTAGGAGTAGTAAATTAGGGAACAGTGTCACTTCGGGTTTTGAGTAGCAAACAAAACTTCCTGTAGTCGATAATAGGGGATCGGTGGTACTAAGAGTTAAATTGTTGGGGCATACTAGGATAGAGAAAAAAATGATTAAAAAGTAGAGTATGTAAAAGTGGAATAGGAATGATTATTTCAGGAACCTAATGCTTCGCGCGCGCGATAATTAAAACGACATACACAGCTAGTAGGAAACAAAGACTGCGTGTTGGATACATTTGTATATGGATTCCATATCGAATTTTAGAGATTTAAGTAGAACGATTAAAAATAGGTTTTTGTCCCCCATTTGTATAGCTCACAGTAGCTTCTAATGTCTTAAGACTGTTTAAGTTAGTACGATAAGCCAAATCCAGCCTAAAAATAAAAGACTGAAAATCGAATTATAACTAAGAAAATCTATAAAGTGATCTGGCGGTGGCATACGTTTGTTTGTTAATAAACCTGTGTAATACCTTATCTGTGACAGTAGAATAGCAGATTGTAAACTGCAGGAAGGCCGCATTGCCTTGGCCATTGTTTCATTCACTCCCTTTGTCCCTTTGTTGGATACGGCGGATGACAGAGTAGAAAACTAGTGTCAATAATAGGCATGCGTGATTTTGCATACTGTGTTAGAAGAGAAGCCCGTAATCCCGATGAAACGCGACGGGAGAAAAAAACGTAAGCACGTCAAATTCAGTTTGATACAAAAGGGACACCACAGACTTCCGTGAGGCACGCTTTGCTGCGCACTATTAGCAGGGACGGGTTGCATCTCAGCTGTCGAGGTGCTAGCGCACCATTTGAGTTATAAAAATTCGAGTTCGATGAGGCAAATGAATCTCGCCCGCTGAAGGACAGTCGCGCGTAGCAGCAAATCGCTACAATCAGCAGAACACAGGCCGCTCTCTCGACTTACGAGGCAAACGACGGGTCCTATAAATATGTCCACGCCCCCGTCGTTACTGTGCTCAGCGCATATGAATGCCCTGTTTCTGGTGAAGAAATACCCCAACGTCGGCACCGCCGCGCTATGCTATGGACAGCTACAACGGCTTTGGTCTCGTTCCGTTGCAGGTATCCAGTGAAGACAGTGTTCACCTCTTCACCATCTGAATTGTATTTGTCGCGGCAGCGATCAATGATGTCCCGTACGGTGCGCGACAATTCGCCACCGCAGACCTGTACAGTTCAAGCCATTCTCTTCACCAGGGCCGGAGACCAAATACCGAATGTCAAATCTTTAATAGCATTGCGCGCGTTGGCGTTCTACGCAAACACGCGTTTAACGCGTACTTCACCGCCATTGGCTGGGAGAATTACGTAATCGATAATTGATTGGCTGATCGATTTTCACCAGCGCGCGAGGGTTGTTGAAGCCATTGTGACGTGGCGCAATCAGCTGCTTAGACGCACAAGCGAGCTCTCGTAACTGTTACTGCAAATCTGGCAATCCTACTAATCTTTTGTTTTTTTTTCTGTAGTATTTGGAAGCCACCATCCAAGAGAACATTACAACGACGTGCTTTGCGCGGTTATCTTGACGTTTTACGTCAAATTAAGCAACAAACAATGAAAATGACGAGATTTTCAGAATTTATTGACTCTTCTTGCAGTTCCTCGTCTGAAGATTCAGGCTTTAGCTCATTATCATGGGAGGAAGGTAGAAGTTGGAGCAGTTCGGAGCAGTGGTTATTAATAACCACTCACATGTTCTGACGGACTGAATGGGCCAGAATTTCAGTTGATCCTCTCTGCGGCTTTTTGAATTAGGTAACGGTTTCAATTTGAGGGCAGTAGCATTGAGCTCCTGAGGCTGACGGCGAAGAATAAGTCCAAACCACCTTAGTCGTTATTATTTAATGGCCTTGAATATAGTTGTGGTTTTGCCACAGCGATTGCGGACTGTCGCACCATCTGCTCATAAACCGCGAAAAGTCAACGTCCGTGTTCCGGCTCTTACATGCCTTGATTAAGTCAGAGGCCGCAGGCCAGATCAACACAATGTGCCGTACGGCGTGCTTAGACAGATGGTTGTTGTTGAATTAATCGCAGGGAATGAACTTCCGAATAGGGCTGTAAGTCGTGAAAAAATGACTTCACTGCAAAATCAGTCTCGCCTCTCTAGCACAAACCTTTCACCAATGACGAAGAGCTTAAAACACTGTCTTGCGTTTATAGTGGGGGAGGGCAAGTACTAACCCCAGCAAAGCAAACCAATAACCGGTGGGGTTAGAAAAGATATAACCCCGGATTACGGGTGGCTTTGTGTCAACTTCTTGGGGGCGCAGGGTTACATACAGCAAATGATAAATGCTAACGCTATCGAATTTTACGTATCACCAACCGCATCAGAGAGATCAGCTTTGAGTCTACAAGCACGTTGGTGCACCAACGGTCATTTGTAACTGATCCGATTAGCTCCTTTTGTTAAATGAATCCGCTTCACCGATAGCGGCGGCCCATTGGTGGCGGTCAGTAGCTAGCTCCCGTGGATCATCTTTTGATTCTGGTGTCGGTGTTCTATGCGGCTCCGAAAGAAGGCCTGGTCAACACATGCTCTACGTGGACGTAATCCTCCTTGGTTAGGACGGGTGCGTAAATCGCTCTTAATTGAAATTTGATTGAAAAGGGTGGTCGCAAACACTTCGGCGGCCATACCGATGAGGCTGATGCCACGATGCGTGGGACATATAAACATTTCACTGCGTTTTGGTATAGGCAAGATGATTGACAAGGATGCTTCAGTAAGAATGACTTCTGTAGACCATATAGTCAAGTACGGTTGACAAAGTGATTCTGTCAAAGTAGAACTGCCAGTTTTGAAGACTCCGCTGTAGTGCCATTCCCGCCCGGTGCCTGCCGACCTTTCAATCATTTTCAACGCCTTTTCCAATTCTGATTTTGTACGTCGCTCGTCGACGGCAGTAGGTCCGCAGATGAACGTATAGGCTGATTCAGTACCTCTCTGAAGTGCTCTTACCATCGATTAAGTTTGCCAGCCAAGTCAGTCATCACTTGACCTGACTTTTTCCTAAACGGTGGTGCAAGGTGGTTTGTGTGTTATAAGTAATAGAGGTTGTGCAAGTTGTGCAAGTTTGAAGCTGGTTCCATCGAGCCAGTTAAATCGGTCCAATGTTTCTGAGGGTAAAACCTTACTGATCTGGATCTCCACAAGTAGCCTCCAACTGGTACTTGCGCGTGAATTAGGCTTAAGTAATCTTAGACTTGTGTGGTACCTACCTCAATTCCCCGCCTGCACCCAAGTCCGGCGTCATGACGAAGTCTGAGAAGAGCTGATTATAAAAGTGCGGCCACCCCTGGCTCGGTTTCTACGGACTAGTGGTGGTGGTGCCATAGGGGTCACCTACAGGAGCCACTGCAACCTGACTCTCAGTCCAAGCGCCGGTCGCTCGGAGAAGCGTGAGTTGAAAACCCTCAAAGCCATGATTTTAAGCGCACAAGTGTAGCTTCGAACCGGTAAGAGGTCACGGTAATATGAGTGAAAATACAATTCCCAGTTGGTAAATGAGTGCGTCATCCTCAAGATAGCAGACTTCACAGGGGGTCAATGTTAGGCTAAAGAGCAGGCACTGAGCCATTGACCTTATTTCCTACCCACATTACCAGGCCCTGGCCACTGTCCGAGCTGGTCAGCAGCTGTTTTTTTTTAAATTGCCACACTTAATGATCTTGTCTGCCGTGTTACATGCCCAAACATAAGTTCACAGAAGAAAATGCGGGGGGGGGGCTATCCCTAGCAAGGAGACGTTTTTATTTCAGTGTCAGGTCCAATAAGACTAAAGTTAGCAAGGCCAGCAGACATTGTACAAACTGGTAACTTGGGGTAACAAAAAAGTCTGCAGTTTGGAACAAGAACGGCAACAGTGGTAACCGGAGGAGCTTACCTCGTGCCCACGTTTAATGAGCCTCTCTTTTGTGTGTAGAATGGCTCTTCGAACAGCAGGATTTGCGACGAAGCATTCGAGATCAGTGAAGTAGCCAATGCGCAACTTTCGTCCCTCCTTGGGCTAGAAGACAAAACAAAAAGAAGAGATAAGCAGGTGCTGGGTGCTATCGGCCCTCATACAAATCGATGGGCCTAAGCAGGCAAAAAAGGCATTTGCCAAGGAAACGGTATGTAGTCGACGCCAGTAAAATGCAACTCGTGGACTAGTACCAACGAGGGTAGTGGTAATAGGGGGGTTATACAACTGTGACTTTAAGATACAGGTTCCTAACCCAAAGAAGAACCTAACCGAACCGTGCCGGTTTAAACATATGGAGTATTGGGCCTTGCATAGTAAACCTACCCCTGGTTTATTCCAAATAGGAGTTAGCGAGCCTGCGTATGCTTTCGGTAATTTCTCATCGGGCAAGAGCGTCAAAGAAATTACGTTCGCCATTGCATGCGAATGAGTCATGGGAATAGAGAAAGGTTTTTTGGTCAATAATAGGCCGCTTTTTACGGGGTGATGAGAGTTTGTTAAAATCGAACCAGGGGGAGGATTTTGTTGGGTCGACAAAATGTTCGGAATCAACCTTGTGCGCCATGTGTGCTTTTTTTCTACCTTCCTTCCCACACTACCCATGGCCCGCTTTCAACAAACCCTCACTGCCACGTAACCAACCGCCCATTTCCGATCGTCAACACCCCTCTTCCCTGCCACCTGTGATAGGAGCAGCCGGCTATCGATCCGCCAACACGCGGCGAATGCAGACTCTCAATCAATCAATGAACAATTTAAAGCTGCAGCCAGGCTAAGAATCTGACAAATGAGCCGTTGAGTCACAAGCCAATCGTGTCGCTACTCGTGCCAGGTCAGTATCTGATTGGTTCGATGGACACAGGTACACCTTTGTTCGTTACCTAAAATATATTGTTCCAATTACGCTAGAAAACTCCTGCTTTTGCGCTCTTCTTGTCATGTTCTACCTTGGGCGACTCACATAAGGCGTAATTAGGCGGTGACATCTCGGCTTTGGCCATTTTACAACAACTATAACTCATTTGCATGCAAGGACGAACGTTGTTGTCCGCATGTCCACCTTTGACCTCCTTATCATAGATAATGTAATGACCTCCTTCCCATATAAATATAATGACAAAATGATAATTGCCAATAGTAGATAATATTCCAGTCCCAGGAAGCAGTTCAGAGGACACACACGCGGACGACCACTAGGAACTATAAATACCGTGCAGCCTGTGCATTTATCTACCTCATCTACGCATGACCATGCCTATGTCATCAGCGCCTAGGATTAAGGATTCCCGAGAGAATCCGAAACGTCACGCAAATAAAACTCTTGTTCCAGTGATCGCATCCTCTTCCTCTTAAATGATAATTTATCGAAAGCCGACGAATGCTCGCTAACTGCTCTTCTCAATTAGTTGATGGGGGTTTTTTGCAACATTACAAAACACTATATCCTCAATGAACACTTTCAGTAGAATGCGACTGAAGTTATAGACAACATATGAAGCAGAAAGGATGATCCCCCGCATTCATGGGATGGGGGGGGGGGGGTTAGCACAGAGGGGAAAATTAAAAAGGCAGAATGTATTGACAGCATTCAATATCTTTACCACTAATTCATCTGCCAACGGTCATTGCCTGTTAATATAGTAAATTGACTGTCCAATTTCCCCAAGAAAGTGTTTCATGGAAATGGTTATCCTTAGAAATTCATCGATAAGTATAGCAAACGCAGATAAGAAATTTCTACCAAAATATCCGTGGCAAAAAAAACCAGTGAGCATCTTTTTCCGCTTCAAGGGTCATAATGTGTTCAACTTGATCAAGCGAAGGCTTGGATGCACGATTGAAAGAACGAACCCCGCCTCCAAATTGTTTTACATATGCACAACAACGGCTATTCCAGTAAGACCAACCAAAGACACCCCGCCGATGCACACCATCTCAAACTGTGTTTACGAGTTTACATGTAGTTGCGGATTCAAATACATAGAGCGCACGCAAAAGCAGTTAGCAAAACGGTCAGCTGAGCATATGCCGAAGTGGCTTCTCAAGGCGGAAAATAAAATACCGAAGAGCTCAGTCAGTAAGCGCTTAGTGGATACTGGCCATACAGTTGACCAAAAGACCGCGTTTAAAGTCGAAATTCAGGCGGCGAACAGACGTCTACTACGGTTTGCCGAGGGCGCTGCAATACGCAGAGGAAAACCAGAACTCTGTTAGCAGCTGGATCATGTGATCAACCTGGCACTGCCGTGGTAACGATTGATCGCCCCAGTCCCTCTCACGCATTCTCCTTCGCCCCTCCCCGCCCCCCTTTAATTACACTTCACAGGCGTTCACTGTTACCTGAACCGCCTTGCTGTGATAATTACCTGCCCCCTCCTCTACCCCTCACTATGCACCCACATTTTTGATTGACGTTTCCCAACCTATTTATCTATTTAGCTTCACCTTTTTAATCAGACAGTCAATTTACTATATTAACAGGCATTGACCGTTGGCAAATGAATTAGAGGTCACGAAATTGTATGACGTCAATACATTCTGCTCAACTTGAGATCGTTGCCTTGTTCAAATTTCTTCCGGGAAAACGATGTTTAAATTTTCTAAAAAAGGCAGAAGCAACAAACTGACGGTTCGCCTAACGACCCCGTCCTCATACCGGAAACAAAACAGCCCAATAGCCTACTGAAGCCTAGACCTTGAATGAGAACTCAGTCCATAGCTGCACTGATCTGGTGTGGACGTTAAAAGCCCTGCACGTAGTCGCCACCAAACCTCTATAAAGTTAACTTGGTCTGTTGCAGATCTCATATCAGGTTATGGAGTCCTGTAGGAGTTGCAAGATTGCAAAATGAGCTAATAGTTTAAACATTCATAATCGTAGAATGAAAATCTAAATGATTACAAAAGTAGGTTTTATAAATACAGAAAACGTAGCATGTTCTTCCTTGACAGAGGAATGCATACGCAAGTTGTGCATACGTAGTAATGAAATACTCGAATAAATTATTCATTGAAAAAAAATTACTTACTAGATGCTTTTCCTTTGAACAAGAGACTTAATCACGCACCCTCATTGTCGCTGGCTATTTTAGTAAATGCATTTAGGATATGTCCTTATCTGACAGTTTCGATGAAGCTATTTTTCTTGGCAATCAATTCAGCGAACCAAAATCCAATCCTCGACCTCCCAGCCGGTGGTTCGCGGGCGACGTGGGGAAACTCATGGCAAACAGAGGACAATGGCAGGGAACACCGGGTGCGTCACATATAACAAAATTCCCAAGAAACTTCATCGACAGTACGAATATCACGGATCTCAATACTGCTACGGCGTCCCCGGGAAACGACGCGCTTCATGGTCGTATGTTGCCCGGAATGTCAAATATGCAAGCCAGTGCTGTCAACCTGAACAATGCTACGGCGTCCCCGGGAAACGACGCACTCCGTGGTCGTCTGGTGCCCGGAATGTCAAATATGCAAGCCAGTACTGTCAACCTGAAAAATGCTACGGCGTCCTTGGGAAACGGCGCACTTCGTGGTCGTCTGGTGCCCGGAATGTCAATAATGCAAGCCAGTGCTGTCAACCTGAACAATGCTATGGCGTCCCCGGGAAGCGACGCGCTCCATCGTCGTCTGGTGCCCGGAATGTCAAATATGCAAGCCAGTACTGTCAACCTGAACAATGCTACGGCGTCCCCTGGAAGCGCCGCGCTCCGTGGTCGTCTGGTGCCCGGAATGTAAAATATATGAGCACGTACCCTAAATTCGCGACACACTTTAAACATCGGCTGTTGAAATGTGCGGGCATTGCTTGATTCCGACCGTCAAGCACTTCTAGCACGCGCATTATGGAACTATAAAGTAGACGTTGCCTGTCTGTCAAAAGTTCGTCTCCCAGGCTCTGGAATGAGAGAAATCAAAGTCCCACAAGATGATGCTGAGTAAGTGCTCCTCCACAGCGGACCACAAACGAACACAGGACTGCATGGGGTGGCAATAGCCATGACAAAGAAGGTGCATAACACTTTCTCAGCGTTTGAGCATATCTCAGAGCGGATTGCCACAGCCCGCTTCAAACGCACTATAGCAAATTGTCTGTGGTTGCCGTTTATGCCCCAACATCGCAAGCGAATGAAGTAGTTGAGACAGAGTTCTATGAACGCCTTCAAGCTAGTGACCAGAATACACCCTAGAGACTTACTCTTCGACGCCGGAGACGGGAATGCCAGGACTGACCCATGCGACGAGACCACGAAACACCGTCTGAATATACGGAATGGGCCAACGTTGCGATAACGGAGAACGATTGGTAACATTTGCTGAGTATAATCAGCTCGTCGTTACAAAAACTCTTTTTCTACACCCCCATCGGCAGTTGTTGACGTGGTATTCAAACGATGGTCGAACGGCAAACCAGAGAGACTATATCTTGATACGCTCAAGGTGGACCACCTCAGTATCCGCCAGCCGATCGTTTCGAAGTGCGGAAGTTGTGTCAGACCATGTACTTGTCCGTGCCCCCAAAACGTTTCAACGGTATGGTAATATTAAACACAGAATGTAGCGTTCAAAGAAAGTCTCATTGCACGGATCCGAGATCAATCCACTGTTCGCATCGAACCGCCAGATAAAGTCGATGATGAAACTTCGCCCGATACTCAGTGGCCACACTTGAGAGACACGCTACAATATGCGATGAATTCGAGCTTGCAACTGCAGGTAGTACCGAGGAAGGAGTGGATGTCAATAACCACCCTCAATCTCTCTGCAAAAGCTCGAAACGCTCAGTTGTCAAACTCAGAAAACTACCGCTCATTGAGACGTCAAACTACGCGGTCAGCTAGATGCGACTGTCAGAACCATTGGACCGAGTTAGCTGGCTCCATAGAATCAGCTTTAAACTCAGGTAACTTCCACCAGCTCTATTACCGTTTACGTACAGCAGCTGGCAAATATAAACCGTCTTGCACTACCGTTCGGGATAACTCGGGTCAAGTGATAACTGATATGGCCGGAAAATCGATCGATGTCGAGAGCACTTTAGTGAGCTACTGGATCCGCCTATACGTTCACCTGCAAACCTACACCTACGAGAACTGAACTGGAATCGGTATTACAACGACTTAAAGTTCGGAAAGCAGCGGGCGAAGATGGTATCCCAGCAGAAGCCCACACAGCAAATTGTGCTGCTATGACGGAATCACTACACCGACTGTACTCGACTATATGGACCACCGAAGTCATCCTGACTGACTGGTCACTGTCCATTATTTTACCGATACCGAAGCGCGGTGAGATGACACTCACCAGCTTCACTGCAACTGTTAGTCTGACAATTAATGTGCGCAAGACGAAGCTCCTGACTACGTATCTGGGCACAGCACAACCACTGTTTATACGTGGTCAACCCACTGAAGAAGTTAGGTGCTTCCGCTATTTTGGGCACGAATATGCTAGCCAATGGACAGGCAAAAGACGAAATCAAGAACCGAATCGCACAGGCTAGAAATTCATTTAGACTGCTAGCCAGACCACTCTAGTCTCGCTCAGACATCAGTTTACGTACTAAGCTGCTGATATACAAAGCATCAATCAGACCGGTGTTAGTATATGCCTGCGAAACATGGCCAGTGAGAAATGCAGACATCCTATCGCTCGAAGTCTTTGACCGTTGGTGTCTTCGACGCCTCTTAAGAGTCTTCTGGCAAGATCGAATCTCCAATGTTGAGCTATACCGCAGATGTTTTAAACTACCAAGTCTAGCATCGTTCATCCAGCATCGACGATTGCAATGGTTTGACCATGTTCTGCGCAAACCATCGACGGACCTTTGCAGATTGGTCGTGAACCCCTCTCGTAGTGCAAACTTGAGATACCGACAAGGCGGTCAACTGAAGACATGGCTCAGCACCGTTAAGTTGGACGCTGAACGGACGGGCGTCATAACCGTTAACGGCTTGCGACATTGGAACAAACAATGGGTTAACGTCTGTGAAGAGGTCGCTTCTGATCGCCGCCAATGGGCCGCCGCTATTCGTGACATCTTTGAAGCCGATTCATCCAACAACAGGAGCTAATCGGACCAAGTACAAGTACGGAAATAACCCTGAAAACGGACATTTATACTTCCAGGGCATCCAGAAAGATTACCAGCTATACCGCTGCCAAAACCAATACAGTAATCTAAAGTATGCTTTTTGTCCGTAACAGCTAACTAAATTCCGATTTTTCCATTTACTGACCAGGCTCGTAACCCCGTACGACAAATCTTGAGCAAAAGACATCCTCCTACGTATGAAGTCAATCGAAAGCACAGTTCCTTTAATACCACTCCCCGCTGCGTTAGGGAGAAACGCGGAAGCGCCCGTACAGACTGGATCGATCTCACAAGTTCTTTCAACTCACAAAAACCAGCCCATTATTCGAGTCTAGCTGGCTCGGCGAGAGGACGAGAGATAGAAATAGGGATTAAGGATCCGTTTTGTACTACGAAGAGCTAAGGGGGAGACCTGCGTCGATCACGGCAGCTGTTTGGTGCAGTATATGCGTGTTTTCAACTTGTACCGGGGAACAAATGCTTCAGATCGCCTTATAGTCAACCAAAATCCCGCCTTGGAGCGTGATTCCAAAATAAAGAAGCCGGGAGGAGGGGCAAGGGTGGGGGTAGACAGCTGGTCACTCACTTCTGTGTAGCGGAGTGGAGGAACGGTCGCATCTTCTCTATATTGCACAGGCGAGTTGATTATGGATTTCATCACCAGAGAGCAGACTGCTGTATCCTTGCACAGGGGCCCCCACGTAAACATAACTGCAAGTACAAATGACGCATGAGTTAGAAGCAGCACTTAGTGAGAGTGTTTCCTTCTCAACATACAAGACTTGGTTGGATTCCCAAAAAAACATTTGGTGACAAATGGCATGCAAAGTAGCAGCCGGAGATAAAAAAAACCAAACAAGCTAGCATTCTGGAGGGAGAGAGAAAAAAGAGTTTACCGTCAATAATTAAGAAGTTACGACGTTTTTATATGTGTTAAGTTATGAGAATTCACTTATGCCCGAAGAAAATATATATTCTAGGCGTTTAAACAAGAGCAAGACTGAGCAGATTTCGGAGCTTGAGGGACCCGATGACACACTAAATTTGGGCTCAGATTAGTTGCATAATTAAGCTGCACGACAGATCGCAGAGATTAAATTGGTAGTTAATATTCCTCTGTGCCTTTGCTTTCTGAGCTTATGCAGTTATCAGTTGACGAGATCATTACGCCGCAGTCTCATTTTCCCACGGTGGTGAACACTCGCCTGGGTGTCTTACAAATCAGCGTGAGCTCATATGCCTCTCTGCTATGGGTTTTGCGAAAATAGGATGTATGTCAGCTACTGATACAATTATATGAATATATTACTAGAATATAGTACGCGTCGGTCATAGTGAGTCTGA
>JAYGXS010000005.1:2872668-2884736 GCA_036362985.1 Ligula intestinalis
GAATGCGAGTTTCCGAAATATATTTTGTTCTTATGTTAGTAATACCTCTGCACAGGACAGATTAATATTGCGTCATTCGTTTAGATTGATCGAAAACACCGATTACCTGCCTTCATCATCCGTAGAGACGAGATCGTGGGAATGCCTACTAATAAGGACATATTGTTTGGATAAGACGTGGTTTCTAAAGAACTCAAGAGCTTGAGAGAAGGTAGACATCTCGGTCTAGATGGAATTTCAACATCCCGAATACATGATTGAGACCGTGAATGTGGGAGCGGTAGGCCGCAAAATTATTAAGAGGACAAGGTTCATTACCGTATGAGATGAATACGCATATCTGAAGGGTGACGAGCAACGAATGCCCTTGAGAACCCTTTTAATTTTAAGCAAACAATGTCATCTTTACAGTTAATATGACCCTGTAGGATGACATGTGATACCATGACAGACTTTCCAATGAGTTTTCATGGAAAAGTATGAAAACATTCTAGAGCCAGAAAAATTGTTCACAATGCTGGCAGTAGGAAATCGTGTTGTAAAAGTCGCTTTTTGTCAAAAAGAATAACATCGAGTCTTCTTTTAAACTCCGTTATTGTGTCAGCGGACACCTTCTTGCTTGGTAGCAAGTTCCAAGGTCGGACCACGCGTTGGCTGAAGAAATATTTTCTGAGTTCCAATCGAGTGCGTTCGTTTGTGAACTTGTTAAAATGGCCCCGCAGGTGAGTTGTGTTGGCTTATTCGAAGAAATCCTCCAATTTCAGGGAGGAACTGTGTCTTCGGATTACCGAAAGGTCCAGGGCCAGTTGCACTAAAAGTTCCCGTAAGACAAGAGAAAAAGATCTAGCTCGAATAATCTCTCCTGAGACCATCGACCATCTTTGTCGCCCTGCGTTGCACTTATTCAAGATGGTCCATATATTTTTTTAACCAGGGCGTCCAAACTGCCATTCCGTATTCAAGATTTGGTCTCACAAAGGCGCTAAAAATTTTCCGAAGCGTTCGGATGGGAAGATTTTGAACGCTCGTTTGATCCAGTGCAGGGTACAAGTTGCCTTCTGGACGGCCTTTTTACGGTGCTCTGCTGGCATCAGTTTCGAGTTTGTCCATATTCCTAGATCTTTGTGCATATCAACCTTTTCTACTGCGATGGCATCAATTAAAGCCACGTGGACGACCAGATAACCCAATCATCGATGTTCGACTGTAACCTCTTTGCGTCGTTGACGCGGCGTACTTCAACTTATATTTGTATATCCTCCGCAAAAATGACCGACAAGGTCGTGGGGTTGCTGTGTATGTTACAACTGGAATCTCTGTTGTCGAAAGAGAACACACTGTAGCCTTGGAGTGTGAATCCGTCTGGTTAAAGATCAAGAAGGTTTATTCACAGAACCATGAATTCCTGCCCGTATACTGGTTACAAAACGTTCTGAATGGAGCCGACAACTCGCTCTTTAGTCTGGTGAAGGAAGCTGTTAACCACTAGGAGGTTCTTATTGTTGGTGACTTCAAAGCACCTGCAATAGACTGGGACAACATGACAGTGGAGGTGGCGTTAAATTCCTTTAGTTCCAAATTAATGGATCTCACGCTTGACCACTCTCTGGTACAGAACGTTTAGGAACTTGCCAGATATCGAGAAAACCAACGAGCTAATTGTTTGGATTTCATTTTTGCGAATAATTTTTCCTACATGGATGAAGTACATTCGAGTGCTTCGTTCTGTAAGAGTGACCATATGACGCTAAATTGGGACGGTTAACTCCATTCTCAACGTCTGAGGAAAACGGAGGACCAGCCGAATATATGGAAGGCAGATCTTAATTCAATGAAGAATGTACTATTGTCCGTAAAAATTGAGACTACCTGCTCAAGGGGGATCCGGAGGAAGATTGGAGATCACTCAAGAGGATTGTATTGAATCTGATTAAGCGCTTTTGTCCGGTGAAGGAACACAGGACGAATAGTCGCCCTGCATTGTTGATGGGAGACCTTAACAAGCAATTAAAATAGAAAGATAGGAAATGGAAGTTAATCAGGGAAACTGGATCACCACCGACGCCAAAGAATCGCGGTAAAAAATCGATTCGCCAGGCCAGGAAAATCTTTAAATCAAAAATCCTCTAACAGGCCGAAGAAAATCCCTAAATTCTATTGCACTATATTAACAATAGATTAAAAAACAAGGATCCAGTCGCAGCACTTAAGGATGATAATGGCGGGAAGTCGTTGAGAATGACGAGAAAGTTGAGTACTGTAGCCGATTCTTTGCATCGGTATTCACTAGGAAAACCGAGCCTCATTTTCATAATGCGAACAGTGCTGTTGTTAACAACGGTTCGGCACTTCAATCGCTATTTTTCCTAACATCTGTAGTTGAGAGGGATCTGCAAGGTCTCAACGATATAAAGTCAGCCCGTCCAGACAAAATACCAGCCAAGTTGTTGAAGCAATTGGCAAGCTAGCTCACAAAGACCGTAGCACATATCTTTCGTTCTTCATTTGAACTAGGAAAACTGCCACCCGAATGGGAAACGGCAAATATTCACCCGATATACAAGGGAGGAGCCCGAACGAAGGTTAACAATTACCGGCACGTCAGCCAAACTTGCATTTGCTGTACGGTGATAGAAACGATAATTAAGAAGACGACAACAAAGGTCTTTGAGGAGAACAACTTACTGTCAGGGCTCCAGCACAGCTTCAGAAGGAAGCATTCTTATCTTTTGAGCCTACTACTCTCCACTGAGCAGTGGACTCGCGCACTAGATGAAGATGGTAAGGTTGACGTCATCTATACGGTCTTCAAAAAGGCATTGGACAGCGTCCCACTTGAACGCCTAATGTATAAATTGTCAGAAATTGGCATAAAAGGAAACCTGCTGGCATGGATCACAGATTTTCTCGCAGGGCGATCGCAAACTGTGTGCATCGGTGACTCGAAGTCAAACCCTACATCTGTTCTGAGTGGCGTCCCCCAAGGCTCTGTCTTCGGACCACTGCTCTTCCTTATCTATATCAACGACTGTGTCAACGACATGGGTTGCAGTGCCATCATGTTTTCCGACGATGTCAAACTCTGGAAAGCCATCAGGTCTGACGCCGATAGGAAAGCACTTCAAGAGAGTCTCAATTGACTTAGCTGCTGGTCTGCTCGTTGGCTCTTAAATTTCAACGTTATAAAAAAGTATGGTCTTCAGACTCCGTACTAGAAAGACTTATGAGGAGGACGATTCCTTTCAATACTTCCTCGATGGTCACCCGCTTTCAAATAAATAAATAAATTTTATATTTTAGGCCCGGAGCGCCTAGTCATTGCAAACTTAGTGCTGTTGAAAAATAAATACAAAGTTAATAAATGCTGCTCTCCGTGAAACAACCACATAGACAGCGGGAGCCTTTCGTAGTGTTGGTAGATTTATTCATTTGCACCAACATATCGTCGTTTTAAAATAGTAGTCAACACTCTCTGAAACGCATGGTGAACTAAGGAGGAAGCAGTGAAAAAAACTCCTACCATTAAAGCTGGGGTAGAGTTCAGCGAACCCCCGCTTAAAACCAAACCATAGGAGCGAAAAACTGCTTCAACAAAATTAAAGGGGTTGGTTGAGAGGATTGATTGTAGTGCAAATGAGACAGGACTGTTGATGAGAACGTTTGAGGGTTGGAAACGCTTCTTGTAATTGGGGGAAATCATATGACAGCAGAGGCTGTCGTTCACCTCTGTAACACCGCCCGACTGGCTTCATGATCAACCATCAGGGAGGTGAGACCGGAGGAGGCCATCATGGGCAACAGGGTCGACAAGAGAGTGAATGGCAGAGGTCACCTGATCACCAATGAAACGCCGGAGAGCGACCTTGTAGACTGCGGAGTTCAGCGACTAGCTGGCGAAAATAGCAGAACCACCATAAGCATGACTAAAGACCATGAAGCCTATCGTCAGGGTAGTAAAACGGAGAATGGAGAAAACGGCAATTATGACTGGACAGAGAAGTGGACGAAACATCGTTTCAAATATCACTCAAAGGAGGAAGAAATAGCCATGTATGGAAAAACATTTGATATAAACATAACAATCTCAGATATCAGGGGGACCCTTTCAAAGTCGAAAAGTTGTTTGTTTGGGAAGGAGACAAATAACAGGGACTTTATAGCTTCCGAAGTTAAGTATTTGCGTAATTTGACTTTAAAAACTGCTAAGTTAGACGACAGCCTAATTTCGAGGGGAATATTATTCCAGAGGAAGTCATATTTGGAGGCAAAGAAGTGAGAATGGTTCGAAATGGAGCTAAAGGGGGGTGCAATTAACCTGGAGGAATTATGATTGGCATAAGGTCTATCTGCGGGAATGAGAGCGTTGATTCGTGGAAGGTTAAAGGTAGAGTTAACGCGAAAGAGGAAACAGAGGCCCGCTTCGAGTCTTCTGACCCAAAGAAATGTCATGTTCACTTGCTAACATCTCTCCGTATAAGAAGTAGTGGATCGAGGAAGAGCGAATATTTTGCGAATAAATACCCTCTGTACATTTTCAATCTTACCGCGGTCAGAAGCATTCATTAGACCAAAGACGGGACAGCAGCATTCTAGGATGGGTAGAACATACATGCGACAAAGTTTTAACTTTATTTCCAGCAGGAAGAAATTGTGTGACATAAAACCACATACGTGTGCAGCCTTCGCAGATATTCGATCCACATGAGGCGACAATGCTAGTTTATTTGTGTAGCTTAGACCTAAGTCTTTTATAGTGGATCGTTCTTAAAGTGGAGTATTTTGAAAGACTAGGGGACGGAGAAGCTTGGCAGGACCAAAGCAAATGAAAATACACTTGGATGGTGAGAATTCCATCTGCCAGGTAGTGCTCCAACGTGAGAGTGTAAGTAGGTCCGCATTTATTTTATCAACGCAATACTTGCCGTGTCCTTAGAAAATGAGTATATGCATTTGAGGTCGTCTGCATAAATGAGATTTTGTGAATTTTTTTAAACAGTCAAAATCTCGTTTATGTATAAAATGACGAGTAAAGGACCCAAAACAGAGCCTTGAAAAATGCCACTCGTGATCAGCTGAGCAGTGGAGTAACTATCCCCTACCAGGACCTTTTGGCTGCGGTTAGACAAGTAGGAATTGATGAAGTTGAGGAGAGGGGCATGGATGCCAATGGCTTCCAATTTTACCAGAAGCCGTCTGTGCGGTACGTTGTCGAAGGCTTTGCTCAGGTCAAAGTAGATAACTACCACGGATTGCCACTCGTTACGGAGGGGAGTGACGTGGTTAAGAAAAGGTAAGTGACATGTCTTGCATGATTTTCGGGGTAGAAAACCATGCTGCGAGTTGCTTAAAAGCTTATTTTTTAGGCAAAAGTCGAGAATTTGATTAAAAATTATCTTCTCCAGAAGTTTAGCTAGGGCCGGGGTTTTATGAACACGACGTTAGATATTTATGTCCGAACAAGATCCTGTTTTTAATCTTGGAAGAATAATTGATGTTTTCCAAGTGTCAGGAAAGAAATCATTTAAGAGATAGAATGAAAATATATGGCTAAGTAATTTGGGTAAGGTCGACACTCTTTTGATAAGTGAATTGGGGATACCATCAGTTCCCGAAGAGTGCGAGTTTTTTTTCGACAAATTATATGCTAACGAATTAATTATATGTAGAAATCAATGTTCCTGAGAGTATTGTCTGAGTATGGTTGAAACGACGGGACCGGATCGGATTCTGTCGTAAAATGCTTCGCAAAGAAAGCATTGAATAATTCAGCCTTATAAGACTCATCTAATACAAATTTTTATTTTCATTAAGCAATGGGGGCATTATTATTCCTCGTTTTGCGGAGGACCTACGACGAAACAGTTAAGCAACCAATTTTGCAGAGTTTAACTCACCCAGGGCGCAAGATTCCCTGTGCTAGTCACGCGCAAGACGAAGCTTTGACGCTTATTCGAATATCTCTGCGATCTTTAGATAATAATAATGTTTTTATTATGACATGTTGCGGGCAATTGTTAAGAGTTGGTAATGCACCCTTTAGGCGCCTTCCAACATCTCTAAGACCGAAAAAACCCAAAACAAACTCCCTTTGTTGCAGCCAGTATTGGTTTTGCTTCAGGTTTTGTGTTTTGTCAATACTGGGTGAGATAGGCAGTTTATTTCAAGTAAAAAAACCTGCCTTCAAAGGTATGATACAAAAGGAGTAAATATACAGTTGTAAGCTGAGTTGACGCATCAGCAGGAGAAATGTTTCATATCGGTTAAGGACATTAGTTCGAGACTGAGAGGGTTGGCACAAGAACACAGTGTTCTCGGTCTTCCTTCAATGGTTGTCGGCAAAAGTTGCGCGCTATCGGCTGAAGGGTTAGCAGCCTGCGGGCTGCTGCTTTAGCAGCATTATCTTCAGCACGAAACCTGACGGGGTTCAAAGTCCACGAACGCCTTTAGAGTAAAAGAGAGATTCCACCGAGTTAGAACCCAAAATTGGTGAAAGTTGTCCTGAATGTAGAAATCTAGTTATAGCTGTTTAAATTGCGCTTTAAATTTCTCGTCCTTCGTGGGAAATATTATTTTCGGGATTTCGGTTCACCTAGCCCTCTGGCGGACTTTCGTTGTAAGCTATTGGATTCACTTTTGCAATAACTCCAGCCTCAGAAGACACGACAGGACATTAGTAAAAACGAGCATCATCTCCGCCACTGCCTTCTGACAACAATTCTCCCGGATTCCAGCTCTCTACAAATGGCTGAGTCGTTTCAATAACCTTTTTCATGCATTTGAACACGTTATACATATTGCATAGAGCTTTAATATCGTTTATCGTCAGTCTGATCTATTATGAGCGACAAAAATAAACGTGTAGATCAGCATGTAAAAGCTGCAGCGCAAGAGAGACTCTAACCCAAAACCTGTAGTTTGTCGGTATCAGTCATTACCACCACACCATCAGCGTCGAATGTAGACTCTCATTTTATTTGGTTTAAAACCCCTAGTCGTAATTTCGAGGGCAGAAGTCGCAAGATTGATGCAACGAAAGCACCCCCCGCTAAATGGGCTAAAAGTCTCTCGAGTTCAGTAGACTCAATTTACGAACACCAAGTTGAGCGTCAGATCAACTCCTCCACGAAGACACAGAATGACAGTAATCAAAATCGGTTATTAACAGTCAAAAAGCAATCCACTTTATTATTTTAATTCATTAACGGTCTGTTCTGAAAATATGGTGACAGAAAAATTGAAACTATGTGCGATACAGCTTTGGAAGACGGGAAGGAATGTTCGCCAGTGCCTGCATTTGAAATCCCGACATCATCGCAACAAGGAAAATAAGTCACGCCACCGCCCGGATTCGAACCCTGGACCCCCCCGCGTAGAAGTCAAACGCCTACCTCTCTTCGCCATCATGGGATGCTGCGAGAGGTTTTAAATTCCATTACTAACTACGGAAACTCGATCTAGAAGTTCTTTGAAATCTCCTCTTGCCAAGCGAACTAAAAGTCGTAAAAGTTTAAGGGATGTAACTCATGAAGATGAAGCCTGCGTATCATATTTTACCCTTTTTAACAAATTTACAAACCTTGATAAGGTAGTTAATAGTCTTAGAGTGGAAATGGAAGAGCTAAAAAAATTTCTCTATTTCTCCCTCGTGAGGAGAAACCGGTGATGCGTGAACTTGAGCGAGGAAACCTAACGTACGGAGGAACAAAATCCCTGGCCAAAGTGTCTAAGCACAAAAATTATCCGGCAGCCAGGGTGCTTGACGGAGTTGGTAGTCTGCCATGGACAGGAGAAACGGTCAACCCACTGGCTTCCAAGAGAACGAAGAAACGCTCTCGGGCTCCCAAAAAAAGGCCAACCAAGCCCAAGTGCTAATATAAGTTGGCCAAGCTTGAGCACGAGCCAAACAAAAAGAGCCCCTTCGCAGGCCAAAACGAACAGGAGCGCTGAACCTCGAAGCGAATCTGTCCTAACAAACCCTAGAGAAGCAGAAGGGGACGACAGTCGGAAGGTGAGTACCACTCGTATAAACTGCATAGTCATAAAACGCATGACAGAAGGTACTTCCGATACCCCGAACTCAAGATTAGAAGAGGACAGGAAGTTATGTAAAGAATGTGTGAAATTCCTCCTAAAGGGTGAGGAGAAAGCCGAAGTTCTCAAGGCATTCCGAATGGGCCGTATTACAGACTCAAAAGATGAACACCGCCAACCAAGACCGTTAAAGGTTGTTCTGAAGAGTGAGGCTGAGGTCCAGCTATTGTTAAGCAGGAAACCAATACTTAGACACTCACACCCGACGGTTTTTTTGAGCGGGATTTTTCCGCCACGGAGCGGAAGAAATAGAGATTGCTTAAAGTAGAACTCCACAGGAGATGCGAACTCGGCGAGAGCCATCTTCGAATTCTGAACGCCCATGTCCCGAGGTCACTCCTCTGGCGAAAGCCGATAACACTAACAGCCTAGTCGGGATGGATAACAGTCCGTCTCCATCAGCACCGACAGCTCCCTGCACGCAATCTCACGCCTGCATAAAGTGGTGAATAAGTCTAAATTGAGCTTTCTTTACACTAATGCCCAAAGTATTCCCTCAAAAATTGATGAACTCAAGGCAGTTCTTTCGGAGCGGAAACTTGATGTAGTTGCCATAACGGAAAAATGGCTAAAAACAAAAATCGCAGATTCGGAGATTTCGATTCCAGCATACCAGCTTTTCCGCAAAGACCGCCAAAACCGACAAGGAGGTGGGGTTGTTGTGTATGTCAGAACTGAAATCTCTGTTGTAGAAAGAGAACACACTGTAGCCCTGGAGTATGAGTCCGTCTGGTTAAAGATTAAGAAGGTGAATTCACAGAACCTTGAAATCCTGGCCGTTTACCGGCCATAAAAAATTCTGAGTGTAGCCGATGACTCGCTCCTTGGTCTGGTGAAAGAAGCTGCTAGCCACTAGGAGGTTCTCATCGTTGGTGACTTCAACGCCCCTGCAATTGAATGGAACAACCTGACAGTTGAGGCGGCGTCAACTTCCCTCAGTTCCAAATTAATGGATCTCACGTTTGACCTATCTCTAGTTCAGAATTTTAAGGCATAACCAAATTTCGACAAAACCAGCCGGCTACTTGTTTGGATCTCATTTTCAAGAAGGATTTATCCTACATAGATGAAGTGCATTCAAGTGCTCCGCTCGGTAAGAGTGACCATACGACGCTAATGTGGGATTACTCACTCCATACTCATCGGCTGAGGAAAATTGAGGACCAGCCAAACATATGGAAGGCAGATCTCGAGTCAATGAAGAATGCAATATCGTCCGTGAATTGGGACTGCCTACTCAAGAGGGATCCAGAGGAGGATTGGAGAGGACTCAAGAGAGTTGCATAAGATCTGCTTAAGCGCTTTTGTCCGGTCAAGGTACACAAGACGACTAGTCGTCCTGCCTGGTTGATGAGAGACCTTAACAGGCAACTGAAGAAGAAGAAGAATACGAAATGGAAGTTATTCAGGAAAGCTGGGTCACCAGTACACCTCGAGGAATTCCGACGCCAAAGAAATGCAGTAAAATAATCAATTCGCCAGGCCAGGAAAAACTATGAATCAAGAATCCTCCAACAGGCCGAAGAAAAGTCCAAAATTCTATTCCGCTATATTAACAGTAGATTAAAAAACAAGGATCCTGTCGCAGTACTTAAGAATTATGATGGCGGAGAAGTCGTTGAGAATGATGAGAAAGCAGAGTACTGCATCCGGTTCTTTGCCTCGATATTCACTAGGGAAACCGAGCTTCATTTTGATAATGCCAACAGTGCTGTTGTAAACGCCGGTCCAGCACTCCATTCTCTACTATTTCCAACATCTGTAGTTGAGAGGGAGCTGCAAAGCCTCAAAGAAGCAAAGTCATCCGGTCCAGAGAATAAACCAGCCAAGTTCTTGAAAGAATTGGCAAGCGAACGCTCAGAGCCCCTAGCACATATCATTCGTTCTTCATTTGAACTAGGAAAACTGCCATCTGAATGGAAAATGGCAAATATTTACCCGATATATAAGGGCGGAGCCCGCACGAAGGTCATAAATTACCGGCCCGTCAGCCTAACTTGCATTTACTGTAAGGTGATGGAAACGATAAGTAAGACGACGACAATAGAGTTCTTGGAGGAAAACAACATACTGTCAGGGCTCCAACACGGCTTCAGAAAGAACCATTCTTGCCTTTCCAGCCTTCTACTCTCCACTGAGCAGTGGACTCGCGCACTAGATGAAGATAGTAATGTTGACGTCATCTATACAGACTTCAAGAAGGCATTCGACAGCGTCCCACATAAGCGTCTTATGGATAAATTGTCAGAAATTGGCATAAGAGGAAACCTGCTGGCATGGATCTCAGATTTTCTCACAGTGCGGTCGCAAACTGTATGCATCGGTGACTCGAAGTCAAACCCTACATCTGTTCTGAGTGGCGTCCACCAAGGCTCTGTCTTAGGGCCACTTCTCTTCCTTATCTATATCAATGACTGTGTCAACGACCTGGGTTGCAGCGCTATCGTGTTTGCCGATGACGTCAAACTCTGAAGAGCCATCAGGTCTGACGCCGATAGTAAAGCGCTTCAAAAGAGTCTCAATCGACTTAGCTGCCGGCCTGCTCGGTGGCTTTCAAACTTCAATATTAGTAAGTGTGTGGTTTTGAGACTCCGTACTAGAAGGAATGATGAGGAGCACGATTCCTTCCAATACCTCCTCGATGGGCACCCGCTTTTAAAAGTGAACGAACAATCGGACCTCGGTGTTCTTATAAATTCCTTACTTAAACCATCTACTCAGTGTGTAAAGGTTGCTAATTGCGCGACACAGGTGCTATTTGCGATTAGGCGAGGGTTCGTCAACATTGACAAGGAGCCCTTCAGGAAAACCTATGGAGCGTTTGTTCGGTCCCACTTGGAGTATGCTATCCAGGCCTGGCGTCCGTGGTTCAAGAAGGATTACCTGCACCTGGAACGAGTGCAGGCGAGGGCTACGAAGATGGTCAAGAATCTTGGTCACCTGCCTTATGAAGACAGACTGAACGAACTTGATCTTTTCCCTCTCAATTATAGGCAACTCTGCGGGGACCTCAAACAAACCTACCGTATTGTTAGAGGCTAAGAATGTGCCCTAGAATTTGATGATTTCTTCGAATTGGCTTGGACTGACCATCTGCGAGGTCATCCTTTTAAACTACAGAGGAAACCGGCCCGTATCGACGTTCGACGAAACGCCTTCTCTCAGAGGGTCATTGGAGCGTGGAACGGACTCCTGGAAGATGTGGTCCTCTCAGATACTGTTGAAATTTTTAAACACAAACTTGATTCTCATTAGCTGAGAAACTGTGGCAGATATAATGAACAAAGTGTCAGTAGCAGCACCTTGCAACTGGCTCACACTTATCGCTGATGTTAAACCTACATTTGTACATTTGTATTATGTACTATTGTTACGGTGGACCTATTATGCAATTTTGCTTATGAATAGGGAGCTCAAAGGCGAAAGCCTTGTTCCCTTATTAAATTGACTTAAAGTGACTTAAGCTCTCTTAAACATAGGGAAGCTATGCTGGGTTTTAATAATTTGGGCAGCTTATTCCAGATTGATATGGTGTTTACTGAAATGGATTGCCGGTACTTGTATGTTCTTGCCATAGGAAGAAATAAAAATACGTCTCGATGACTTGCGCGTCGAGAGTGCTCAAGCTGCCTTGTTGTACTAAGAGGATTAAAGGTTTGACCATTGAAAAGTTAAGACAGTACAAATAGACCCTTCTGCAATCGACGAAGCCACAGGGGATCCAGCTTTATAAGTAAGCACCTTTGTTGGTAGGTTAAGTTACGGAGTTCTGTAGTGAAAACTTTTCTAGTGAAGAAGTGCTGCACTGACTCCATTGTCTTCCGTTCACTGAATAGAGGCGGGCAGTTTTCAAGAGTAGGTCTCACGTACATATTATAAAGGCTAGTTCTAACCTTGATAGTCTTAAAATTTCAAAGGATAAATCCGGTTGTTCGGCGTGCTTTCGAGACTATCAGGGCACAGTGCTCTGACAAATT
>JAYGXS010000005.1:2884836-2960481 GCA_036362985.1 Ligula intestinalis
GCCTCCCCCCATTCCTCCCAAACGCCCCAGAAGCTTATTTTGGTTTCACCTCTCCTCATTTTTCCCTGCCAGAAAGCGAGGCCCCTGGATATCTCAGACCTTATCAGCCATCCATTATTGGCTACCCGTATGCTAACAGCTCCATACCCGTCAGTACTTATTCCACAAATAATAACGGCCTACAGTTTTCCTATCCACCTTCAATTTCTTTTTTATGAATAACGATAGCCATAGTTCTGCCACTCAAAACACACTAGCTGTCATAAATAAATAACAAATGAATTTTATATTTTAGGCCCGGTGGGCCTCGGCATATTGCTTAATGCCAGGTCTGTTAGAAATAAAATGGCTCAACTGCGAGCTATTGCTTTTGAGACGACGCCCGATGTTACATGCATAACAGAATCTTGGACCCATCAAATCATTTCTGACTCCTCCCTATTCATAGATGAGTATGATCTCTATCGTCACGATCGCATTAATAAGCGTGGTGGTGGTTGTCTTCTCTATATTAGAACGTCATTTAGGCAATTTCCATTTTACTTAAACAGCACTGTTTCGCTTCCATTATCCTGTCGCCCCGGCAAAAAGCAATTATCGGATGTGTATATAATCCTCCTAACTCTTCATCTAAAGAAGATGCAAATTTGTGTGAAATATTCAAGTTTTTTTCAAAATCCTCTTTTGAAGTTAAAATTATTGCTGGAGATTTTAATTTTCCTGAAATCGACTGGCTTTCAATCTATTGTCCACCTAAATTTCAGCCTTTCCTAGATACCATTAATTTTCTAACTGGTCTCAACTGGTAAGTTCCCCAACAAGAAAGAATCATATCCTAGACCTGATTTTAACAAATGGTATTGCCCCTTGCTCCGTTGATTTTAAGCAGCACATCTTCCAAAGTGATCACACATTAATTCACTGTTGCCTTCCGCTCCCTTCTACGGATCAGGCTAGTGCTAGTCGTACCTATCATGCGTATGACCTCGCAGATATTAGGTCAATCAACAATTTTTTGACTCATTAGATTGGCAGAGCCTCTACTTCATTAAAGACGCTGCATATCTTTCTGAACTCATGTCGGTCGTTTCTAATAAAATTCTGGAATTTGTGCCCACTAAAATTGCGAAACCCCTCACGACAAAATCGACCGTCCCTCATTTTATTTTACCCAGACTAAAGAAATTGAGGAGGCAGCTGAAAGATCGATCTACTTGTTCGCTGTCTGTGCATCTGTGCATGCGAGTCTTTCCGCATTCTTAAGGCATTTCGAATACGGAAGACTCCAACAGCTCCAGAATCCATTTCTCGGCCACGACCTCTAAAAGTTATTTTATAAACTAAAGCACAGGCGAAACTCTTGCTAGAGCGCAAACAATCCTTACGGAGTCTGCATTCGCAAGTTTTTTTCAGCCGGATTACGAGTTGAAAGAGCGGATAAATATGAGACAGCTTATAATAGAGCTCGAAAAACGGAACACCAATGGCGAGACAAATCTCAAAAATAAGAGAGGGAAAAATAGTTCAGATCAAACGGGCATCCCTCTGGTCGAAGCCGGTAACAGTGACGGCCTAGATGTCCCGCCACCGAAACCTAAGACATGCGATCCAAGTTAGACTGACAGGATGGTAATTTGCGCAATCAAGTCATGAACCTCCCTTATAGATCGGGTTGACCTTTGCTCACTTCTATTCTTCCTGGGGTTTGCCTTCTTCGGAAGACCTCTGGAAGCTGGCAGCCAGAAGTTTGCACAGTTCGTTAGCTAATTCGCCTTGTGCTAGTGCAGGAATTTTGTCTGGCCCAGATGATTTGGCAGGCTTAAATTGGAGCGATTCGGCCCTGACAGATGCGCTTTAATAACCTTCAACTCTATCCTCTGCGTTATAGGCAGTTACTTGGAACTCTCATTCAAACCTTCCCTATCGTGCTTGGAATGCGCTCTCACGTGGGATGATTGTTTAAACTCGCCACTGCAATTCTATCCGCGAACCACTTTTCAAACGCTATGTGTATAAAGTACTCTTGGGGAAGTATTTGTTCTCCAACTGGGTCGCTGACCCGCGAAATAACCTACCTGACACAATAATTATGTCCTCGCTCTTGAAAACAAAATCTTTCCTGTGTTATGTAAGGAATCGTACGCACTGCGTATTCCCAAGTTCGGCCAACCGACGTATTTTGATAACTTCAGGCCAATAAATACCTCTTTCACAGTCTGAAAAGTCTTGGAGACCTTGACCAAAGAAAAGATGATGCGTCATTTGACAGGAAACAAACTACGTAATGCAGTTTAGCATCGGTTTCTCGAAAAAAAGATTGTGTGACACCTGCCAGCTCTTTTTCATTGATTGTGTGCTACAATCTGGAGTAATTGATTTGCCCTTTCTACAATCTATTTGATTTCACTAAGGCTTTTGATCTCGTTGACCACAATCTCCTTCTTCTGCAATTTGCCTCTTTCGGCATGGGTAACAAGCTTTTGAATTTAATATCTTCCTATTTAGATGCTCGTACACAAAATGTAAATATTTCAAATGTCATCTCCACACCCACAAGTGTGTGGAGTGTGGTTATTCAGGCTAGCGTGCTTGGACCTCCCTTATTTTGCCTTTTTGTCAACGATATTTCAGATTGCTTTCAGTATAGTAGACCCTCTGTGTACGCTGCCGATTTAAAAGTCGCTTATCGATATAAACCGGCAGGTCACAACTTCGTGCTCGAGCTCATAAAAAAGGATATTCAGGCCTTTGCCTATTGGTGCTGCATATGACGCCTCTCCTTTCCTTAGCACAAATGTTCCGTTATGGTTGTTGGCGAGGATCATCAGCCTGAAATAAGCATAGACGATCCCAAACTACATGTGCCAGGAATTATTAAAGATCTGTGCATATCCTATTATAATAGTCTCAGTCTGTCAGAGAACTGTACCCCGACTGTCTTGAAAGCATGCAGAGCTTCCGGATTTATTCTCGGAAATTTTAAGTCCATTAGGTTAGAACTAGCCTTTAAATTATGTACGTGAGACCTCGCCTAAATTACTGCTCGTCCCTATTTAGCCTTCTGCGCCCTGGTTAACAGAAGAAAATAGAATCGGTGCCGCACTTCTTCACTAAAAGAGTTTTCTATTCAGAGCACCGTAACTTATCCTGCCAATCACGTTGTGAACTTATTAACCTTGATTCCTTGTGGCTTCGCAAACTAAAGAAGGAACTTTTTTACTGTTTAAAATTTGAAACGGTCGTATCTTTAATTCACTCAGTATCATAAGGCAGCTCGACCACTCACGGCATGCTTGTCATCGAGATGTCTTCATGTTTCTTCCTATGGAACGCCCAGTTAGACACCGTACATTTTTTCGGTAGACGCCATAGTAATCTGGAATAAGCTGCCCAGAACAACTTAATCTCGTGAGGAAATATTTGAAACGTTTGGCTGCTAAGCGTGTAGCCAATAAAAATATAGGAAGGACGGCCAACAGAATAGTAGACGTTTCAAAGTTGTCATGTATTGTATTTATTTTCATATTGTCTTAGATTGTTTTTTTAAATTATTTGGAAAAAGGAAATGGCGGTTAGGAGGTCGTCCGCTTCAAAGTAACTGTGGTCCAACTTATCGTGCTGGAGTTAGTTTAGAAAAGTCCGCGGCGCAAAGTGCCAAGCTCACCCTCAAAATATATGCACGATAACTTACATAAAGCCTTGGGTGTGTGTTCTTCGACTGTTTGGAGCCTCTTCACGACAAATAAAAACTTCAAAACGCTCGGCAATATAGTGGACGGTCGAACCACACGTTCACACACACGAATAAACTTGTGCGCCATGTTTGTGCAAATAGGATTTCTCTTAAAATCTCCGAAGACAAGGATTCATTTCTTCTTACTGGCCTTGTATATTTCTGGTATGAAGATAATGTCCTGGTCGGAGATCTAATTTGGCGAAGGATACGCCACCAAATCATCAGTTTTATGATATACCTAGTAGATATAATCGTGTTTACCATGTCGGTTTGCAAGTGACATACGCTAGAACTCCTTTTTCCCCAGTTGATCTGTCTCTTTTGAAAAGCTCAGATATGCTGCTTCATCTGTTATAATTTCTACCTTCCCGAAATGAAGCTAAGACTTTATCGTATGTATGTGCTTCCGATTTTCGAATACTGTTGTCCATTCTTCGATCTAATGAACGAATCTAGCCGTTCAAAAATTTAAAGTGTCCAAAGAAGATTCACTAAAAGGATCCTCTATCCGGCATTTTCAGATACTTCCTACTCAGATAGATGTACGATAACGACACTGAAATTTCTTTGGGTCAGGATACTGAAAGCAGGGTTTTGTCTCCGGTTTCGCCTTAATAATAGTTCAAATCTCCCCAAGATTTCTGCCCTTACTTCCGTTACTTGCCCTTGCAACCTAAGAAATTCAACGGTGATTATACCTCCTCCTGCTTCTTCCACTTCTAAGCTATTTCTATTTTTTGCTTCTAGGTAAAGCTATCTTTGGAATAATTTGCCAATTGATATTCGGGCGTTGACTAGTCTATGTGCATTCAAGCGAAGACTGCACATTTATCTTAACACTGAATCTATTAACCTTTTGTTTTCCTCATCTTTTCCGGGCAGCTTTCTCCACGATACCGAGAAATGACCATTGGGAATTAAGGATCCCCTCTTGAAGCTACCGTTCTCTGACTCGTGTCCCCCGGAATCAGGACGCAGTCTTGACGGCTCTCGTTTCGTTGGTCATCAACCATCAACCGGGCCTTATATTTGGTCACAACTCAGACATCCACAACGATAGTCTTGTAGATTTGACGAACTTTTGGATCTCAAAAGGCGGTGCCCATCACGATCATAAACTGGTGGGTTCCCTGTGTTCCAATATGCCGCACCGGTTTGGGAACCCGCGTGTAGTGCCGGGAACCCGTCTATACCAGTAATGTTTCGTTAATACCCGGGTTTCGCTTTCTAAAATAAATTTTAAGGACAATAACATGATTGTAGGTCACAATCTGGGATTTTATTCCCAGTTGGGAAGCTTTTTTACTGTGACAATTTTCGCACCCCGTAGGACAGCACTAGAGTATTCGTTAAAGAAATTTAAATCATACCCCACCTGTTCGTCTGTAACGACTGACATGGAATCTGAGTCACGGTTTATGACTATTTTGCTTGCGACTTGTGGGTAACCTCCTTAATGCCTTCAGTGCACCAGATCGAGGCTTCTTAGTAATGTTAGAGTGACAATCTTATTTATTAATTTAGTACCAGTTTCAGTTTTCAGTTTATTTGGTGATGATAATAGGTAATGCCTTTGAAAACCCTATTTAGCTCGTGTAAAAGCACTTATAAAAATTTACCACTTCTAACATAGTATTGGCAAACAGTGAGTAGCATTGTTTTTACAATATATGTCTGGTTTTTAGAGGTCAGACTTGGAGGGAGGAGAGTAGCATTGTTTTTTACAACATATGTCTGGTTTTTAGATTTCAGACTTGGAGAGAGGAGAGCAGACGCATGTAATTATCCAAGCGTTGTTTGTACATCTGAAGGGAAATGGCCTCCACAACTGACTGTGGAAGGTTGTTCCGCTGTTGTATGACACGATGCGGGAAGAATTCAGAGCGGAGGCTTAGCTTGGATATCTTTGTGCGCAGCTTCATTGTGTGTCCACGGAGATGAGGCGAGAGGTGCCACTGAAACATGTCTTCAAAGCATAATCCTTTCTCAAGACTGTTTGTTATCTTGTAAATCAGGATAACATCCCCTCTTTGTTGTCTGTAATGCAGAGGGAATCAATTAAGGCATGCCAGTCTATCTATGTAAGAGTGGTGCTTAAGACCTCTTACTGGCTTTGTTACCCGACGCTGCACTTTCCCCAGACATGCTGTTTCCTTTGCTAGCCATGGCCGCCACGCCTGTATGCCATACTCTAGGTGTGGTCGAACAAATTTGCCGTACACTCTGCCAAAGAGATCTTCATCGAAGGCTAGAAACGCCCTTGTGATAGCGTGCAGCATTCCCGTGGCTTTATTTGCAGCTTTTACAGATTGTAATGAGGGCTTCAAATTACTCTGTATCCAAATGCCGAGGTCTTTTTGCGTAGATGCTACGGAAATTTGGATGTTTTTCAGGTGATGTGTCCTGCTGCTCTGGGGGATAGGGTAGTTTGTTGGACGCAGGTGGAGGACGGCACACTTTTACACATTGAAATCCAGCAGCCATCTCTCGGACTATGTCTGCAGTTTGCAAAGATTATTTTGCAGAGCATCTCGGTCGCTTGGGTGCTTAATGACCTGCCAGAGTTTAACGTCATCGGCGAACATGATTTAACCGCAGTTCAGTTCTTGAAAGCTGTCATTTACACAGAGAATGAAGAGTAGAGGAGCAAGAAAGGTGCCTTAAAGAACCCCACTAACTACGTCAACCGAGTCCGATGTATCCACCTTGATGCAAACACGTTGCTTTTGAGCGACGAAAAATGACCTGATCCAGTCCAAAATTTTCCCCTAGATGCCAAGAACGCTCAGTTTATGTAAAAGGCATTGATGGGGCACGCTGTTAAAGGCTTTGCGGAAATCAATGTACACTACGTCCACTTCGAAGCCCTCTTCTAAAGTACTTGTCCAGGCCTCAATTGAAGTCAGTAAATTTGAAAGGCAGGAGCGCCCTCGCCGAAAGCCATGTTAGAAATTTTGTATGATGTCACTTTCATCGCAAAATCTTAGAATGGCCTGCTTGACAAGGACCTCCATCATTTTGCAGGAAAGGCAAGTCAAGCTTATGGGCCGAAATCTGTTTGCAGACATCTTGCTACCTCCTTTATATAAGTGTACGATGCTGGCCGTCTTCCACTGCAAAGGCAGTCCCCTGTTCTCCTGGAAAGCTCGAACAGAATTGAAAGAGTTACAGATAGCTCAGTCGACAGTTCGTTAAGTATCAGTCCATGGATTCCATCCGGTCTAAGAGACTCGTCTGGTTTGATGTGACTGAGGACATGTCTTACGTCTGTGACAGAAAAAGTAACAGTTTCAATAACGGCTGTTCCTTCACCCACTTCTACTCCCGAATTGTCGTCGGGGGTTTCCATCATAAACGCCAATCTGAGAAACTCTGACAGTAACTCTACTTTCCGCGGTCCTTCCGTTACTACGTTCCCGAGGTTATCCCTTAGAGCTGCAATGTCGTCTCGGTGCTTCCTTTGACTGCGGATATGTCCATTAAACTTCTTTGGACATATTATGGCTTGTGTTGTAAGTTGACGCAGAAAGGCAGTTCTAGAATTTCGTATTACCTCACGGCGTATATTTCGTTGTGCTTTATATTTGGCAAGTGATGTTGAATCTTGAAGATGCTCCTACTTTTTCACAACCTTTTTTCTTCTTAATGGCCCTTTTTATCGGCTGGTTGACACATGGACATCTAGCACATGGTCTTATTATTTTCATTGGGCAATAGGCTTTGATTAAGCCCTCTACAGTCCCTTGGATATGCTGCCATAATTCATTTGTATCGTTCGTATTGGGTAATCAGTTTTCTGCGGAAGCGGTTCGTCTCATTTTTATAAAATCAGCTTTTCAAATATTTCTGCGCCTCTTTATTTGCGATTTTGGAGACAGTAGGAAACACACGCAGGTAAAAGCAACGTGGTCGCTTAACCCAAGTGGCGGTTGTGAGTTCACTTCCCTTATGATCCCCTCTTCTTTACTAAAAACGAGATCTAGAAAGTTTGATCGCTGGCCTTCTAGCAGTCGGGTTGTGAAGTCTACGTGTTGAATGGGATATTCGTCCAAAGAAAACTGAAATAGTTGATAATTGAAAGGTGCTGCTGCGGCCTTTACTCCAGGCCTCATCCAATCGATGCCAGGAGCGTTGAAATCGCCCAGGAGTAATAGGTTTTCCTGTTTAGAGATAACTGTCCCTGAACTTAGCAGTTCTACGTCTTCACATTCACTAGAGCTGGGAGGCCGATAAACAACGCATATATTGAGTGCCGGATGTTGCCTTATCTAAATTTAGCATGAAATTATTTCATATCGTTGTAGGGCTATGTCTGCCATTTCCCTCTGACAACAGGAAATTTCATTGGCTACATAAAGTGCCACTCCTCCGCCCCTTCGTTGAGATCTGTCGCAGCGGAACAGTTGATAGCCTTCGAAAATAATTTCTTACAGAGGATTTGGCGAAAGCAGCATTGTTAATTTCATTTTTCGCCAAGTTCTTTATCGTCGAAACTAGCCCCACTCCTGTAATCCCCCTTCTGTGTGAATCAAATCTCAGTACCCTTAATTTCTCACCAGCTTGTATTCAAAAAGAAATAACACATCTTAAAAATTCAGATTCGGTTTGAACTGATAACATTCTAAACTCACTCATCAAACCAATACGAGATTTCCACCCTTACTGAGTAACTTATTTTCAATGGTTCTTGAGAATGGCTTTTTTCCCGGACTACTGGAAAACTTCTATTATAATTCCCGTATTTAAATCTGGTTCCTGATCAGATATTCACAATTATCGTGGTGTTCATAAAACGCCCTCTTTGGCTAAAATCTGTGAAAAAATAATTGCCAAAAAAATTACAGATTTCTGCATAAACAATAACATTCTCAGCTCCTCACAGCATGGCTTATTACCGGATTGATCTTGTGAAACATGCCACATGTATTTACTAAATCTACTTACTTCTCTTCGTAATGATAATCTGTCTGTGGTAGTTATCTATTTTGACCTTAGTAATGCATTTGATAAAGTTCCTCACAGGAGGCTCTTAGCGAAACTAGAGGCTACAGGATTTCGTAGTCCTCTTAATGACTTCATCAGATCTTATCTTTCAAATCACCAACAAAAGGTCTTAGTGGGATCCTCATACTCTACTCCTATCGCAATGTTGAGTGGTGTCCTTCAAGGTAACGTGCTAGGTCCTCTGCTCTTCTTGCTTTACATAAATGATATCTCATTGAGTTTTAAACACTCCCAATCTTATATTCAAGCAGATGATCTCAAGTGTGTTTACTTCTTCTCTAATTCTACGGCCGCAAGATGCCTAGAACAAATTCATTCTGATCTGCACGCTCCTTCGGCGTGGAGCTCAACATGGCAGATGGAGTTCTCACCTTCTAAGTGCCGATACATGTGCTTTGGGCCTGAAAGGCTGCCACAACCTGTTATTTTTGAAGGCTACCCAATGACTGAATGCTCCAGTATCAAGGACCTAGGATTAAGCTACACCAATAAATTAGACCTTTCTCCTCACGCCGATAGAATTTCAGCCAAAGCCGCACAGATTTGCGGCTTTATCTCTTATAATTTCTATCTTCCTGAAATGAAATTAAGACTTAATCGTATGTTCGTGCTTCCCATCTTAGAATACTGCTGCCCCTTTTTTGGTCTCATTAATGAAGGTAGCCATTCAAAATTGAACAAATTCAAAAAAAGTTCACACGAAAACTGCTGTACCCGACAGCTTCTAATACTTGTTACTCAAATAGATGTCAATTAACGAAACTAAGGTTCCTTTGGGTCAGGAGATTGGAAGCAGGCTATTGTCTCCCTTTTCGGCTTAATAATAGCACAAATTTACCCAGGACTTCTGTCATTAGCCCCGTCAGCCGAGCAGCTTTCTCCATGACTCCGAGAAAGGACCATCGGGAATTTAGCAGATCCACTTGAAACTGCTCTCTCTGCCTCGTGTCTCCTGAGAACCTAGATGTTTCCATTAACCACCGCTGACTCGCACGAAGCCACGTGGAAGTACTCAGTCTAAAATGCGGCAGTTTCGTTGACTTCTCACCTTCATCAGACCACCCACACCTATTTCTGCTCTACTACTATGTTCCTACTACTATGTTCCTAAGCAGTTTTTTTTCTCTTGCACAGTTGAATATGGAGGCCCGTTGAACACTGTCTCCATTTTCACTGTAAGAGTTTTCTTTAACTGCCATTAGTTTTAGTTTTAGTTTAAAATTACCTGCAAAGCATTGCTAAATGTTGCCCCAAAAGGACAACTTCTGCTGACATTATTACGACTTTCTACGGCTACTTGCACATATTGTCAAATTCTTTTTTGCTGAAAAATATAAAATCCCAAAATATAAATTCCAAATAGCAGAACCACCATGAGCATGACTAAAGACCATCGAGCCTTTCGTCAGGGTTGTTAAACGGAGAATGGAGAAAATGGCAATGATGACTGGACAGAGAAGTGGACGAAACATCGTTGCAAATATCACTCAAAAGAGGAAGAAATGTTATATAAACGTAATACCCTCAGATACCAGAAGGGACCCTTTTCAAAGTCCAAAAGTTGTGTGTTTGGGAATAAGACGAATAAAATGACTTTATACCTTCCGAAGTTAAGTGTTTACGTTATTTGACTTTAAAAACTGCTAAGTTAGACCACAGCCTAATTTCGAGGGCAATTTAATTCCAGATGAAGGCATATTTGGAGGCAAAGAAGTGAGAATGGTTCGAAGTGGAGCTTAAGGGGGGTGCAATTATCTTGGAGGAATTACGAGTGGCATTAGGTCTATCTGCGGGAATGAGAGCGTTGATTCGTGGAAGGTTAAGGGTAGAGTTAACGCGAAAGAGGAAACAGAGGCCCGCTTCGAGTCTTCTGACCCAAAGAAATGTCATGTTCGCTAACTGAAATCTATCCGTATAAGAAGTAGTGAATCGAGGAAGAGCAAATATTCTGGAAGTAAATACTCTCTGTACATTTTCAATCTAAACCGTGGTCAGAAGCATTCATTAGACCAAAAAGGGGGACAGCAGTATTCTAGGATGGGTAGAACATTCATGCGATACAGTTTTAACTTTATTTCCAGCAGGAAGAAATTGTGTGATATAAAACCACATATCTGTGCAGCCTTCGCAGATATTCGTTCCAAATGAGGTGACAATGCTAGTTTATTTGTGTAGCTTAGGCCTAAGTCTTTTTATAGTGGATCGTTCTAAAAGTGGAGTTTTTTGAAAAAATGGAGAAGCTTGGCAGGACCAAAACAAATGAAAATACACTCGGGTGGTGAGAATTCCATCTGCCAGGTAGTGCTCCAACGTGAGAGTGTAAGTAGGTCCGCATTTATTTTATCAACGCACATACTTGCCGTGTCCTTAGAAAATGAGTATATGCATTTGAGGTCATCTGCATAAATGAGATTTTGTGAAATTTTTAAACAGTGGAAATTTCGTTTATGTATAGAATGAAGAGAAAAGGAGCCAAGCCAGTGCCTTGAAAAACGCCACTCGTGATCAGCTGAGCAGTTAAGTAACTATCACCTACTAGGTCCTTCTGGCTGCGGTTAGACAAGTAGGAACCGATGAGGTCAAGGAGAGGGGGACGGATGCCAATGGCTTCCAATTTTACCAGAAGCCGTCTGTGCGGTAACTTGTCGAAGGCTTTGCTCAGGTCAAAGTAGATAACAACCACGGATTGCCGCTCGTTACGGAGGGAAGTGACGTGGTTAAGAAAAGCTAAGTGATACGTTTCACATGATCTTCGGTGTAGAAAACCATGCTGCGAGTCGCTTAAAAGCTTATTTTTGGGAAAAATCGAAAATTTGATTAAAAATTATCTCTTTTTGGGAGAGGCGAAATCCTATCGCCCCTCCCAACAAGCGACAATCCCTCAACCAACACGCTGACATGGCCTACATGCGTAAAAATTATCGTCTCCCGAAGTGTATCTTAGCGACTCGGCCTCATTGCGGTGAGCTGGTAGTGAAGTCGGGAGAGCGTCCGACATTATAAAATGAGGTTCGGGGTTCAAATCCAGCCGTGGATGAACATTTTTTTCAGCTAGCAGAGATGGATCATGCACGTTAGCGTTAACCGAAGGGCAAATGATACGCAGTCCAGTTAGATTGTGAAAGCGAAGGATTCGTCTCACTCAGAAAGGATTTTTTCAAAGGGCAGATAATACGCAGTTCCTTTGTTAGTTTTTACAGCCAGATGTGTCTTCTACACTAAGGTAGAGAGTAAAAACCTCGTGAGGGCAAAGAGCTTAAATTTGAAACCAATTTCAAATTTCCCACCCTTTGATGTTTACAGACAGTTTTAAAAATTGGGTTAATCAGTAAATCACCTCTTGAGCGTCTTTCAAAACCTCGAGCACAGAAAAACAAACCTATAACGAACTCCCACTTCTGCAGTCAGTATTGGTTTTGTTTAAGTTTTTGATTGCTCAAAAGTGGGCGAAATGGCGACTTTGTTTCAAGTGAAAAAACCTGACTTAAAAGATACGATAATAGCCAAAGAGATCTTCAGTCACAGATCGAGTTGACAGTTTAGAACAAAAATAACTGCCGTAACACAGTGATCTTAGTCTTCCTTGAGCGTATTGGTTTCGAGATTTTGCACCAGCGGAATGTTGATCAGCGAAAAGTGGCTCGTTGTCGGCTGAAGAATAAGCCGATTGCGGGCCGCAGATTTAGCACGACTATCCTCAGCAGGAAGCCTGATAGTGTTCAAAGTCACCTTAAATTTGTGAAAGTTTTCCTGAATGTAGAAAACTAGTGACAGCTCTCCTAAACAAAGGACAGTTTTTTCTTTAAAGCAAGGATTTTTAAAAACCATATTCAAAGCACCATATGATGGTCTTTATTTTCCTGACTGAAAAATTGTTAACATTTTTTTATAATTCTTGAGATTTTGATGTGGCAAATAGGGAGTTCAAAGGTGCAAGCCTTTTTTCCTCAAATATAATAACTGACTGGTATGAAAGGTACTTGCTTCGCACTGACCCGCTCCTGCATTTTTGCTCTGTTTTAATTATTGATACACGATGCTACCGTGTTTTTGCTCGGGTAATCTATTTAAGCTGGCTTTTATAGGAAGTGTAGTTGTAAAATCACGTCCAAGCATTAGAGGATATCGTTTTCACGGCTTTTTGCGGGTAGTTTTTTGGGTCCTCTGGTTTGGTTAGTATCAAATTGCTTTGAGTTAGTAGGAGTTTGTTTTGTGTCTTGTAAAGGTATTGAGCTCAGATCAGTGGCTCGTTTCGGTAATTGACTCAAATCAAAACCCTTTGCACCAAGCCTTACACTAGAGTATGAGAAAATTCTCCCTGGACCTTGTTATCGTGAATATGTTCATTGCCTTTTCCTGAACTGCATTATGATTCTGACGTCCGTATTTCCAGGGAGTTGCCTGTTGGATACCTGCTTCGTTTTTTCCCGCTTTGACTTCGTTTTGTTCCAAAAGGACGGCAGTGATAGCAGTTAGCCGATTTATGTTGTTCTCCAATATAGTCACTCGGTTTAAGAGTTCGTCACAACCCACGAACCGACGTTTTTCCGTGTCTAGTGCCAGTAAACTAGTCTTCGTTTCCTTTTGTGATTCCCGGAGCCCCATACGTTTAACAATTTCGCAGTGTAATGACTTGGTCTCTATTTTTGCACAGGAGAGTGTTAATAAAGCAAAAATCAATCTCAACTGCTCTTCGGCACATAACATATGAATTTGCTTATCCGTGCGGCATGTCTCGACAGATCAGTGGTTGTGCCGTTCGTCTTCATGACGTGCGGTCATCGGTCGAACACCTTCCCGATTGAAGTGAAGTCAGGCGTACAAATCCAATCGAAGACGAACACTTATTTCCCTCTCGCACAGCCGAATGATATAAGTTTACGTTTCAAATGCTGCTGATGACTATCTTAAAATGCATTCATGTATGAACCTTCACTAAAAGCTGCACGAGAAACTTCACAAAGGTCCAAAATTAGATGAGAACTTTGTGACGGTAATGCAACGAAGATCT
The DNA here is from genome assembly GCA_036362985.1 of Ligula intestinalis. Lineage (NCBI taxonomy): Eukaryota > Metazoa > Platyhelminthes > Cestoda > Diphyllobothriidea > Diphyllobothriidae > Ligula > Ligula intestinalis. The sequence continues at coordinate 2,898,588 of JAYGXS010000005.1, forward strand.
ATCTTAAGAATAAAGACTCAGCCTTTTTGGAGTTCTAGCTGTAATTTTCGGTAGTGGAATACTCTTCTTGGGATAATAAGCAGCAAAACGGAGGTGAAAATCGGAATAATTTGAACTTTTGCAGGACTAAACTAGGTCCTGTTGGAGATCACTAAGACGGATGATACTGATCACAAGTAGTAAATACTTCGTCTTGACAGGCTGTCAACTGGAGTCTTTCTTCAGAAATATGCATATGCGTATTTAAAGGGTTGAAGGATAGCAATGCCCGTGAGGATCCTAGTAATGTAACTTAACGATTTTATTGTTACAGTCAATATGTAGTTGTAGAAAGGTGTGGTTACATAGCACAAATCCGAGTGAGTCGTTGCTTAATAATGCAAAAAAGTATAAAAACAGACTAGGGCCAGGAAAATGGTTTACAATGATGACAATAAGGATTGTGATAGTCACCGTCACTGGCATCAAGTCTTAATTTAAATCAGCAATGGTGTCGTTGGAAACTGTCTCGCTCTCTAGTGAGTTCCAAGATCTATAACTTGTTAGATGAAGAATAACTTGCTGAGGTCCTATCAAGTGTGTTCTTTTACAACCTTGATCGGATAGACACGCAGGTGCGTTGTGTTATTTTACTCGAAGAAATCCTCCAATCTCATGGAGGAACCGTGGCCCCAGATTATCCGAAACATCCAGGGCTGGCTACACTGTACGTGCCTGTAAGACGAAGGATGTAGGCCAAGATTTATCAGTCTCTCCTGATATGTTAAGTCTCTAAGACCATCGACCATCTTTGTGACCCTTTGTTGCAATTGTTCGAGAAGGTCCAAATATTTTTTCAATCTTGGTGTCCAAACTAGAATTCCGTAGACAAAGCGTGGTCTCACAAAGCCGCCACATATTTTTGCGAAGAGTTCAGATTGGAAGATTTTGAACGCTCGTCTGATCCACTGCAGCGTACTAGTTCCCTTCTGGTCTGCCTTTTTACTGTGCTCTGTTGGCTTCAAGTTTGTGGTTGTCCACGTGCGTAGCTCTTTGTTGGTATCAACCTCTATTAATGGGGCATCATTTATTACTTACTAGGTTTCTGCGACAAGTTGCGACCAGTTAATCAGTTTATCGATGTTCGATTGCAACGTCTTTGCATCTCCAGTGCAGCACGCTTCAGTCATTTAGTCATTCGCAAACAGGACAACTGAACAATTAAGGTCATTTAGGCAGTCGTTTAGGTAGATAACGAAGAGTAGCGGGCCCGATTCTGAGCCTTGTGGTACACAGCTTTTATTTTCTGTCCATTCCGAAGTTGGGTTTCTAACATCTAATTTCTTTACTCTGAGAGAAAAGAAACAGTTTATCCATTTTAATTATTAAGTTGGTTTGGCAAATTTGCTTAATTTGAGTAGACCCAAGTGTGAAAAACTGTAGGCGTTTGGCGGGATTTGCACCAGCGAATCAGAGAAAGCCTTTGCCGGAGGCTAATGCTCTACCGCTAAGCTACAAACGCCCGCTTTACGCCATGAGATCCATTTTAACACTTTTCTTTGAATTCCAATGACTGTAGAGGAAGCCTTTGTGGTGCACTTTCGAACGCATTCTTGAAGCCAAAAAATATGACATCAATTGGATAGCTCTTATTTGTGGCCTCTGTCTACTTCGCTCAAGGAGCGAGCATCCTGGACGAAGGCCATACCGACTATTGCATAATATTTTGCTGCTGTACAGCTAACCCCTTAAATAACCCTTGGCAATGCGCTCCATTATTTATCACGCAATGCAAGTTAGAATAACGGGAAAGGTTATCGATTTTCAAAGGCAAATTACGTAAGCTTTTAAATTGGAGGAAATAAAGACGTTACTGTCTGTTTATTCTCCAAACACGCAACTTGTTGATTTGGAAAAGGGTCCTCCTGGCATTTTGAGCCTTGCTTAGGATAGTAAAGTGGTTTTTTAATATGTAAGCATTTTACTCAGCAGAGTAAAGTATCACTTCCAAATGCTGCAAACTTTTCCCCATTTTGCAACCTTGGCAATGGTCTTCGAGGTCACTTCTGATGGTTATCACGTGTTCTCACGTGGTCAACAACTTGTCGGTCGTCTTATTGTTGCCTCGGGTCTGTGGGCTACGCCGATACCCAGTGGTTGTAACAGACGAGCGACTGCTTCAGAAACATTCTCTATGTATGGCATTGCTCTCCACAATGTCAGTTGTTCCGCCGCCGGTCTTGCAGCTCGTTTTGGTTGTCTGCTGCGTTCTAGGAAGCTGCGATGGTAACCGTTAGAGATGAACATCCGTCGAAGATATTTTAGTTCAGCCGCTTTGTCACCTGCCTCGTTGCAATGTGTTTCTGCCCTTTTGTAAAGCGTTCGCACACAGCTGCGTTTGTGGCTCAGCGGATGGTTACTTTGGTAACTGAGTCCCTGACGTGTGTCGGTTGTCTTTCGGTATACCGTCGTCTTTAGGCTCCCGTCGGTTTTGCGGTGGACCAGGACGTCTAGGAACGTAAGTTGATTGTTGCTCTCAGCCTCTGTTGTAAACTGAATGTCGGCAAAAATGGAGTTCAGCATCGGGTGAAATTCAGAGACCATTTCACGCTTGAGGACAACGAAGGTATCGTCTACGTACCGCACCCAAAATACTGGTCTATGGTTCGTAAACACCAGTGTCTCTAACTTTTGAAGAACCGCCTCAGCAAGGAAACCAGATAGCGGCGAACCCATCGGAGTCCCTTTGATTTGTTCGTACACTGTGCCCTCAAAGGTAAAATACGTGTTGAGGCAGAACTTGAGCAGCTGGATGAGATGCGCACGTGTATGTTTATTAGTTCCCTCCTCATATCGGCTCTCAAGTAGATCACTCACAGTTTCAATCGCAAGAGTCTGAGGCATTGATGTGAAGAGTGAGGTAACATCAAACGATACCATGACTTCGTCTGCATTGAGGCGTAGCCCGTTAAGTCTTTCCTAGAAATTTGCGGCCGAGCGTACCGTTGTGTCAGAGCCTAATGTGAGACAGTTCAGACGCCGAAACATCCATTTCGACAGATTGAATGTTGGTGTTCCCCGTAAAGAAACAATGGGCCGACGTGGTGCACCGGGCTTGTGCACTTTTGGCAGTCCATAGAATCTTGCCATGGCTGAATCACTTGGTTTGATATTTAGTCGTTCGATTTTTGAGATGGCACATTGTTCGGCTCCTGGACACACCTTCGCTTTTAATGACGCTGAAATCCTAGCCCGAGGTAGTGACCGGACAACCAGAGAAACGCTTGAAGCATGGCACACTGCACAAAGTTCCATCAACCGCTGTACGATTCTCCCGGCGGCTTACCAGGCGTTACGCGTGCGGCTCAATCAACGAAATCGCCGGCAGGAAGTCAGACGGGTCGCGACGACTAGCAACCCCACACCGGGCTAGAATACAGGCGTCCGGGAAACCACCCCAGACACCAATGCAGCCGTCAGCGACGCCGCGGGCAACATGAACCAACAAGACCTCCTGTCGGGCTTGAACGCAGTTGCACATGACAACGGTCTCTGCATAAACACTGATGGCGGAGATCGATATTCCGCCGGCGGGATGAACACGGGAAAGTGCCAACGGGGGAAGCCAGCAGGACATGCGGCACCGACGCGATCGATGCAGACGCGAGCAAGGACCGCTGGCAGGCGAACACTGCCCTCCCCCTCCGACGAGGTGACGGCGAGAAACCCTGGTCAGCAGGACGATGACGGAGCTCCAGCCCCACTCCCGCAGGGGATCTAGCGCCAATAGACGGAGAGCGAACGAGACGTCAGTTGTAACACCTATAAAAGACTGTGAGGCGTGTACAAACACCAACCTCCGACGATGCAAGCCTGTACGCTTTCGAAACGTCAGGATATTATACCCATTATTCCCGAGATCGCCTCTTCTTCTCATTTATGTCCGGGGACACGCATTTTCGCTTCAATCTGCAATATATATATATATATCATGTCTTCAACGACAAGAAGCGTTTTGAACCCTCATACGTTCTCATTTACCGTCCTGTCTCATTGCACTACAATCACTCCTATCAACCAACCTTTCAAATTTTATGGAAGCAGTTTATTCGCCTACGTTTTGTTTTATAAAGTGGTGGTACACTGAACTCTGCCCCGCTTTAATGGTAGGAGTTTTCTCACTGCTTACTCTTTAGTTCACTTTGCGTTTCGAAGAGTGTTGACTATTATTTTAAAATGACGATATGTTGGTGAACATGAATGTATCTGCCTACCATACAAAACGCTCCCGCTGCCTATGTGGTTGCTCACAGAGAGCAGCATTTATCAACTTTGTATTTATTTTTCCACAGCACTAAGTTTGCAATGACGAGGCCCTCCGGGCCTAAAATATAAAATTTATTTGTTTATTTAAGTAATTATCGTGGCCGGTTGGTCTGTTACGCCTCCAAAAGCAATTTCTTTTAAGAAATGGTCTGCAGTTCTGCGTCTATCCACTTTGGGCGGTTGGTATTTGCGTTTCTCTTGGTAGGACAGTCAATGCAAAGACTGCTTTTCCATGTCGAGCTAGTCAGTCGTTCTTACAACTTAAGAAATTCCGCACTTCTTATACCTCCTTCTGCGTCTTAATCATATAAACGCTATTTGATATTTGCTTCCAGATATAGCTTTTTTTGGAATAACTTGTCAATTAAAATTAGTTAATTTACTAGGTTATCTGCTTTTAAGCGAAGAGTGCACATTTGACTTAACAGTGATTATATGAACCTTTTATTCCTCTCATCTTTTCCGAGCAGCTTTCTTCATGCTTCCGAGGGCCAAACATCTGGGATTTAGGAAACCCTCTTGCAATTTTTTGTGTGTCTCGTGTCTCCCGGGAATCCAAATGTCTCCATAGACAACGATTCATTTAAACACCTGAAGCCATTAGGACGTACTCAGTCTAAACTGCTCCCGTTTCGCTGGCTACTTATCATCATTAGAATTCTATTTTGGCCCCTGAGATGTCGGAGCCCTACATAATTTGATGCTTCTTCGCGAGCTTTCATATTATGTTCATAAGCGGCCACGAGGGAACTATACGCACATTTTGTTATCACATTTTGAACAGCTATTATATTAGTAGCCTACTCTGCAAATATATCCGATTTTCCCACGTTGAACTCTGCCTCCATTTTCATTGTAGGATTTTTAACGGCCTTCTTTCTATTTCACCATCAACTGCAAACATCGCCAGCTATTGTCCTAAAAGGAAAATTTCTGCTGACATTATATCAAAGTTGTACATTTTATCTGTACAGTTCGACATAACATTTTTTACGGGAATAAGTTTGTATAGATAGTGCTCTCCTGGTACTGATGTACAAAAATACAAATTCGAAGCTAATGTTCCTCCCCGGGTCATTTGCTCAAACATGGAGTTCTGGTTCACAGTGTACCTCTGAGTTTTTATTGCTTGATTAGTGAACAGTCGTGCTCCCAAATGATTCTGTTACACGTTTCTGGCAAATTAGGTTTGGAAATCACTGAGTACTCGAAGGACAGCATAATATAGTCGCTGGACCCTACTGGGGGTCGGTCCTACAGGTCCACCATATTTTCTTCCACTCGGGTAAAAATTAATTCAAGACAGTTCGACTGTTGTACTTCCTTAGTTCGTGTTTCAAACGTGACGATCTGACAGAGAAATTTGTCTGTTACCCATTGTAGAACATAATGACTGAAGTTATCTAGAGGCCCATGGTTAGTCCATGTTTGCAAGGAGCGTTGAAATCCCCAAAAATAACGATGCATTTCTTCTCACTGGTCTTGTACATTTCCACTATGAAGATATTGTCTTGGTCGGAAGTCTGATTTGGCGAGCGATACGACACCGAAAGCGTCGCTGCTCTGACATATTTAGCAGATCGAATAATTCAGAAGTAGGAGATGTGACCACTGAAACAAGACTTTTATTGTACTGACGTTTCGGATTCCGTTGGGAATCCTTAATTTACGGTAGTGGTACAATATTCTGGGTCATGCGCATCTATAATAATGTTCAACATTTCCCTACTTCGCGCTGAAATATGTACTTTGGCAATGGCTGTCAGCTTGAAAGTTACGTCAACTATTACTCCTCCACCCTAGTTGGTTTGTCTCCCCTGAAAAGCTGATATTCTCTAAGCGATAATTCGGAATCAGCGATATTAGTCAAGCAGAGGTTTCAGTCAAAGCCACACTGTCCGGTTTCCCTTAATCAATGAAGTTTCTAAGTTCATGCCGCTTGTTGAACAAGCTTTGTACGTTTGCGGATAGAACCTTCAGTTATCGTTTCCTTGGTGAGGCCAGCCCTCATCGTGAAAGGTTTTGGCCAGATGTAAGACATTTTGAATTGGATAATTTGGCCATCTTTTATATTCAGGTTATTTTCCCCGCTGCCAATTTTCTCTAATTGTGCCAAAAAACAAGCAACAATTATTCAGGACAGTGGTCAGTCAACCACCAGTGACATCAGTCCACAGATACCTGAGCAGGGCGATGTATGTCGGCAATCAATCTAAATAACTCGATTGAGTTAATTCTCATGTTCGATTATTTTGGCGGCTGCAAAGTTAAGCGAGTGAACCGTATCATAGTTGGGCGCAGCCACTTGCGATTATGCATCACTCCATCTTACAATCAGCCAATGTTCGTACATGCACAAGGCAAGCATGCGTTCAGCCTCGTCTGTGTAACTTCGAGGACAGTTTAATCACGGAATGCGATGAACTACACCCGGCTGCTCATTCAAATTTAATCGGTCCTTGATTCTCATGACACAGCTGCGCATGGTAACCTTAGGACAATGTGCGATTCCGACGCTCAAACTCTTCCGTAACATCCCCGAATGCGCATGCCGCATCAAAAGAGTCATTTCTGGTTTCGCCTTTGGAGAGCGAGTACGTAGGCATCGGCTCATGAAGGTTTCGGATAGCCGTTTCGCATAAACCGGTCGCGGAGCTATCTCATCTCACGCATTTTTTATTCCAAAATACTGCGGCGAGTCTAAACTATTTTGCACAGCATTCTCACGCAGCTTCGTTCGAAAGCCTCGGAGGATAAGTGTGAAAATTGAGAATATGTGTGGTGTTTGTCGCCTTCTTGTTGATTGTTGGTTCTATTTCGCCGTCGGTAGCTCGCGTGACGAGTACGTAAGGGAAGGGTTTCTGGTGATCCGTTTCTTCGTTCCTCGTTAATTGTATATCTGTGAAAATTGACCTAAGGAGATCAGGGAATAATGTTACGTGTTCAGTAAGACGATGCCAATCGTGCCATTTACGTAGCGGTGCTCAAAGACCGGAGTTTGTGAATTGGAGGCAATCTTTTCCAGAACATGTGGGATAAATTATGTGGCTCAACCGGAGATCGGAGAGCCCACTGCAGTTTCCTTGATTTGTTCATGAGTTATTCCTGCAGAGGTGAGGTAGGCATTTTGGCGAAGATTGGACAGCCTCATGAGGTGTTGGATTTTGAGCAAACTCCGGATTTCGTTACACAACTCATCAACTTTTCTGCGCAAGGCGTTTTGTTCCAAATGCGGTGGGGTGGATATGAATAATGACATCATATCAAAGGAAATTATCATTTCGTCTGATTGAATCCTACGGCCACGAAATTTAGAATTTGAGCTCCTAGTGCATACGTTTTACCAAATTTTAGGTGAGGCTACCTTTAAGGGCAACGATTGACCGCAGTAGAATACTTGAGTAATTGACCTTTGGTAGACTTTAGAAACGAGACAGCGCAGTGTCTGCTGTTTCCGTTAGGCGCCGTTCGTTCTCATTGATCTCATTTGGGCGTTTGAATTCTCAAAGTACTTTATGTAAACGAACTGACGTCACTGGTGGTTGATTGGCTCCTACTTCCTATCATCTTTGCTTGTTTTCGTTGACGCCCTTATCTCCGACAATAGACTCAAGTAATTCTTCGAAAGCTTAAACTACTAAGGCTATAATTCCAATGATAGAAGAACATTCATCTTCTTATTTTTTACCTTAATCATCACCATCATCATCAGCATCAGCATCAGTCTACCCCTCATTCTTTACTGCTCTCCGGTTAGTTTTCCGGCTTTATTTAAAATGATCATATCATTCTTAAACGTATCCACCGTATGCTTTCTGCAGCTGCCGATATTTCCTTTGTTTTTTACCTGATATTATTATACAACGACACTTTGAAACGGTCGAGTGATTTGCTGATCGCATCCTTAATGAGGTCGTCCTCCCTCTCCATTCTGAAGTAATGGCTGCGAATTTTTCCCGTACAATGTGCCGAGGCTTCCGTCATATGTCTTGCCACACCTCGCCATATCAGCACTCTGTACGGCCATTCCGTGTAGGCTACCTCACCCGTGAAGAAACGGAAACTAAGAAGTTGAAAGCTGACCTGTCTCAATGGTAGATGTGGATGTGGTATTAGACCTTAATTTTGAGTATTCTTTGACGTTTTACCTCTGACCTTTTACTATGACCCCTAGTTTACCTAATTACTTGCTCTCCGTGAATAGAGCCTGTTTTGCTAAAAGTTTACGATATTCCATTCTAAATAAGGCATTCCTCACTCCCTTTCTCTCTCAAAGTACACGTTAAGCAGTTAAAGGTCACCTATGAGGAATGAACATTGTTCAGAATATTACATTTACTTAGCTTATATCAGTAGCGTAAACTAAAACAATTTTTAAATATCGTTTTTAGGGGGCATACTCACAACCACAAAACTACTATCATTTTGCATGTGAAAGCTATAGTGAATTTTGCGATTATCGTCTCTATAAAAACGTTCACCACAGATGGAATAGTTACTTTTTGAAGGGCAAACACTTTCGAACTAACCATACCTTTGCAAGGATGGTTATGTGCGTGGGCCCGTAATTGGGGCATTATGGCTGACAAAGAAGTGGATTTGAAAAGAAGGTTTTAATGACCCTTCTGATGCATATTGCTGTATCAGCAGGATCCAAGTTGGAACATAGTTCAGTTGCGAAACTCACATGATTATTTTCAGAAAACTTTTACAAAAGAAGTTTGTTCAACTACAATGGTCATGTAGACGTTCTCTATGGTTTATTTTGTGGTCATTCGGTAGGATTTTTGCAACTTGCAGGCTTCCGCAGCACTAAAACGCCGAATTCACAGGTTCTTCTGAGTCTGATGATGCATAGTTGGGTGTGACGTCATGCACCACAGTTTCGAAAATTTAATCTGCATGCTTTTATAATGGAGAAGTTTCCTGAACCCCATGAGAGGCATTTAAGACAGAACTGGCTATGAATGAGTAATTTCAACAAGGTAACGAGTGTATCCTTTTTATCCGTCGCATGTTTCATCCAAATTATTCATTCACGCTCAATCGCGTCCTTGTATTTTTTTATTCACAGATGTGCGTACGCTCTTCGTTGTTGAAATTAAGCCCAAATATTGGTTAAACTCATGGTGCTCGGTAAGACATCGTAGCTCATATGCATGGACTGTTGGCTTGTGGCTTCGAATACGATCGAGGCCACATCAGTTTTCACAATTGAGTCAAATGAATTATATAAAACTGCGAAAACATCCCTAGTAATTAACTGTGTTTGGTAAATATTTCGGTCCCTGACAGCAGCCAAACAACGCCCAGCATGGTTTGAGCTCCATTATCTGTCGATGAACGTGCATTAACGGGTTTCAACACCACCCGATCTGAACGGGCAATACGACGAACTCGTGGCCTTAATAGTATTGTTTGAGCTCCGTAAGCTATCGATGAACGTGCATCAACGATTGTCAGCATCAATCGATCTGAACGGGCAAGACAACAGACTCGTGGCCCAGTAGCAGGATCCACGTTTGAACATAGTTCAGTTGCGAACCTCACATGATTATTTTCAGAAAACTTTTACAAAAGAAGTTTGTTCAACTACAATGGTCATGTGGACGTTCTCTATGGTTTATTTTGTGGTCATTCGGTAGGATTTTTGCAACTTGCAGGCTTCCGCAGCACTAAAACGCCGAATTCACAGGTTCTTCTGAGTCTGATGACGCATAGTTGGGTGTGACATCATGCACCACAGTTTCAAAAATTTAATCTGCATGCTTTTATGATGGATAAGTTTCCTGAACCCCATGAACCCCACTAGTTACATCATGAGACTTCGATCATTAAGGTCACGAGTTTGAGCTTCGGGTGGGGTAAAACGTGCGGCTAGGTATGCCTAGCTGATGATGGCTGGTAAGCCAGAAACGGGCAGTTTAATCTCCAGAAGACGAAGATGCGATCACTGGAACAAGAGTTTTATTTGCCTGACGTTTCGGATTCCGTCGGGAATCCTTAGTTATAGGTAATCGTAAACAGGTCTGAGACATGCCTTCAAAACTATCACGTGGACATTACCTTTCACGATTGTCCAACTGTCCTTAATAACATGCCTCCTTTCAATTAAGTGTCGTGAGTGCTGTGGTTAGAGCAGTTTAAAAACTCCTATCATGGTGGTGGCTATCCATGTTCTAGGGTAAATGTTCCAACCAAAGTATACTTAACCAATGACGACGAGTGAAGCATTTATACGTGTTTAAATGCTTTGAAAAACATTGTACTCTCTACCTTCATAGGGCAAAACCAGCATCAAATGGGGAGCAAAACTATTTGGGATTTGGAAAGGTTTGCTCAAGTCAAAAGGTACTCTTGGTCACAGATTACATTAAAATCAGACGTCAGTTGCTCCCAAGTGAGTACCATGGGCCATTTTTCTTAATGTTGTGCAAGCCTATTTGAATTTATAAGAGCATTGATGAAAATTGCAGTGTTCTGCCTATCGCGAAACCCCCGACGAAATAGGCAGAAAAATTCCTGCTGCGTAGTAGCAGCTCATACTGCGCCCTCCAAGGCCAAAAAGCAATGAAGAAACCACCCTTCTTAAAATGGAGCCGCAGGTTGGTTGGTAAATAACTATTTACCAACGTAAAATGATTGAATTTCGTGAAAAACTCAAATTTGCGATAGTGGCTATATTACAGTTCACTGATCTAAGGTTTCATATAAAGGTATATAAGGAAGAGAAGAACAATAACGATGTATCAACGGACAATAATTACACATTCGGACCATCAGTACTTCGCGGGCTGTCCGTGTACATTAAAAACAGCGCTATGCCCGTCAGACATGGAGAGAGACAGGCTGTATATAGGGGTTTATTCTATGTTTTTATTCAACAGGAAATTTTAAATTGCTATTGCAAGGCACAACTTTGTTAGGTTTATTCCAAAAAAGATGTTTAAAGGGAGTGAGCTCCGTACTGTTGGGAGGAATAAAAGTAGACTGGAAGCCCTATGTGTGTCTAAAAATTTAGATTACAGCCGTAAAAGTTATCAAGTATATATCCGTTTAGAGCTTTTAAGTGTAGCAGCATGCCCATTCTGCGCTTACTGATGCCACTATAACCGAAGACACCTTTAAGGATGTGAAGGGACACCTTGGACAGTAGGTGCACTAACTCATGAAATCCATGGATTTTTACAAGTAACTCCCTGTTACTCAAACGCAACTGAAGCTGCAGCCCCAAAAGGGTTACAACAATAAACTACTGGTCGTTCTTCACACCAGAGCACGTTGTGATTTCTGAAGGAATATAAGGTTGAATAGAAACTAGCGCGGAAGTCCGGCTTCGCCATGGGTTTTTTACATGTTTTTGACCCTAAGGTAGGCAAACCGCATATAAGAACTTCTTAAAATTATTATTTTCAGTTAATTTCAGCTTTATTTGGGAAATTCATAGGTAAATACCTTTATACTACCTCTTTGTATGTAGCTATGATGCAGAACATGTGGTGCTACCAGAAATGGAACTGCGCTGGGTAGGGAAAGATAGAAAAAAAAACTTCTTAGGCGTTTTCCATAAGTTAAGCTTCGAATGCCGTTTTGCCGACCAGAAATCGAAGCACGGGAGCCCAACGATCGTCAACAGTTATTCTAAGCAAACAAAGTACTGAAAAGAAGCGAGCCGTATTGTTTAAAAATAAAATTTATGCCAGAGAAGTTTGGTGGCAAACCTTACTTGCTGCCGAGCGGCAATGTAATTAGTCTAGCATCATTACAAAGTACATCTTTTTCAGGCTTGTCCAACTGCATTACAAACGTGTTCACATGTGGCATTAAAATATGGGCGAGTAATTAAGTATGTATGTGACGGAAAGTGGTAAAGGTGGGCATTAAGAGAGCAGAATTTTGAAATAAAACAAAAGTGAGAAATACGGGATTCTGAGTAGGGAGGAAATAAGGACCAATACGCACCGTAAGGAGATGGAAAGTAGACTTGTCAGACTAACGCTTCTGGGTAAATGACATTTCTTGTAACGCCGTTGGGTGCCAATATGTACAAATTGGTTTTCGAGCCAACCCGAGATGGTGCAACGTTGAAATGACCGTGGGAAAAGCACGATTCTTCCAGGTGAATTCCAGCCACCCTGAAGGTTTGACCTTGGGACTTGTTGATGGACATGGTGAAGCAAATTTTAACGGGAAATTGAAGTCGTCGGAAATTAAACAGAATGTTTCACGGCACTATAGGAATGCGGGGAATATAAGCAGTCTCCTCTTTTGCACAACCGGTCATAATTGTGGTCTCTATAAGGTATGACATAAGTCGCTTGACAATTAGCCTAGTGCCATTGCAAAGCCGCGGTGCATCAATATTTCTCATTAGCATAATTGGCACGCCGACCTTCAGAACTAGTTTATGCGATGGAACGCCAGATATTTCCAATCTGTTCAGGAATTCAACTGGGTAATTAACACATTCGGAAGGATCAACCGTCCTATCGAATGATTTGTACAGTTTTCCCCCACCTGGAAGAAAAAGGCTAATTCAGTCGTTAAAGGAATTGACGAATTTGTTGGTCAGAGCAAGAATTCTTCGTTCGCATAGCCATTCTGCGTCGGTAAAGTTAATTTGGAGATCAGGGAAAACTTTTTCTCTAAGATCTTCGTCACTGCTCAGCAAATTTGCTTCCAAACTAATAGGGATGTTTCCGGTAGCATCGCTGTCAATTTTCCCTTCGCCAATTGTCAAGATGTTGGTGGAGAATCGGTCGTTTTCATGGGCATTGTGCAGGAGATCTCATATATTGGTCATGAGTTTTAATGTCTTCACCTTTGACCATAGTGGTGAATATTTAAGGCAGAGTTTTATCTTACATCATCCCCGGATGAGGAAGAAGAGGAGCAAATAAACAATGCTCTCAAATAATTTTTTTGCTCCACACCTGCCTACTTGGAGCGATTTCTTCGTGCACTTCAAATGTTTGCAACCTTTACCTTATTGTCTTCACAGAGTAGATTAGGAGGTTACTCTGTGAATAATATATCAGATTCCTTTTAGTGTACGACGAAAAGCTTCGTTGTCCGGCTTTCTTTTACATACACCATTTTTGTCCATGCTGCTTATTTCTGAGCACAGTTATGTTATAAATAATACGCCACAGAGTAATCTTAGTTAAATTATTGTACGTTTTTGCATTCTTTTACTGTCCACTGCAGATATAAATAGTTTAGATAACTTCCGCGTGTGCCATAAAAGAGTAATCAGACGGTATTCCGCAGGCTTTTTCGGTTCTTATCGTCGGCTTCGTAAAAGAAACTACAACTTATAATTCTATTACTGCGTTTTGTGGCAAAGAAGTAAAATATTTGCGAAAAAAATGAATTTTTCACGGTCACTCCACTGTTTCAGTTCTGAACACAATGAAATTACCCAAATTTGCATTCATTTGCTGTTGATGTGGAGGTTAGTGCCTTGAATTAATGCTATATTATAGTATAACATGCATAAACAAAGCTTTTTGATCGATAGCACTTATTAACTTTTGACATTCCTTGGATGGTAGGAAGAGTTTAATGTTGACCAATTTTACACATTTATTCTTTTAATCAACTAACATAAATTAAGTACTTCTTAAGTAAGCAGTATTTTGGAACAAAATTTTCAACTCCAAATACGTATAAATCTACCCATATATGCTTAGATCTTCACGTTGTATGAGTTACGCAATCAATTATCTGCTTATTTATACTACTGAAGTAGTCATCTTTTTAACGTGTACGATATTTTCCCGCAGAGTTTGATCCAAAATTTGGCATCAATTTATGACTGAAAAAACATTTGGTAGTAGGCTGCAAAGTATTCCGGATTTAAACCCTTCTAAATTTTCCCTGCAAGATAAATCCTCGGATCCTTTCGTCAAAGTTCCGGGGAGATAGGGGGTGTCCGGGGGTAACAACGTGAATTCGACGGGGGTGCGATTGGAGTTTCCAACTTGCATATCTCCGTCCTTACCACCATCGTCACTCTTAGAGCGCCCTGGTGGAATTCCGGGGAGGGTATGCATCTTATCAAAGTACTCATGATAAAAATAGTATAAAATGTCGCCTAAAAACGCACCTTAAGTTCAAATATAGTCTAGAAATGAGGTGGATTTCCTTTTAGGTCTTTCCACAGAATTCTTGAAATTTCGGGTTGCGGAATAATACATATACCTGAAACATCAACCCTGGATATACGCGCATCCCCCCATCATCACCCTCGCCCAGTTTTGGGCGTGTGCTGGCAGAGTTCCTTTCCAACCAACGTCAAAATTCATTATTTCGGATAAGGATCTGTGAGATAGGTCACTGAGATAGAAAAAGAAATGAATCGATAAAAAACGAAATAGCTCGGATGCTGGTACGATATGTAGAGGTCAATGAATAGATAAAGCCTCGTTAAGTTGGCTCAATTAAACAGTTTATTTTCACCAAAGCGGTTTAATGCATATGACATTTTATCGCAATTGCCTCACGTCTAGATAATTCTAATTTATCCATCACGCAATCCAAGCAAAATGAATGCCAAAAGTAGACGCAAAACCTGCAAAATATAAATCTGCAATTTAAATTATATTAGCTTTAGTTATCGGCTTTGCCTACCAATCCTGTCTACTCAAAATTCCATCACAATATTGTCCTTTTTAGTTTCACCAAATCCTTGGAAATTTGAATTGGCTGAATTTATATTCTGGTAAACCCTTTCTTTTCTTGTAGCTACGGATTGCGCCCATTTTTGCCCAAGCAGTTTAAAACAATCGATTTAAAATTACGTCCTTTTGGAAATGTTAAACTATGTTAGCCTTTTGCTTTAAAAAAAGACAGTCTGGCTTAGTTAGGTTTATTATTTAATCACCATGTGCAGTTATTCTTTATCTCTAAACTGAAATATTCATATGACGACATGTCTAAAGTTGTTGTACTTTTGGCTGTGTCGCTGCAATTCCTATTATTCATAAAAAAATTATTTTGGTATGTTTTGATATAACGACTTTTAACTTCGTTGCAATATGTAGGGTAAAAAGAATACCTTTGGTGGAAGTTTATTCATTTTTTCGCGTTTACCTGCACTCTATTTCCAAAATTTCCATTTTCGCTATAATAGTTCTACATGATCCCAGATGTGATGACTTTAGAAACTAGCACTGCTCTCATTTATTTCCTGATGTTGATTTTATTTCAGTTTGTGTTATTTCCTTATAAATTAATTTCTTTGATCGGTGTGGATTAAATTCTTCAAAATCTATGAGCATTTATTTGGGCTGACGTCCATCAATCATTGTAATATAATCACGATACATACACATGCGGCCAACAGGTAGATTGCAGTATGTCTTTGTCGCTGCAAGATATAACTACGAGGTGTCGAGCTCATCAGTGGGTCCCCTTACTTTTATTTCTTGCTTTCTAGTAAATACAGCGGCGTTAAACTTTCAGCCTTTTACTTTCATTAAGAATTACCTTCTGTGCTTGGAAGACATCAGTTTATCTATTTTCTGTAGGCAGAGCCTAAAGTGCAATGCATATATTTGGCCCGAACACTGTCGGCTACCACAGGAAAACCGCGTTATATACACTGCTACTAGCGCGCAGACCATAATATTACAAATTGGCGTTTAACATTATCATACAAGGCAGTAGCTGGATCGAAAAACATTTCAATGGAATGAAGCTTTAGATGAAAGAAAGCGTTTAAGCTATCTTATATTTTTGCAAAAATAGCGCGCCATAAATGAACACATATAGGGTAAGTATTATCGACAAAAACAGAGGGACGCCAGGATCACTATTTCTGGCATATTACACGTCGTTAGCTAGCGATATCCAACTCCAGTGTTGCTGCTGAAATTGCTGCCACTCTCGAGGTTTGAACTTGCGATGCATATATGTACTTACACTTCTTACTCACTTATATTTTATTTGGTGCAACAAATATCGACATTTTTACAAACTTATACTTCATAGTATATAAGGTTTATTAATCTTAATGAAAAAATAGGTGATGAAGAAAGCTTCTTCTGCAAAACACCCGAGGTATAACCCACCATTCTAGAAATGGATAATTATAGTTTGCGGTGCCGAGCGCCACGCACACCTTTCAATTTAAAAGCGCACCAACCTTACTTTCGTTTAGTTTATTTGTTTTTAAAATTATTTTTGCTGAAGCTCAATTAGTGGTTGAGTTTACAATTCCTTATTATTCTTACTATTTTTTATTCTATTGTAAGGTTTTTTAAGTTAAGTGTGTTAACCTTACTTTGGATTACGCTTTTTACTTATTTAACATTTGCGTAACTGCACATTTTACGCATGGCATGCATCTTTTTACAAGCCTTTGATTATTGAAATAATTATTCATGCTTTTTTTTCCTTAAAAGACCTTATTTTTGCTTATATTTTCTTTTCAATTAGAGTATTTGGTCTTGTTCTACAGAAGGATTGGCGTTTTGCGTCTTCATCTTGGACACAAACTTGAATTTTCCAAAATTTCATATGAATATTTGAGCCAAACTCCGCCAACCGCTATGTCAAAACTGCTTTATATCCACAAAATGCCAACTGGCAGACAGCAGTGAACATTTTCATCGTAATCCGTCTATACTGGACTCACAAATAGTACCTTATCCAATAGAGACTAAAATAGGAGACGTTAAGGGACACACAGATGAGCCAAACACCTCGCAACCGGCAGAATATCCGCAGAACACGAACAATGTGGCTTAGAATTCGTGCAGCATGCCAAAATTTGCCGATCAGCTTTGAAAAAAGGTTGCAAAACTGATTATTGCGTTGGCTTTTTTCAAACCATTTCAGTCACACCAAGATACTGGCTCCCTTATGAGCCCTCTCTGACGAAAAACAGGAAATATATGCTGTAAAAAATGGCTTCTTAAGTAGTATGCATTTTAATCATGGATTTTTGTCTGCATTTTTAAACTTAATTAGATTTTATTGAAAATATACACGAAAAATGTTTTCCTCTATAAATAAGGTAATCAAATGTGTCTTCTTTAAATTTTACACCTAAAGAAGTTGTATTCGTCGGTGTTAAAAAATGTCTAATGATGAGATTTTTTACGATTGTGATGTGTCCATTTTCAAAACATCATATCCACGAACTTATTGATACTGCCTATAATGTGTATGCCATGATCCACATTTTATGCAATTTTTTTTGATTTCCTCCGCAAAACGTAAGCCGAGAGTACTATTTCTCAAACAAGATGTTCTCCGCGCGCAGATTGTTAACCTTAAATTCAGGTGTAGAAGTTGGTAGGTTAAAAATATCGGCAATTTAGAAACGTTTTTTAACCCGAAAGGTATCCTTACTTCAAGTACAAAAGTTAAAGAATACGTAGATGACGACCTAAAGAGTAGAGGAAATAATTTCTCTGTGTATGTTTTCCATAAAATATATTGGAATTTATTAAGAAAGTCACAATCAATGATAAAAATGCATACTACTTAAGTAGAAATATTTCAAAGCACATTATGTTTGTTAGCGTTCAGCAAGGAGCTCGTTGAAAAGCCAGCATACTGCCATGGCTGAAATGGCTTGAAAATAGGCTACACGATATTCAACATTACAAATATGTTCTCTATCCGATTAGCGAGTAATTATCAACCTTTCGCAAACGTTGGCATGTTGCATGAATTCCGGACCGTACTGTATGCAGGCCTTTAGCCAGTTCCTGTGCTGCTAGTATGGTGACACAACAACATTGTTTTTTATTCATCTGATCCAATTGTGAAAAGTTCGGCAAGCTGGGTTGTAATCGAACCCACGCCACCAGCATGGGATGCTTGATAACAATAAATGCGCTAGTCAACCGCGCTATCAAGGCCTTACCGCAAACGCGAATTTAATCACACTTGGATCGATAATAATTAAATGCGCCTCTTAGTCAACTGGCGGATTCTAGATTGATTGCTCAGGAACTCTTGCCTAGGCGGATCTCATACATGGCAGCAGCCTTGGTGGATGAATCGACCCAACTGTGTGTGTGCGATGGAGCCTTGATAGGTCAGTTGGCTAGATTGTTGGCTGTATAATTCAGCCTTCCCTTTCTGGCGTGGGTTCAAATCCCATCGGGGCTGCCTTTATCGTTTGTGCATCGACTTATAGTGCTGCCACCGCCATACCTGAAACCAATTCCCATACTCATTTGAACCGACTCCTAATGACTTAAGATCACGTGATCCCCTTGAGTTCTCAGATAATCCATTTTGCGAGTGGGAGAACTCCTAATAAGTTTTTTTAGCTTCAGTGCATAATTCAGCGCCGGTGATTAGCCGGTGGGCAGGTGAGCTGCGTTTTATTTACAATCGGAGGCAAAACTTTGAGGTGGTGTCATGGGTGCAGCAGTTACGACCGTGCGACAAACGCTAAATCGTGCTCTAGTAGGAAATAGGGAGTACTCACGCGTTTCACAGAACCAGTGCACGCTCTCGGGGAACAACAACTTCACTCATCAGTTTGGCACAGCGATTAAGTTCCTTCCTCCTCCCACCCCCCTCCCCAAATCCCCGAAGCGGTAAAATAAATGACGTAGGCAAGTCCCCTACCGGTAAGCAGACAACCCTGATGGACTAAAACTGGCAAGTTGAGTCTTTTTTATAGTCCAGTGGGTTCGATCTTGGCCACATAGGCCGTGTATTTGAAACGAATCTTACGAATAGGGGACTCAGAGGTATCGATAAACATGATAACGGAGAGTACTACTGAGTAGTAGAAGGGTTAGAGTTCTCAGTAATTTCATACACTAAAGCATACTAGCCTTCCTTCCAGAATCTCACCAGACCTGCAGAAAAATTACGGTTTAAAAAATCTGTCTGTTTTACCATTGGATTAGCCATTGGAAAAACAGGGTTTCCCAAAAAATGTATATACATTTTAAGTGAATTTCTTATATTTTTTATGTGGAAGTAGTGACTCATTTAACGTGCCTAATTAATGAGAAAAGAAAATTTTTTTATTTTTAAATGGTTCATTGACATTTACAATGTCCCTCTTCCTAGGATTGCTATGACGTTTCTGGCAAACAGTTTCAAATAAACCTACAGGTTCTGGCAGATGAGCCTGTTTGTGGCTCCAATGACTAAAGAACACGTCAAATACTTTTGAATGACATTAATAAACTCAGAGGTATCTAACTAAATGAAAGTTTCTCATTATAAAAACAAGTGTTTAAAGAAAGGAATACCTACTGATACAAGCGGCAAACTTAAATGAGTAATGCAGTCCAATACGATATCCATGAAATTAATTTCTGTGCATACCTGCAGTTTTAAAAAAAATTCGTATGGAAACTAACTCGTTTCAGATTCCAGATAGCACATAGGATAGAAAAACAGCCACCTCCCTGTGCGGCTGGAGTTTACTTGAAAACTTAAAAACTTGCTTGTGACCATTTTGAATGGTTTTAATTTATTTAAGTCAGTCGATAAAGATTTTTGGCGCAAAAATGGGACCGAGGAAGACCTTATGGGTGTTTATCTAATAAATCACTATTACTAACAATAAAACATCATTATAAAATTTTAGATTTCAGCATAAAGTTTTGGTAAATATTACTTCTATGACTTCCATCCGGACACCGGATCAGAGATCATCCATAGTAGGTGTGGCTTTGCGCTAACCACTTAGGACCTTATTGTTCGAGTTACGGTTAGTGTCAAGATTAATATTAGAAGCATAGTGCATCACCAACACAGTCATCGCCATAACTGTAACAAATACAGACGCCTTTGCTGACTTCCTACCATACAGATGACCTTGAGCAGAAAAAATTTGCCTTCAGTGGCCAGCCTTCATACCTTTTGTGACGATCAAGCAGACATCGAAAATCATTTTTATCAGATAATCTGTGAATCTTTTATTGAATATCAGCCACATCACGGGCGGTTCGCTCATGCACTCTGAAAATACCTCAATGAGTCAACATAACGTCCTGGTGCACCCTGCTGCAAAAAACAGTACTGACAATGCATGTTTCTTCTTGTATGCCGCATCAATCAATTTTTTTCCGGTGAACCTAGTACAGGCTTACCTGCCCATCATAAAAGGCATCGCGACGGCTCTTATCTACTTTCTTCATCCCATTCTTTAAGCTAGGTGTTGCCGGGTGTACTTTCTTAAGTATGAGAAAACCCAGTGCCTTACTAGGCCAATTTGAGGAGGAAGGAAGCTGAATCTTTCATGAGAAAAAAGACTTTGAAGGACGTGTCTGACAGGTTTTATATTTTAGCGAGCCTGAATGACTAATAAGTTTAATTAACACGTGGTCCTTTACATCTACCTAACTTTATACCTTACCGACGTTTAGAGCATAAATCAGTGCTCAGTCCTCTCAAACGCATCACGATGAGAAACGTTGGCGCATTTCAAGAGGCAGAAGATACATACCTGAGCTGTGCATTTGTTCACTTGATGATATCGTCATGACCTTCTATGTGTCAGCAAGCTGACCTTGCCTCGCACCTTGAGTCTATGCGTGATAGTGTTCACTGAAAATCTTAATCCCTATCTGCACATGACTTAAAAAAACCTACCATGACCTGTGATTAAGGATTCCCGACGGAATCAGAAACATCAGAACAATAAAGCTCTTGCTCCAGTGGTCAGACCGTTTTCTTCTAACTTTGGACTCTCGACAATTAAGAGCCAGGCAATTGTAATTCTTGTGGAAAATGGCCACTAAAAGAATCGTAGGTGTTTAAGCATGTAATATGAAAGTGCTGGGATAGTGTGACGCACAGAAGAGCGCATATCTATGTTACTTGACAGAGAAAGTTTGTATTCATGGGCAAAAGAAGCTTATGTAGGCCCACTCATATGCCCCTAGTCCCAACATTTTGTCTTGCAAGAACGGTGATTATAGAGTTTTGTGGAGTGGGGAAATAGGATAGGCCGAGAAAGAAATTTTTAGAAGTAAGTGTAAAGGAAAAAATATGTATGTGAAGTTGTTTTCCGTGGCCGCTGGGAATAAATTGTTCCGCATGTAAATTAAAGGTGTGCGCGGAGCTTCGTGCCAGGGACTATACTTATCTACCTCAAGAACGGTGAGTTGGACCCCAGGTAAGTTAAAGTAAATGACCTCCTAATCACCATTTAAATTTTTAAGAAATTTAAGAAACCTGCAATTTGATAATCGAATTTTTCCGCAGATTAAGAAAATCGACAGATATAAATAAACAACAGTCATAAATACAGTAAAATAAAATGCATTTAGCATTTATTTACAGACATTCTGCTGCGTGTCCTAAATCGCGAACCATGAAACCCTTTAACCACCGTTTTCTTAGGAAAAAATGCAGGGAGTAGGGATTTATGGGTTGGCCTACTTAAGTTACTGTTGCCTTTTCATGTTGTTCTTTGTCAAATAAGCTTGTGGCCAAATAAAAAAATAAAATTTTTGACACGAATTAAAAGAGGAAGATTGCTTTATTTTGAGGGAAATATCCAATGTTTTCAGCAAAAATGGCTCCATTCACGGCAAAATAGAGGTGAGATAAACTAGGAAGCCACGGTAAAAGATCTAAGAATACTCAAAGTTAAAGTTTTACACGATATCCACATCCGTTATGGAGGCTTTCACCATTACCATTTCCGCTTCTTCACACGTGAGGTAGCGTGCCAGGAACGGGAGTATAGAGTGCTGATATGCCAATGTATGGCAAGACATACGACGGGAGCTTCGGCGCATGGTACGAGAAGATTTCGCAGCCATTAATTCAGAGTGGAGAGGGTGAGCGACCCCATTAAGGGTGCGAGCAGCAAAGTGCTTGACCATTTTAAAGTGGCGGTGTATTATAATTTAAGCTAAAAAATAGGAAACACCGGCAGCTTTAGAGAGCATTCGGAGGATCCGCTTAAAAAGGACCAGGTCTCTTTGAAATGAAGCTGCAAAAATTACTGGAGAGCAGCAAAGAATGAGGGAGAGAATTCAGGCATCCAAAAATTACCATATTAGTGCTTGCGATGTGTGATATGAACGCAGAGGGCGGATATATTTTACGTTTACGGATTTTTATCAAGGAGCCCTCAATATGAAGAGTAAATGAGAAGTTAGATACCAGAGTAAAACCAAGGAACTGGAGAGAGGATAAATTGTTGGGTAGAATGGCATTATATTCAGGACTGCAAAAAGGCCACAGTTGAAAAGCACACTGGAATGATTTCTGGTCGTTAAGTAGAATATCATTTGCTGACGACCATCCGGAGAGATGGTGCAGGCCAACCTTCAGTACTTTGAGATGTATTTGACTTTTAAGAGGATGGCCAAAAACCATATTATCAACATATTTAACGTACAAACATTGATTTTTCGATCGTAGTGCGTAATTGTGTAGGGAAAAGCGATGAGGGGTAGTAAAGACCCTTGGAGAACTTCACAGTTGTTGGGGAAGGCCGTGGATGTTTGCTTTCCACGCTGAACGAGAAGTGCGAGAAGTGAAATAGTCCCCAAGCCAAGAGATAGCACTATATCTATAGTTACTACTTCAGCTAATTTAAAGAAAAAGAAGGCTCGTGGACCACCGCAATTATGGTTTTATTTGTCCGAGCTTTTTGAGTCCATCGTCGGAGATAAAAGCGGCAAAATCAAATATAAAAAGCGTTATATCGGAGAAGGGGACAAAGGTCTATCAAGCGCCAATAACTTTAAACCGGAGATGACGCTGCAGGGCTCTGTAGGCTGGCGCCCAATTACTAAATTGATTGACTGAGTTCTCATCTAAGGCCGAAGGTTTAACCATATGTCGGTTTTTCTTGCTTTCGACATGATAATACGTCATTCTGTGCTTATGTGTGTGCGATCGAAGATGCATCCAGTTTGGCCTGTGTAATTTCGAGGAGGTAGGTACGGTATACAATACACCACACAAGAATTCTTACTAGCATTTAATCAGTCTTTGATTTTCATGACTCTGCTCTGCATGGTAGTCTTGCGTGGGTGTGCATTTCCGGCGCCTTATCCCGCAACAATACGCTCGATTTCCTCTGACACTTACTTGATGTTTGACATAATATGCTGTATCGTATAGGCTGGTTCCGGTTACATTGGACGTGGTAAGACATTATGTTTATTCAAAAGCTCGCTAACGAAGGTGGCCATCGAAATTATCCACAGAGAATAATCGAAACAAAGCAATCCTAGATTCTTCCAAATCAGTTAGCAGATATACGCGCTGCTCACACTGGGGCTGATTTTTAAGGGTTCATAGATGTCAGAATATGTTTTTTTTCGGGCCACTCTACAACTACGTCAGGTTGATGATATGAAATTCTTATAACCTTGTGTATTTCTGTGTCAACACCGGTTATGTTCCCCCAGTTACGTGTTAGGAAGATAAGGCAGAACAGGATAGCAGATAGTACTTTTCTGTCAGTTCTACTAGTACATCAGCTCCATTACCTGCATTTCCAGCAGCTTGTCTTCTGTTTTCGGTCTCGTCTCGGCAGCAGTCTCTCGTCTAGGGCAACAGCCTCTGGTTTTACTCCCAGCCTCGCTATTTAAGGGGCAGTAGTCATTGCCCCCCATTAGCTCTCCATGAATGGCCGTGTGCGCGATCGCCCCTGACCAGGCGTGACCTCAGCATGACATGGGTCTCGCGTGGTTTCTGCCATTGAAGGACGCGTGGATGGGCTTATTCTGCATGCACTGGACTGGCCCGTTCGTGCGCCTTTTTCCAGCGTGACCTCGGGAATTGGTCAGCGGCGGTCTCGCGTGTTTCTTTGTTGTTATACTGTCGCAGGGATGAAAGAGCGTCAATCTCATTTTTGTCAGATGGTTGACTGTTGAGTTCGACGAGGTTGCTGCAGTGAACTTCTAAACGCGTTTTTTTGCATCCTGTCCTCTATGAACCTTAGAATGTTTGCAGCTGCGGGTTAGATGTTGCTCTTTTTCGTTGCCAATCCGTAAACCATTTTCTCAATTCTGAAGTTAACTCAAGTACTTATGTATACATTCCAACAGGCAGCGAATGCGTCGTTTCTTCCTGCCCTCAGTACACTTTTAGGAAGTTTTCGTCCCTTTCACTGATAGCAACTAATGGTTCGTGGTATTTTTAAAAAAAAGAGATTTTTCAGATTTTTAGGGAGCTCATTGCAGGTCCACTGACTTGCCAACGGGGTTTTGCAATAAACCGAAATTATGTGTTTTGGTGTGAAATTTCTGTAGTTTCATGAAGTTCTCAACCCCGAGAGAGCTTTGCGTTTCGTCACATGCCTTTAGGTTTCGTGTACCAAATTCCCTAAGATGAATGTTGATAATGACGATGCCATGGTTTTGTCCACCTTAAGCGTCAGTGGCCATTTTCCAAGGCAACGTTGATCGGTCTGGTATAATGTGTGCCTATACCATTGTTTCTGTCACCCATGAGGGCTTATTTGACGTTGACGTCTAACAAAATTAAATCTTTGAATTTCGATGTTTGAATTTATTTTGATAAGTAGTAGACATACACGTGAGGGCGCAACAGTGTCCAAATGTGATTAATTTCACGGCGCATGGTGAGCCCAGTAGCTCGATGGAAGAGTGTTGGTTGCGCAAACGCCTTCCACCGAGACCGGGAATTTTTTTCGCAATTGGGTCAACGGAATAAATCAAATCTTCCAAAACACCTTAACAATTAAGTAAGCTTTGTGAAAACTCCCATTGAAAATGTCAGAAGATAAATTGGCAAAGATACGTTTGCTTTCGATAAAATCTCATCAGGACTTTACATTTATATGGTAATGAAATAAATAAACTATGGTGGTTTATGGACAGATGAAGCGTTATTGTTGTCACGGTTGGTGAAGATGGCAGAGGTGGCTGCCATCAGGCTACCCAGACCGGTGCTATGCGCCCAAAATACTTTGTCGCGTCGCCACAGTTGCCATGAGTGAAACTAGGTAACACGACCGGCCACGGCAGAACACAGGCCTTGCAAACGGGCCCCCAGAGAGAAGACCATGTCCTAAATCCAACCACACACACCTTATCAGCGGTCTTGGACGCTGGGCCGTCTAGACGTTGACATTCTGACCTCAACTTCCCCAACTTCTCCCCCCCCCCCTTTTCCCCCCCCCCCCCCCCCCCTCCTCACCGACCGTGAAAACAATAACACTTCATCTGTCCACCAACCACCATAAACAAGTGAGCATTGTATACATTCTGGTAGATTCTGGATGAGTGCTTAGGAACACCTGCCTGGCCATTCAGCTTTCTGGTCCGTAATGTTGGATTCCATACAAGCCGTAAGTTGGGCGGGTAAAATCGATCTCAATGGGATTCAATTCACAGTATAGGGTGAGCCTCGTAACTTAGTGATAGAGCGTTGGCTGCGCAAAAGCCTTACCTGCTGTGTGGGTTCGAGTCCCATTGAGGCCGCGATTTTTTTCACAACTGGGCCAATTAAACATAAAAAGAGAAAGTGTGTATCCTTCAGGCAGTCTACGTAGTCGTAATTCAAAACTCACTCCCCACACCGGTAGTGAATAGATACAGGCTATGGTAGCATGCACGTGGTTGGCAATTCCCCGTTTTTGTCCAAACAGTATTATGTTACTTGGCGTCTTCCCAGTTAATAAGCGTTAGTCGTACGTTGCTGCATATACATGCATAAGTACATTATATTCCCTATCTCATGAAATGTCACCTGGAATTCTGAAGTGCGTTTTCGATTCAAGCATATTAATTACGTATGGTTTTAAAAATGCGAACTTGCAGCCTCATCTCAATATATTTAGGTCACGACAGGATGCTGGATTTTTAATGTGCTTCTTTCTGAACACTAAGTAAAAAAATGTACTCAAAGGGTGGCTTCCTAATGAATTATGTCTTTTTGTCATTTATTTTGACTGCCCTTATAAATTCAAATATTTTTATGGAAAGCGTGCACGAAAAATTATTTTTTAGTACTCATTTACTAGCAAAATAACATGTTTTTAAAATTTTATACTTAAAGAAAGGGTATCTGTCGGTTTAAAAAAATTCCAATTATGAGCTTTTTTGCACTTTTCATGTGTTCATTCATAGAACATCGTGTCCGTCAATTTTTTAATGCTCCCTTTACTGTATAAAGCATGCTTCATATCTCTTGCAACATTTTATAAGAATTATGTGAGGCCTTCCTAAAACTGTACTTGAAAACGTATTTTTCTTTAAACAGGATGTACACAATGCGCCGCTTGTTAACCTTGAATTCCAGTGTAGCATTCACTAAGTTTCAAAATTATTCGGCATTTAAGAAACTTTTTTTAAACTGAAAGGTTCCCATTTTTTGAGTAAAAAAATAAAAGAAGGCGTTATTGGCTATCAAATGAGTACAGATAATAATTTTATCCTGCATGTTTTTCAAAAAATATATATTTAACGCATAAAGGCTGTCAAAATTAATGACAAAAAGGCAAACTAATTAAGTAGTTACTTTTTATAGAACATACTTTTTCTTGGCAGTCAGAAGAAGCTCTCTAAAACCCCGGCATCCTGAAGTGTCCAAAGCATTTTGAAATTAGGCTGTACCATCGTCTCTGTTACAAACATCCACAATTGATATGCTCCAATCAAAAACTTATTTCAGAATTCTGGGTGACATTTCATGAGATAGGTCATCTACTGTACTAAGTAGTTTCACTACAATATTTGGTACAAATTCCACGAAGGCATCAAATATTTATTGTGATACGATACATCTGCTTGGACAATGATTGACATGCTACTCATGCATGTTTGAAAAGAAGACAACTCAATTGCTAGGACAGTATTTATATTCGCTTGACGTTTCGAGATGCGTCGCGGATTCGTCATCAGAGAAATCGTCAAAGAGCAGTAGCAGAACAGGGGTCCCGGTTCTGCTCATATTTGTTTATTAGTGACCACTACCGTCTCCTGACCGATATTTGTAGATAGATCACTGCTTCAAACAACATCTCATAGACCATTTCATTATTTGTTAATTTGGTCTCAGTTTCTAGTCCAAACAAACATGACTGTTTTTCTCCGTTTCCTCTGAGAATGAAAGATAACTGATAGTTTAGAAATTCACAAGTCAGTATTGTTACTCCAAGGAATCGATTTTTTCCTTCGGGATATTTTACACCGTATATTGTTTATTATTTTGACATGGGATTATTTTCATTCAGAATCGATTGAAGTTTTTATAGTATTATTACATGGACCGAACTTAAAAAACATTTGCGGTCTCAGTGGGATTTGAATCCACCCAGCAAGGGGGAGGTTTTAGAACAGCCAAGCCTCTAGCTACCTAATTTACAAGTCCCTCACCGGGAATGGTGATTTTGATCACATTATGGCTTATATAACAGCTTGCCCAGCCCATCGACGCCGCTTAGTTTAAAGCAAGTGAATCAAATGAATTATTCAAAATTGCTTAAGCCTCTGTTAATCAATCGCGGCTATTATTCATCTGGAGAATACTAGATTGATTATTTAGGAACTCCTCTTTTGGCTTACCGTGTCAAAATTAGTCGATTCATATGCTGCAATATGCTGGACATATAACGAGACCCAAACATGACTAACCTCAGTGCTCCTGGTGGGCTGTACTAAAACCTTTCCCTAGTGGACGTGGGTTAAAAGCCCAACGACGCACACCAAGGTTTTCACAAGTTAATCAAATGAATTATGGACGATACTGCTCAATATTAGTTGCGAAGATTCTACTACCTAACACCTTTCATACAACTGCCAAGATTTCTAATGTTTTCAGAACCCCCCCCCACTCACCTCTAAATAACTTGATTACCACTTGTAAGGGTTTTTGTAGGTCTAGATTTTTGACATATTATCATCGAGGGGGACTAAAGCACTCACGTTGAAACAAGTTGGCACTGCTTCAGGCAAAAAACAGGTCACGTTGGTTGTGGTTGCCAAAATAATAAGCTCCAGTTTTTAACCACGAAAATTCATATACTCACCCGCTCTGGTTGCTCTTAAAGATACCTGCTCATTTTTGTGCAAATGTGATTCCCTCTTCTGGGACTATCGGATGCATCATTTATAAATGTTTCCTCAAAGAGGCTTACGACAGGGGATGATTAATTGCCGTTGGAACAGGCCATATCCCAGGGGACGGTCGTATGCTAATTAGCACTCAGTCGATCAAAAAGAGTCTCGGGTATGACAACCTTTTAAGATGTGCCATGCGGGCCGTTTCTTTTTATCCCACCGAAGCAGTTGATGCATAAAAAGGTTAACTACATTAACGCTTGTAATAGAATTACGTATGTGTCTACATTAAGAACATGTTAGTATGGGGGGGGCTGAAACGCCTTCGTTAGACCTAAGGAAATTGCTACGACCTCAATTCCGGGTCACTTTGATCATAGGAACTGCTTGCAAAATTAACGTCTCTCTACAAGTAAAATTCTATCCGATCGCTCTCAAATAAACTTTCATATTTTCGGCAAAAAGTGTCACATTTTATTAAGACTAACACCATATGCTTTTTAAATGTCTACTCAAATGGGCTTACAGTATCTGGAAAGATTGGAACGTACTCGAATCATGACTTTGTATTTAAAGCATTGCATTCCAGAACTTATACCGAGAGTCTTGGGCATTTTTTAGAGCTGCGATCGCTCAGGAATGATTCGTCGAAGTCAACTAACTAGCTTACTTTACCGTAATCTGGTAGGTGCTTACTGCGGAGCCGGTTCAAGAGATTAAAACTTCTATTTCGTATTTATAATGACCACGAAGACTATGAAGAAGAGGACGAAAGTTCGTTGACCGAGTTAGAGAGCGAGAAAGAGAGAGATACACGTTTTTTGAAAATATAAATCCAAAACCTTCAGGAAAAAAATCCTCCAATGACTGCAATTTCGACATCATGGATTATTCTCTTTGGAATATACGTCAAATATAGGCCAAATTGGACTGCCTCCAAAATGGTGCTAGTGTAAGACCTCGAATACGCATGACTACATTATAGTTCAAATAAACAATATGGGATAAAAACTGGTTTATAGTGGGCAAAGAAGGCCAACTGACTTATGTATAAGAATAATAGTGATTCAATTTGAAAAGCCCTCCATAGTTGTGTTTGTACTGAGGTCTCGGAACCCTCTTCATGTCCATCATCAGAATGCTGCCATTGCTGCGCCTGATGATCTTAATTTAGTCAGTCTTGCCGCTTACCTCTTATTATAGCCACGATTGAAGTGTGAACTCTGACCTGCCCGTTTGAACGCTGGCAAACTCACGTGACCTTTTCTCTTTTAGGGTGCTCGCAGCTTTCAGACGAATTATTCCAAGTAGCCAAATTATCTGTTTACGTAAGGCTCCGACTAAGGCCCAGGGACACAGTGCTTCAGTTGACCCCCTTGGCTAAAGGTGTTTCAGTTGCTCTTCTTGAACCTAAGAGTTCATACGACCACTTAGGAAACTGTCTGACAATTAATTAGCCGGTTCTTTTATCTACCTGTAACTTCAATATTCTTAAGGCGAGCGTTTTTCTTTTCCTATTCAGTTAGAAATGTCGGCCATAATGAGACTATTTGCAGACTCACGGTAATTTTGTTTAAAAATCAAATACTAGTTGGTAATAAACTCATATGTGGCATCTTCATGGGAAATGTCTGCACATATGGACATAATCGTAATAACCTAGTGACCAAAACGTTAGGGACGTTGTTGAGTAGACGAAAAAAACGGAGACAAGGATATGAAATAAAAAAAATTTACGCAATGCTTGTGGAGAACCCTGTGCTTCCCTTGACACCAACTGAGTGATGAGCACATCTTTGAATTTGGAGAACTTTCTATTAGACTGGGGTGGTATACTTTGAAAAATATTGGCCAAGGATGTAATGTGCGAACCCACTGTGGCAAAAGGTCTGGATCGGCGTGTTATACGCAATTATATTCCACGCCAATTTATTCCTAGCATGGTTAGGCTCGAAGGACCAAAAATTTGCTCGTTGCCCATCGCAGAACCAGATTATTGTGCAAACTGGCAACTTTTTATGCGGCAAGTATTAAGACGCTAGCGTAGTTAGATTACCCGCCAGTGTTAATGGCGTAGGGAAACATAGTAAAGACGGCCCCGTCGACGGTTGGTATAAGATTGGATCAAGTCAGCTGGGAATAATATCGTGCATAGTGATCCGCAAGACTTAAGGGCACAGCGTGTCGGGATTACAAATTATTGTGCGATCCTTCTAACCCGGCAATGAATGCTAACCCTAATATACACAACGAATTCATTTAAGCAAAGGTAAGTGCTCTCTTTTTGTTCATTTAGTACCATCTATAAAACCCCTTTTACCACCGGTAGTGTATTACAAGCTGTCTTATCCTGTGTTCCTTGCAAAACGTTGATTGATTTTGATGTATCCAGAGTCCCGATCTAGACCAGCCTAATGCAGTGGTTTAGAAACGAACGCCTTGTCCAAATTTGTTTCGATCCACGCAGTTGTCATCTTCAGTGGCGCCATTAAACAAAACGTAAAGGTCCTGAGTTCTTACGCGGTTCCAGTTTCATGGACTTCAGACCAGTTCGCACTACTTTCTTCACACAGAGAAGAAGTATTCAGCATAAAATCACATTTGCGAACGTGAGTATGACGTATGATGACGTCAACTGACTGTCAAGAACTGAACAGGAAAGTATTTTTTGAAATGGATTCTCAACTTATCTGTCTAAAACGCTCTCGACCAAATTCTTAGCTATTGTTCGCTCAGAATTACAAGGCATACAGAAGCCAAATACAGAGTGCCGCAAAAAACCTATACACATTTTAAATAATTGTAAACTTGGTGTTCGTTAAAATTGTATTATTTCAGAAATTTAAATATATTTACCAGTATATTTTTTTGTTTTGTCACTGCACGCTCTTACATCATGCAGGGTTTCCATTGTAAAAGTCATGACTTAAGATAAGTCCATGCTCTTAATGACGATGCTCTAGACCGAAAATTACAGTATGGTCAGTGGTATTTAGAACAATGTCCAGATCAAAATGGGCGTCAGTTCGATAGCATGCACTGAGAAAACAATAAAAGGATAGGTATAAATAGTTTTACGTTGTTGAGACAACAAAACTTTAATGAACAGCAAGTTTACAGTTATTTAAAATGTGTATACATTTTTGGGGCACCCTGTATTTAACCATCGACAACATGCCAAGTAATTTTCAACTTTCACATAAAAACAGTGAACAATGATCGTATCAGCCATAGTGCCAACGCCCGTACCAAAAAGCAGCATCACAATCCGTGCATGCGATCGCTTTCAGCCGCTTTGTACTTGATGACAAAAAAGAACAAATACGGAAGAGGTCTTACCAGTACCCTTCGAGTCAGCTATAAAGGCGTGTGCATTAACTTAAAATCTCATTCCCTATTGTGAATTCTGGACAGATTTTTCCATATAATTAATAAAGAGCGCCTTAAATATTATGAGCCTAACTGCATAATATCAAGAATTTTACCTAAATCCTTACTAAAAATGTCGAAGAAAGTGATTTTCTGAAGTAAGACATGAGCCATGAGAAGAATGTCCCTTAAAATTAAAGGGATTGTAAGCATGGACACACAAAGGGCAAGCATTGCGAGAGTAAGATGTTCACCGTTTGTTCCACAACAAGGTGGGCACAGGGACGAGGACACACACATGAATTAGACTACAGTGATGGTAGACTTGCCAAAAGCGTCAACTGCAGTCTTTTTTCCTCATCAAACTAGGCTCGCTACCATGACAGCCAAGAAGACCGGATACCGAAGGGGTCTCAGGTTGTTGACCGGGCGTTAACTCAGTTTTAGGTGTACCACCACACCTCTTTTCTTCGTCCGGGGACTAGAATTTCGCACAATAAGAAAAGATTTGGCTAAATTCCAATGTAGTGGGGGTACCACATCAGCTTTACTAAGAAGGAGCCATGCAATCTGTCATGTCTGAGAAAGGATAAAATTATCCATCCACCTGACAACCTTTAAGGTCACAACTTTTCAGACATCGTGGTCGATTCACCTGGCTCAGGTTACTTTTAGTGAGACATGTGCGTGTAATTTTGTCAACCTCCCTCTCGTCTGCGTCAGTCAGCTGACAGCGTCAGTCTGTCAAATTATTCTAAGAGAGAGCGAGCGTGCGGCTCGCTTCGGAATTCTCTTGCCGCGGTTTCTTTCGGGGTGATGGATACATTTGCTGTGATCATGATCGAAACCCGTACAAGCAGGTACGTCAATAAATTGAGTACTATTTGTTTATTTTTTTGGGAAGAGGGTTTTTTGTAAAATTTTCGTTGCACAAGTTACGGGTAATTTAGATTTTCTAAGGTAGTGTTACTGAAGAGAGCACAAACATCGTATAAAGCACCTTTATAGTTGTATTTAGGTTGTTTTCTTCCACGTCACTATGAGGACATATTTGGTTTGCTTACATGATGAACAAGCGGTTTTTAAACTAAACTACGTCTTACAAAGAATATTTGAGATAAAACCTTCAATTTGTAAGGAAGGATAGAATTGTTCATGCCTCAGTTGACTAACCGATCATATAAAATGCGAAATCGCACACCTATTTCTACAATTTTGTTTCTACTGAGGCCAATTGGGTTTGTTTGACTTGGGCGAATATTTCTCATACAGAAGAGTAGAAGATATGTGCAGTCAGGTTATTCATAATAGAGACCGTATGTGTCATGTCACATCAAATCTGTTGAGTTATTCCAACTTTTTGCAAACCAACCTCAATTTTTGCCGCTCGTTAATTAATAAGCTCTGAATCAGAAGCCAATTATGCGTCACATATTGTTCTTTTATGGGTTGCCAAGTTTTGTTTGTTATTCTTCACACTTTTTCGGTTAAACCCGTAACGATATTTGATTGCAAAAAATGAAGACGTCCTGCTCTGTTATGCATTTTACAGATTATATGAGGCTTGCTTTGTCTGCATTTTTCCTTGCTTTTCGAAACAGTTGCCATAATACGACTTAGCAGCATGCGAAAATTAGTGCTTTGGTCATGGCTACTGCGTAAAGTAAATTTCTCTCAAAATAAAGAATGCGACACCCATTTACACTCTAAAAACTAGACTGATCTGGCTTGTGCCTAAATTATTGCTGAGGCTGAAAGATAAGCGATGGTAAGGTATCGTTTTTCCTTTCAAAATCTTAATAAAGGCAGACTTTTTGCGCTATTGGGTGACGTCAAACAAATAAGTCGGCCCGTATTGCAGCGTCGATGTCGGGTAGTTTATAAGGTGACGTCAGGGACTTTCAATCAGAGCATTTAACCTTTTACTTTCAAAAAAGTTGTCACAGTGATCGACCTAATTTTGCAAAAAACTTATAAGTAACAAAACTTTAAACACTTCAACGTGAAAAGGCGTAAGAGGAGCACTCGCTTCGCTATTGCCTTCATAAGGTACAAGTATATGCAAGACGCCCCCCCCCCACTGACCCTGACAACAATAACGCAAAATCTGCTCACTAACCACCATTGCTTATTTATTTCAATACCATATAAATGTAAGGGTCTGGTGAGAATTTATCGAAAACAACCATATTTTGCCAATTATTCTTTTGAAATTTTCCATGGGAAGTTTCACAAATGCAAAAAGTGTTTACATATTTAAAATAATTTTAAACTTGGCTTTTATTGTAATTTTATTATTTCAAGATATAGAAATATTTACAAGTACCGTTTATTGGTTTTTCCCCTGCGTGTTCTCAAACTGACGTCCATTTGATCCAGACACGGCTGACAAAGCGAAGCAAGGGAATTGCACACACAATGAAACCATCACCTTGGTATTTGGGTGCAATTATGTTCAGTCGATTCTTTTTTCTCAGTCAATTAAAATATAATCAAAATACAGTGAAAAAATGATACTTTTAACTAATTTAAAATTTTTGAAATAAAATTATAAAAACTAAACTTAACGTTTGCATAAAGTGTGTATGCATTTTTGGGACACCCTTTATATATGTCAGCAGTAAGTGTTGCCCAAAGAGCAAGGTCATTTGGAGGACAACAGGACGATTGCCTAATCCAAGGTATCTTTTAGAGTTTAATCACAACTTACTGATAAATAATTGCTAAGCAGTGGAGGTAGTTTGAATGCACTCCTTGTATATATCAAGTGGTAGAAGCAATCGCTTAAATATACGACTAAATGGACTTAATGCACTCTTTAAAATTTCCCATTTCTTGCCGCTGTTGCGTTAATGGGGTGGATTTAGCCCAGACTTGAATAAACCACAGTCTGATCACTATCAGAAGATAAGACCATTAGAAGCAGTGGCCAACTCATTCTTTAAAACTCGATTTTTTTCAAAAATCATACGGATCCCCGTAATAAAGAAAATGCTTATGTTGGAAGAGCCCTTGAACGGATAAACCTGTGCAGAAAAATCGCCTTATGCCAGAAATTGCCGTCCCTGGGTCCAAGGAACATTTCCTATTCACTCTGACTTGTTTCATCGAAAAAAAAGTTGGTTTTGCGTAAAACGTTGAATTCGCGCGGCCTCACCTCATTGAAAACGCAAATATAAGTTAATTGTGTGGACTTTTTTCGCAATCAGTACCAGCCCCGAACCCAGGCAAATCGTAGATGTATCTTCCTGATCAAAACGCAGTCAAAACCAAAAGCCTACTTAATTTTTTGCAAATTTGAACTCTGATGGTACAAAAGTGTTGGCTCTTGCATTGGAAATGTCCTTCTCAAGAGAACTGACTAACCACACATCGCTCTTCTTCGGATATTCCACATCTCCCGAGATCTACTTACAAGTGCAATGTTTTAGTTTTGCAGGTGTTAGTATGCAAGTATGCGTGTCACTAAATAAAGAACATTTACTACCTAAAGGGCACAGTATCAGTATCAAGTTATTTTGAAAATAAGGGGAGAAAATCTATTGCGTTGGCAGTCCAGCTACGTTTTTAATTGGCAGAACTAGCAATTCGTTAAGGTCTCTATCACACCGATTGAAAAAAAATACACGATAGGAAAAGAAATGCTCCAAAGATCCAAAATCAATCGCAGAACATGATTTTATGCTGGAACCAGTGGCCCAATCCATGAGATTGCCACAGCTAAACGTAGCGGCAAATATGTCCTATCTAAAAGTTATATACGGAAAAAGAAACGCCCACCTCCATCAATGTGGGTGATTTTGCAGTAATGCCTCAAAGAAACTCCAATTTTAACTTACGCTAACTTAACTCTTAATCAACCCTTGTAAACACAAGTAAGCATGAACTTTATCACCTAAAAATAGTTTTGCTGAAATTTAACGCAAATGTTCCCGTACCCCTATCTTGTCAGGAATGGTATCTAAGACGTTTTTCGCAAAGATTTCGTACCTTTTTAAGTGCCAGCCGAAATTCCGAAATTTGTTTTAATTTCAAGCAAACAACTAAAATTGAGTTTTAATATTTCATACCACGCAGCAATCTTCGAACTATTTCAGACACTTCAGAATGCCAGAGTGTAAACAGTTTTCGTTTGCACTGACTGCAAAAAACTTTCTTTGCAAAATTGTATGTAAATAATATGCATGTTTGCATTTGATCTACGAAGCCCTTATAACGTCAAACATCTTTTAAAGAAAACATAGGCAAAATAATAGGTCCACTTTGGGTTTAACAAAAAAGCAAACCTTGTTCAAATGTAATACATGCACGAACAGTCCCTTACAGTTTTTAAAAAGGTTTCTTATCGTAAGCATCTCAAAGGGCGGACATGCTAATAAGTAGTACCTCCTGGCTTTCAGGCTACTATTGTCGCTTTTAAGGTTGACAACACGATCGATATAAAATGCAACATGTTAAGAGATATCCGATAACTTTTATACCCAATTACCATAAATATGAGATTTTCCTTATACAAGATGTAAACGGCACGGCGTTTGGAAATATTTAATGGCAGATAGAGTTTGCCATACATTTTGCGGTTCAGAAAGTCTTCGCTTACATTTAGAAGGTACTGATATTGCCCTTATGAAATTTGAAGGAGGCCTTTTTTGCCACTAAAAGAGTCACAGTAAGTATAATCTTTTCATTGTTTCCGTGAAATATATTTCAATTGAAGACGGCATTGAAAACCGATGAAAATAATGCATTCCGCTGAAGACGGCCTTTTTAAGAATAAATTTTCATGTGCGGTGAGAAATAATTTTGTTCAAAGACATCATTCTTTCGTTACTTAAATATCCTCGGATTTTGCTGCAAGGTTTCAAATATTTTAAAACTATCAAAGTATATTTTTTTCATCGGAAACTCAATTTGGAATTTTAGGTGACATTTTGCTAGATAGGCAAGTTATTATAAGTTTTCAAATTGCCAGATCTTAGAATAGATATAAAAATTGAGTTAGCAGTTTAAATAGACGTTTTGAACACATTTAAGCAGTATACCGATAAGCTGAACCATATTTAGCTAGCATTAAGTGTTTAAGAACCGTAGAGTTTTCTTGAATACCATATTTATAATGCTTCTGTTTATCTTGATCAGGTATTCGATTTCTGTCCCTATGAGCAAATTTTTCTCTTAAGTTATCAGTTACCTCTCCGATATTGTAGTGGATAGTGTATTTGAGTAACGTTACTGGAATCTCGGGGCTTTGAAACCTTGAATATGGGTATGACCGGCTGATGATGGCTTACAAGACAAAAATGGCCATTCTGGCCCCCCTTTGCTTTTTCGGATCCACTTCATCATGTTATCCTCAAAGTCACTATGTGAATGCCTGCGCGGGCTCTAATTGTGGGCTTCTGGGTAAAGTGGAACTTAATTGTTCCTGTACGAGATCGGCAAAGCACGTTTAATCATATATATTGATATATTTTCTTCGTGATGAAGATGAATCCTTGTATTGCTTTTATGCACCGCAGTTGACTATGCACGGTACAGATGCAACACGCGGCTTCTAATGAAAGTTCTCAGCAGTCAGGTCTATTCTTTGTGGATAAGAGGTATTTGAGAGTAAGGCCAGGTCATTAATAGCCGCTTGCTCTTGACTAAGCACAAGCATTAATTAAACTCACACCAAGCCACATTAGCGTGGAGGTCTAAGCACGCCGCAAACATAATTTATTAATACATATTGAATAGTCTCACCTTACTTAGCAAGAAGTCAAAAGTTCCCTGAGATCGCAATATTAAGTTGAACACTTAAAACGCTAAATTTAACACTAGCGAATCCTATCGAATCATCGATCGTATGCTGCAGGCTTTTTAATCTGCTTCGAAAAACCACGTGATTCCATCTGAAAAAACAAAGAGCGGTTTTTCATATTCTTAGGGAAAATCAACGAGATATTACCATGGTGGTATATCTAAAAACTGACAAAAAATGCTGTTGTGATAGTCTGAGAAAAGGACCACTATTTTTACGGAATTATGTCAGTCGTCAGCAACATATACAAAGGACTCATTGAGAAACTTCTTTATAAACACCTCGTCTAAGTCCACTCGATCAATCTTAGGAGAGACATTTTGAGAAGTGCCACATGCTCCCAATTACTTAAAACATACGGAACTCACAGCCTTTTACATAACGCCTGAAATAGATTTATTTTAAACAGGAAATAATAGAGGAATTTATATCGTGCTGGACCCCACTGGGAAAATAAAAAGGACCTAAATTATTTTTTTTCAATCCTCAGACATCTATCAAACAAAGAGAACTGTGGCAAATAAAGGTAAGGTTTTGAAGAAGGCGAAGATCACGAGTTGACCATACTTTATTAATGTCATCAATTTCATGACCTCTATTTCATCTGTCAACGGCCACTGCCTGTTAAAGTAGTAAATTAACTGTCCAATTAGAAGGATGAAGCTTAATAGGTTAATAGGATGGGAAACGAGAGTCAAAATGTGGGTGTATAGCGATGGGTAGAGGAGGGACAGATAATTATCACAGCAAGGCAGTTTAGGTTACAGTGAAAGTCTGTGAAATGTAGTTAAATAGAGGGGTAAAGCACAAGGCAGCAGTCGGCTATAACAGGGAACAAGGCATGAGAGGAACTGAGGTGATCGATCGTTACCACGGCAAGGCGAGGTTGATCACATGATACAGCTGCTTACAGAGTTCCGGTTGTCCTTTGCTCATTGCAACGGCCTCGGCAAATCATAGGAGACGTTCGTTCGTCGCCCGAAATACGACCTTAAACGCGGTCTTTTTGTCAACTGTATGGCCAGTATTCACTCAGTGCTTTTTGGGTGAACTCCAAACTGAGCAAACACTTCTAATTGGACAGTTAATTTGCGATATTAATAGGCAATGGCCGTTTGCAGATGAATTAGAGGGCACAAAATTTATGACGTCAATAAATTCTGCTCAACTTGTGATTTTCGCCTTGTTCAACTTTCTTCTGTGAAAAGAATGTTTCAAAAGGCAGCGTTAGCCAAATACAGATTACTGGTCCCATCACGTATGTTAATCGCTTGACCTCAGTAATACCTATGTTTACATCTTTTGCTACATATACAGTAGATTGTATAACTGATGAAATAAGAACATCAAAATTTGAGTGGGTGATTAACACACATGTAAGGTTGTTTATTTTGTTCATTGACTTAACTTGAGGTGCCAAATGCTGCTTACCAGTAAAGAATTGGGTTCAGCTTAGTATACTGGGGCTAGATTCAACGTTTGTTGATATCCAAGGAACTTCCTATGATATTAAATGCTGTGGTAAGACCTTTTTGTTTTTACTTGTTGTTCTATGCAAAGAACATTAATCAAAAGCGGAAACATTTTAATTATATGTATTCAAAGAACAGACAATGTGTTTTTTATCCATGAAATTGAGGTTCATGCACTTATGAGACAGTGCATTATTTCGGGAAAAGAATAGTAAAAATATCTTTAAAAAATTTAATTTTGTAAATTAGCCAAGACAATTTGTCAGTAATAAACTGAAAAGACTCATTTGTGTTCATACACTGAAAATGAAGACCGTAAACAAACAGCTACGAACACCCGTGACATACCATCAATTTTCTGTCAAACCTTGTAAAAAAGTCGTCCTTGTATTTTCTACCTTTAGGACAAAATCCATTAAATATAAAACATTTGAAACTGAGCGAACACAATATTGTTAGTTTGCCCCTCTGCTCTGTATATGTTATTTTAAAACCAAGCCATGATGAAAACACAAATACTGAAACCTGTTCCGGTTCACATAGAATATTTACTGCTCTCATTCGTAGCAGTAGATATATCTTGACTTTTAGAAGATTGAAAGAACTGGCCACAGTTTCCCATTTGATCTTGAATTTCTCTTCATAAAACATGAAGTACGGAGGCCTTGGACGCCGAAATATCTTAGTAAAGTGCTTGTTCAAGAGGTAATTTGTTCTTAAAAAAATTTATTTATTCTAAGGCATAGTCATTTGCGGCTTTAGTTTTGGACGTTCATTTATCTCGCCAATGAGTATTCACATTTGAGTGATTTTATAACCGTGACTTTAACAGACAGCTGTATAAGAAAGAATGTTTAAAAAATCCTTATTGAGGTAACCGGTTTTACGAGGCCTTACCCTAAACCCTAGACCTGTAGTTAAGAGTTTCCTTAGTCTTAACCCCTTACTTGCGCTAATGTTAACCTTAATTCTAGCCATCTACCCTACTGTTAACAGAAACCGGACTCTGGTGCGAAGGCGTCTGAATTGTGGACGTCTTTTTTAATAATGTCCAGCTTACGGGGTGGTCAGTTAAGTCATTCTTGCCCGCAGTTCTACGCCCCCCCAGTATTTTTCAAACCACCCCTTTTCACGTCAAAGTGTCTCTGCCATGTTTTGATTTTTGTCAACGATACCTTATGTAGGCCCACTCATTCATGCCTACTCCCCGCATGTTTTCCTACGAAAACAGTGGTAACAGGGTGTTGTGGGTGGGGATTTAGGACACGCAGTGGAATATCCCTTAATAAATGCGAAATGCATTTTTATTTTACTGTATTTAGAAGTGTTGTTGATTTAGATCTGTAGATTCTCCTAATTTTTCTTATCGTTTAACTTATTGCGTAAAAATTCGATTAGCAAATTGCAGGTTTCTTAAATTTCCCGAAAAAATTGAAATGGCCGATAGGAGGTCGTCTACTTCAACTCACCTGAGGCCCAACTTATCGCCTTGGAGTAAGAATGGTATAGTCCGCGGCGCGAAGCGCCTTGCTCTTCTTCAATTTACATGTGGCACAAATTACTCCCAGCGGCCGTGGGAAGCAACTTCAACTACATTTTTTTCACTTTACACTTACTTCTAAAACGTTCCTTCTATGCCTATCCTTTTTTTCCCATCCCCCAAAAGTCTATAACCACCCTTTTTGCAGGACAAAATGCTGGGACTAGGAGTAAATGAGTGGCTCTACATAAGCTCCTTTGCCTACTTTTTTACCTAGGCACCTTGGTGGGATAAAGATGAAACAAGGAGCAAGGTAGACCAGAAGTTGCCGTCTCCCCCTGTCACTCAACAGCAGGCTAGGCGCTCACCGGCTGGCACCAAGGTGTTTATTGATCACTTCTCACGGGATCATGTGCACACAGACACCCTGGATAAAAGACGACGTCCCCAGGCGTCATCACTGTGAGGCCCAATCGTGAAAAGGGGGGGATGGCGACAGGGAGTAAGTGAGAGAGAGGATAGCCCACCGCGGGAATCTGGAGCGCCAGAGAGCACGTTAAGTGCTCTTTCTGTTTTGTCAGAGGAACAGCGGCAGCGGCGATTAGGATTTGCTTTTACGCACAGAGCTCGGGGAACAGAAGCACGCGCAACCAGCGCCGACATCGGCGCCGACGCTACACGCGTGTGAATTCTCTGTGTTGGAGACAGTTGCCTGACAGGGGCAACTAATAGAATTAGGCCAGCAGCTGGGTGCTCGTAAGGACATAACCAGACAGTCAATTAGCAGGACTTTGTGAGCGAGAGAAGTATCACATACACACACCCACAGATTACCCAGTTCAATAACAAACCAACCGCGTGTTCACTTGTTTCGGGACGGGGAGCCCTTTAGTGTTAGGTGTCTAGGTCGCAGGCAGCACAAGGTTGCTGATTAGTGTCATCTTCAAACTCTTTTATGATAGACAAAACAGCATGTTGGCATCAAGGGTATCGTCTATTCTCAGCTCTAGCCTGTGCGCTTAACAGATTCCTTCCAGAGGAAGTAGGACGATGAATGATTTATAAAATAAATGGTGCACCGCTGGTAAACTAAAAATTTACCTGAAGCAAAAAGCGTATTTCACATGATTGGTCATTCGGTCATTTGCACGGCAGAGCTAGGTTTACGAAAACACCGGTCACAAAGGAAAAAAAATCAGAACACATCCAGCCAGGTAAAATGTTTTAAAATTACAATTATTAACATGTGATAAAATGTAAACATTTAGAGTGCTCAAAGTGGATGTTTTAACCAGAGTAAAAAAATGAGGAAATTAATGAAAAAAAGAAAATATTTTGGCCTGTATGACGGCGTATGTCATCATGGTCCTCCGACGATTATTCGAGTATTTATATTGAACGACTTCAAAGAAGATACATTTAAGCCGCCTTGTTTGGATCTTGTTCCACTGAATTCTGCAAATAATTGACTTCCAAAAATATCCGTCATTTTACCTCGCCTAAAACCCTCAAATTGTCACAAATTTACGTCTCATAATAGGCTGATTAGAAGATAAGACCTGTCATACAAAACCGTATTTTTCAAAATGGACGAAGTCAAATTTTACTAAATAAGCCAACTAGTAGAAGTAGCTGATTTTTCGTTTGGAACTATGGCTGATTTGGAACCTGCTCATGTTTGAAGTATTTTATTGTAAATGGAAAAGAACAACATAAGACGAGGATAAGCAGTACGGGGTCCTTTCTACCTCTATTTTCCCGCAGATTTAAATTCCACAAAGTCCCTGAATATGAGGCCAGTAACAAGCGAACCTTACTTCGGTTTTTTTCTTTCACTAATGCCAAAAGAATGATTGAATGTTAAAAACATCGATTTTAACAGTGTAGTAAAAAAACTTTCAATAGGACTGCATGCGTTCAAATGAAAACTGCTTGTAATATAAAAAATCATCTTTTTCTGCTAAAAAGGCCAGTGAGGTAGAAACGAGGTAGAAAAACTGACTCTGCTAAATAAATAAGCACGTTATTGTTAAATTTTGAATTTCCACCTAAGCCGACACTCAGGAAATTCCAGCACATGTGGCACAGTTCCATCTTAAATAAGACTAATTCAGATATACACTGTGGTTCATGAGGATACAACAAAGTCTTTAGTGCATCGTGTTTGTTTACCATGCTGTAGCATAATCAAGATATACAAAGTGATCCTTTTGGTGAGGATTGGCGGTCACCGCTGCCCGTCATGCCTTTCAAGACGCCTTCTTGTTTATTTTTTAA
Source organism: Ligula intestinalis (assembly GCA_036362985.1). NCBI lineage: Eukaryota > Metazoa > Platyhelminthes > Cestoda > Diphyllobothriidea > Diphyllobothriidae > Ligula > Ligula intestinalis. The sequence goes on from JAYGXS010000005.1 coordinate 2,941,278, forward strand.
CCCAGCTGATTGAAGGATAGCCTCTACTTTTGTTCTACGCCACTCCCTTCCCCCTCGAAAAAAATTTAAAAAGTCTGCTGCTACGTTTCCAATGCACTGGCACGTGATACGCCTGCCCTCAGTTGACAATGCTACCGAAATCAGCGCTTGAATTCCGCTCAAAAATTCATGGTTTCGCGCCGTTCTCGCATCTGCGTATAAAAAGAGGAAGTGAGGGCTCAGGTGATCAGATCTGGATCGTAATCGAATGAATGCGTCACTGCGTTTGACAGGCAGGGGCAAAAACCTCTTCATGGTGCCAAATACCCCCACCTTGATGAGTAACCCCTCCGATACTTACACCATTACACACGCACAACAGCAGGAATATTCAATTGAGTTGGAATTACAAAGTCAGGGGACACCTTGTCTGATTCTCTCCTATATACCCTGCCAACATCCAGTAAGCTTGGCGATCATATTTTATGGTGAAAAGAACGCAGCTGCTGTTTTACATCAGTTGAATTTTTATGCTGCAATTCGATTTTTCTGGGACCAAGCTGAGCTTAAAAGTAAAGGGTCAACTTTTTAAGGAAGGCTTCCGATAATTATTAAGTTCTGACCTCATCTAACACGTAATAATGCCCTCCCCTCCAACAGATGAGTTGTCATTGGAGTTGCCTGGCTTGCTGGGCCTTAGTAGGGCAACACTTTTTCAAGAAGTGCACCACATATACTCCCACTCTCAGAATTTTTTTCTACGGAACCGGTGGTAATAGGGGTTTTTGTGGATGGGAAAAAAGGATAGACAGTTGAATATACTTTAACAGCTAACATATTCATTTTATTATATTCTATTTTTAAATTTTGTTGGTTTGTATCTGTAGATTCTCCTTATCCCTACTATGATTTAACATATGGCAGGAAACCCCATTATCAAAATATGGGTTTCTGCAATTCCTGAAACAATGGAAACGGTGGTTAGGATATGGTCTACTTCAACTAACCTGAGGTCCAACTAACCAGTCTGGAGTTAGATTAGTATAGTCCCTGGCGTGAAGCATGGCGCATGCCCTCAATTTCCCTGCAGAACCACTGACTCCTAGCGGCCGCGGGAAACAACTTCAACTACAGTGTTCCACTTCACACTTACTTCAACAAATTTCCTTCACTGACTGTCCTACTTCCACGCTCCCAAAACCCTCTAAATTGCTGTTTCGGTAGGACAAATGCTTCTACTAGGGGTAGATGAGGTGCACTACTTAAACTACCTTTGCCCTTAGTGGTAAACATGTTTGTAGAAAATGTGCGCATTCATTGGTTGAAGTCTGTCTCCAAAGAAAAGGGTAGCTAACTGCCAACAAATATCCATTTATTACACTCAAAAGTACATTGTGTACGTTGCATAAATCATATTTAATTAAATACGACAGTCAGATGGTTCAGATGAGCCGTTCGTCACATCAAACACCGTATTTTTTCATCTTAAGTTCATCAGAGCTCACATGCCTTTTCAAATCAATATGCAGAAACCCGTGGTTAAAGTATTTTCACAGTCTTTCACTGAAGACTATGGTTTGCTGATCCATGAAAAGCGCACTCTACATAAACATGGGATTGGGTACCTTTTTTATCAGGAAGATGCGGTCGTGAAATGATCTGCTTTCCAGATAATATGCAATAGTTAATCGCTTCAAAATACCTGAAAATGACTTGTTAAATCTCAGCGTTAGGCTATGCCTTTTTATTCGAAGCACTGTGTCTCGTGGCAAAATAGAACTAAAATTTGACTAACTTCCCAAGCTTGTGGCAGTTCAGCCTATTTTTTCGACTTTTTTTCGAACGACAACTTGGGCAACTGGCTTTATTCCGCAAGTTTTAATGCTCATCGTGTTGAAAATTTAATTGTGCCAAACTCAAAATGGAAACATTTGGTGACCCAGTTAGCTTAACAACGAAGTTCTACACTAGGTATCACTGTAGTTTTACGTCGTCTACATTGTCTATCTGATGTTCTGAAAGGGATATTGTGCACATTAATCGTAGCTTAGGCTTTGGGGACGATCATTCAACCGTCGGGTCATCGAAGATTGCAGGATTCACACGGTAGACAAAACTTTTTGATAGCATGTCATTTCATTCCATCGACATATCACTTTACTCACTGTAAGACCAATTTATTTCACATTTCCCACTTGCGTAAACCTCAGCCCTCTTGGTAGGATGGGTAAATACAAAAGCAAAGAGAAAGCTTTGTATAGCCAACACTCTAGGCGAACGAGTTACAAGAACCCTTCTAGGAGCCGTGATGTTAACCACACCGTGAGATTCTCTGAGTCTCTGGTGGTACTAACGTGATTCATTTGTAGAATATGCCTGTAACTTAAACTAAGGAGGATCGTACAATCTTATTAACCAGTTGGGAAGCCAAAAGCTACCATAGTAAAAATTTTTTCCAAATAATCAACGAACCCCAGACCTTCAAAACCGGCAACGATGAGGACACATTGAGACAATAAAAGTAGACAGCACTTTATCAGGGGAAATGGATCTATTTGTATTCCGTTTTATTTTACAAAGCATAACTTTCTTATGATGGGCAAAAGCAAGGAGCTTTTCCGATTTCTCGCGAGATCTTCTAACTACGTTGATTTTAGTGGTTATTATTTTGACACTGACATGAATTATTTGGCTCGAATTCCCCTCGTTATCGTTGCATTGTTTTTTTTTCTTTTACAGAAGAGTCCACACTGCCTAAGCATACCTACATTGCGAGAAACAAGTGTACGGTGCTGGTGAAATTTCCAGTCAGATCTACATCAATCACACATGGTCAACACCAATTTTTGAGAGTCCGTTGTTTGAACCCAGAATATCAGCGAACAGATGACAAATAGAAAGTCATTGGTAATACTCGATGGTGTTCGGTAATCACCTCTGTCTTGAAGAAGCCATTATAATATTTATCGGTGTTCTGACCTGTCGCACTCCTAAGCCAGGCATGGACTCAAAACACTTAAGTTTGTACGCGCAGATTTTTTGTGATATCTGCTATTACTCTTCCCAATAAGCAGATCGCCCGGAGTACCCAATATCTGTAGATTGTGCAATGACGTGGTATAAAAATATTTATATCATCATACTTCGATAACAAGGTACACTCAAATCTGCTCAAGCCTCATGGCTGATCTCTTTAGGTCCTTGAAGCACACTTTTATGTACGGAAGTATTGCTGAGTGCAATTAATTTCAGCGATTGTAACCTAGCAAGTTTAGATTCGAAGACTTAACCCTTAAGTCAAAAATACCGCCAAAGTGCATTATTATCTTTGAGTATTATACCTTATTAAAGCCAACTATCTTTGTGTTTACGCTGCAATCACAGATTAAACGCGAAAGTTAAGGACAATCAAAGCACTGACATTTTTGATTCGATCATTACATCTCCGTTGACTAATCAGTACTTCATCTGGTAGAAACTCATTCAAATATGCGTGATAACAAGAGTAGCAACCACCAAATACGCGATCGAGCAGGATATAATAACTGCGAGTGAATGCATCAAAGTATAGGCCGGTAAAATATGTTTGAAATTATTCGAAAGCAATGTGCACATTTATCAAACATACTCAGTTAAGGGACGTTTGGCCGGCTATTTTGATCGCATCGCAGCGTGAGAATGAAAGCAGAACACCTAATAACGTTAAAGTGTATTTTTCAAGCGGTATTCGTTCATGCATACTTTTTATAGGGGTGTATGCATGGAGTTACTCGGTGAATAAGTAACTTATTAAAAATAATCCAATATAAACCATTTTCAAGAGTCAACAGAAAATACGCATGGAGTTAGTTCATTAGATATTGCAGGACGTAAATGTTCCTAGGCTTATCCTCGTGACACCGAAATCTTCGAATTGATGAAAAAGTTTTACTTTACTAAACCTAGCAGTTTAGAATTGAGCTTGAAAACTTACTGCACCTTAATTTACGAATATCGTAGTAACCTGTGAGTTTATATTGCAATACTTAACTGTATTAACGTAAAATGTAGGTATATAAACATGTAGAAATTGTCAGTTTAAACCAAATTAAAAAAATCAACGATTTATGGAATTTAAATCATGACCGTAATGTATTAACGTTCTGTATAACCAGATTCTTTCGATGAGATTAAGGCATTTAAACTAAGGCTGCTTGAAGTTACTTCATGAACGCCTGGGCCTATGCATGCAGTAAACATTTCAATCCTGTTTACTTTTAAATGAAGTTCTACAATTTGTTTTCAGTTTGAATGAATTACTCAAGCAGTGTTTTTATAATGCTTAATATGCTAACCATTCTTAAAATGTTCTAGTCCCATTAAAATGTCAGCTTTTAAACAAGTTTATGTTTGGCTCGCTGAAATATATACAGTTCATAAGAATACTGCATTTTTCTTGATGATTCTCTTAACCTTTGTCAATCATATTACATTTTATAGATCACTTGCATGAAACCAGCCTTTGTGGTACTCATTTGGCAGCAAATTACGCCATCTTGAAATTGTGGACTTTATTCAAGGGTATATTTACGCCTTTTAACTTGAAGAAAAGGTAATTTATTGCCCAATGACCACAAGACAGACTATGCTTGTGACTGTTTTCTATAAGGCATATTTGACTTTACAAGTCCGTAAGTTTGAAAAGGACATACTACGTAATAAACAATTTATTACAAAATTCACTTTCTGCGCACGATCAGAACGAAGCTGGCTCAAAAGCCGACATCCTGACGTGACAGGAATATCTTAAAAATAGGTGGCATAAGGGCGAATATTACTGATAGGACGGCCGACTCATAATTTGGGCTGTCCTGAGGGCACTAGAGCAAAGGTATTGGACATGTCACCGATGCATGCAGAACGAGCAAAGGGAGCAACCTTTAAGGGACATGTAAAGACAACCACATCCGGGGTCTGCTATCCGTGAGATCATGCCTGGCTAAGAGAAAAGCACGTACGCCAAGCGTCACGATGAGGACACGATGGCTCCTCGCATGGGCCACGAGCGGAGGAGCCAATAAAGAACTAAGTCTGCCGGCCCTTAAATGCAACGCCGCGAATAGAAGGCGCACTGTGTTGCCGAGACGCGCTAACGACGACTCGATATTTTCCTGCTGGAGACACAGGACAAGCTGCTGAGAAGACATAAATGACAGAGGACCCACTGCTCACGGAAACACAGAAGACAACGCTGGTGTAAAAGCAGAACAAGAAACAGTCAAGGACTATCTGCCGTCTTGTTCCACCCTCTCTTCCTAACACGTAACTGGGGGACATAAGTAGTGTCGACACAGGAACACACAAGATTATAACAATTAAAAGCCTGTCAAATTAATTTTCTCACATTTATTGCGAAGTTTAGAATTTGCGTTGGCATTTGATGAGATATGTGGAACCATCTAGGAAATGTCCACATGGTTCCAGTGTATTCGGTTTGCTTTGAGTCAGAAATATCGTATAAAGCATTTCTTGAAGTTTGGTTCGTTGACAGATGAAAACAGAATTTATACCAATGGCTTACTGAAATAACGCCTATCAACCAGCAGAAAATGCATGTCAAGAAGAAGGTCAGTTTCTCAAAACAGAAAAAAACAAAAAGCCAATAAAAATTAGTTTCATTTTCATTTTTCCGAATAGATCCACTGCTGGAGGGCCGTGAATTTTTCAGATTGCAATAACATTAATGTTCCAACGTTTGTTGCGGAGTAACGCACCTTTCAAAAATGACTCAGGGTTGATCATTTTGGTTTCTGCCAATTCCTCTGCTAAAGGAATTGAATTGTGATACAGGATGGGGAGTTAGGTGTGCTTAGGGAATTTCCTCGGGACATCTGTAAACAGGCCCGTTATTTCCCAAGCTCCTGCTGGTGCCAGTCAAAGTAAGAAGAGCGTTGCAGCCTTGAAGCCAATTATGAGATCAATTCCAGTTGGCAGACTGGCAGCCTGTGCATATGACTGTGTCACAAACCATTCAGCGCAAATTCTTTAGTTCTCTCTGTGCGTGAGTGAATTTGTGCACACACTCATGTGTCTGCGGTTTTTTAACAAACTTATCTCGACAGGCCTGCTATAGGACCCTAATTTAATCAACCTGTGCAAATTAAAGACCGTGCCTGACTCTGACGTGTGCACACACCAATTGAAGTACTAAAACTGGTGAAAACTTGAAAATGCTCAGGAAGAAATGTATGAGTTAACTGGAGGAAAAAACATATTAGACAGAGAAAATGGTAGGTAGGCAAATTTGGGCCTGTGTGTGTGTTTTGACGCATCTCGTGTGTTAGACTTTTTACTATTTTCCTTCGGAAGATTACTGATCAACACCCATAGACTGCTGGTAACAGTAAGAGCGGCTGATGTAGAATACTCAAGGATAAAAAAAGCTCTTGGTTTGCAGAAGGTAATTGGAATCCCATTGAGTGAAGGTATTTTGACAATTAAAGCTGCTACATCAACGTGCACATGAGATATCCTGGCCAGTCGGTGGCGCAGGAGAAGAACAACGCTCTTTTTCTCTCTCCCTCTTAAACACACAAGGTGTTACGCCAAACTGCCGTAGATTTCCTATTGTATTAAATATTAACCAAAATTCTGAAATGTCATTTCAACCCAAACAAGTTTCTTGAGCAGGGTTGAAACGCTGATCATTTTGAAACCTAATCGCAAGGTAGCTCAGTCACGGCATGCTGTCAGCCTTAAAAGTTACAAATCGGAAACTCAAAGGCAACCCGCCTACATAACCTTAAAATATACTGATGCTGATATACAGATGGTCAGCAAACAGTTTTTATTTTGCATAAGTAGTTTTCACTTTTCCCCTTAATGTTAAGTGCCCTTATACATTCTAATTTATTGTGTAGAAAACATGCACCAATTGTACTTTCTTGTACTCCTTTTGCTAAGAACTGACTCCTTCTTCAAATTTCACAATTGAAGATTGGGCGTGTTTCGTTTTCTAAAAGAATGCTGAAAAATCTCAGAATTTAAAATTGCATAATTTGCAACAAAACAACGTATTTTGTGTTTGTCTTTTAAAATCATATTTAAATTTATGGGATCATATATAATGATCTCAATGAAAAAAAGTTATACAAATGGCACTGCCATTATTTACAAGATTTAAGTTTTTTAGTCTGTTAGAAAACTATTGGTTCAAGTGCCGGCATCCTGCCATAACTAAAATATCTTGAGATGAGGCTGTAAAATAATCAGCATTGCAACCCTATTTAAAGAATTTGATCGAAACGGAAACATATTTCCGAATTTTGGTTGACGTTTTCTGAGAAAGGGAATCTACTGGATCTTCTTCCGGAAACGAAATCCGGCTTTACCCCACCATTAACCATAAGTTTAACCTAAACCAACACCCTAGATTTAACTTTAATAATCTATTAGCCCTAAATGTGAACCCCTAATTTCTCGGGATATCTGTTCTACTTTTTAACCAAGGGACCACAAACATTATCAATACTTCCAGGTATTTTAGCTTTTTGAGCATGAGGGTTCCGCAAATTTAGTTTATCTGAGCCGCCTTAGTTTCCACCAAATCCAGAATCGTGTAAAAGAACACTTTTGATATTGGGTTTGTACCAAGGTAGGAATTCACTGCGGGCACGCAGCAAACTTTGTGCAAAAAATACACTTTTTCTATTTCAGGCCGATATATGGCAACAAATTCAATGTAGTTTTAGAACTATAAAGCATTAACTACCCCTCCCGAAAATGTCCGCGTGACCTTTAGGGAAACTGAAGTTGCTCATCGGAAGAGCTTAGTACAGTTGCTGATATTTTTATAAACTTAATTGGCTCTGCTTTATTAAAGTTAAAATTTACTCAAAGTTTAAATAAATAGGTGACCTAGTCAGTCTTAAAATGGCCATATTTACTTTTCTTAAGATACTTCAGGCCGTAAGCAGCTGTTTAGAAGGCATGGTGACCGTTTTCATTAGCGTTTAATCCTCGATTGGGCGCGTCACGTGGCTGAACTTTCGAGGTTATCTTAAGCTCAGTGGCAACTTTTATCTTGGTCTTTAGGTCATAGGTAGCTCGAAATGTCTACTGATAGATTTGACCCTGAATGTCAAACATGAAGCGTAAGTTGATCTGCTCTTCAATTGGCACGGCATAACGTGGGCAAACCTTTGTCCGGTATATGAACTATTAATCGCTAGGTGTGAGATGTGTTCTAGCTGCGAAGTTGTGCTCATGCCAAGAGTCAACAATCTTCTTCAATGTCTCCGATGAAGTTGCAGTTCCCTTTATTGCAAGTTATTTGGCAGACCACTGCCCGTCTTTCGGCAGGTCGCAATCTGCCCGTAGTTTGTGCCTAGGGTTGGTGGACTATACTTATTCCGTTGAATTGCAACAATTGAGTGGCCACTTTGAAGACTCTTATTCTGCACGCTGTTAGCAATACCTATTTTAGAAATGGAGATTCGATTGAACTGATCAAAATATCTTATGTGCAGTTTAGGCAGCAGGAGGAGAATGAAGTCTGACCTCTATGTAGGACAGTAATTTCTTATCCTCGGGTGCTCGATTTGTTCAAGCTCAATGCGGCTGGATGCAGTCTTTGTCGGCAGGAGCGTGTGAACTCTTTACGCTGGGATCGGCCCAAATGACTGACAGGGGACGATACGTGTTCAAAAGCCGTGATGACTCTGCTTTGAATGACAAACGTGCCTTAAGTACACAGACCGAAAGGGTAATCCGATGGTATTACTTCTGGTATGAATAATAACTTTGCTGTATTGGGAGGTTCTGCAGACCACCACTGAAGAGTGTAACAAAATGGTATTTAAAAATACCTGCTCATTATGTTTCATTGGATCTAACGGATACCTTACCGTGTATGCGCACGTTTCACACTTACCATTTGCTACATTTTTTCAGATATACCAGTCACTTAACGACCCACAAAGTTTAGCGTTAGTATGTGGAAATTACTTCAAACGTCACTATGTCAAATTGAAATATTGCACGATAGTTAACAGTGCTAGTTCACTTAGAGGTTCTTATTTACAGAAGAGGTGCTGTCGCCTGAAATGTTGGCCAACACTCTTAAGTGTGCTTTAGATTTAAAATGCTTGCTTAGCCGGTATTAAAATATTAATTACCCCTCGGTTTAACCTCAATTTATTGCACTCATGACAGGATACTACCTATTCAAAGGGCTTATTTTCAACCGCCCACAAGACGAACGCGATAAAAAAATTATTCCTTGATTTGTTTTGCATTTTCTTTACTGATTTTTAATACCCTTATATAGTCAAATACATTTTGTGAAAAGGCAAAATAAAATCATTCTTTCTAATGTTTATTTGTGAAATTTATATATTTTTAAAAGCTGTACCTTGGCTTAAAAAACATTTTAGTTGTCGGATTATTAAGACCATGACATGTTCATTCATAAAACACTGTACCTGTGTATTATATATCCCTGCTTAAAATGTATAAAAAATGGCCCATTTCTGAATATTTTGAGCCCTATATCATTGCTGAATAAAGGCGTTCATTGTTGGATTGGCCTTGGACAGAATGTATTTTTGGACTCCTGAATGAAAGTTTAACGACAGGCCGCGTTTAAAGTTGATCAACGTTTCCCTCCCGCTAACGAAACTCACTTATCCCGCTTTACCTTGGATCTCAATCCTCGGGCCCTTACAACAGACGCACAGCGGATTATAGTCTAGGCAGATTGTACTGTCGGCAAGGAGGAAGGAAACTGAAGAAGACTTTTCTGGCTTATTAGCCATCATCAGCCAGTCATACCTAACCCCAAGTGCTTCCTGATCACAGTCTGATGCCTTAAATATTTAGCGTCAGGTGGGGTTGGGTATGACTAGCTGACGATGCCTCATAAGCCAGAAATGCCTATTCCAGGTTCCCTCCTCCTTACCGACAATCGTATCCATCTATCCTAGTAGCTGCTATGACTGCTGGCAGGGCACGAAAAATGAGGCCCGATGCAGAACAAGTGAGTTCCACTAGTGGTTTCAACATCTCCCAACATAAATCAGTAAGATGGCGAGCTGGTAGTTTAATAGATAGGGCGTTAAACGCAGATTGGAAATGCTATCGTTAGCGACCACTTTGATGATGACGATAATAATACTAATAATAATAATTATAGAAATTCACGACTGTCTTTTGTTATACTGGCCGAAAAAAATTATTGTCATCTTGTGTTCTTCATTGGCAGCTTCTGGCGGTAAGGCATTTTAGGTGTCTTTGGAACTTTAGCTCAAAATCGCTGGACAGTGCACACTGATTTCTTTTACTTATCGATTCAACTCTAAATCTTAACCTTTGCAGTCCCTGCATGGCAAAGAGGAGCAAACTGATCCTTCTTGTCTCTGTCAGAACTACCTGCCAAATCCGTTTAGGACCACGTTCGTGAGGGTCAAAATCGTGGTCTCTAAAGAAACCATCAGACCTGTTAACTCCCGCTTGCAGTCAAACAACATCAAGGAGCAACCCGCCAATAAAAATTGGAATATTACCCCTTAAAGACGTGAAACGTGGATCTTGTTGTTAAACTCCAAAGGCCATGGTCAAAATTCGGCACCTTCCTGCTTGTTATTTGAAAATGCTTGGCAGACGATGGCTTTGTGGCCAGAAACGGTGTTTGTATTTACCTTAACCCTAGCGGCAAACATTTCCCCAATTACAGAACTGTCGTTAATTGCCTGATTTACTCGGTAGAGTAAAGGGAGGGAGGATTATTCTTAAAGTCTATTTTTATACATTTGCTGCCGCATGAAGTCCTTGAGAAGGCAGGGGAGCAGTCTACTGCCTACACATTCATAAATTTTCTGTGCGCTATCTGCTTTAATTTTTTGCAACCTCGCACACAGTTCAACTGCTGAATGGAGATGTTTGCCCGCTTGAAGTATTTGCGCAAACACCATCTGGTTTGGTCCGCTTTCTTGAGCCCTCCCCATGGAAAACTTCATAGGAGGCAAGAGTCTGTCTGTACCGCTTACACCAGACACTGCGAGATCAATAAAGATGCTGAAATGTGGAGATGCAGTTTTTTCTACCAATTATGATAGACGTATGCAGCAAAAACGTTGCTTTATGAAATCACATTGCCTGGTTTTTTGTCGTTCTGCCTCTCTCTTTCTGAATTGGCATATAGGTAAAGGAGAATAATTCCCTTTCTTTTATTTATTCTTAACGACGCCCATGCTGAAGCCGTTGTTGAACACAATGGCAAATTTGCAAAACGAAAATGTTTTAACCTTTTAACAATTTAGGCATAACGGTATGCAAATTTGATTTTTTTAAATTTATTTAAATGAGGAGAGTATGCCTTTAAGATACGCGTTGATTCCAACCTTATCTACATGAGCGTTGGTAATGCATGGTAAATTCAAGGCATACAGGTTGGCTTACGGGGCCACAAATGTGCCTGCAGCCTCCCGTGATAGATAATTTACGATGATTTCACATAGTGCCACTTCTGAGTGGAATTCCGCTTAATCAGTCATGTGGCCTACAGATGCTTCAGTTTATCACGGTTATGACGATGACTGGACGTTCTGGAAAGCAAACTATGCTGACCATTTTCTTTCGCAATCTAGTCGGGTCATTTCAAATCAGCCATTGCAGAGATATAGGCAGGGAGTATTTCCTATTTGCTTGTACCGTGCCTAGCTTTGTTGTAAGATCATAAAGCCAGTTTTCTTTTCAGAAGTGTGTAACTTGTTTGACAGGGGCTACGGCCGGCCGTAAACCTCCTAATACATTTTACGGGATGCCTACTTAGTAGGGGGTGAGTTCAGAATTTCGGGTGAAAGTGTTTGCTTCGAATCAGGAGTGTTATATTTGTCGACAAATTGCGTGCTCAAAAGAAGACACCCAACAGTGGTTAGAAGCAACGCGATTACATATTACTAATTAACCGTCAGTAATTACGATCCTGCGCTATGAGTATATCACCGGTCTTTGATTGTTACAGTGCATATTATCGGCAAAAGTATGTAGGATGATACATTTTTCATGTTAAATATGGTCATTTTCGGAAGGTTTAGGCCAGATCATCCCGCCCACGCGCCTGCCTTAAAAATGACAGCTATACAAATGACCTCCTACTTAGGTCGCACGCCAAAATTATTTCAACGACAAAGGCCTCTCTATCATCCATCTTAAATATTTTCGAAATAGTTTTATTTGTTGCTGAGGAATTTAGAGTATGCAGATCAAATTTTTGTGACTACGGACACTCGCGATTGTGCTCTTTAGCTGTAAATTTGCTCTTTTCCAATTTCTATAAAAGTGTTTTCCGACATTAACTGCAAATCCAAAGATGATTTTTATGCATTTTCATCATACCCTCTATCAATTCATTATATGTGAGTGCAAAGGAAAGATTTTATCGATCTTCTTGAATAAACCTTTCAAGCACATGGATAGGTATATATTTTACAAAGATAAAAAAGTACGAAATACTTGCTGCCCTACGGGGAAGCAAACCCATTTGTCGAAAACCAGTGCAAAAGTTAGTGTGCGGAAAGTTGTGACATATTTGCGTGCTCAACATAAAACTCCAGAAAAATCAAAATTTTGCACCGCCCGCTGGTGATTTGAAGTTCAATGGGCCGGTTGCGATGAACGGCCTTGATGCAATATTACTGCTGGCGCCGTCTTCCTTGTTCTTATGCTGCATGTTGGAGAAGAAATCTTTCTTTTAGCAATGGGCATTATTGAATAACTAATTTAAGCTTATGTCCTTAATAACTTGGACATACATGTTGAGACTTTTTGAGTTACCGAGTCTATCTTCATTAATGTCGTATACCAACAATACTTCCGTCGAAAGCTTACGATGCCTTTTAAACAATTTCATTATTTCGAGACAACCGGGAAAATGCCTGCCATTTTTAATCCCCCCAGAGCCGTTAATAGTAAATAACTTAATGCTTTGAATAAGTTTTTCTGACAGACTTGAAGCCAGAGTTAAAACGAGGCTACTCAGTCCACATGGAATAAAACCAAACCAAAGTGAGGTTCATTGCCTAAAACACTATATTAAAAAACACGTTTTCTAAATGCAACTAAGAAAAATAATCAAAGTTATCTATATTGTTGTACATTTATACGTGTAAGTTGAAAGGTGATGGCAATACTTTCATTGTGACCAATTCATAATTTGTGTTTCATGTTTATAATCATCTCGCCTAAACGCTGAAACCCTCTTTCTCATAAAAGTTATGGTTCAGTCGTGGTTGAATTTGTGGTTAGTTATATTTTATGACGTTAGCAATGAAAGATAGCTTTTTATCCTAACGATGTTTATATTTTGACATCAGACAGCTTGTAATGTTGAAGCATTCGTCTCTCGTCCTTTATGCATTGAAATGGTTTGGCGCCAATATAACTTATTTTTCCTCTGTTATTTTTGCTACTGTGGGGTAAAATGTATAGAACTTCGCTTGAGAAATCTTTGGTTTGATAATACATGAAGCATAACGTTCCCTTTATGCAGGTTGCATTCGTCTATAAACTTTTTGCTGGAACTTCATTTTCATCGCAAGTTAAAATATGCGCTCAAACCTGCACAAAATATTATTTCATAGGATGATTAAATAAACTTTTATTATTTCTAATTTTTACAATAACAACATTTCCACTCCTGCATATCCTATTGTACACTAAATGAAGGCCACATTAAAATCTTATGTTAAATTCCTTGCTTATTTCTGCAAATTTGGAAAGGCTAAAGTGATATCTTCACAACTTAACCCATTACGTTTCAGCGCTATTTACTCAAATCATATGTTTAAGACAGTTCATCTGTATTCGATTGCTATAGTTTGTTATTCATCATTCATAAGCTGTTGCATTTTTAATGGCGAGGAGTGGCTATTCAGAAAAGTCATTTTATTGTAACAGATATTAACATTTATTTGTTCTTACATTAAAAATACACTATTTCCTACCCTGTTGCTGCGGCTGTTGTTTAGCAGGAGTAAATTGAAACTGGAAGATCGGGGTTGGTGCCATTTGGCCCGGCATCGTTGCCGGCTGTGCGTAAGCAGTAACGCCGTTGTACGTTGGAGGCACCAATAAATTCTGATATGACATCATTCCTGGCATTGTTTGCGGGTTCATGCCCATCTGTGGCATAGCATTTCCATAAGGCATATAACCCTGCTGTGGGGGCATTGCTTGCATCATTCCAGCCTGCATCATCCCCGGCATGCCCATTGGACCATTCATCATCCCAGGATGAGGCATTCCCATTGGCGGTATCCCGTTGTAACGCGAAAGGTGTTGCTGCGAAAAATGACCGTTATTGTAAAATAAATTCCTGCAACTATTTAAAATTTACTGAGGAAAATATATCTTAGACAGTCATGTGCGCTTGTATATAATTTGCTGCCTCGTTCTGCCAATCTCAAAATCCTACGACTATATTTACTAATCAATAACACGAAAGTAAGACATTTTAAATTAAAATTTCAATTTTACAGAAAGGAGTTCTGAATTTCAAACGAGTGAAATCGTTTGAGGGTCTTCAAAATAATTCTAAATTTTTAGTGACAAAAGAAAAACTTGCTAACAAAAAATATTTTATGTACAATTTTGATGTACAATTTTGATGTGCGATTTGTCATTGCAACATGCATCATACGCTTTTCTTGCTCTACGTTGACGTCTGAGGGAACTAAGGAGAAAACTACAAAACTGTAAGCAGATTAAAGTACAACTTAGTATCTCTTCTGTAATTTCTAGCAAGATTACATGAAATCCTCACTGCTTAAATATATTAATGTGGAGTACACCACATTATTTATATTAGAGCAAGATATATTTTTCCTTCGATAATTAAACCTTACTTACACTATCTTCATTTTGATTCGAGTATTTAGTACTTTTGTGATATCACTAAATTACCAAATTAAATATGTTTACAATTCATCACCAAATATAATCATTAATATAGTAATTCGGTATTTATCTACGTGCATGTATGAAATGACTCGTCCCAGTTGAAATGAAATTTCCCAAAAAAAGAAAAATAAAAAATTGTGTCTAACCTGGTACTGGTGATGCATTCCATTCATCCTTGGGTCATAATATCCATCACCATAGTTCATTTTCGGATGGTATCGACGGCGTTCACGACTGTAACTAGGAGAAGTTGAGACCCTTTAAAAAATACCTGCTACGATCACTACTTTCACTGCTACTGCTTCTCGGAGATTCGCTTCTCCTACGGCCTCGGTTCCTACTGCGTCTGTCCTTGCCCATTCTTAATAATTGAAAGATGCAAAGAATATAAATGTAATATATGAAGTAATTTGGTGCATATAAACAAACAAAACTATTATAGCAAGATTTTTTAAACTGAGATTTTCAGGTGCAATAGCCGACAACTGTTTCCCATTTGGCGAATTTGTTGTATTTTATCAACTGAGTTAACAAAAAGAAAGTGCGAACGAAATTTTGTACCACACTGATATCAAGTCACTTTAAGTCATTTTTTTAAGGGAGGAAGGCTTTGGCCTTTGAGCTCCTTATTCATAACCAAAAATCGCATAAAAGGTCCACCATAACAATAGTAAAAGATATAAATGCACAAATTTAGGCTTAACATCAGCGATAAGTGTGAGCCAGTTGTAAGGTGCTGCTACTGACACTTTGTTCATTATATCTGCCACGATTTCTCAGCAAATGAGAATCAAGTTTGTTTAAAAATGTCAGCAGTATCTGAGAGGACCACATCTTCCAGGAGTCCGTTCCACGCTCCAATGACCCTCTGAGAGAAGGCGTCTCGTCGAAAGTCGATCTGGGCCGGCTTCCTCTGTAGTTTAAAGGGATGACCCCGCAGATGGTCAATCCGAGCCAATTCGAAGAAATCATCAAATTCTTGGGCACAGTCTCGGCCTCTGACAATACGGTAGGTTTGTATGAGGTCGTCGTGGAGTTGCCTATAATTGAGAGGGAAAAGATCAAGTTCGGTCTGTCTGTCTTCATAAGGCAGATGACCAAGATTCTTGACCATCTTCGTGGCCCTCACCTGCACTCCTTCCAGGTGCAGGTAATCCTTGTGAACCACGGACGCCAGGCCTGGAGAGCAAACTCCAAGTGGGACTGAACAAACGCTCCGTTGGGTTTCTTGAACAGCTCCTTATCAATTGGAAGGAATCGTTCTCTTCATCAGTCCTTCTAGTACGGAGTCTTAAAACCACACACTTACAAATGTTGAAGTTTAAGAGCCGACGAGCAGACCAGTAGCTAAGTCGATTAAGGCTCTCTTGAAGCGCTTTCCTATCAGCGTCAGACCTGATGGCTCTCCAGAGTTTGACGTCGTTGGCAAACATGATAGCACTGCAACCCCGTTCGTGAACATAGTCGTTAATATAGATAAGGAAGAGCAGTGGCCCTAAGACAGAGCCTTGGGGGACGCCACTCAGCACAGATGTAGGATTTGAGTTCGAGTCAACGATGCACACAGTTTGCGATCGCCCTGTGAGAAAAGCTGTGATCCATGCCAGCAGGTTTCCTCTTATGCCAATTTCTGACAATTTATACATTAGACGATTATCTGGGATGCTGTTGAATGCCTTCTTGAATTTCGAATAGATGACGTCAACCTTACCATCTTCATCCAGTGCGCGAGTCCATTGCTCAGTGGAGAGTAGAAGGCTGGAAAGGCAAGAATGGTTCTTTCTGAAGCCGTGTTGGAGCCCTGACAGTCGGTTGTTCTCCTCCAAGAACTTCATTGTCGTCTTCTTAATCATCGTTTCCATCACCTTACAGCAAATGCAAGTTAGGCTGACGGGCCGGTAATTATTGACCTTCATGCGGGTTCCACTCTTTATTGGCGCGTCCTTCGAAATCGGTTTGACTTTTTCGGACTCCCAGGAATTTAGTTGTTTCGGGATTTCACACTTCTGGACACTCTCGCGGACTCCAGATATTAAGCATTGGATACTATTCAACAACCTCGTCATCGTGGAATTTTTATTTTGTCGAAATTCATCAGAAGACGGAATCAAAGTGGAATTTGTTTCTCAAGTCGTTGAACTGAACTCGCAACCTACAAACAAACAAGCGAAAACAGCCGAAAAAGACCAAGGTGCTAGGATCTCAAGCTTTCTCGAAGATTAGCAGTTATTCAGGACCTCGAAGATCTACAAACGGCTGAGTCGTTCCTGAATATCCTGCATATTGTTTATACATATTTGAAAGTGCTTCTAAGCAATTAGGCGTATTGTTTTCTCAATCTGCTTCAAATATTTGCAATACTCTACACACCGTCGGAAGATTTTCCTTATTTTGAATATCAGTCAACACACTACGTCATAGCACAAAGGCAAATTTAAAATTTTGAATTAAATCGTTTCGTTTACAACTAAAATGGACGTAGAAACTATTGCTCTCGATAATTCTACAAAACTGCCAGCGGGGCTGGGAATCGAACAGCGGATACCTCGGGTGGAAGTCGAATGGCTAACCGATGGAGCTATAGAAGCGTATAGCCGTAAGGATCAAATTCAGTCATCAAATACAAAATATCGGTCACGAAGCTTATTGAAAAGTCCTCCTGCCAAGTGAACTAAAAGTCTTAAATGTTTAAGGGAGGCAACTCATAAAGATGAAGCCTGCCTATCATATTTTACCCTTTTTAACAAATTTACGAAACTTGAGGAAGTGGTTAATAGTCTTAGAGTGGAGCTGGAAGATCTGAAGAAATTTTCTCGATTTCACCCTCACGAGGAAACACTGGTGATGCATGAACTTAAGGGAGGGGACCTAACGTACGCAGCAGCAGCATCTCTCGCTGAAGCGTCTGCGCACAAAAATGATCAGGCAAGTAACATAAATGGTCAAGTTGTCCTCGACGAGGAGCGCCGTGATCAAGATTCTACAGAAACATCTCTAACGGTCTGCGGGACTAATACTCTGCGCCCAATCTCAGCACATGAGGAACTTTCCGAATTAAAAACCCCGCTAATTATAGGCTCATTTTCCGGACAGAAAGTGCTAAATGTACCCAGCACATCAACCACTCCTAGTGGGTATGCTAAGGCTGCATACAAATCACAGAAGGAAACCAAAAATGTAGAAGGGGGGCAGCAGGAAGCCAGACCTGATCGGTGCCATCCCAGACTCCAAAAGAAGCCTATCTCTGGTGATGGTAGTGGAAACGCAAAGTCAAAAACTAGTCCTAACAACATATCGGGGTCTTCCGATAGCAGTTAGACTGGAAATACATCACGGGTTTCCCTTGACCGACAAAACTGCATAGTTGTTCAAGACGAGTCAAACGGAACTACAGGTAAGGTATTACAGAAGTCATCCATAAATCGGAAAAACAACATTATCATACAAGGTGCTCCTGAGTCCACGTTTGACAGTACAACGGAACAAGTTGCACACGACTATGATCGAATACACGAATACGTCAGCGCTGTCCTAAAGAATGGGGAAACCTATACCGTCAATAAAGCCTTTCGTCTGGGTAAAGCAGACCTAGGCCGCGACCTACAAACAAACCCAAGGCCTCTCAAAGTTATATTTGATAACGAAGGCTTGGCATCAAAATTGCTAAAAGGAAAAACGGCCTTACGAAATTCGCACAAGCAAGTGTTTTTCAGCCAGAATACGAGCCGAGGGAGCGGATGAAAATGAGGCAACTAAGGATAGAATTGAGAGAGAGGACCGAAAGCGAGGCAAAGGGCCTGAAAATAAAAGATGGGCAAATAATACAAGTCAAGGAGCCCTTCCTCTGGCCAAAACCTGTCACGATGAGGGTTGGGCCTCACGGAGTAAACTGTCACTAAAGGTCCTAACCGCAAATGTACAAAGCTTGTTTAACAAGCTGGACGAACTAAAAAACTTGGTCGAGGAGGTGAAACCAGACATCATGGCTTCAACTGAAACCTGGCTTTCAAAAGATATCGCTGATTCTGAATTATCGCTTAGAAGATATCAGCTTTTCAGGAAAGACAGAGAAACTAGGGGAGGAGGGCTTATAGTCTATGTCACTTGCAAGCTGACAGCCACGGCTGAAGTACCGGTCCCAGCACGAGATGTGGAAATGCTAAATATTACTATATCTGCTAAGTACGCCAGGCCACTGACGCTTTCGGTGACATACCGCCCGCCAAACCATTCTCATGACCAAGACACTATCCTCATAGCAGAATTGTATAGGGTTAGTGAGAAAAAA